>JAECWN010000375.1:13895000-15095000 GCA_018150725.1 Drosophila quadrilineata | reverse complement strand
TTTGTGTCGGTTTCTATCATATTTATGTTTATCTTGTTTCCATTGCGACTCTCTCAATGCATTGCTCTTAACATTTGCTGCCTGCACTCCCCTTTCAAATTGAGCTTTCATTTTCCATGTGCAAGCTCCCATTTCTACATTTGTATGCATACATGTTATGAGTGTGTGTGTGTGTTTGTGAGCAAGTACATACTGTGCATTTACATTGTTGTTGTTGCCCTTTGACAGCCGTGACCTACGACTTTGCGGCTCTTCTTCTATTCGCACACGCACCTCTGACTAATTAGCGATAATTTTCAACAAATACAAAAGCATCTATAAACATATGGTTATATGTATGTGTGCATACAGTCAATTTGTGATTCGATATTATGACTAAGCAGCAATTCTTATTGGGTTTTATATTGTATACACTTTAAATAAAGCATGAAATGACGGCAAATTAACTTTTCAGTGTAAAATCTGATTTGTAAAATCTTTCCATAGTTTTAATTTGTTTAAAATGTGGAGAGTGTCAGTTTCACAATTATTATTCAAGTAAAAATTTAATTTTCTGTAGTATTCCAATTGTCTCCACTAGTCTCCACGGCACTCCACTGCTTTCGCAGTGGAACTTTACCTTGGGACATGTTCATTGAAACGTAACAATTGATCACCAGATGTTACCCGATATCCCATGATACATTGTATTTTACAATAATAAAAAATTTACTTTTTTTACAATTTAAAAATCTCAGACATAAAATATTATTATTGAGGAAATGAATGGAATATTTCGATTTGGCCTTAAAGGTTATCCCTAATTACCCTTTCGACTAAGTCGCAGTCATGCAGTCTGGTTGTGGTTGTGCTATAAAAACGGATATTATTCCTGTGAGGAGGAAGTGACTCAAACGGCAGCTCCATCCACCACAGCAGCAGACCATGCTGCGCTCTTCCAGCCACTCCTGATGACTCTACATACACACAAATGTACGCATGAGAGTGTTTGGAATGAGAGAAACCCCGTTAGGGCATACCTAACCTAACCAAATGATTCATTATGAACTGCCACTTTTGCCGCAATTTATGTACATTTTACCTGACATTAATGGCAATGTAATTCATATTTTCATACATACATGCATACATATTATATATTTAAATATGTTGAGCTACCCTTAACTTCGACTGTAATCCAGGAAGCTCTTTCTTTGCTCTTGCTTCTGCGCACTACATTTAAGAGAGACACTCTGAGAAGCCTTGGGGGATGCCTCGCATTCAATCAGGTGTGGCATTATATCTACATATGTATGTATGTATGTACATACGTAATGATATTTATAACAGTAAACTATTTTTTGCGATTATTTTTACTCACAAGCAATTTGTGAGAAATGAATTTCACTTCTGAAGAATAATTTACTCTGCGCTTGTTGCGTGTGAATTCCAAACATTCCAATATTGAATTGCAATGATCTTATTTTTCTATCTTGATCTTAGCCCCAAATCAGTTCATGCATCATTATTTCTGAAATGTTTATTTGTTATTAAGTAATACATGGCATGTACTCTTTAATTCCAGTCTAATTGTTCTCTTTCTCGATCGTGAGATTGCGGCACGTTTCACAGTGCTTATCATATAGACAAGGTATATGTTGTGTGTGTGTGTGTGTCATCATCATCATCATCATCATATGCGTACAAGTGTTGTTGTTGCTCCAATTTTAGTTGCATTTCCACTGGGTGACCAGTGTGCGTGCTCTCTCTCAGTCTTTTTTTATCTATCTGTATGCTTCACACAACACTCTCCGGTGATAGCAATAGAGAGGCTAGTCGGCGCCTATGCTTGCTATGTTGGTCAATTTATGCGACTGGAAATGAGAGTAAGCGATTGAGAGAGTGTCGACGCTGACGTTAACGTCAACGTCAACGTCAGCGTCGCTGCTGGTGCTGGCAGCGTACGCTGCAGGAACGTGGAACATGGAGCGTGAGCAGCAGACCCGAGCCCCTGTCTCAATGAGTTACAAAGCAACGCCGCACATCGACGGTCGCTCGTTGGCCCGTTCGTTGGGTTCGTTCGTTAATTTATTCGCTGATTCGTTGTTTTTTGTTCTTTTGTATAAATAAACAAAGTATATGCAACAATAAACAAAACAGTTTCAATGTGTGGTTCTTATATATAAAAATCTTTGCACATAGCAAGCGTAATATTCGCATTTGATTTGTTGCCATTGATAAATCAATAAGTGTGTGTTTTGTCAAAAAAAAAAAAAGAAAAAAAACGTAAAACGAAGAAAGTAAAACGAAATAAAAATTCACCACATCTCGCACGCAACCCTCAGCCTAATCAAAACGTCACTCGCTCTCTTATACATTCACTCTTTGTATGTGTACCGTTTGGTGTGACGTGTTGAGTATCTCATTTCCAGTGCGTAGTGCAGTTTACGCGAAAAATGTAATGTAATCTAAAAGCAAAGAAATTCGTGTGACAAATCAAATTAAATTGAATTCACCTGCAAATATTACTAGTGTAGTATACTATAAATAAATATATAAGTATATACGCTGATTATCACACTGTGCGCTTTATCGATTGAAATGCGAGTATAAATATTACAAAGGCCAAGTGTACTGCATATTGTTATCCACAAAGGAATGTTTTTTTTTTATAAGTGAAACATGACTTAATCACAATGTAAGTTGATCTCTGTAATTGTAGGTTCAAATTGATATTTTAATATATCTGGTGATATTTTAAGTTTTGTTTTGGAATATCGATTTTTCTTATTAGAGTAGAGTGTGCGCTCTCTCTCTCTCTCTCTCTCTCTCTCTCTCTCTCTCTCTCTCTGTCTCTCTCTCTCTCTCTCTCTCTCTCTCTCTCTCTCTCTCTCTCTCTTAAGCGCGCTCTTGCGCCTGCTAATCTCACATACACAGGGTCTCTTTCTCTCTCTGTGTATTTCGTTCTGTCCTCCTCACTCTCTTGATGTGTTGGCACAGCTGTTTTTGTGGTTCCTTTTGCAACTGCCTTAGGCCTGAAATTGCAAGGAAATACATAGTTATAATTGTGTCAATGTGCGGTTATGTGTTTACAGATGTAATGTGATGTGATGGGTAATTTAATTAGAAACCAATCACGATTCTGTAATATGTAATAACAAATAGAATTTTATATGCGGCAAGAATTCGTCAGACAAATATGGCCTCACCTTCTGTGCAAAAATATAAAAACTCGAAAATAATTGAATGAAGAAATATGTATATTTCATTATTCGTTATTCATTTTGCTTGCCAACGGCGACTGTTGAGTATTCATACTTGAATATGCGGGCCATATATGAACCGACGAGTCGGAGGCGACGTCGTTATCGCCCACATGCCGCAACTTGACTTAACCCAAAACCGACAACCGACAATCGTCAACCGACAATAACAACTCTCCGGAACCCTCCCTCCTGAACACTATGTGCCCCGCAGGCAGGCAACATTTACCTAAAGTCTTTAGGTAATTTCACTTTGAAAAGGGGGCCAAGATGAAACTGTTTATTCGTGAATATATACATATCTGTCGTCAGATATGATTTACTGCCGCAGGCAAATAGTATATAGAGTTGATCACAAACTGTCACCTGTTCCTTATGGGAACTTCAAGAGGCTAAAGAACAAATGACGTTTAGAATAATGTGAATACATTTCAACATTTGGGTCAAAAATGTGTGAATCAAATAAAGTGCAGCATTAGATACGGAAGAATAGAAGAATCTGTAACTGAATGTGAAGAGCAGACAAACAAACTCGATCCCGAGACTCCCCCTCTTCTCAGATATCCGCTTGAGTAGCTTTTCAAGATACATAGATAAAAATTGGGTCATTTGCTTAGTGCTTCCCTTTCAAATACATTGAATACTCGAATGCACGACTATCATGGATTGATTTATTGGAGGATTTCTCAAGTTGATTTATCAAAACGCTTGTTTTTGACTCTCCCATTCCCATTACCATTCCAATTCCCGGGTATGGGGACCAGTTTATTTCTGTTCAACTTGATCCACAGTGCGTAGCCGCAGTCTAGGGAGAGGTCGGTGGGGTCGGGAACCTTTGTTTTCATATGCTTGACGACGCCGAGTGCATTTTCAGCTGTTTTTCCATTGGATAAACAATCATTATGCATCTGATTTGAAGATGATATATGCGATTACATAAACTCGAAATCCAATACACAACACATGCTATAATGCAACACATACTGTGACAACAAGATATACTAAATATACTATAACTAAGTAAATATTTTGCTTATTTGGCTGATGAGTCCGACTTTGGATTTGAGGCCTTTGTTTGTACTAGGTGAATGTCAACAGAGCTCTGTATGTGAATGCACTTTGGTTATATAAAGTTTCAATTTATCATTTAAGATACTTTTGTATCTGTAAGCGAATGGTATCTCAAAAGCAGTTCGGTATAGTGGTTATTCTACACTACTCTCCATACAATATAAGCCAGACTATATGGCATATACTGTGTGGAGAGTAGTGTAGAAATAATTATAGAATTATAATTAATTAAAGAATGTCTTAAATATTATTATATTTATACTAAAGATACTTTGTGTCCGTAAGTGAATGACATGTCAGCTGCAATCAGTTATGGTTGTAACTCTACACTACTCTACACTTAGCATTAGTAATTATAGAATAATTATTTTTAGAATGTCTTTATTCACTTTGTAATAAAAGTAGTTTTGTATCTAAAAGACATTGTTGTTGTTATAGTTTTAAATATACTGAAAATCTACACTACTCTCCACACAGCATAAATCATATGTTCTATTAGATTAAACAGAGAATATCTCGAATATTATTAAATGTATTCTAAAGATACTTTTGAATCCGTAAGTGAATGATATCTCAACAGTAATACGTTATGATTCAATGATTCTGCTTTAGTTTAAATAGCAACTGCTTTGACTTAGAGTTGTAATTCTACACTTCTCTCCACACACCATGAGCGATAAGTTCCACCGCATAGATTGCCATATGTTGATGAGTATAATTATTTCACTATAATGACTAAGACTTTCCAGACATGGATCGTATCGTTTCCGTTCCACATCAATGAATAATTCCTTTCCCTGAAAGAAGAGGGGTAACTGTAGAGTAGAGAATTTTAAAAAGTATTTCCTTATCTCTCACAAAAATCACATTATATGAATTAAATGTTAATATGATATTTAGAAATAATTTCTTATCTTTCTCGAAGCATTTGATCTTCTCCATATAATTTTTCGACCTTTGATAGAAATCCTGAGGAGGAATTATCTATCGGTGGATTTGAAAATAATTTCTTGTTTGTTTCGAAGTATATTAATTTCGAATCTGTTTTTCTCAGAAGCTTCTCTTATTCTAAGGAATAATTCAAGCATCGATTCTATGCCCTACAAGGCGGAAGTGCTACGTGCGTTTCTGCTACTTTTATGAAAAGTAATCGATCGTCAATTGAAGGTCGACAACGACCTACATACGCAGTATCTGTTCTCTCCCTCTCTGTTACTTGGTTTCTGCCTCTCTGTCCGTCTTTTATCCGTTTTCTATCTCCATCTCTGGGGCTTTTGCGTGTTTAAGTGCCTATTTCAGTTTTGTATTGTCGCCCTGGGCAGCGTTTAACTGTTGTGATTGGCGACGATATACAAAGAGACTTGGACTACGTTGTGGCTATCCTATTCTCCACTATTTATTTATAGATACTTTTGTTGGGGCCCTTCGTGTCATATCCATGAGAACTTAGAGAGAATGAATAAATTGTTGTTTTTTTTGCCGTTAACATTATTAAAGTTAAATAGAGACAGTCTAAAGTCCTAGGATAAATCATAAGAAATTACAAAATTATTTAACTAATTATTATTCAAGTTATTTATTTATTTTAAATCAGTTTTCAGGATACAAACACTTGCCTCATATTTACATTATTTCAATATTATAATTCTACGCGAACTCTCTTAGTATGCGTTACACTTGTTGCCATTGTTCATGGGACTGCCCAGTGCGCATCCAAATTCCCGAGCAAACTCTTCGGAATTGCTGAGCGGTCCGTTGACATCCCAGCGTTCGGGCGTATGTTGCATAAGGGGCATGCCTTCGGGGGCAGGTTCCGCGCCCAGATTTGCCCAGCAATGGGTTTGGGCAAAGTATATGAAGAAGAGCTGAGTGTTGGTAAAGTTGAGGTCAGGCAAGGTCTCGCGCTGCAGCACGAGCCTCATTTTGGGATCGACTTGCTCCAACCAGCTCAGATACGCCTGAAATGCCACATTGAGGGCACTTATGTCGGCTATGACTTCCCGGAGGCGGGTTGCATTGCGGAAATCGCCGGGCTCATCGGACAAGTAGTTGCTGTACTGAGTCCGTTGGCACTCGGTGACATTCTTGAATCCGGCCATGGTATTCTCGTTCCAGGGAACAGTGACCTGTGGATTCTTGTTCCAACCTTCATCGTCAAAGGCATGGAGAAGTGCTGCGGCCAGTCGGTGGCCAAGCTGAGCGTACTTCAGGGCCTTGGGATAGTAGTAGCTGTAGAAGGGCGCTTGGAGCAATCCCCAGCCTACGGACACAGCATGCTGCGAGGGCACCAGAGATGCACGTACCTCGAAGGCATCCACGCCCACTTCAGAAGGTTGCCGGAAGTCGTTGCCACGTAGATAGTTCAGTTGCTGGCGAGAGTTGTACTGCAAAGTTACCTCAAGCTTCCGCCAGTAATCGTCATTCTTATCAAACTGCAGGTCGGTTAGGTCCACGCCCTGGTAATCGGGAAAGGTGGTGTGGTACTGGGTTAAGCGAGTTCTGGCGGTGCGGCGATCAGTCTCATCCATCCACTCGGCCTTCAGCATTTCCTCGAACACCTTGACAATGTCATTGAACACGGCTTCCACGTCGTGTTGCGGATTATCCCGCTGCACATATCTCTGGTACATGTCTCCGATGACCTGTGGAAAGAGACGTTGCACGATGTAGACACATTGTCGGGGTCGATGCATGGCCTGCTCCTCTGGTGGCTGATTCAGCTCATACATGGCCAGATACAGTATGTATCCCAGGATAGTGTAGCGATTATTGCTCTTCGCGGTGGCCACCAGATGCTCCAGGTAGCTCATCGAGCGTATGTACACATAATCGCCAAAGCTGGTCTCTAGTATATTTTCCACGAACAGCTTGAAGTCCAGGGAGTTGCCCAGCCTGAGGGTGAGCTCCGTCAGGGATAGGCGAGGATGGGCTTCGTTGCCTCCTTGATGTCTATCGAGGCGTAGTCTACTCTGTCCTGTACGGGATCGCACTCCATGGATGGGCGGCTGCATTGGATCCGGCTGCTGGGAATCCTCGATGCCCGGCAGTATCTCCTGCTCCCGCATCCGCTTGCATAGCTCGAACTCGAAGCGTATAATGTCGCCGCCGAAGCGTTCCGCATCTCCCCGCTCCATTTGGAACCATTCATTCATGTTGTCCGCCACCTGCTTTTGGAGTTGGCCGTAGACTTCGTCGTTGGCATTCGCCTGTCGCACCGCATCTGAGCTACAGTGCTCCGCCGGTATGATGGTCAGTTTAGGCTCCCCCAGATAAATGCTGTTGCCCCGTTTCTGCTGCAGATTGAGATCCACACTCAACCCGATCAGTATGTCCAGGCCGTAGTTGCGACGCAGCAAGGCAAGTATTTGTGGCCAGTGGGAGTCGTGCTTCCAATTGGAGTTGGGTACGTTCCTCAACCCGCCATGCTGCTGGAGTATCTTCATCAGGAAGGCGCGTCTCTCCTGGGCATTGGCGTTGACGGCAACGCAGCTGTCGTAGAAGTTGCACACCTTCTTCACGTTGGCGCTGCTCACCGGGCTGATCTCAACGGGATGATGCTGCGGAGGCAGCGGCAGCTTCAGCAGCTCCATCAATTGATCTATGATCTGGGACTCGACCATTTGTTGGGCTGTGCCAAGTTCCCCCTCGCGCAGCTGGCGCTGATGATGCTCCCCCCAATTGCCGCAGGCGTAGTCATAGAAATCCGTGCAGGGATCTGCGCTCAGGTTCATGTAGTTACCCATATCTCTGGCTATGGTCTGACGCACCTTGCGCTCCTCTCGGTTCTCCACATTCGGATTAAAATTGTTCATGTTCATGTGGTGGTTGTTGTTGTTGTTATTATTGCTGTTACGGAAGCGCATTGATTGAGATCCGTGCATTTGACCTCCCGGCGGTATCCGATTCATGTTGTTATTGTTATTCATATTAACGTTGTAGTTGTTGTTGTAGCGTCCTCCTGCTGCCAAAATTCCAGTAGAGATTTGGCAAATCCAGAGGAAACTTACGAGAAGTCTCGCAGCTCGTGCTGTTTTCATTTTCGCGTTGGGAACAGAACTGATCTCTTTGCGTGGAATTCTCCGAGCTGTTGATAAGCTCAGCTTTGCCGTGTCATTTTCCGCTCATGAACTTGACGAATTGGGTCAAGTTGGTTCTCTCAATGTGCGTCTGTCTGTCCCTGTGTGTTATCGCCAAGGTTCTCTCTCACATGCCACTTGAATTGCTCTCACACTCGTCGCCCTCGACTTGTTTTTAGCTTCCTCTCTTCCTCAAGTCAGATGTAAACAAAGTCGATCTGGCACGTTTTTCAATCTGATAGGAACTAAGGATGGTTGATTATCGATAAATCCCCGATTCAATAATTAAATAATCTTTTGATTATCGCAATAATCGAAATTAATTAAAATTTCATTTAGAAATATATTCACTAACCGATTAGTAATATAGTTTTCTCTATAATATCAATTTTGATTGTTAATCGATAATTTATCGATTAATAAATAATTTGTATTAGAGAAAAACTCAAGGTCTAATCGATATATTGCCGGAGGCATATTTATTTATTTATTAATATTCAACTATTAATCAGTCTACTGAAATCTAATTAATTTTAAATTAAATATAAAATTGAATGACACTAAAAATTTAATTCAATTTAATGAATTTAAGCAGATAATAAAAAAGAATAATAGTAATTATTGCATTATATTTATAAATCGTAAAACTGTGGAGAAAAACTTTATACATCACATATGTATATGACTTTAACTTCCAATAAAAAATATCTGATTTCACTATATGAAAGCTTATTTATTATTATTATTCTATTACTATTATATTCGACGGGTACTTTTCAATCGACAAAAATTATAGTTTATTAATTTCTAATAGTTTTATAATATTAATAGATGCTGCATTTTTGGGCAGGATTCATGGGCGTGCCAAGTGGGCAACGAAATTCGCGTGCAAAATCCGGCAGATTACTGAGAGGACCATTTACAAGCAGCCGCGTCCAGCTGTGATGTTGTCTGATGCTATACGTGTGATTCGGCCAGAGATTAGGATCAATGAACTGATTCTCTAGTGGATTGCAGTGCTGCTGGGCAAGGGCTATGAAGAAGAGCGCGGTATTGGCATAGTTAAGTCCGGGGAGAGTCTCTTTGGAGAGTCGATTGAAGTCGTTGTTGGGTTCCTGGTAACGCAACCAGGTGAGATACCCGTTGAAGGCAATGTTGAGGCTGGCACTGCGATTGATGAGTAGATCGGTGGCGGTGGCATTTGGACGCATATACTCCTCCACTTGCCGACTGAAGCACGAGCTGCGCATCTGGTACTGGTGGGCTGTCGGGAAATCCCAATTGTCGTGCTCCCTCAGGCCTACAGACCAATGCATGGCGTCGAAGGACTTGACCATTTGCTCGGCCAAAGCTGAGCCTAGGGTGGCATATCGCAGAGCGTTGCCGTATCGTGAATCATGTTCAGGCGGCTGGAGCAGAGCCCAGCCAAGCTCGATGCGATGTGCCACTGGGCGATAGACCACGCGTGACTCGTAGGACTCGACGGGATCGGCTGCCGTGGGAATGTCCTCCTCGAAGAGGCGATCCAGCTGTTTAGTTTGCACGCTAGCTAGAATCTTCCGGAGATTCGCCCAGTAGTTGTTGGAGTCCAATTGTAGTCGAAGCGAAAGAGGCATCTCGTAAGAGGGCAGCATGAGCAGCAGATTGCTTAGCTTCTGCTGGGCAACCCGGCGACTGCTCTCCTGAAGCCATTCGGCACTGACGCTCTTCTTCAGAACCGATTTCAGCTGCTCGTAGAGTTGATAGAGCTCCTGCCTGGCTTCATCGCTGGCATATTGTCGGGCATAGAGCTCTCCCAGTGCAGATGGCAGCCACCGCTTAGCCCGTTCCAAGCAGTGCCTAGGTCTGTGGTTCTGGCTCTGCTGGGGATTCTCCTCCAGCGGAAACGTGAGCTCGGCGACTGCTCTATACATGATGTAGTTGGCCAGTTGGCTGGAGTTATGCGAATCCAGCGTTCGGCGGAGCTGCTTGTAGTACTCTGGTGCCGCCATGTAGACGGGTCTGTAGACATTCTGGCCAAAACTCTGGGTCACATAGGCATCCAGCTCGATGCCATAAATGTGTCCTAGTTCGGCTAGGGTCTTCCTCGTGAAATTGGCCTTGTATATATTCAGATCGGCATTCCAGGGTTCCAGCTCATGCATTCCCGAGCACAGCTCATGCTCGAAATTGACAATGTCCTTGGCCAGGCGAGCGGACTCCTCGTTGCCGAGAGCGAGCCACATTTTGAGCTGTTCTGCCACCAGCTGTTCGATGGGCTCATAGGCTGGATCTCGTCTCTGGAGGCGTTGTCGTTTGCAGAGCTCCCGGGGCAGCATGGTGGACGGTTCGGTCAGATAGATGCTGTTCTCCTGGACCTTTGCGTAGTTGTAACCAATGCGCAAACCGATCAGTATATCCATACCAAACTCCTTGCGCAACTTGCCCAGCACTTGCAGCCAGTCGTAGCTATGCTGATAGATTGACCACTTGGAGCCGGGTACTGCCGGGAATCCTCCATTCTGTTGAATGAACTCGCTGAGGAACTGCTGTTGCTGATGGCTGTGCTGGCCCTGTGCCTGTTGGCAGGACTTGAAGAAATCCTTGGCCACATGCGCCACCGGACTGTCCTGGCCATGATGTGCCTCCTCCAGCAGACGGATCAGATCCGTGTCGACGCTCTTCTGCAGCTGGAGCTCCTTTGTTGTGGTAGTGTCCCAATTGCCGCAAGCATACTCATAGAAATCCGTACAGGGATCGGCTTTGAGATTCATCTGGCGATGCATCTGTTGCGCCTTCAGTTGACGCACCGACTCCTCCGTCTGAAAGACACGTTGAAACCCATCGTTTTTTGCATCTCCACAGGCCACCAAACGGAGTAGCCCCAGCACTAGAATTGAACAGATCGAAACTCTTCTCCAGCTTGCGTCTGACATGCTACAGCATCTTTGGTGAATGGCAGACAACTGTCCAGCGAGCTCAGCTCTAGAGCTCCCGCTCATCCACTTGAGCAGTTGGTGATAAGATCCCAAAGAGTTCAAGGCGGGTTATCGACAGCAAGCGGGAGTGCGAGAGATTGAGAGCAGTAGAGATCGGAAGTGGAAAACTGAGAATATGTTATTGATAACAGAAGATCGCCTCAGTAAAGCAGCTCTATTAAACCTAATAAACTCTCGTATTTACATATATATAGTAATCGATTAGTAATCGATAAGTCCATTGTGCATTGGGTATCTAATCAAAGTTCATGAATTTGGGAGGAATGTCGAAAGAGGGAGATTGACAGCGGAAGTTAAGTTCGATTTATTAAACCTGAACATCTCTGATAGCACTCTGATTTATCGTGTATAGTAATCGTTTTTACTATTGATAACTATATTTCTATAATATTAGTTTCAATAAACATTAAAAGAGCATGAAATGTGATGTGATTTATTGGACCTGAAAAACGTTAGAAATATGTGTTTTCTCGTGTGTATATATAGTGATCGTTATTGTTATCGATAAATTTCGAATTCGATTAAACTTCTTTCAATAGACGCGGCACTTAAAGCGTGCGTTGAGGGCATCGCTCCTGGAGCAGCTGAACGCATTGTTAAACTGCTCCGAGTTGGACAGGGCTGCATTCACACGCAGCGGCTCGGGCAGCTCCTCAAATAGTTCCACGGTGTCGGGGTAATCGGTGCAGTATAACTGACCATAGGCCAAGAAGAAGAGCTGCAGATGGGAGTGATCCAACAGGGGTAGACGCTCTCGCTGCTGATGGGTCGTTGTGCTCGGCGAGTTCTTCAGCCACTTGGTGTAGGCACGGTAGGCAATGTGTAGGGCTCCGTTGTCGGCGACAATCCGGCTGAGGAGTGCCTTATCCTTGACTGGTTTCTCGTGGAACTGCACATAGACGGCATACTGCTCCTGGAAGCACTGAGTCCGTCTGGAGTAGGAGTTCTCTGTGGTCACGTCCCACAAGTTGTTGCGATAGCCATGACGATCGTAGTGACGTCCCACATCGTCGAAGCCATGGAGCATCTGGCGGGCGAGGAGCACGCCCAGAGTGCCATACTTGAGGGCATTGGGATAGGCGGGATCCCAGAAGAAGCGGGCCTGCAGGAAGGTGATGGGGATCTGCATCTTGTTGGTGGTGAGTTCATAGTGGGGCAGAAGGTAAACCTTGTCCGTCAGTTTGGGTTCCTCCATCAGCTTGGCCAGATGGCGCTGGGTGGTCCATTGCAGCACGTTAACAAGGTTGGTATAGAAGTTGTCCTGGTCGAGAGTCAAGATTCGCAACTGGCGAATAAGCTGGGCATCGTCATGATTATGGAACTGCAGGTCCAAAGCCTCCAATTTGGCAATGGCCTTCTGGCGAGTCTCCAGCGAGATCCAGCTGAGATCCGTGGATGCCTGCAGATCCTCGCGAAATACACGCTTGATGTCCGACCATGTGGACTGCAGCTCGTTGATCATATGCATGTTATTGAAGTTGCGATGGAATAGACTCTCCAGCTGCTTGGGGAAGTACTGACGCACCATTTGGACGCACCAAATGCCAGGCTGGACTCTTGCTGGTATCCTGGCCTGATCCAGAGTATCCAGTGCCCGCCATATGGTATAGTTGGCCAGATGCAACTTGGGTGTATTTCGGATCACATCAATGAGATTCGATAGGTAATCCTCCGGAGTCTCGTACAGCTCCACGTACATTGTGTCGTTGAAGATGAGCTGCAGATAGCGACTGACGTCCACGAAACTGCCGTAGGCAGCCTTCATCTCGGCGGCGGTGCGATGCCGTGTGGTCTGCTCCAGGGTCTGGGCCGAGTTGTGGGGCAATCCCTTGGCCAGCTGCTGCTCTATCTGGAGTATCTGACCGGCCACCTCATGGCTCCAGGTCTCCGATTGATCCGGGAAATATCCTTGTAATTTCTGAACAATAGAGTGCTCGTAGCGCTCCCTGGTGCCGTGATAGGCCGCATCCAGATACTGGCGACGATGACCCAGAGGCAGTTTTGGAGCACCAATCTTCAGTCGATGCATATGCACCTCCTTGTAGTCGGGAACCACGTCGAGTCCGATCAGTATATCTACGCCCAGGCGACGCTTCAGGGATGCCACCACATGCAGCCAGTCGTACTCATAGTGATACCAGGAGGGCACACGAATCTCTGGCCAGCCGCCACGGAAGTCGGTCACCTGGAGCAGCGTCATCAGCGCCGAACTTGTATCGTTTGCCCCATCGAAGCACGATCCAAAGAAGTTCTTGATCAGGCGGTCCGCGGAGCTATCGGTTCGTGCTGTCGTGGACTTGAGCATTTCGGCGCTCTTGCGCACGAACAGCTCCTGCAGCTCCTCCAGATAGTTGGTCCGCTTGTTGTGCAGCTTGGCCGGATGCAGACGTGGCCAGTTGCCGCAGGCAAAATTGTAAAAATTATCGCAGGGTTGCGGTTCGGACTCCCCCGACATGTAGGCCTTGATGTGGGCCGCCTTGGCCAGCCGCAATATTTCCGTGGTGTAGTTGGCGGCATAAGGAATAGTGGTGGCACCGTCAACTGCCCACAGGGCAGTCGTTGCCACAAGTAGCATTTGTAGTTGCAGCGGCAGTTTCATCTCGACACGATTCGCTTAGCTGTTGAATGAAAACTGAGCTCAATTTGAGAGATGCGTCGATTTTTGAATTGGGCGGAGGCTGTCGTCGTTCTAAGCTAATCGTCATCATAATCAGGCTGATGCTAATGATGATGATGTTGATGATGATGATGATGATGATGATGATGATCATCTAGTCCAGTAGAGTCATCTCTGAGGCTTAATTGATTAATTATTGTTGTACATATTAACCGTTGCAACAAACAATATTTGCTTACTCTCTCTCTATCTCGCTCTCCTTGCTTATGCTGTCTCTTTTCCACTCAATTGACGTTGTTGACCCAATTCACTCTCTATCTCACTCTCTCTCTCTCTCTCTCTCGCTCTGTCGTCAATCTTTACGCTCAGCTTCAATTGCTCCATTGACAAATTTAGCTTCTCTCTCTCTCTCTCTCTCTCTCTTTGAGTCTATCTCTCGCTCGCGCACTTGACCCCAGCCACAAGGTAGACAACGCACCGCAGTTCTCTCGCTCTCTCTCTCTCTCTCTCAGTCTCCCGCTCAAGGTTGTGTCTCAGCTCGTCATTCAAAATGCGAGTAATAGATGTAGGTCTTGTTTTGTATGCCCAACTAATTAGAATTTGTGTTTTCCTCACTTAAATTTGTTGCTGGACTATAATTAATTGTTCCCTTATTTGCATTTCCTCTCCAATTACAGGAAACCCTTCTCTCGAGTCTCTCCAACACTTTATTGAATGTGCTTGAAAAGTGTTGTCTGAAACTGGCATTAATTGAGAAGTTCCTCCCCTTCTATAAGGACAGGAGTCCAGCCCAAAGGAAACTTCGCAAACGGTAAGCATACATAGAATTATTATTATAATTATAATCTTTTAGACTAATCAACATTGATAGATTTTTACATGCATTGAAATTGTTGTTTCGAGCTTGTTGTGAAATAAATATTATTTGGTATTTACATTATCATTGCCATTGCCTTATGTATTTCGATATTCATTTGAGGATCTTCTCGGATGGATATGCGTAATACTCTCCCTTAGCCCGTAATCACTTTGAGTGCAGTTTGTCCGAGACGCGTGTCCACGGGTATCTGGTTAACACTGTATTGGACATTATAGCCAGTTTCATTGTGATTGAACTTGGCCTTTTCGACATAGACGAATTCTGCGGATGCGGATTCATTGCCGGGAGGTCGAAAGATTGAAGTTCTCTCGCCTACGATGATCTCTTTGGTCTGCTGCTGCTCCTGCAGAGTGTGATTCCCGCAGCGACTCTCAGTTGCATTGCTAGCGATGGGTTCTTCTCGTATGCTAAATGTCGAGAATAATTCTTGAGATTATATGTCATAATCGCAGGTCAAGATCACCTACTGAAACTGATAGAAGACTCGGGTCGCAGCTGCATCATTGTATTCGATAAGCCAGAGCCAAAGCACTAAGCATATGCTAAGATTCTGGAAATAGTTATAATGTTTCTTAGAATCCAAGTCATAATATTTATACTTACTCTGGGGAACATTCTAGCTGAAGCTCTTGAAATGCACTGAATGCATTCAAACTGTTTACTATTATATTTGTTATAGCCGAGATCCGAAACACTTGGAACGAGTTGAACCGGTCTAAGCAATCTTTAGTCTCCGATCTCCGATCTCAGATTGCAATTCTCAGTTCTCTGTTTACAGTTTATTGTTCTGAGATTGATCGAGAGATGGGAAAGTATTGAATGAACCGACTCCATTACAAATTGTTGTAATGCATAAACAAGTTTGCGACTAATGTATTTCCCTATTTGAAAACTTTTATTGTTATCCAATTTTAATTCATAATTGCATACAATACGACAATGATGATTGACAATAATTGCCTGCGATTGATCACAGCTCCGTGGTTGATTTCGAGGGAATTTCGCAATTTGCTCAATTGGATACCTACTTTTTCGAAAACTTCTCATATAACATATATAATATCGGTATAGTGTGCTAAATTGATTTAATCTTTATTAATGTCACTAATTTGAAATTGAGATTGTTACTAATATTAATTGTATATAAATATCTGCAAAACTCCCCTACTCGATCCCAAAGGGAATGCACTTCAACTAACTTAAATTTAAATTTAATTTATTATTATAGTTATTATCGATAGTCCGACTTTAACCGGTGGAGGTTATAACTTTCAATGCGGTGCCCGTTAATCTAGTTCCAACATCTTTTGGACGATCTTCTGTTCCTGTTTCTGTTTCTGTAGTGTTTTCAGTTGCATCTACATCAATTCGAGAACTTAGGCGATAATCCTTAAATACAGTGAATTCTGTAGTCGTTGTTGTTGTTGTTGTTGATATTATCACTGTTCTTGATAGTTTGGAAATGGAATCTGTCATATTGAGTTTAGGTATGTGCTCCTCCTCTTTGGGTAGTGTTTGCCTAGTTACCGCTGGATATATAGATGTGCTCATTGTGCTCCATTCGGTTCTTTTTGGCGCCTCAACCTGATCAACCCTCACTACAGTATTATTCCTTTGAGGTCCTGGTGTGAGTGTACTTAGAGGTTGTCCCACAGCAAATGATAGACCCAATAGAATCTGGCTGAATATCTGTAGTTAGAATGAAACCCGTTATATTATTTCATTTCTCTAAAATTGTAAAGTTCTCTCCAAACGTACAAACGATTGCATTTTCATTGGCCGACTACTTGCTAATCTCACGACGTCGACTGCTTTATACCAACTAGTTGGCAGTTAGTTAGCAATTCAAGAAATACCCATCGAAGTGAGTTGTCGTATATATCTATATCGTATCGTATACATCGTATATATCGTATTGAATCTTAGCTCTCGCGTGGGTCTAAACTGGATTACAAATACGAGTATCTACACAAATATTAGGGAAAAGTCCGTCTCTTTTTGCCTCTTTCTCTCTCTCTCTCTCTCTCTCTCTCTGTCTCTCCTAGATTCATCGTGCTAGTAAAATTATTTGCCTCTAATTTTTTCTAATATTATACAATAATTTCCAATTTTTATTCGGGGCGGAACTTTACAAACTTGTGAGTCCCCGCGTGGAAAAAATCTATTGAAGACACCATTTGCATATGTTTTAGATCAACATTATTATGATATGACTTATATTTAATGGTTTTAGGGTTGATGAATATGAGCAACCTATATTATTTAGAAAAGGGTTTGGATGGTATAATGTATTTTTTTTTGTAATTTTGTATTTAATGAGTATGATATCGAGAGTTGTGATAGACTAAGACGGGCAAAAAGTAAGGTGAATTTGTAAAATGAAATTATTAATTGTTGTTATTCAATTTCATTCCCTTCGAAGTAATCCCCTCCTGATAAAATACACTTATGCCATCGATTTTACCAAATGGTTGTTTTCCGGTATAGTCATCAGCACCTCCTGCAATTCAGTTTTTATCTCCTCAATCGACTTGAAACTCTTTCCCGAAGTGGTCTTAGAAAAGTGCGTTTCGAGTCGATTTTTTGGCTGAATTGTATCGAAAATTGAATGAAATTCAATCTCAGATTCGAAGGATGCTGTCTAAGTCGTTTGCTAATCACATGCTTAAATATCTATGATAACTGATAATGGGTATTAACTTTGGCCCCGATGTCATTAACAGTCCTACTATCTAAATAAAAGAGAACTAGTCCCAAATGGTAAGCTCTCGAATCATAGTTTCAAAATTCACCTTACTCTTTTCCCACTGTAGTAAAGCAAATATTTAATCAGTTATATACATATGTCATATTGATCACAATTATACATATGATTAGGAAAATTTAAGAGAGGAATTTGTGTACATAAAATAATATATATCTTACATAGACTGAATTTAAAATCAAAAACGAATTCTGAGCATTACAACAAATTGAAAAACAGCTAAATATGCACTTTAGAATAATAATAAAATAATTTAAATCAAAGGAAAAAAGAATATTGCCGAGCAATTAAATCGAATAAGGGACTGATCAACTACTACTTTGACAAAATTCTGACAACTTTCAAATGACTGTTAGGCAGTTCTGATAAATTGCATCGTTAATCTGAGAATTTGATAATTATATTGTTAAATTATAAATCTTCATGATAAAATTTATTTCATACAACTGAAAATATGTATGCTTCAATTGGAATTGGGAAAAAATAATTTTTATAAATAAAAAATAACGTATTTCTTGCACTCCGACCCATAATTAATATTTTTGAAAAATATTTTGATTTTTGCATTTTTTTAATTAATTGTTGACATAATTAATTTATTTTTATATCAATTAATATTGGCATTTTAAGTGTCATTGAAAATGAATTGAAAAACTCTTTAAAAATGGTTGCAACTAATTAAATATTAACTGATTTTCTATCTCGTAGTTCTTTTATCGATGTTTCTTAAGATATAACCCGAAAATAATATGTCTTGTCCACCAGCTTCAATAAAATATATTGATTTGTTTTAAATTGTGTTTAATTTATTCTTAATGAACATAGTTATCAGGTCAGACATTTGTTTTAGATTCCTTCGAATACAAACAGTAATAGTTATACATAATTAAAATAAGGTTAATCTTTGGCTTAAAATAAGGTTAATCTTTGGCTTAATGCAAATAATATTCCAACTGATCCCAGTGATATAGTATTAGATTATGTTAGAATCTTGAGCAGTTTTCCCGTTAGGTGGTTCACTGGCTCCACTGGATATCGTTGGTTTGCATCAAGGGGCAGGTATACTTCGGTCTGGTAGACAGTTTGAAGATATTCAGTAGCTGTGGTAATCAGAAGGTACTCCAATGTGAGTTGTCCTGTAAAGCGGCTAGCAAATAGTCCTTGATCTATATGTTTGGAATCCTGTGGAAGTAAGTTTTCTTCACTCGATGCTTTTCCTTTAAAGTTTTCGCTTAGCTTAGACTTTAAATCAGTTGTGGCTTTTCCTTATCACACTTTCTATGATATATTTCTCTTGTCTGGTCAAATAGTAACTGTTGCTCCAACTCAGCCCCAGCAACTGCTTTTATACTCCGAGGCAATCTCATTGGCACACGACCGACACACGTCAGAGCATCTGAATCGCGTTGCACTTGTTTGGAATTTTCCCAGCGCACTTTTAGCGGTTTTTTATAAAAAGTCACCGATCTGTGCCATTAACCGCCGTTAATAAAATTATCGCCATATATAGAAAGCCATTGATCTAACGTTAGTAAACCATTCAAACATGCAAAATCGTATTGAATCTAATGAAATTTAAGATGATTCATAACTGACGTAGTATGAGTATAGTGGAAATCTCTTCAGTGGGTCAAGTTATGTGTGTGTGTTCGGGGCTAACTCTTGTTACTAAGGCCCTTGATATTTTAATTAATATTGCAACTAATCGAATTGTGCCACATCAAGAATAATCTAACATCATTTATTACATTGTTTTATGCCAAATAATTCACGTATATTTTTGTAAATTTATTAACGAACTTGCTATAAATTGAAAAATATATTTCGTGTTCTTGAAGTGATATCTAATATATATTTACTATATACCCTCTGCAAAAGTGAATTGAAGACGTTTGCGTCTGTTTTGGGTTGAAAATGTAAAGAATTATAAAACACTTTGGAAAATTGTTTGAAAATATATTTTGGAGAGGGAATATACTCCGCTGAGAAATGATTTCGTTTTAATTTATTTAGTTTTTCTGCTTGATTTTATATAATTTAAACTTAGTTTTTAATGTCGCCATGAAACACATACACAAATGCAGACCAAAAAATCAACAAATCCAAAAAAAAAAAAAAACATACAGTGAAAAAAGAGTGAAATGGATACTCATTAAAATATATTTTTAATTTTTGTCGTTTGTGTTATGCGAAAGAAACTCACGTGTATTCCCCTCTTCAAAATTATTTATTTTCAGACGTTTAGAGAAAAGTGTTTTGCGCCTCAGCCAGATTCAGATTGAGATTCAGATTCAGATTCTGTAGATAAAATCTAAAATCCAAAACAAACAAAAAATAAAAAAAAATAAAAGAATAACAGCGAACAGAAAACAGATTAACAAGATCAATATCAAGGCTTTTCTTGAAGTAAATCTGTCTGTCTATAAACAAATATTTTCGATATCGATAGCTGGTAATCGATAACTTGGTAAAGCATACACAGTGTGGGGCTTTCTGTACCGCTGTGCCGCGGCAGCCCCTGTAGCTACCATGGGCGCCAACGTCTCTCAACTGGAGCGCGAGATTGGCTCCGATCTGTTCCCACCGAACGAGCACTACTTCGGTCTGGTTAACTTTGGGAATACCTGCTATAGCAACTCGGTCCTACAGGCCCTATACTTCTGCAAGCCATTCCGCGAGAAGGTCCTCGAGTACAAGGCCAAGAATAAGAGGCCCAAGGAGACGCTGCTCTCGTGCCTGGCAGATCTCTTCTATAGCATTGCCACGCAGAAGAAGAAGGTGGGCTCGATTGCTCCAAAGAAGTTCATAACGCGCCTGCGCAAGGAGAAGGAGGAGTTTGACAATTATATGCAACAGGATGCCCATGAGTTTCTCAACTTTCTCATCAATCACATCAACGAGATTATTCTCGCCGAGCGAAACGCGGGCAAGACTTCCAACGCCAACTCCAATGCTAACGGCAATGGAACTGGCTCAAGTGCTGTCACCAATATGACAACCACGATCAAATCCAATTCGAATTCCAACTCATCCAATTCAACATCGACGTCCATCTCGAATTCGACAGCGACCAACGGGAATCACAGCAACTCGACGGGTTCGCTGAGTGGCACGACGAGTGTCTTGGACGGCACTGGCGGTCTGACGGCAACGACCACGCCCATCACACAGACGAATGGTGCCAATACGGAGCCGACCTGGGTGCATGAGATATTCCAGGGTATCCTGACGTCGGAGACACGTTGCCTTAACTGCGAGACGGTTAGCAGCAAGGATGAGAATTTCTTCGATCTGCAAGTGGACGTTGATCAGAACACATCGATTACCCATTGCCTGAGATGCTTCAGCAACACGGAGACCCTCTGCTCGGACAACAAGTTCAAGTGCGACAACTGCTGCAGCTACCAGGAGGCACAGAAGCGGATGCGGGTTAAGAAGCTGCCGATGATCTTGGCATTGCATTTGAAGCGATTCAAGTACATGGAGCAATTCAATCGGCACATCAAGGTGTCGCATCGCGTCGTCTTTCCGCTTGAGCTGAGGCTATTCAATACCTCGGATGATGCCGTCAATCCGGACCGCCTCTACGATCTGACCGCTGTCGTCATACACTGCGGATCCGGACCTAATCGCGGCCATTACATTAGCATTGTGAAGAGTCATGGTCTCTGGCTGCTTTTCGACGATGACATGGTCGATAAGATCGAGGCCTCCACCATTGAGGACTTCTATGGCCTGACTTCAGATATCCACAAGTCCTCGGAGACTGGCTATATACTGTTTTATCAATCTCGAGATTGCGCTGCCTAGACAACAGATCCACATTGCGGATATGATTATTAAACATACTAAAATATTATTCTCACTATTATTATTATATTTAAATTGAAAGTAAAAGTTTTCTCACTGTCTGTAGTCAGTCCTATGCAAAATGTGTATGTTAAGCCTCAAATATTTTTACATTACTCACAATAAAATATGCAATAAACATGGATAAACATTGATATTAATCCGACAAATGTGAATATATATAGTCATATACTGGATGTTTGTTGTGGCAGGTCAGTTTCGACTGAATGGGCTCGTTGTCTCTCAGAGTATTACGCGAATTGCCGCAATCATTGACAACTTCAGGAATTTCCCCATTCCTCCAGACCGCCGGCTTATCAACGTGTTTGTTAATCAGGCATTTGACTGGTTCTCAGATTCAATTTCAATGGAATTCTCCCCCATTATTAACCACAGACGATCAACGATTAGGTGTTCGTTGATAGATCTCAGGTGTTCCTCGATACGTGTGCCTTGATGATGGGCGGTACATCTAGCGAAAGGCTTAGTCAGAGGTCTTTTCACTCGACTCGGCTGGGGTCTGGTCATGATTCGAGTGTTTACAACTGAACTACAATGGGTCACATCATCCATCCATCTTTCAATTGATGGCAATAATTATTCAAATTATGGAAATTTCTGTTCATAAATCAATCTTCTAATAAACTACAAGCATTATAATGCTACTGTCTGTGGGTTTATCGACGGGTTCAACTGTGGGGCATTTGCATTTGCAAGTAATACTTTGAGACTATTCAAGTTTTCTGTTATATACGATCGTCTGAGAAATATTTATGAATTGAAATAAATTCAATTTGTCAACTTCCTTCGCAAATTGGCAATTGCTTAAATTATTTATGTTTCCATTTGTCTAATATATTTTTTTTTCTTGTATGTTGAATTTGTATTTTTGGACTTTAATACGCTAATAGACCGTAATTGCAACGTCAAAACTACTAAAAGATGATGGCCAAAAACTGGTTGATAGAGATTGTGGAATTTTTAGCAGTCGGTTTTCGTTTTCCTTTCCAATACCCTGTATAGAAAGTTTATGAAGGGTGGCCTATGTCTATGTTGCTTGCAAGTTTTGCTTGTCATATTTTGTAGATGTGTTTAATTATATTTCCTAAATATGTTTAATTATATTTTCTAAATATTATTTAATAAAAAGTTAGATAATATTTTAATACATTTATTATTAAAACCTTTCAGTAATTTTTAAAAAATATTTGAATATCTATTTTTGTATATGCATTCTCTATACTGGCACTTAAAGTAATCTTAATCAAAGTTGATTCAGTTAGGTTTATATCGGATTTCTTATAAATATCTTTAGTTAATTTCATAGAACTTCTTATTTTTTTCCAATATTTATTAAATGAGTACGAGGTATTTAAAATTCTCTACATACTATTTCTACTCGTTTGATTTGTAAAAATTCGTTAAAAAGTGATAAAATTTCTATCAATTAAATGCACTGATAAAAATTAAGATATTTATTTAACATAAATATGAAAATTAATCTGTCAATATATATTACTTAAAGTAAACCACTGCCATTATTTTTAATTAAAATGTTATCTTAACATTTATATGTGTATTTGAATATATTTATTCATTAGCCTATCTATTGTGTATTTTAGTGTCTGAATTTTCTCTCAGTGTATTATTTGATAACTGTATATACAATATGCCGCTAAATGACAATCGCTGTTGCAGTTGCACACACATGTTGCCGGTTCGGTTCGGTTCGGTTCAGTTTAGCTCGGTTTGTTGCTTGTCATGTTTGTCGTGGCATGTGCGTCGCCGCGTTGCATGGGTCCCCGCAGCGTGCAACGCGTTGGATTGATTAGGTTTATCTTATGGCCAGAGTAGACTATTCCGCATTGACAGCGTCGGCAACTATGAATTCGAGTCTGAATACCTGTATGACTATGAATGAGTGCGGGTTGAGTTGGGGGTACTCATAGCATATATAAGTACCCAACCTGCCCGGTTATTACGCACTTTTCCGTTGCATTGACTTTCACTTTGATGCGATCGAGAGACAAATTCAAAAATAACTTCAAAAAATATTGGAAAAAAACAAAGTTTTGCGCAATTTGTTGATGTGAATTATTTTTGGTATGCGCTGTGGCATGTGGCGTGTGTGGATGTCGTACTTGATTTTTAGCTACAGCTTCGACAATATTCCCGTTGACATATGACATATTGTTTTCTTTGTTGTGTGTATGTGTGTGGCTGTGTGTGTATGTTGATGCCGCGACATGTGGCAATCCCTGTCGGACTGTGTGGCAGCAGGGACATGTCAAACGATGTTGCAACATTCGCCACAGTGTCCGCTTTACACCCCCCAAATAAATCAACAAAAGATAAACGCCAGTTTCTCAGTGTTTGTGTGTATGTAAGGTTATCAGTTTTTGGAGCTCTGCTGAGGAGTGGCAGCTGTCGGCGCATTGTGTGGCAAGTAAGTAATTTGGTAACGATATGCCTCTTGGCATGTTGCAAGTAAACGAAGCCATCGATTTAACAGCACGCCTTTAATTAGCTTCTATCTATGCCACATGTGGCACTCAGTTTACCCTTTCCCTCGCCCACAAATCTCCCATCCCTTACCGTCCCTCTTTCTCTCACTCTCTCCCTCGCATGTCGCTGACATAATTACGATCCGTTGTAATATTAAATATGCCATTAAAAATCTCTTTCGGTCTCGCTGTCGTTATAAAAATATTTAAAAGCAAAATGATTTTGGCCATTTATCATGCTTCTTCCTTTGACAACAAACGGTAACTCGACACCATTTGACACTTTACGATGCACAAGTGAAATATATACATATGTAGTATGTATATAATATACATACATGTTTCAACAATTTCATATAGGGCTCGCAAAGATTGTGTAGTTGTTTTGTACAAAAATAATCTGAAAATTTTAATTAATATTTAAATTTTGTTTTAAAACTTATTTAAAAATTATTATTAATTTTTTTATATTTCAACATGTATAACAATTGACCTTCTGCAAAGGGAGCACGGTATACAAATTAAATCATAAATTTAAAATTCATGTTATACAAAATATGTTCATAAAAAAGCATTATGAATATTTATTTCGGAGATTATATTTCTCTCCTTTTTACTTCATATCACATAAAAGTTTTTATTTAACAAATCATGTCTAACACTCATTTATGGATTGTATAATAAAATTTATATTGAATAATATAAAATTATATAAATAATATAATTTTGAAATATAGTAACTATTTTTTTTCATTATAATTATTGTAAATTAAATGATATTTAGTAATTATATTTTATTATTATGGTATACAGTGAGTTGATTAATCGTCAAATAAAATAATAATTAATGATTTTCCCCATCAATTCGAAGCATTTTCTTAGCATAAATTATTTTTATTATTATTAATTGTTAAACTATTATTTAAGTATTATATGCGATTCCTGGTTTATTGGATCAGTTCCGCGAACTATTAACAGACATCATCCATGGGGATTGAGTTGGTCTATGGGTAATTGAAATTTCTGACCCACCGCAAACAAAGTCTCAATTTTCAGCATCTTTTTCTCTTCTTTCTGGCCTTTTGTTTACTTTAGCAATTTATTTTTGTGCAAGGCAATTAAAACTGAATATATGTATATCGCTTTTTTTCTCTTTGTGCTCGTCTCTGGTCTGCTGTTGGGCAAGTAAGTAGGAGGCCTCAGAAGCAGAAGCCGAGGGTGGTCGAAAATGAGAATGGTTTCTTTTTTTGCGCTAATTTTGTCCAGTACCGTTTTTGCGGCAGGGGATGAAATTGTATTTGTCATACATACATACATACATACATACGTATATATGTGCAAGGCAAACACACACACAAAGAGAGATGACTTTGAAATGCAACCGGATGAGTCATGGCAATTGCCTGTGAAAAAAAACACAAGTAGAAATTCGATTAGAAGTTGGCGCCAGGCAGACAAGACACCAAATATCTCTTGGATTATCTAAGGCCAAGGATTATAGAAATTTAATACGTATTATTTTTTAATTTTTATAATATTTGTGTGTTATAATATTATTATAATATTATTTGATGACACTTTGTTGGGTTAAGAATATCTGGCAGCACCTAAAAGTATGCAATGGAAATTTTCACTCGACTCGTTCTTTTGCATTCGTTGTTTTCTTTTGCCTTTGTTGTTTGTTTGCTCCCAAAGCGCGCTCCCATTCTCAGCTGATGCTGCTATATAATGTACTATGTATTATATTCAATACTATACATAATATCTTATGTACACATAACAATTGCTGAATTATGAAAGTGACCTCAGCCTGGGATGAGAGACAGTCTGCAGTCTTCTTTATTATTTTTTTGTCTTGTGAAAACAAAGCAATTGCCATAGTTATAGTTGTAGTTGTAATTGTGAGCTTCATATGCTAACGAACTGTAAACAAGTGGCTGTGAGTTTCATTGTGAAACTGTTGTCTTTCTATCTCTTAGATACTGTGCTATCAACCTGCGGGCCTGAACTGTTTATCTTTGAGATACTTTTCGATTTATAAACAATTTCATTTTTGCGCTCTAATTGATTACTTTGATTAAATTATAGAACATATAGTGTTTATCTAACGAGACTTCGACTGAAAGGGAGGTAGAGATATGTAGCGAGAGCGAGACCTTTTGTTATTGTTTATTTATGTGTTTAGTGTCGCTTCGTTTGTGTTTCTGCCTCTCCAAATTTATGCGCATTTCTAATTGTTTTTATTGAGAATAATGTAACTAAACTATGCACGCTCGTCGCTCAACATTAATGAGCAATTGCTTGCCACTTGACGGGGGTCGTGCACCCCTCTCCTCGTTTCTCTGCTGCTCATGTGTTGCAGATGTTTATGAAGTCGTGGCACGCGCACATGCGCACAATCAACGCACGATCTCTTTGGCCTGTATCCTGCCAAGGGCCGGAAACTGAAGCACTTTCTCTACCTCCCTATCTCTCTCTCCCTATCTCTCTGTCTCGCTACTCCTTATTATCTTTCAGATACTTAAAGATTTGTTGCCTTGAACAAATGGTTTATCGCTTGCCTCATTAGTTGTGGCACATGCAACTGCGATTGCTGTAAAAATCATCAGACACAGACGACACTCTCAGTTGTTTGGTTCACTGTAGCCAAGTGCCACTGTAGTGCCCTATACACTTGTGCACGCTCTCGCTGCATCTCTCTCTCTAAGTCACTATGTCTGTCTCGCTGTCTTTGTTCTTTTATATATTTTCACTTTTATAGTATTTGGGGTTAATTCTGTTGCACATTGTATAATCAAATCGAATGCGTTCGCTTCACTCGCCGCAATCCCTGCCCCTTTCTCAGCCCCAATCTAGTGCTCGGTCCGCACGTTCGCTCGGCTCGCTCTCTTTTTTTTCGGTACCCACAACTACTACAACGTTGCAGCAGCGCTGGGAGGCGCCCCAAGCACAGCAGCTACACACACACACACATATATACAAAGAGACATACATATATAGATATAGTGAGACTGGCAGGGCAGGGCAGGCAGCTGGGAGAGATTGCCACACATCGTCGCATCGCCATCGCCATCGCATCGCCATCGCCATCGCCAGCGTCGCTTTGTAGTCGTCGCCAAGCGTCGCGTCGCTCGTTATTCGCTCGCTTTTATTTTTCCGTCAGTCTCCTTGGGCTTGTGGTACCGTGAAAATGTGCGACGCGTCGTGTGGCCGCTGAAAAGCAAACCGAATATATAAAAAAAAAATAAGAAGAGCAAAACAGAAAATGAATATACAAAGAGATTTTATAATAATATTTTCAAGTGTAGTGTGTGTGTGCTTAAAAGTTATCTGACAAAAGATACATTCGTATCCAAGTATCTAAAGAGGCAAATATAAATCTACATCACACGTGATGTGAGTGCGTGAGTGTGTGTGTGTGTATGTGTGGCATAATAATAATGTGACGCACTGTTCGCAAGCTACTTGCAACAAAAGAGCTTCCCCTTCAAACTCTGCGTTATCTCTCGCCAAAATAAATAAAACAACGTTTGACGAACTTCTCAGTCTGATTAAGTGAGAGTGTGTTTGTGATTAATCAAAAGAAAATGTTATTTGAGTTTTTTGAGTTTTCTGCATTCGAGCAATGAGATCACCCCGTTGCTGCTCTCTATACATGAAACACAAATATCATATATATATATACATATGTATAAATATTTATATACCTCCGACTACATATAATCATAAAATATAAACTCGTGCCATTTCTTGAGCTTTTGTCAGCTCGCTGCTTGGGGCTGCCAGTGTTTTATCTTATCGGCGAGTAAAAATCACACACAATAATAATATTGTTGCCACTCTGATAACACTCTGAGGTTGCAGCTAGCGCTAACTTGGCTAACTTTCACATAGCCAACTGCAAATAGCTTGGGCTAAAAGCGAATCCGCCAATCTCGTCACTTTATTTAGATGACTTCCGCATTGGCACTTAGGCAGCGAGAGAATGAACGAGTAACGAGAAGGGGGACGATAAGGAGCGAGCAGAGGAGATTTCGTAATTGCATACGCAGAATAGATGCAAATGCCACAGCTAGAAATGCATTTGCAATTGCAACTGCAACTTCAACATCTGCATTTCGTAGACTTATTTAATTGTGCCCCAAAAGAGTGATAGTGAAAGGGGCAAATAGGGGGGGGAGAGGGGAAGAGGGGAAGAGGGGAAGAGGCAGAGCGGCAACTGCGAAAGGCAATGTAGGCCAACAAGTGCGTTGAACTAAAACGTAGCATGCCACAAATGGCATATGCAGCAGCAAGCTTTAGAATTATTATTATTATGCTCTGATGCAGCTGCAAATGCAACTGTATTGGTTGTTGTAGTTGCCGACAAACTTTTGCCACATGTGGCACAAAGCAGCTTTGTCTCCAGCATAAAAACAAAACATGCTGACGAAAAAAGTTCAAAATGTGATTGAACTTCTGTGTGTGCAACATGTGCAGCTGGCGTTGCACCTTGTCGCTGCATGCACCAACTGTACACTCCGGCAGGCAGTGTTGCATGCCACATCTATTTGCAGCTGCCTAGAAGCATAGGCGACCGCCAAAAGGTGCACCCCGAATGCCAAATGAGATCAGTTCAATTTGTGCGGTTCGCTTCAGTTTGCCACAAAATTGTATTTTGGATACTTGCAACTCGGCGGCGGCAGCCATTGAATTTATCGATTGAGTGCGGATGATGATGCCACCTCACAACACAACATATCTCTGCCTCCCACTCCACACTGAGGTCTGAGGTCTCGGATTGCCTTGGCTGGTTGCCAGTTAGCCTAACCTCACTCTACTTGCCACACACAAAGGCAAACAGAAATATATGGGCAGCCATTTTGCTACCACTTGAGCCATAATGTGGCAGCTGCCCCTTGTTGCAAGTCTTGAGTTTGCGCTCGTTAGCAAATCCTGTGCTCCACTCGATTTACTTTTGCCCACCGAGTCCAGCTCCGGCTCCTGTTCCATCTTTTACGCAGCAGACTTTCTCTTTCTTGGAATTCGTCTAGATAGTATGACTATGTATGTGTTTTTGTGTGTGTGTGTGTGTGTGTGTGTGTTTGTTTATGTTGCAAGCTTCCTTCCTTTGTGTGGCAATTACAGGGCGTGTCTCGTGCTAAAACGCAATTTCCTTAAATTTACCCCCAAAAATTTACTATACACATTGTCTGCAGTCGCCATGCTGAAAAAAAGCTGAAAAGTTGAAGATATATACATATATAAGATTGAAGACTTATATATTCATATTCTGGCTGATGTCATACATCAAGTATGCTAAACACCTGGCGGTGACATTGTGTTTTGAACATAAATATATATATAACTAAATATATTTAAATAGATATCCCTCTTCTTAATTGTTTATGCTCTCAGAAACATTCTCAATTGCAAGACAAATACTGTTGAGATCCCCTATATCTATCATTCCTCTAGTAGTATTGCGACTGTCATCTTTATAACGAACTCAGTCAGTGCCAAAGTTTATTTTGGGTTTATTTTTGGCAACTTTTACCCACTTAAAGTGTATTCTGTTTCTGTGATTGTAGCACTTTAGTCAAGGAAACACGATATAAGGTCCTTTAGTAACTGCAGTTGATATTCATTTCCGTTTCCATTTTCGTTGTTCATGCGGTTTAATTTATGCAAGGCTGAAACTAGTTAAAACTCAAAGGACTACTTATCCTTAGCAGGTACAGTAGTTACTCGCTTTGTAGCACGAATTTAACATCTATTGATTGATGGGATATATTACACTCATATATACCTTAACATATATCGATAGTGATCAATTAGTATTAAGAACTTTGGCAATTTTACAACAATTGAACAATTTTCATTATTTCTATAGTAGAATGTTCAGCACAACGCTTATTTAACTCTCCATATGAAAGGAATAATCATTGTGACTTTATGATTTGAAATTTTGAAAATTTATTATATAGCGAATTATATTGTACTCTTAAATAGTAAATATGTAAAGAATTGGAATATTTTTATCATAACAATACGTTGTTAACACTAAAGATGACATATTTTACTAAAAGTAAAATAAAATTTATGTCTTTTAAAAATTTATAAAATTGTTTCGAAAATATAAAGAAAAATGTTGGTCCCTCTCATCAAAACAATCAATGTTTTATAAAGGTCGAGATTTAAACTAAAATCACAGACCCGTTTTCAATGCTGAATCCGATCGAAAAATTGCTCTATAACATATATTGAAATTGATTTCAGTGTAGATCTCTTACTTGTGCCCTTTACTGTAGAACTTTTCTATTTTATTCATCTATCTATTAGGAAAATAGTCCTACTACAGTTGAGTCTCGATAATTCGCACCCCACTTATTCGAAACAGTTGCAATAGTTTCTTTCTTAGTACTGTCTCTTTCAACAGTTTTTTCTTATTAATGTCCCTTTCAACCATTTCACTTGCATTCAAAAAGTTAGCTGGTATATCCCCAAACTAGCATTATTTTTATAATATCATGAGCATACATATATTTTCTGATATTCCTCAAAGACCTGATCATATATCTATGATTTGCTTAGGCCCTAAACAAATTCGTTTTTAAGGGAATTCGGAGGAAAATCAATGATTCGGTATCTTAATAAATCGAATCCCCTCGAAATTCGTAAATAATATGATTTTCGAACCATTTCGAATTATTGTGACTCGAGAGTATTATATCAGATTTTTTTTTCTAACAGAAAATGTTACTATTTTTATATGTTGATATATTTATATGTTATCTAAAAGACAAATTTAATTTGTACACTTAATTAAAAAGATTTATTCATACAATTTTTTTTTTTTTTTTTTTGAGAAAAATAACTTTTTAATTAAATTATTTAACTTGAATAGTGTTTTTAAAAGGATTTTTTCAAATTTTTCAAATGTTTGTTTTTAAAACGGGGAATAAAATTATTTGTGTTGCTAAGACGAACATGTTCTACTTTTGTTGATATTTAAAAACAATTCAAGGTAAAGAAAATTGTTGTAAATAATGACAGAATTTGTTGGCGAATGAAATTCACAACTCTGTAAAATCAATATATGCGTCACTTTGTTAGTTTTCGTAGTATTCAAAGACATGAAAGGAAGTTTCGCTTGGGGCCGTCCTTGGAACTGCAGTTGCATATGATGAAAAGCTGCTCCGTTTTCAAAGGAAAATAAAGACAGAAAGGGCATATAATATTGAAAGCTATAAAAATTTGGTGTGTTTGGAACTGCGGAAAACTCATAAATTAGTTTTATATGTTCTGGCTGGAAAACATGAAAAATCCAGCTAAAAACAAAACGTATATAAATTCAGTTATATGTGTGAATGTATGAATGTTTTGTTTGTATGTATGTGTATGTATTTATAAAACTTTGTGACTGTACACGCAGTGAAAGAAAGAGATAGAGAGAGAGTGGGAGAGAGAGATAGATGCAGAGTGAGAGAGTGAGATATAGCAGTGAAACTTACGCATAAAGCAAAACAATATTTATAAATAGCTTGATTTTTACGTAGAAATCAAAATGAAAAGTGCAGCACAAGTAATGAAAAATATACGCCAACTAAGAGAGAGAATCTCTACACATCTCTCTCTCTCTCTCGTCGTCTCTGTCTGATTCTCTAAATCTCATTCTTGTTCCCTATTGATCAATGCAGTTGAAACCCTTAACAATAATCAGAAATCAGAGCAAAGAAAAAAACTCAACCCAAAAATAAAGTCAAGCATAAACTTGGCAACAAGTGAACAATTTAAAATTAAAAAAGAACGTGAAAAAAGTGAAGAAAAATTTTGTAAAATTTACAAAGGGAAATACAATTTCCAGCCCGCGAGTTGGAACTACGTTGGTCCAAAACAGTCGAAAAGGGGCCAAAAATAAAACCAAAAGGCAACAGCACCACCAACATCATCATCATCATCACCATCGGCAGCAGCAGCAGCAACGGTGCGTCATTGGTGCCGCTGGCAACATTTTGTTGCAGGAACATTTGATGAGCGGCAACTCTAAATGTTGTTGCTCCTATTAGCGTTCATCATGAGATTCGTAGACATTTCCAAAGTGCAACGACGGCAACCGTGCTCGGCCTGCGTCGCAGCCGGCGTCGATTGCCCGCGCACGAGCAACATGGATGCCAATGGCAACACAACGATGTGCTGGCAACATGTTGCTGCCAACAGCAACAGCAGCAGCACGAGCAGCGGCTGTGACACCAGCAGCAACTCCTCCAAGGAGAACTACTATGCACCGCAGCAACATCAACAGAAGCAACAGCAGCAGCAACAGCATCTGCAGCACAACAGCAACATGGGTTTGACACCGCAGCAACTGCAACAGATACGCTACTACCAACACATGCAACAGCAGCAATTGCAGCTGCTGCAGCAACAGTTGCAGCAACGACGACGCTTGCAACAACAGTTGCGTGAACAGGGCGTGGTCATGCCCAAACCAGCAGCAACAACAACAACAACAGCTGGCTTGACGTGCAACCAACAGTATTTAATACAACAGCGACTGCAACATCAGCAGCAACAACAACAACAGCAACAATATGATGCCAATTTTAACAGCAACAACAATAATCAATATTTTAACAATTGCAACAATTACAACTACAACAATATCAACAACAACAACAACAATTTTGTGTCCCAAGGTGCGCCCAGTTTCATTTTTCAGTTTGATATTTTTAATTGTTTAATATTTATTTGTGAACACGCCCCTTTCTCGCCCATCTGAACGGGGATTGCTTTTGTTTTCAATCAATATTTAACCTGGCCAAAATGATTGTCTTTAAGCCAATATTATTGCTTGCTTTCTTTAAATGGCTTTCGATGTATCCATAAATTGTTGACAGCAAATAGAGATTCAGTTAGAAAATCAGCATTAATTTGGAAATATTTTAAATATGTGCTTGGTAATACCCTGTAACAAACTGGTGGTGTGATGATAACAGTGATTGATATGTTATCATTTCAAAATTTGGAATTCCAAAAGTCAGATATATTTTTGATATAGCGTCAAATATTTTTTTATTATTAGTTCACAATTATTTTCAAAATATCTCAAAACAAATATTTGGAAAAATTAATGAATGAAAAATGCGAAAATTAAAAATGTGGCGTGTACTTAATTTTATTTCCGCATAATGTTTTCTCGACAGTTTAAATATAGAGAAATTTGAGATTTGCCAGTTTCACCTAGAGATTCTAATTAACAATTCAGAATTTCGGATTTAAAATAAAAATTCAATATAAAGACTTTTTGCAATTTTATTAGACAGAAAGTTTTTAATTTGCTGAAAATCAACTATTTAATTATTTAAAAGCAACTTTTAGCACAAATTACAAATAACTAAAATTTAAAATTAAATTTAAATTAACATTAAAAATTACAATTTTAATAAAAAGTTAAACCTTAAATTTAAATTAAATATTTTAATTAAAATTACAAGTTGAAGGCAGATAGGAAAAGTAAAAATTATGACAAATAAAATGAAGCAATCAAAATCAAATTATTGTTTAATTATAGAGCAAATAAAATTTATAAAGACAATTACAAAATTTAATAGAATATAATTAATTTGAATAATTTGAACAAATGATTCAAAATTGAATGATCATAATTCAAATTAAGTATTGTTAAATAAGAAATTCATAAAATTTTATTTTAAATATAATTACAATTTAAATATAATTTTTTTTTTTTTTTATTTTCTTTAGTATTACTTTAATTTCATTTTTATTCATATGTATATACTTTTTTTTTTTGTGATAATATATTTTTGTAATGTAATATAATTATTATTTTTTTTTATTTATTTTAATCAAATCTTTTTGCATATATATTCTTAAAAATACCATTCTATGAAATGCATCCGAAAAATTGTTTATGCCACAAAGTTAATTATAAATACTGAACGTAGAGTGAAGAAAACTCATTATTCATATTTTAAATGAAAAGAAATAAACATTCTTCAAAATTTATTTATGTCTCGGAAAATGTTGTTTATTTGATGAGGTTCTATTTTTTTTTTTTTTTTTTGATTTTCGTCTTTAATGGCAAGTGAAAAGCAGTTTAACTTTAACCTTTAATTGGTGGCAAGAAGTGAGCGTTGCATGTGCAACGCAACGTTGCAATGTCAAAGTGGCGCATTGCATGCAACGGGCACACGTGACACGCCAAAGTTTCTTTTTATTACCTGATAGGCCGTGCCAGGTTCGGTGGCAACTCCTACTCCCCATCCCTCCTCTTGCCCTACAACGATGCATACCGAAGTCGTAAAAGAGAGTATAAAAATAATGCCTATAGGTTGGCGTGCCACTTGGGGTGGGAAGGTATACTGTGTGTCCCATATCGGATGCAGACTCCTGGAATCGTAAAAGTTAATTGAAAGATTTCATGGTCCATGAAATTGTCGCATTTGTGGCATGAAAAGGCGAGGCATGCTAATGCATATTAGGCGCATTGCAGCGCCACGCCGTGTGGCAAGTTGTGGGAGAGTGTTGCAAGTGATTAGCTAATTGAGTTTGAATTTATGGAATATCCCAACTAATGAAGACATCTATATTTCACTTCATTGCAGGATTAAAACTTCGACGTGGCATGACAGAACTCTCAACAAACCACAACAACAACAACAACAACAACGACAACAGCAACAACATCCACAACACCAACATCAACATTAACCATAAGCATAAACATAACGAAAACCCATACTCATCATCACCCGCTGTCCATCGTACATTCAAGAATCCTCATCTGCTTTTGAACTTGGCCCCACAGCAGCATCATCAGCAACAGCATCATCAGCAGCAGCAACAGTTGCCGATCGGTGGTGTTAAGCAATACAACAGCAACACGGCTGCCTACAGCAACAACACAACTCTGGCCGGGTCGACTCCACAGTCCCCGTTGCACAACTACAGGAAGCCCCTGAACAGCCCCAACAACTCGCTGTTTGCCGGCAAGCGGTACCAGCAGCAGCAGCTCAACGATCGTCTGTTGCAGCAGCAACATCTGCAGTATTGCCAGCAGCAACAGTTACGCCAGCAGCATCTAAGGAACGAGGATGCCTCTGTTGGATATGGGGATGCGAATGCAGATGCAGCTGGCAATGGTGATGGCAGTGCCGAGGAACTGAGCGAAGAGAGCCTCAAACAGAATGTTGCCATCGTGCTGAGCAATCTGGATCGTTACAACAGTGCCCTGCGTAGCATCATACTGAATGAGCAGGTGAGCAACATCAGCAACATCAGTGTCTGTGGCAGCAACAGCAACAGTCTACTCCTCGACGACGAGACCGACAACAACAATTTCGTGTGGGGCAACCAACAACAGCAACAAATGGCGGCTACCAATGTGGCGGCAGCGGTGGCAACACCCGAGTCCGATTACAACAGCAATGCAACAACACCTGGCGGCCGCAACAATGAGCCTGTCCAGCAGCAACAGCATGGGGTAGGTGGTATGCTTTGTGGTGTCAATGGTGGTGGTGGTGGTGGTGGTAGTGGTAGTGGTGTTAATGGTGGTGGTGTCGGTGGTGGCGGCAACAATGTCAACTGCTCTCTGGCCTCTTCACAAGACTTTACTCACGACAATTCCGATTATCAGTGGTTCCTGGACTATGGCTACCGGGACTGTTGCAGCGGTTTGCAGCGCAGTGTGCTCAGCTCAATCTACTATGACGACCTGGCCATGAATCTGGATGCGAATCTGGCTGAAGTGGACATGGAAAGTTTTCGTGCCGAGGACATACACTCGCTGCTCTCCCAGTTGCCCGCATACTGCAAGAGCTTAGGCAGCGTCAACAGTCGCCTCCAGCAATCCCTCATATTCCAACAGCAACAACAGCAACAACAGCAGCAACAGCAGCAGCTGCAACAGAGCAACATGTTGTGCAACATGCAACACATGGGGCACAACAACATGTCGCAGACATCGACGACATCAACAAATGAACTCATCGATAATTCCTTCTGCAAATCGGAACTGCTCTTCTCCCCCGTCAAGGAGTCCCACATCTCGGTGGACTCGCTAGACATGGATGCGTATCCCGATGAGGGCGACATCATACTCACCTGCAACAAGGACAACTACACGATCGCCTTCGAGGGCAGTGTTCTCTACTCCGATGACAGTTTCTATGGTTAGTCCCACATCTCATATCATATCAAATTAAATTTTGTTATTAATAATCATTGGTTAATGATTTCAGCGGAACCCTGTGAGATGAATGCGAGGAACAAACAGAACTGCATCAATCTGCACAGCAACCTGGAGGATATTGTAAAGCGTAACAAGGCCCTGGAGGTATCCATGACACGTTCGGCACAATCCGTTCAGCTGCTCTGCAAATCCCCCAACAAGGCCAACCCAAAGACTCAATTGCAACGGTTAGTTGGAGTACAAGCTCCCTTTGATACACTTCCCTCTTTCCCTCATCGCATTCTTTCAGTTTGATTTTGGACTGCAGATCACCATCACCATCATCGTCATCATTGTCATCATCGTGCGGATGTCTCCACTTGCTGCCCCCTCCCACGTGGACAGTCGCTCAGTCGAGAGGTCATTTCAATTTAGTTCAATTGCCTCTCATTTATGAAATGGGGCTCCCCCTTCTGCATATTATTGCCAAGTGCCTAGTTAGACCCATTTGTGTGTGAATTAAGCCGGCATTGCCCGCGTTTTATATCAACTATTTGCTGATCTTTAATCTTAGCTTTAAGTTTATTACAAAAAAGGCTCTCTAAACTAATTAAAGCTGAAGAGCTCATCTAAAGGGTTTTTACTTCTGGGACGTATTTCCCATAAATCTATATAATCTTAATTTATCATATCTGCTGAGCTACACAATCACAATTATAGTATAACCCAGAGTAGTCCTGAGTGTAAAGAAGTAGGAAATCAGCTTTAAATTATTTTTCTAGTAGTAATAACGATTATAGATCTATATTATTTGACAATTAACCAAAAAAGTATAACTCTGTAGAGAGTCTAATAAAAAATTTGCTGCCAGGTAGCCGAAGTTATCAGGATCCGGTAGACTTTTTTTCCCCCAGATTATTATTATCAGGTATTTCCTCTTTACTTAAAAATATAATCAAAACTGACTGTGGACTTCAATAAAATTCAATTGCCTTTTGTAATAAAGGAAACTTTCCTTTAAGTCCTGTAATTTCCAACATCCTATTTATGATGAGATTTTCTCTTGGTAGTTTTAACTCCATTAATAAACCATTTGAGAGGTAATTAGGTCTCTCAATTATATCCTGTTTCCGTTATCGAAAAGTATCGACTTATCTACAGTCAACAGTTATTTCACATGATATTATACCTCTTGGCAGATTCTCTCTCATATTTCATCGTCGCTTTCCCCTGATAGAGAGTTTCCCCTGATTGAGAGTTTTTCCCAAACCGTAAAATTTTCTTATCTGACGTAGTTGATGATGATGATGAAGCTGAAGATACCTTTTGCCGCCATCTGCAGTCCTAAAATGAATCCTCTTTATTTTCGAAATTCCCACTCTCAAAATTTGTTTTTGGTTTTAAATTATTTAAAACAACAACAACGATGCTCGATGCGATCTGCGGTTGTAAAGACGCTCGTTTCTGCTTGTATCGCCCGCTCGCAGGTATCCTTCGGGCAACAACAACAACGATGGCAACAGCACGGAGACGACGATCACGTTGACACGCCACATGCCGCAGTGTAGCGTACGCAAGAGCAGCAGCTTGCCGAACCTGCAACGCATCGTGTCGCTGAGTGAGAAGTTGCAGCAACAGCAACAACAACAACAAGAAAGAGATGCTGAGATGGAGGATGAGGATCATCGGTCGGGACAATTGAATGTGTCGCAGGCCATTAGCACCTCAACCATGGAATCGTGCACATCGCGGTCACGTAATCTGCTGCCCATGTGCCAGATGCCCATCTCGATCAGTGTGTCCATATCAGAGCGTCTGCAACAGGCGGACGAGCAGCACAAAGAGTCAACAGCCACGCCCACTCCAACGCCAACACCACAGCAACAGCAACAGCAGCAGCATCATCTGCAGTCGCAGCAGCAGCATCATCATCATCATCACCATCACCATTCGCATCGGCATAAGAATCGCTGCAGCTGTGGGGGAGTGTCCTCCAACCAGGGCAGCCAGAACTTTTGTTCGGCCTCCTCGCAGCCACACATCTCTGGCTCCGCCTCCTCCGGCAACTCCAATCCGGCCGCCTTCAATCTAGTCAAGCTATTCATTAAGCAGAAGAGCAGCAACAGCAGCAGCAGTCATCACAGCAACAGCAACAGCAACAGCAATAGCGGCAATGGTCAGGATGAGGGACAGGCCTGTGCTCTGACCTGCATGGACGTATCCTCCGGCTGTTGGCCGTCCAGTGATGCTGCCGCCTCCAGCTGCAGCAGTGGTTCGCTGGAGAAGCGTCTGCGCAAGAAGAGCATGCATGATTCTGGGAAGGGATCGGCTGTGAGTCGCCACGACGAGGAGGACGAGCACTACGAGGAGTCAGCAGAGGCAGATGCAGAGTCATCCTCCACGCCCAAGCGGCAGCTACGCTCCCGCTGCGATGCCGTCTTCTACGATGATTGCGGCAGCTCCAGTTCCACAGGCTCGCTGACGGCCACCAACTCACCGGCGCATCGACGTCGCAGCATGCCGCTCAGGAATCCCCAGCTTTATCAGCTGGCATCCGGGGCACAGACGCAGGCGCACATGTCGACACAGTGCAGCCAGCATTCATCCGATGCCAGCAACTCGGAGCAACTGACGCAGGTGGCGATGGGCAAGTCACGACGCCCATTGTCGTGTGCCTCCAGCTCTGAGATGATAACCCGCTCCATGCAGACCTCATGCGGTTCGCTGAGCACCACACGCAGCAGTCTGAGCGAGAGGTACCGCTGTGTGCCGCCCTCGTTCCTGGCCAAGCTGCACAATCTGGGCGAGCAGCGGGGCGAGGCTCCCATCTATGTCATCTATCCGAACTATGCGCTGCCCGATCTGGGCTTCGTCAAGACCAACACCAGCACCGAGGTCATCTTCTCGCCCTTCAACTACAAGATGACCCTAGACAATGCCGGCGGTGGTGGCTCAACCAGTGCCTCCTCCCTCAAGAAGCAGCGCAGCAGCCAGAGCATCAATGACAATGAGCTCTTCAAGACGTTGGACTACAAGCACATCTCCGACTGGCATTCGCTGGCTACCCTGCTGCCCACGGAGTACCGCCGGCGGCTGCAACACATTCCCGAAGTGCGACAGATTACCGGCCAACTGGACGCGGAGCTGTCGCAGCGTCCGCTCTTCTGTATGACGCCGCCGATACGCAGGAATCGGCCAAACGTCTGTGACTGTGCCAAGCATCTCCAGCAGACTCAGGCGCAGACGCAACTGGACGAGGCATCCAGTTCGGGTTCTAGTCAGCCGCCTAGCTCCGGCTATCGTGGCTCCTCCACGCTGCTCACCGACTCCGAGCTGGACGTGGATCCTCTAAAGCAGATGTACGTCTATCAGTATGAGCAGGCGGCCCAGACTCCACCTCAGCCCATGCCACGCAGCATTCTACGCAAGGCCAACTCCACGCAGGCGCGTTCCAAGCGCAACTCCATGATCGAGGCCAAGCAGTCGCAGCCCATGTCCAAGCTGGAGAAGCGTCGCAGTCTCCAGGAGCCGCCGTACAATTATGCACTCGGGTCAACCGATGAGCTGGCCGAAGTATTCGAGGAGGCCGAGGAGCATGGAACGGGCGAGGAGTCGCAGCCGGCTGTCAAGCAGCGACTGTCGCGCAAGGATCTGGATGCACGAGCGCGAGCCGAAAACTTCCTGGCCTCGTTGCCACGCTCCGAACTGAAGTATTATGCCGAGATAGCGGCCATTCTAGAGTCTTCCGGCGAGCAGGTGCAATACGATGCGGCGGCCCTGAAGAAGGAGGTTAGCCGGGTGCTCAGCCAGCAAAAGAAGGTGTCCTTCAATGACATGGCCGCAGCCATGGATCAGCAGCAGGCCAAGCGCTTTTCGACGCCTCCGAACTCACCAAACATTTCCATTGCGGCGCTGCAGCGACGCGACACTCTGGACGTGCAAGAGCAGAAGAAGATCGAGAGCAATCGATTCAAGCGTCTGCAGATCCAGTGGGAGCTCATGAGCAAGGATTCGAGTATGCTGAAGGAGTTGGCCAGCGAGCAGGCGACTAAGAGCGGCGGCTCCACGCCCACCTCCACCAACTCGACTGGCTCCAGCTCGGCGCAGAAATCTCGCATCCCGCGGCCAGTTAGTTATCCGGCTGGAAGGTAAGATAGCCAGGTTATCGTTTGTCGAATACGTTGATTAATCGAAATTTGAAAATTATTCTGGGAATTTTTTTTGGTGTTTTCTAAATTTTTGTATCTTTTCGGTTTCCCCATTTTTTGTTTGATTTTGCATGAATTATTGATTTGATGATGATGATGTTTGGCATGATAGAAGTCCGTGTCCGCGTCCAAGTGCCAAGTGCAATCCGTCGCCATCACCTGCTCGTGCCACGCCCAAGACTGTCACAACTAAATCTAGAAATTCGCCCGCTAATCCTTCCTCCTCCTCCCCACAAATCCGCAGAGTCAGCAGTGCCCAGGATGCCATCAGCAATGGGAAATGCAGCACACGATCTCCAAGTCGCATCGTCCAGCCCAAACGATACAGTCTTGCCGGACCACCACCAACAGCCACGCCCACTTCTGGACGGGCACGCACTCCAACTAGCAGAGCCTCAGCCACAGCTTCAGCCACAGCTACAGCAACCGCACCCAACACTCCCAAGCGGAGCTCAAATGCTGCTCCATCATCCAGGTGAGTGTCAAGTGATGATCCCTTTAAGGTTCCCAAGATTAAACTCTATTTCAAATTGCTTCTAGGCCCACTTCAAGGGTACGCTAAGCATGGAGTTGATGCTACCATTAGTCAGAGATCAACATTCACATCTAATATATCTAAATCTAAATCCAAATCCAAAAGCAAAACTCAAACATATTATAAATGAAAGAAACAATGAGACATTGTATAAAATTAGTTTAAGGCTTTTTGCGCGGATCCTCTCTTTAGTTGTAGGCCATGGCCAAAAAAGTGATAAAGCGAGACAGAATGAGTTGCAGATAGAGAGAGAGAGAGAGAGAGAGAGAGATACAAACAGACAGAGAGATGTGTAAGAAGAGGAAAAAGAAGAAGGCCAGAAGAATAATGAAGGTCAAGTGGTCGCAAGTGCTAGTATTTTTTGATTGATTTAAGTTGCATAGTGCAAACTAGACGCAAGTTGCAAGTTGCATATAAACAAAGACAGAGACAGATGCAGAAGGTAGCTAAATTTGATTTTTATAATTAATATATACAATAAAACAAAATGTGAAAAATATTTCGATGTATATACTATACAAGACGCGCATACTTAACTGATATTTCCATTAGCTAATCGAGAGAAGATATAAACACAGATAAAGATACCGATACAAAATTTATATACTATGCGTAACAAAATACATATGAAAACGCGAATCAGGACATTAAACATTATTCATAAACAAATTAAATTAAATACGCGTATTTATCGATGAGCTCAAAACAGATGAGAATATTAAGAAATGTTATCAGTTTCACATTTATTTGGAATATGAGAAATTGCAATTATTATTTGTGAGAAACTGAAACTCTACTTTATACAAATGGCCTTTGTAACCGTAAAATCGCTTTGCTGCTAATTTGTTAATATTTTACAAAATTACTTTCATCTTATTTACAAAATCTGTTCATTTTAAAAGTGAAGATTTTCCATTGTGGTTTTCTTTTTTTCATTTTAATTGTTTGCTTTCGCTGCTTTAATCAAGATCTAAGTGATTTCAAGAATTGTACTATACTATCACTATATGACTATTATATTTCTACTCTACTATATTATGTATGATTTGTACTTTAATCTTTAAACTATCTAATTACGAAATTACAGCAAGACATCATTTGTACTTTAAGCCTCTAGTTAACCACTCTTTTGTATCCTTAATTGTATAAATACTATTTTTATTGTACATCTTATACAGATAATGTATACATACAGACCGAACACACATATATTGTATTGTATTTGCGGGTGAGTTGTATCGCGATAAGGATATGCGGGAATTATGATTATATATACAAACACACACATTATATATATATAAATATATTATATACATTAAAACCCAATAAAAACAAATCAAATCAAACAACAAAACAAAACAAAAAATGTATAAAACACACACAAAATCAATAATAAAAAGTATTATCAAAAATAACAATTCTAATGATTATTTATTTATTTATTTTCTTAAGATTACAATTTAATTTCTTAATCATTGCAGATAAGTAGTCGATTTTTTTTAATTCTATTAAGGTCAAACATTTATCAAAATATATTTTGATGCAATGCAAATAATAGTAATAGTTGAAGAATATAATGTGGAATCAATGAGAATAATCTTCGCTATTCATTTAAAATATAGCTAAGTATACTTCTGGCTTCGATTTTTATTAATAAAATCATAAAAAAAATACATTTGCCATAAAGAGCAAAGGATATCCTTTTGAATGGTGGGATATATTTATCTTAAATATTTTGCAGAGTAATCTTATAGCATATTTTTCAATAGGATACATATGTGAAAGTATGTAGACAAATGAGTATGACAAAATTTAGTAGGATTCTTTTTAAATATAAAATATTACAATTTTTTAATTAATATAATTAAATTCACTTGACGATATTTCAAATTATGCACTATAAAAATAGAAGGTAATTGAATTCATCCGTCAGCGTTTATTTGAATTTTTAAACCTGAGACAAGGTCACATTGATATTTTTTACTTCATACAGTTGGAAACTAATTTATAACATATCGAAGAGTCATCACAGGCTTCAAGAAACTTCGGCTGGGGTTTGAAAATTACAATTTTTTAATTAATATAATTAAATTCACTTGACGATATTTCAAATTATGCACTATAAAAATAGAAGGTAATTGAATTCATCCGTCAGCGTTTATTTGAATTTTTAAACCTGAGACAAGGTCACATTGATATTTTTTACTTCATACAGTTGGAAACTAATTTATAACATATCGAAGAGTCATCACAGGCTTCAAGAAACTTTGGCTGGGGTTTGAATTTCTCTTATATTATTATTGTGCAAAGTATAGAAAATAAAATATTATTCCAATTGCAATATAATATTGAAGTAGTATCAATTACCTTCATAAATTATTATTATTCAAAATATTTTTAAACATTTTCCTTGCTTAAATCTTGCAATTTAAGCTTATATCAGTTCTATATATTTCAACTAATTAATTAAATTGAAGTTCAAGAATATAATAAATTCTAAATGTTAGAAAATTTAAAATTAAAAAAAAATTTTTTTTTTTTTTGTAAATTTTAAAAGTCATACATTTTGAAAACAAAAATATTAAATTTTTGCATAAATTGAAAAATAGTATTTGTTTCAATTCAAATGATATTTAATCAAAATCTACAACTTTTAATTTAATCCGCTTGTCTGGGAGCGTTAAAATTTTCAAAATATTAATTTCCAGATGAAAAATGATCAGACATCATGAATTGAATATGCATTTTAGTGAATTTGAAGAGTAAATTGTTGAATGTATTTGGTAGTTTATAAATTCCAGATGTAAGTCAAATATTTGGGTGCTTTTTGTGAATTAATTTTTATCAACATAGCAAGTCGAATGGGAAACAATAAAAATTATAATTTTATTTTATATTCAATACTTCCTTTTGGAATTTTAATACATATGTATGTATATAGGAAATACCATTTAAGCATAGGTATTATCCTCGACTTTCCAGCTCGATGAATCCCAGTAACGTGTACAATTTGGCGAATACTAAAGCACACTTGTGCTTAAATAAAGTTTATATATACATATATATATATATTTTTTTTAAATGGAATGCCTTGAAACTTTTACGGCTAACAATTAATACACCCTATCTCCCCCGCCAGCTACCACCATCACTTTCAATACATGCACACACATAGAGAGAGAGAGAGAGAGAGAGAGAGAGAGAGAGAGAGAGAGAGAGAGAGAGAGAGAGAGAGAGAGAGAGAGAGAGAGAGAGAGAGAGAGAGAGAGAGAGAGAGAGAGAGAGAGAGAGATATGTGTGTGTGTGTGAGAGAGAGAGAGAGAGAGAGAGAGAGAAAAGTGCGACAGGCATATGCACAATTACAAGCGTTGTAGGCAGAGGCAGCTTTATTAAAGTTTGCTGTAATTGCAACAACATGTGTTGTGCCACTTTCTCCCACGCAATATATAATTGTCTGAGTGTGAGTGCGTGTACGTGTGTGCGTGCGTGTGTGTGAGTTTGCATACATTTACCTAATTAAATAAAATAATGTAAACGCAAAAGTTGCGGAGGGCGCGAGAATTCAGTTATTCGTTTGCTCTCCTCTCACTTTCCCGCCATTTTCTTAGCTTTCTCTGTTTTCCTTCAAATTGGCAAATAAAACAATTACAAATGCTGAGCATGTAGTTCAGCTAAACGCAGAGACACCGCGTAACTTTTAATGTTCGTAAATATTTATGAAATGAGAAATTGGAAAATACAATGAAAGTGTACTATAATATCATAGTTAGGGAAATTTTAACTTTACGCCAAAGAGATTCTCTATTAGAAATTAAACCTTACACGATATATTTTAAAATATTTTACAATTATTTTAAATTCATATATTATTATGACAAATTTTTATTTTGCAATATATTTAGCGATGGAAAAACTATTAAAAATGCGGTAACACTTTTCCTCAAGTTGTATTTTGGACACTTAAAGTCATGTTGGGGTGAATTTTATATTTTTTTTAATCAATAGTACATCTGTCTTTCGGAGTTGAAAACAAAAATTGATATATTTTAATTCATACAACAAGAAGATAAAATCCCTTAAAAATTAATTTTTATTTCCATCCTGAAAATAAAAAGAGAAACGTGGTTAATCAGAGACTATTTCTCGTTTCTATTATTTTTTTCATCACTTTATTTAATTTATAGTGTTTTAATAATTATAATTTACAATATTTTTATTGTTCCATTTAATTTCCATACTTTTTAAAAATAAATAGAAGTGGAGTAATATATTATAAAATTTTTATATATATTTTTTTAAATTTAATAAGTAAAGAATCTGTTCACATTAATAAGTACCTTAACATCATATGGGTAGAGGGTGGAAATAAATATTTAATGTACATAAAATATTATTTATATTATTTAAAAGTATGTTACGAATCAAACTAAAAATATTCTAGTTTAAAAATTGTATATTCTCCAGAATAAAATAAAAATAAATGGATAATAAATATTATAAATTTAAGAAATAATTTTAAAATATTTTTACTTATTGTATAATTAATATAATATTATTACATAAAATAATGAAGAATTATTTAATCAAAATTATGCTATAGAAAATTCCAGAAATTTTGGTCTCCGATATTACATGGTATTCATTTGTTGCGCAATATTTTTAAATATTTATAGGTGTACATGAGAGTGCATGTGTGTGTATGTGTGTGTGTGTGTGTGAGTCTGTGCTTGATTGTGTGAGTAGCTGCCTGATAATTATCATTTGCTTCAGCCAAGTCTCGACTTCTCCTTCTCCATCTCCATCTCCATCTCCATCTCCATCTCCTCCTTCTTCAACTTCAACTTCTCCTGCGCCTTCAACTCAAGCTACTAAAAGATGGAAATGTAGATGAGACATGTGTGTGTGTGTGTTAACTGTGTTAAGCATTTCGCCACGCCAAATGTAAATATGTATTTAGCTGAGTAAATTTCAGTTGCCATTGCGTTTTTGCGCCTTTCCGATTCGAATTTGTTGGCCATTAAGTTTCCTCATTTTGGCCCAATTTGCATATGAAATTGTTGTTGTTGTTGTTGTTCTTATTGTTGTAGTTGATGTTGTTGTTCTTATTGTGGTGGCATTTGGCAAACGTAATTATAAATTTGTGTATTTAATTTGCGGAAATATAATTGTGACCCATAAAGAAATATCAAATGCAAGGAACTCCCATATCCCCAAATACATATATATATATATATATATAGAAATATATATTTAAGCAAAAACTCGGTCAGATTTATTTTCGCTGTCAAAACAAAAAGGAAAGTGCATAAAGAATCTGTGAATGTTGCTGAAGCCTACATACATACGTACATCCATTCATACATATGTACATCCATAAATACAAAATTATATATATGCGATGAAATATTTTTGTAAAAATAATAATTACATGCACATGCCCCAAAAAGCGGCATGAACGCAAAGCTGTTTATGACTGGAGACAAGCGACACACAAGACATGCCACACAGACAGCACGGCAGTGGGGAGGGTGTACAGAAGAGAGTTGCAAGCGTATTTTTCTTTTCTTTTTTTTTGTTGTGGTTTTTGGCAACGTCAGGACACAACACAACACGACACAAAGCCAAATGGCATGAAAATTTCAGCTTGATGTTGCCTCAACTTGGCTGTGGCAAGCGGCATGGTGGGATATGCCACAGCTACTGTTTCAGCCCGAAGACACGCGATGCGGAGACTTTTGACAAAATAAAACAAAACAAAATGCTAAGGAGTGAAGGAGGAAATGCAAGCAAATCGCATACAATAAAATGCAATTGATATTCAAAAGGCAAAATTGCAGTAAGCAATCACAGACAACAACAACAACAACAATCAAATACAACAACAATAACAACAACAACAACGAATTGTGGAGGGTTGTCTGCAGCGAATTGCGCTAACGGCGAATTAAAAATGTTGCCGCAGGGGCAACATTTTGGTGGCGCATGCTCCACAGTCAAGCCGCATGCCACTTGCTGCCTTGGCGAATATGTCATGGAGTCCATGGCTGCCTGACCTAGTTCAACGTGTTTGGCTTTGGCTAGTTGCACGTTGGCTGCACCTCAGGCTGTCTTTGCTTTATGTGTGGCACGAATGAATGCTTTGTTTGTGCCACGATTTAATATTTCAATAATGCCCTTGCCCCAAACAACTCGTCTCCTCGTTGCACATTTCCCATTTCCCATTCCCCATTCCCATTTTTCCTTTTTGACTTCAATTTGATTTCACGTGGTCTCATTTTGTGGCACTTACTCGTATCGAGCAGCAGCTGCCACACACACACACACACACACTTCTGAGTCTTGGAGCTGCAGCTCAAGTTGCTGCCACAAAATATGCAAACAATTTTCAATTAAAAATCAATTTTATGCTTCAACTGCGGCCAAGTGCAAAATGGTTGTTGCACGTTGCCACTTTGCAATGTTGCACATTGAGGTGCTCCTCGAGATGCGTTAATATTGAAGACTATTTTATGGGCCAATCTTGTTCAATACTTGATTCAACCACGCCCACCACCGACTCCATAATTTCACTAATAATGAAACTCTAAGATTCTATGCAACTATTCAAGCAATTAAAACTAAGTTTATTTTGGGACACAAAGTTTGCAGTTCTCCAAAGACTTAAGAGCAGCATTTTTGAAAAAAATTAACTTTTTGCAACGCTGAAACAAGCTTTAGGATTTTTCGCGAATGTAAAATTTTTGAAAATTCAAAAAATAATAATCTTTATTAAATTTATCTTTTAAATTTTAATTTTTTCAAAATTGAGGAATTGAAGCCCATGTGCACACAAAAATGATTAATTTCTTAAATCTCGGAATTGGGTTTTGTTTTACAAAATTTAAATATATGAAAATATCTATTTGTTCATCCTATAATGAACAAGACATATTCAAAATACTTTTTTTGTCAATTAAATGGAAAATATAATATAAATAATAATCTTATTTTTAGGGGAGTTATTAAAATATTAAATTAAATGATATGTCTGTTTATATACTTGGTTTCGAATTCTCCACAATTAACTAGGACCATTTTATAATATTAATATTATATTTTTCATGAATTTGTGATTTAAATCCAATAGTTTGCCTTTTCTCTTAATAAAAATTCCAGATAAACTTCGGATACTTAAAAAATATAATACATTTAATATTAGAAAGTAATAGCTATTAACAATATGGATATTCAACTAGCCAGATTAAATAAAATGTTTTCCGATTACTTAAATTTAATTTTCAACATATCTCCAAAAGTTACCATTTAAATTTAATATTTCATTATAATTAAAAATTTTATTATTCTACTTGCTAATTGATAAATAAATAAATTTAAACATCTCTCTGCTCTCTTTCTCAGGATATATTTATGATTTTAAAATCTGTATATAATCCGGTAAAGTTGCCAATTAAGTTAGTAGAATGCAAGTTATTTATAAAATTGATAAGATTTTTTTTTTAGAACAATTATTAAATTTCATGGGTTTTACATTTCGTTATTTGCATAAACTTATCAATGAGATAAGTAGTGTATCTTGTAGTAAAATAATATTTTAAGATTTTCGAAGCTTATAAAATTAATCAAATATCTAACCGTAACTGCTAATAATGACTTCCAATCTTTAAAAAATGGAATAATTTTATTTAAATGATCCCAAAGATTCATTAATAACAAAATGGGTAATTTAGAAATCAAACTATGGTCATATAGAGTTTTTTTTTGATTTATGAAAAGATGATACCCTTTTTAAAATAATCATTTTCCTCATCTAATGCGTACAGAGTGGGTATTATAAACTCGAAAAAAATATTAAATTCGGCAGCCTTGGTGGCAACAGTGGCTGCTGCAGCTGTTGCATGCGTCAAAAGAAGGAAGTCACCTGACCAAGTTGACATGTAGTCAAAGTTGAAAGCCAAGAAAATCTTAGTTCAACTCGGGGTGTATGTCGGCAATTAGATTGGGATGATGATGGTGATGTGAGGGGAGTATCCATGGTGGAAGATAATCTGACATCTGATGCGGCATTGTTATACAGGCACTTGGCAAATAAAAGAAACAATTTAAAGGCAATTGAATATGCCCTGCTGGCATTCGAAGGGATTTGCAGCGATTCCCAGGACCTCGTGCCTGCCATGTCATTGCCTGGCTGCCATATTACATGCACTCAACGTCAAGTGGAGTAATTGGCAAATTGATGGCCTACCCCCCATCCCCACACACACACATACACACATACACACTCGCAGCCACATCCACATAGAGAGAATTGGTAAGAGAGATTGGCAAAAAGAATGAGAATGAGGGGGTGGCAGAATATTCATTCGCGACGCGCTTAGAAATTTTCATAAAACTTTTTATGAGCGCCATTTTGTGGTGGCATTACAATTGTTGCCAATTTCCGACACCACACCCACCCACCGTGAGCCAAAAATCGTGTGCTTAGTCCTTAGTCGTGTGCTGGCCTCAGGACCTCCTCGAAATGCAATTGAAGTCGGCGGCGCAGTCAGAGTTGGATGGGGGTAGATTGGTTGTGAGAGGGTGTGAGGGGTGTGTTCAGCTTGCGGTGTGTTTGCCACAGTAGAAAGTTTTACCCACTCGCCACACATCGAGGCACACATCCAATTACGTTTATAGATATTGCCAACATTGTGCCAAAAAATACGCACAATATAGCCATAAAAAATGTACATTGAATCCTTAAATACAGCTTAAACATTCCCGCTGGCCACGAAGTTGGCCTGTCTTCCACATTCGCTTGAATCGCTAACACTTTCAGCGAAATCCTCAATTGCAACATTTGAACTTTCCTTTAGCCGCCACTCACTGCCAAAGAGAGATCACGGGGGGTGCAACTTCACCCCTCGGTCGACCCGCCCCCCCTGATCGTTGTCAATTGTCAACGAGTTTAACCCCTGCTGAAGTAGAAGTACTTCGATTTACTTTAATATTCCAAAGTTGCGACTAAAGCGGAGCACACTTACACTTATTTACCACACACACACACACATACAGGAGATATCCTTGTAAGTGTATGCGTTAACTGGACTTTAAATTATTAATGAGTGTAAACCGGGCAAAATTAAATGAGCATTAATGACTTTGGCTTGAATTTAAGGCAAGTTTGGCTAGGGGAGTGTTCGACTAGCAGATACCCAGTAGATTTATGTGGTCAACGAATTTTCTATGCATATGATTAAATGAAATTTAAAAGGCTTCATTCAAATGTGTAATAAATTCGAGTTAAAATTGTCATATGAAAATGAGCTAGGAATATACTTCAATATAACATATTGTTTAAATTTTTTATATATATAATTTTTATTTTTGAGTATATATATATTATTATATTTCATTATTATTATTTTTATTATATTATTATATAATATATTATATTTTATTCATCTTTAATGATAAAGATAATATTATAAATATTAACATGTAACATTAAATATACTAAATTATATCTTCAATTCTGTAATATTTATTTTTAAAAACCCATTTTTCTTGAATTTAATTTCAAATCGATTGCTGTCTTCAAAGTTTTTATGCATAACTCTATTGATAGTTATTTCCAGACTCTACAATTATATCTAAGGCGGAATGCCAAGAAAAACTCATTATTATAATTCATACAAATGTTTTAACGATGTCTTAAATTGAAAAACTAAACTAAACAGAGATAGTGACAACAGCATGGGAGTAGAATACAATGGGTTAGATTGAAATGAAACAGGCTAATGTGGGAATATATATATATATAGCTACTTCAGTAACTGTTAATCAGAGTCTCGAAATAAAGAAACTGATGAGTTGAGTTGTTGTACTGAACTGAACTACCGACTCTGGGCCGGTCTCCCTTTTATTTGGTTTTTGTAATCTTATTTTCTATATACAGAATTTATTAATAGACTAGTATCTAAGCTAGGAAGGACCTATGCTGAGTTGTACATATGCGAGTATTCTATGATAATCTATTTTAACCCATGATCTCCGTTGATCTCTTTCTTCAGCGTCCAGTGAAAGGGTTTTCCTTAGTTCATTGACAGAATTGAACTCTTATCGTACTTATTCTCAGCGCATGGTCGTAAAATCTATTTTTGCTTGCTCTTGGACTTCGTGTGACAATATTACAATATTTTTTCGTTTTTAATCTATGTTCATGCTTGAACAGTCACTTTTTATTAATTTGATCATATGCGCACAACTTTGAAAAATCAAAAATAAAGTTATTTTTTTTAACTTCTAAATTTATGAATTAACAAATGTAAGATGTTTGATATAAATTTTTATTTTAAGGAACGTCACCCTTTTGTTAATCAAGGCACAGGTATATTTTAAAATAAATAAAATAATTTTGAAAAATAATATAATTAAAATTCCTTCAAATATTATTTTTAAATATTAATTACCTTACAAAAAAATTATTTTTTTTTATTCAAATCTTTCAGAAAATTCTTAAATAACTCATTTGGATGGAACTATATTTATGTGTTGGAAGGAATATTTAGGAAAAATTTTTATTGCTATTAATTGCAGGAATAATAAAATCACTTTCTGTATATTTTTTTACATATTTACATTAAAATTGTAACTGATCTGTCCTTAAACTGTACAGGGTGTCAGTTGCTCTTTATGTCTAAGGACTGCGTTTAACTGTTTCTTGGGTCAACGCCATCGGCCTCTGCACATAAATGAATATATATGTATACTCACACATACCTATATATACATACATATATAGACGTTTACATGGTATACATACATGCATATTACATCAATCGTGGTTCAATGCAGTTTCTTTTGACTTGGTTCAGTTCCTGGAATTTTGTGAGCACAAAAACAAATACATTGCAAAATAATCGGCTTAAGTTAAACGCTTTCAACGCGGACTTCCACCGGGGGGTTGCTGGGGTGATGGAGGGGAGGCTTTAAAAAAAAGGCATGTGTACGCATACATACATACATACATACATACATACATACATACATACATACATACACATACATACATACTTATACATACATAAGATAGACAGCCGCAAGGCACGAGGTCCTTGTCCGAGGAGAGTTCATGATATTTGATGACATTTAATAAACAATTGATAAATAATAAATGCGAGTACGCAGAAATGTCAATTTACAATTGAAAAGAACTGTGACAAGTGACGGACGGAGAATGAAACCATTAAACATAATAAAAATGAAGAGACAGAAGACGGTGCGTATACTTAATATTGAGCGTGTTTATTATCTGCTGTGGTCGCGGTTACATAAACATCATGCTCGTAAATTAAAATGACACGCTTTGCATATTCATATATATAAATACAGTGCGAAAGTGAAACGGACTACAAACTGGTAGGAGGTGGGCTGCAAGGGGTAGGGGGTGCAACGCACGCAGCAGCAATAAAAAGGTTAATTATTCAATTAAATTACACTCGAAGGCGTTGCAGATGTCGCATTCGGCAAATGGCTGACGACCCATAAAACTGACACCGCTCGGCAGGCATGCCATGCCACGCCAGAACAAGGCAGGACACGAGTCCTTGGCGGCAGCAGGGGCAGAGGAAGCACCACAGGCAGCAGCAACTGCAGCCCTTATACGAAATCATATAAAATCATGTTTATTTAATTTGCATTATAAAGCGAGACTGCTCGTTAAATTCACTCGGATGCCACAGCCAGAGACGTCCAGGATGGTGGAGGCTTCTCTGCAAGTCCGAGCAGTAGGTGCGGTAAGGGATGTGCAAAGGGTATGTGGAGAGGGGGGGGGGGTGGTGTAGTTCAACACGTACGCATTTTAAAAACAATAAAACGCAAAATGTTTGACAAATATACCTACGTATGTATATGTGAGTGTATATGTATGTGGTGGAGCCTGTAATAGGCTACCTTCCCTAGCTGCCCCGTGCCGGGCTAGGGGAGGAGTCACGCAACCCCCTGTGGACTGTCAAACTGCAGAGGGCGAAGGGGATGACGGAGTGGCAGCTGAAGTGCTTTTGCAGGGGCAGAGGTCACGCATATTAATGAGCAGCTCAACGGTGCGGGGTGCGTCCAGCGACATGGGAAGAATGGGGAGGGAGAGAACGAGAGAGAGGGAGAAAGAGGGAAGGAGAGGTAGCCTTGTGGCTGGAGGACTAAAGTAATGGAATACTTTAGAGTAGCGCCGACTGCTTTGGTCTCCAACAAAACGTGACGTTAGTCGTAGTTTCCCCTTTAGCTACCAGTTATTGTTGTTGTTGTTGTTGTTGTAGTTCTAGTTGTTGTTGTTGTTGTAGATGTTGTTGTCGCTGTTGTTGCTGAGCTTGTTGTGTGATTAATTCGCGCAAAGAGTTGTGCGCTTCCGTTTCCGGTTTGCCATTGCTGCTGCGCTTTTATGTTTCACATTTTACAGCACGCTCTACTATATGTACATATGTGTGTGTGTGAGTGTGTGTGTGTGTGTGGGCGTGGCTGAAAATTAATTGTTTTGTGCCCAACGAGGCTTAAAAACACATGCTCATGTAAGCCACGTCCGTTTCAGCAGCAAACTCGACTCGACTCCACATCATTCCTCCTCTGCTTCTCTGTTTCTGCCACTGCCACATGTTGGCATATATATTTATATATATATTCATATTGGTCACCTGGCAACGTTTGACGATTAACTCACACAACACATTTAAGATAAGAGCAAACCCTAGTCGGAGTCATGGAGTCATGGACTCATGGTTCAGTTTCAGTTTCAGTTTCATTTTCAGGTTGAGCTTTTGGGTTTGGTTTCGCTGCGTGTGCAATTAATATGAAAATCAGACACACTTATCTTAATTAGCTAGTCGCTTACACTACAAAACTAAAATGAAAATAATCATAAAAAAGGACAAGCATAACTACATACATGCCACACATGCCGCACATGTCACTCCCAATGTTAACTTGCAACACGCTAAATGTATAAAATTAAAAAATTTGTACATTACGAGTAGGCGATGGTGCCCCAGAGAGACAGACTGAGAGCGTAAGATAGAGAGAGAGAGAGAGATACTCATACACATGTGTGTTAATGTGGCAAGTTGTACTTGTGCTTATTACGGCACTTCACATGTAATGCGCAGTTATTTTGTTCGTTTGCTACGCTGCCTCAACTAATTTCAGTTACGTATACGCAATGTATGCAATGTCACAAAGAACCTAAATAAAGGTATGCATAGAAGTGCTAAAAAAAATAGTTTATTATTATTTACTTGTTGTTTGTTGACTGCTCTTTGTCTCGTTTTGGGGCTGCAATTCCTATGCCATTTTACAATAAACAATAACCAAAAAATATCAAAAAAAAGTAGTCAGAAAATATACATATGGAAACAAGTTTCCTCCCTGTTGTATATTCGCAATATCTATTCAAATTTTGCACAATATTCTACATTGAGTGAAAAAACAAACACCAAAGAAATATTATAAAACACATATTCCAGGTTAAATTCGTTTCCAAGAAATATTCTATACACTAGATCCTTATTATTTTATATTCAGCTATGAGTTGAGCAACATTTGCCTTTCAAACAAAAACTCTCGTTTGTTGCATATTAAAACAAAATGTTGCACAATTTCTAATTAACAATAAATTCTAATTAGTCACATGACATGCAGCAAGAAGCAGAAAACACATTTAAAATTTATTATTATTTATATTTTAACACACACCAAAAAAAAAAAACGAAAATCTTTTGCTTAGTCATAAATAAATCATTTAAGAAAATAAACATATCTTACATATACAGTCTTAATACTTCTTGACAGTTAATTTAAATTTGAATTCTAATTAGAATTTATATATAATATACATGGTTGCAAAACATGTTTTTAATTTTCATTTAAACAAAATTGAGAACTACATTGACGGTTAAAAATTTCCTCTAAATTAATTTAAAGATTTATTCATATAAATTCACAATTGAAAAGAGAGATATTATTATTTGAGTAGTTTGGAAAACTCATACTTAATTCGTATACATTTCAAAATTACGATGACATATTATGAAATCGAAATTTGTTTTATCACGTTCTTCTGTCATATATACTTTTATTTAACTTTTATATAAATTAAAAAGTTCTGCTAAATTTCCAGTTTAATAATGTAAGTTAATGAGATAGTATTTTACATTATTCTAATTTATTGAAATATTTAGCTCCATTATAAAATGGATACTGATCAATACAATAATACTATACAATAGAATGTGTTACATACCATACATATTCAAAAGATAGCTAGGAAATACGCAGAGAGGCTAGAGTATCACCCAAACGCCCTTGCCAGAAGACTTAAACGGTTCCACCCTCAAGATCTCCCACAACCGATCTTGACGTAGTGAACTCCCAGAGCATCGTTCGAATAGAAATTATCTTAGACCCCAATTCCTAATCAAGATTGTCTTAAATGTAAATATTGTAAATTTCCAACCATAGTTTATCTAGACATAGTTTTACATTTAATTATTATTTTTTCATTAGCTTAAGTTGCCACAAAGGTAATAGAATACTATTCAGCTGTAATCAATATTTTTAATAAATACGATTAATAAGAAAAACATACCATAATACTAAATAAATAGAAATAAGATAAACATTGAAAATGAAAATGGTTTTAAACACAATTGAAAACTAAATTTCTTTGGTAAAATGTACAAACATTTTTATATTACATTACCGATTTTTTTTTAGATTTTTATTTTTTCGCTTTTATATTTATTGTATATTTATATAAACATTCAAACATTTTTTAAGTATAATAATATATAAATAATTTTGTTTATGTTTAATTTACTTTAAGTTACTTACATCTCATTAATTAAAACAAATTTGATTTTTCGATTTTAGTTTTGGCTTCGTATTTATTAGAACAATAAATATAATTTATATATCTCATAACTATAAATTAGAATTAGTGAATTTAAAAGCATCCTCTAGACATTTTTTTGCCATAATAATAATAATATTATATACAACTATTATTTGATTTGTTAAAATTATGTGTCGTAAATTGAATATTCTTAATCCCTTTACTATTTTTCTAATTGAATAAAAAAGCTAATTATTTAAAATATAAATAAATTCTGTATTATTCATTATCTTAAAATGCGCATTAAGTCTTCTAAATGGTGAAAAAAACAAAATTAATATAGAAGTTTTTTTGTGATCGTCCTTTCGAAGAAATTAAAATTCTTGTTGAAGTAGTGTTTTAGGTGTTGTGAGGAGAATGCCAAAAACGAAGAAGATTTCATTATTCTAATGAGAAATTCGGGAATAATTAAAGAGCTTTAATTAACATGAATGCCATTGTTGTCCTTAGAATTGAGGTCAAGCCGGAAGGCCGAACACCTTGATGGAGGGGCAGAAAGAGAGAGAGAGAGAAGAGGAAGCTGGAGCTGTTGTGAAAATGGCGGCCATCAGCTGAAGCTTTTCATTGTCATTAAATCGGTATTTGCGGCCATAAGCCTGACCTGAGTTGCATAATTTTTTGTACAATTTGAAATTGCACAAGCGAAATGCAAGAGAAAGAAATCATGTAATTGTAAATGTAATTGAAATGAAGTAAGCGTAAATTGTGATAAAAAAAAACAACAACTAAAAAGTGAACAGCAGCAACAGCCCAAAGCTCTGCAGCAGCGGCAACTAAAGTGACGGCAAGTAGAAAGAAATGGATAAAAAAAATCAAGAAAAATAATAAAAAAAGTTAAGTAAAGCAAAGTAGGCAGCGAGGTAGGTAAGGCCACCGAAATGTTTGTTTCCTTTCAAATCAGTACACTTCCTTTTAACCTTAACTGGCGTGGCATGGCCAGAGTCGGTATGGGGTTTGGGTTTGGGATTCGGATGGGGATTGGGCTGGCCTCACCTTCGCCTTGTCGTCTTGCTGTCGTCTTGCCGTCTGAAGTGCTTAGCTGGGTTTTGGGATTTTGGATCGTAGATGGGGATTGGGGGCTAAGGCCGCGACGTGGCAAAGCAAAATAAGTGGAAATCACTTGAAAATACTAACGAGCTGTTACGCTTGGCAAGAAAAATATAATCAGCAGCATCATGTCTGCAGGTGCACTTAAAAGGCGTTCACTTTTTGCCCACTCTTGCCCAGCCTAGCACCGCCTCCGCCTCCACTTCACATCTCTCTCTATATCACACACACACACACACACACACTTACTTGAACAATGACCAAAATGTTGAAACAATTAAAATTAACCTCTTTGGACGAACAAACAATAGCAATATGTAAATGCAAATGTAAAATGCAAAAGAGTGAAGAAATGAAAATGAAAATTTAAAAAAGGTCTTTTTTCTATGTAACTTCGTATGCATGCTCAGCTGTAGCAGGCAGCTTCTGTCAGCACTCGCTGCACTCCAATCAATGCAGCCGCCAACTTGCCAAACAGCTTTTGAACACAGCTTTAACTGATGACAGCTGAGATCAACGGCGACTGCAACGCCAACGTCGGCAGCGACAGCAACAGCAACTGCGACTGCGACTTTGTTTTGATTATGAAGGCCACGACGGGAGTCCGCAGTCGGGCAAATCGTGATCGAGGCAACGAATGTGCTGTAAATATGATCATGATGATGATGTGGATCATGATGGGGTTTTGTGGCGCGTGCCGATTTAGCATTGGTCTCGGGAAATGACTTTGAACTTTATTGTTTAGTCTCGGCTGTAGTTAAGTTGAGTCCGGTTTATGAACTCCATTTCAGCAGCAAAGTATTATTTGACTTTTCTTTTCCTACTTCTTTTTTTTCCTTCTTCTCTTTTCCGTTTGGGGGTCTGTCTAACTGCATTTTGTTTTTTGTTGTAATTTGGGTAAATTTGCATTGATCGCATAACTTAATTCATAACTGCGGAGAAATGGAGTGGAAGAGAAGGAGCGACTGCGATACTAGGTATTATGAGTGACGGTTTGGCGAAAAGAAAAGTGAGATCAACACTTGCAACAAAACGCTGCAACGTTCAGGTCAGCCACGAGACACAAGACACTCACTTTACTCAATTGCAACAAGACAACAAAAAAGAAAAAAAAATGAAAACTAAAAAGAGAGAGATAAACTGAGTAAATGTGTTGGGGAGGGTGCCTTGATTCGCTTTGCTTTGCTTTTGGGGAGATTGTGTAATAGAAAAACATTGGCGGCACTTGCCGCATTGTCGTCCTACTGTGCCCCATACCGAGTATAAAAACCTCGGCCACTGCCAACCTGCATACATTTCAATCGCAAGCGTGCAGCCATCAAGGTCTCCCAACGCAGCCTCAGCTTCAACCTCAGCCGAATTTAAGCCAAGTCCAATGGCCAAAACTACTCAAGTAAGTGTGAGGACTACCATCAAAGAAATACATAAAGAGAAAAAGAGAGAGAGGGAGTATGTTTTTGTGGCATTCTCGCTGATTAAAAACACATTAGAGACGTCTGGCGGAGAATATATATCTCTGCAGACATTTAAGCCAAAATAAAGAGTTGGCCCACAATTCGGAGTTATTTCGCCAAGTGAATGACTTTCTATTCCATTCTTCTTCTACTTCTTGAATCAGATGCCACTCATCATGGCAGCAGCGATTGTCTGCCTCATCATGCCGGCTCTTGCAGCTGGTATTGGAGGGGGAAGGGGCGGTTATGGCTTCAACATGGCGACGGGCGCATCGGTGTACGATAATCAGTGGCAGCCACTGGAAGATTCACACAAAGCAGTTGAGGAGCGCAGCAGAGGCTACAGAAGCAGCAGCTCCTCATCTGGACTGGATGCGATGTTTAATGGTCTCTCGCATCTCTCGGGACTGGGACACATTGCGGCACACAACGGCTATGCCTCAGTGGCTCCCACGCATACCGAAGCCCTGGCACTGGCCTCCAACAAACAGGAGATACCCATCTATGAGGAACAGCATGAGGATGCCGCCGTTGCAGCTGTGGCAGCAACTGCCAACGATTATGGTGGCGGCAGCGGTAGCGGCAGCGGCAGCGGCTCCTATTCCCCATCCGGCGTTGACAGTGGCAACGCGGAGCAACACTCCAGTCAGGGACACCATCCCACTATTTACGACTATCCAGCTGCCGCTGCTGGTGCCGCTCTCGGATCCCATGGAGCGCATGGATATCTGCCCGCATTCGGTGGAGCAGAACAAAACGCTATACAGCACTTCGGACATGGAGCTGGAGCTGGAGTTGGAATCGGAGAGGGGGGTGAGCAGGGGCAGTATCAGCATCAGGCGGGTCCACATTACGCCTATGACAAAATCTCAGTGGGAAATTATATCAATCATTATGATCAAAATGGCGACGGTTTCGAGTCATATCGTCAGCATCAGGCCGAGGAGCAACAACAGCACCAGCAGCACCAGCAACTGGAGCATGGCTCCTCCTACTTCTCGCCCCATGAGGGTCAGTCACATGCCTCGGGCGGCAGTGGTCCAGGTGGGAGTGGAGCCAGTGACTATGAGGACCATGCTGATGGGGATGACTCCAATGGCGGCAATTTCTTGGCAGAGTCCAGCAGCCATGGCCATGATGGCGTCCAGGCGCACTCGCATCAGTCGCACCATCATGTGGATATCATCAACTATGTGCCCGTGAAGCATGTCAAGAAGGAGCACGTGCCCGTTGAGAAGGCAGTCAAGATACCCGTCTCGCATGCCGTCATCATTCCCATCAAGAAACCGGTGCCCATTCACATACCCATTACCAAGCAGGTGCAGGTGCCCATCGAGAAGGAACTGAAGGTGCCCGTGGAACGCCTAGTGCCCGTGCCCATAGAGAAGCACATTCCAGTGCCCGTCGAGAAGAAGGTACCCTACACTGTCGTCAAGTATGTGCCCATCAAGGTGCCCAAGCCGTTCCCCGTCAAGGTGCCCGTCTTCAAGACTGTCCTGCACAAGGTCAAGAGCTGGTGGTAGGAGGAGAAGCACTTTGAGTCGCAGCCACCTATGGATGAATCTATGGATCCATGGTAGTTATGGAGCATCGCTTTTACATTGAGCACATCATGTAATTCCGCGATTGTTCATTTAATTAGCATATAAGCATATTACGCATACGCAACGTAGACCACGAATCCAATTTCGAGTTGTCGAGTTGAGTTTTGTTCTCCATTCTCATTGTCATTCTCAGTCTGTGTACTCTTTACTCTCTACTCGATTCTCTCTGTTAAATGTTGTTAAATGCATTTTCTGTTAAGCCAAATGTTTTGTTTTATTGTCGCTGCCATTGCCGTTATTCTTATTGTTGTTGTTATCTGGCCAATTTTGTGTCTCATTTAACATGACAACAATTTACAAGTGCCCAAAAATGCGCAAAAAAAAACACAACAAAAGTGGAGTTGGTGGGTATGCCCGACTGACAGCTACTTAGATAATTTGTTTCAGCATTTATTTTAAACTTTTATTATTATTAAAGCTTAAATACTTTCATATATATTGATTTTAGTGGTAAATAAACGACGGCCAATATTTTTGTCAAATGAGTTTTTTACTAAGAAGTTTGTTATTTCTAAATTTTAGATATCTGAATAGAAAAATAATAATAAACTGTCTTATGCTAATTATCAACTCTTAATATGATTAATTCATTCAATTATCAAATTTATGTCGAAATTTGTTCTTCTAAAACAATTTGCATCTTATTTGATTTATGCTACATTTTATTGCTACATTTTCTTATACAAATATTCATTGCGAATTGTAAATACATTTTTGTAGTTTATAAATGGGCATTAAAAATAACAGTAATTTTGAAGTTGACTTTTGATCTCCAGATCAAATAATCTTAAGATAATTATTTTTTTTTATTTATTTTTCTATTTTTTTTTCATATTTTTAAGTAAATATAATTATAATCATTAAGAAACAAATTTGTAAATTAAATATATAATTTAATTAAAATACATAAAAATATTTAATATATAATCCCTAACAAGGGATTGATAATATAAAAATCTGATCTTCAGAACACATAATCTAAGCATATTAATTTTGAATCTATTTTTTTCTTAAATTTTAAATTAATTAGAATTATAATCATTAAGAAAAATAATTTTAATATTACCATTTAAATTTAATATATTTATGTTAAATTTAATTAATTGCAATTTAAGTATATATTTTCATACTTGTTGATAATTGATAATCCAAAAGAAATTTTAAAACAGACTTCATCTCAAGATCAAATGTATGTAAGTCCGAATAATCCTATAATATGTTAATTGTGTGAATTTTTATTTTTTTTAAATTTCAATATCATATTTTCTATATCTTTGTCAAATTTATTGCAATTAAAAAATATATACTTTAATACTTTTTTTTGAAAGGAATTGATAATAGTAAAAAAATTTTAAGACAGCCTTGATCTCCAGATCAAATATTATGTTTGTAAGTAATCCGAAGATATGTGAAAATGTAATTTTTTTGTTGCATTACTTCTGAAGCAAAAAGAATTTCAGACAGCAAAAAAAAAAAATTAATACTACTATTTAAATGCAATGCTTATTTTATTTTATTGTTTTATTACAGTATATTATATTATATTATATTATATTATATTATATTATATTATATTATATTATATTATATTATATTATATTATATTATATTATATTATATTATATTATATTATATTATATTATATTATATTATATTATATTATATTATATTATATTATATTATATTTTTAATTTTATTTTACATCAACTATTAACAGTCGACAGAAATTAATTTAAATTTGACATTAAAATTAAATTTAAAAATTAATTAAATTAAAATTTATATATTTAAAAATAAAATTAATAATAAGATAAAAGGTATTAAAAATAAATTAATAAATAATTCTGGTATATTAATAAATAATATACCTTTGTTAAATTTGTGGTCGAGGTATCACACAAAAAGAAAAAAAAGAAGTATATCAAAGGGCGCATTAACTCATTTTCAGGCATCAACAACGCTGCGATTTAACGCTGCATTTATTATGTACAACAGGACATGCTGACAGCAGCTGCCACTCCCATTTTACATTTTCCATTCCGTATTTCCCACATCCTATTTCCCATTTGATGCTTTCTACTTGCCGCTTTCCACTTTCCACTTTTCAGTTGGCATTTGAGTTGTCCCATTTGCCATTTGCAATTTCCATAGCCATTGCAGCGAGTATATACTGTATTTATTTAATTTTTATTCACTTTAAGCGCACACAATGGAATTGCGTTAAATGAAATGAAATTCATCTACAGGCAACATCATCATCCTCGTCATAGCCCTCGTCCTCGTCCTCGTCGGCATCGTCATTCTCGTCGTCTGTGTTTGTTTTCAAACTGCCAAATGCTATTTCCAGGCCATTACATTCACAGCTGAGATGAGGGCAGAAGGCAGAGAGGGAGCACTTGTAGCTAGGTAACAGTTGGAATGGAATAGAGTGGACTGGAATGAAGTGGAGTGGTGGGGATGGCATGGGCAGGACATCCTTGAAGCTATCGGCACGCAAACTCTAATTAAATTAAGAGCACACCTTTCATTCCTTTCCTTGGCTTTTGTTGTGTTGTGTTGTTGCCACGACTTGGAATGCTGCTTCAATTGTTGACAGTCTCTCAGTCTCAGTCACTGACTGAGTATCATTCGTGTGCATATGCCGCACCGGCAACTGCCACATGCCACATGCTGCATGCAGCAGTCGCAGCTGTTTGCTCATTACAGTTTGCTTAAAGCATTAAGCTCTTCTTTCATTTTTAAACAGGCATAAACTGTCATTAAATTAGACAGAGGCTGATAGGAGGGTAGCAATGAGGGGAATGGGAGGGCAGACAGCCACAATACATATAAATATCATTTTTCATTCTTTATGCTCGCTTTTTATCTCCACTTCTATCTCCCACTTCTACTTCTCTTTGCTTCGTGACAAAATAAAACTCAATTGCTCACATGCAATGCGCGTCTTTTTTCGCCGCCATTTTGTAGCACACGCACACTTAGGCATTTGCATGCCATATACACATCACTGTCCCGACAGTTCCTCTCTGGCCCCCCTCCGCCACTCCCACTCAGCGCCCATGTCCTGTGTCCTTTCAAATGCTTGCCGCGTTGCGATGCTCATGATGTTCTCCTATAGGTTTTTCAGCCATGTCTGTGATATGCCCTCTCCCTCCTCATCCTCTCTCTTTCTCTTTCTTTCTGTATCGCTCTCTCTCTCTCTTATTGCAACTCTTATTCTCTCTCTCTCTCTCTCTCTCTCTCTCTCTCTCTGTCTCTCTTCACTCTTTCGCCTCTTGGCTTTGGCTTTGGTTATGGCTCTTGCCGCTTGTCAGTCATGCGGCTCTGTCTGTGGTTCTTCAGCCACGTCCTCGTCCAAGTCCTTCAAGCTCGTCCAAGTGCCTGGTGCTGTCTCTCTCCTGTCTGCAGCAGCTCCCTCTGCACCCTCTTTTGTCGCTCCTGCTCCATTTGCTCTGTATTTTTGATGTCTAAATTGCATTTTATTATGTCGCCTGCAACAACAAAGCACAGAAACAGCACCAACAACAACAGCAAAATGAATATGTAACTCCTTTTGCGTTTGCCACATATGTTGGCCAACCCCTGTCACTAACTGCCCCCCCTCATTCACCCCTCACTCCATACACACATCATTGTCGCCTGTTGTCGCTTTTCTGACTTTGCATGTCGCTGTCGGCGCTGCTTTTGTCGCTGCCGCTGCCGCCGTCGACGCCGCTGCTGTTGCTGCTGTTGCTGTTGCTGTCGCTCTTGTTGTTGCGGTAGTAAATTTTATTTATCATTTAACATTTTTTACGGTCTTTATGCTGACACAGAGAGAGAGAGAAAGAGAGAGAGAGAGAGAGACGGTTGGTGGAAGACACTTAAAGTGACTTTTCAAGCACTTTATTTTGCATACAAAATATTTGACTTGTCGTCGAATATGTGAGAGAGTGTGTGTGCAAGTATGGGTGTGTGTGTGGGTGTTTTTGGATGTGTGTGTGTGTGTGTGTGTTGTTGTGCACATTTAATATGGCTGATAACTGTTGGCTGCTTGATTGGACTTTACTTCCCTTCTATGCACACAAAACACACAGCGTGACAAAACAACTGGTTGTGGACGGTTTCGCTCGTGTTTCCCAGAAAACTGAATTTTCAATACAAAAATATCAACGACAGTTAAGAAATACATTTTTTTACATTATTACATTATTTTTATTAATTACTATTTTATTTATTTTTATTTTTTAGTAAAGTTGTCTGTTTTTAAATCAAAATAGTTAACTGAATTGTAAAAAAAATAAGTATAGCTATGTTTATTATTAGACTGGTGAGTGATGATAATGAAAGAATATTTAAATTTTTTGCCACGATCTTTGAAAAGAATGGAATTTTATTTTTATTTAAATTACAAACATTTTTTTTTACTATTTATACAATTAAATATATTAATATATAATAGTAATATAATTATATTTAAATTTTGTCATAAAAATTTGTTTCAAATAAAAATAGTTATGCATGGAAAAGTAATACCAATTTATATTGGGAATGTCTCAAGTATATAATTCTTGTAAAACAGTTTAGGATATGCTTTTAATGACAATAAAATTTAATTAAATTTAGTGGTAATTGAATTTCCCTTACCACCGTAAAAGCTCATAAACAATATATTTTATTTTAAAATGAAAAACTTAACTAACAAAAATAATTATACACTTGAATTTGCTTATTATAAATCTCAAATGAAATGTAAATAATTATGGTTAATTAAAATTTCAGTTATACCTCCTTAAAAGTTTTATATTTCACAGTTGATGGTTATTCTCATTGTGTTTGTTATTGTTGAAATAGTTTAATTTAAGATTTAATTTCAACCATTATGTAGGGCTTTGAATTTATTATAGGTATATGTAGTATATGTAAGTAGATTTAATTAGCAGGAATTTATAAATTTGCAGCTGCAATTGTAATGTGCAGAAATAAATTTAGTTATTTGATAATTAGATGCACACAAAACAAACTTACACACACACAAGTGCACACAGCACACACTCCACACACAATTAGAATTAAATTTTGCAGTAAACACAACAGTTGCTTTTAATAATGTTGAATTCGCATGTTTGTATATATGTTTGTATATGTATACATGCATGTGTGAATGTGTATATGAGTGTGTGTGTGTTCCATTTGGCAGCCACAGCGTATTTGTATGTTTATTAAAAAACTTTTGCATAATGAAAGTTGCCCAATTCCAGACGCAATAAATATTCCCTCCGCAGTGTTTAGCCCCCCTCCCCAAACTGAAAGATATGAAAAGTTCGTGCCACGAGAGTTTGTTCTAAATATTTTAGCATACTATTTTTTTGAGACATGCATTTTTAAAGAGTGTTTTCTAAAAAAGCTCAAATTACTAAAATAAATTTCTATAAATTCAAATAATAAGATATGCTTTGAATTTTCTTAAAATTAATAAGGCATATCATACTTTTGAACATGTATTTTTAAAGGTTTTTTTTTAAAAACTCTTAATGTGCTAATAAAATTTCCAATATATGTATTCAAAGATTCCGAAATATTTTGAATATTGTAAAGTAATTAATGCTTACAGAATCGAACATTTTGAATATTTCTAAAAGGAATTTCCTAGACATGACATATTCATTTCACTTCACAAATCACAAGATAATAATTTGTAGAATTTTGTGGGAATTCTACTTCTAATAATTGTGGTTCAAAATTAAAGATAAATATCTACCTTTGAGATCATAATCCTTTTCAGTTGAGTGGCAGTGCATAAAACCCCTTTGGCTCTATGTTCCCATTAAAAATTTGTAAAAATCTATATATAATATATATAAATTTTTTTTTGAATTGTTGTAGCTTATATGGAATATATAGACTTCAATATTTCCATATGTAATATGTAATTTTTAGCCATATCGTATGTTGACTTTCATAACACGTCGTGTCACGTGCTCATCTCTAAGCCAGCGGGCAATATGCTCCTTCGCAGATACTTTTATCCCATGTCATTGCCAGCGAAGTGTATGAATGCCACTCAGCCAGATGTCGGCTCAAGGAGATACACTTCCTGATGGGCACACAATATCGTTCCCCACACACTCTGCCTGTGTATCTACTTCTCGTTAACTGAGTGGGTGTCACCACTGCAATGTGTGTGTGTGTTTAAGCCCGTTTTGCTGCCATAAAATGTGGCACGTGCTAAACCAACCACACAACAAATCTTGCTCACATTCGCATTCGCACTCAAATATCACATATGAAGATAATATCTACTTTTTGAATCAAATGATTTACGCTGCAACACCCCCTCCCCCGACACCAACATAACTGTTTACCTGGTTGCATATAAATGGCCGAAATAAGTTGCCAATTACGAGTTGGCCAACGCGCAAAATACGCGTGCTTTCATACATATTTTTGTGGATACAAATGAGAATACAAATGGCTTCCATGGACACCATTTCCCTGCATTTGCCACTGTGCCCCAGTGCCGCAGGGACGTACTCTGCCCCAAATATAGACCTATTTACAGCTACAATTATATTCACAAGCCATTCCAACTGTGTTTCAACTTGAAATTACCAGTCTATTGCAACTACTCTAATTTCTAATTGGGAATTTACAATTCCATCAATTTCGTGGAAATTCCAACATGTTCACATATACGTATGTATGTATATTCCATAATACAGCAAGAATGTGAAACATTTCAGTGTATTAAATTGTGATAACTTAAAGACAATGAAATAATTTTAATTAATGTTATCAAATGCATTAATTAGTAGGGGAAATATTAAACTAGTTCTTGTAAGCAAGTTAAGCAAAATTTTCTGAAACAGAATTATAATTATTAGTGATTTAAATTTTTTTTTTTCAAATTATTAAATCACGAAATTATTAAATTACTATATTTATTTACTTTTTAAGAAGTTTCCTGATTACTTTTTGAGAAATCGTTATTTTTTTTTAAATTTTTTAATTAAATTTAACTTTATTACCTCTGTTTGTATGGGTCCAGCACTTAATTATATAATAATAAAAAAAAAATTACCCCTATGGAACACAGTTCAGAGTAACTGAAATAATATCATAATATATTATACACTTGATAAAAATATGAAATAAATTAATAAGTGATGAATATTTCCTTTATTATAATTTTAATTCAGCAAAGTAGTTCATAAAATATTTTAGTATAACTTGGAACTCGATTAAAACCGATTGATAGGTATATTTATAATGGAATTTTTTTTTTGAAATTCAAAAATACTAGCTCTTCGCTAAAATTTTCCCAAAATTTAAATATTTATAATCCAGAAAGCTTAACCAGAATTCTCATCAATTTAAAAATGATTATTTAATGCAATTTTAAAGATTTTAGCAGAAAGCTGGATAAGATTATAATTACTTATGGGTTTTTCTCTTAGTTGTATTTGCTAGGAATTTAATTAAAATTAATTAATTTGCATTTTTTGCACCATTTTAATATGTTTTGATCTTGTTATTAAGCATATATATTTACATTAAAAAAAAAAAAATTTAAAATCTACACTTCTGCAACTAAGTATTATAAACAAATAAGAATTGCTTTAATTATTGTAAAGATAGTCCAAAAATGATAAAAAAAAATAATTTAACTTTATTTTTACTTCAACACAATATGTTTTTTAAATTAATTTTATATGTGTCTCATTTAATATTTCGAAAATAGTATTTAAAGATTGCTTTAAGATATTCTTAACCCATTTATTTGGCCATGATTCATTAATATTTTTAATTGCGAAAACTTCAGCTAATGCAAATTAAATTCCCTCTTTATTGTATAGTTACTGACGAGTCCTTTTGCAGGGCATTGGGGCGTGGCAAATTGCCAACTAATTAGAAGATGAACTGCTCCTGGCTGCACTCAGCTCCTAACTGTAAAAGGTAAACGGTAAACGGTAAACTGAATGCATCTCCTAGTTAATAATGTGCTGCAAAATGGAACTTCAGTTGAGAAATGCAAATGGAAATGTTCTAGCATGTCAAACGGTTGTTAAATGTTTGTCTGCACATTAATGTTTATTGTTATTGTTTATTTGCTGACTCATTTCTCCCCCCTTTTTTTCTGTCAGTTATACCCAGTCTCATTATGTTTTTGGGGAGAACCCACCTTTCTCTCATCAAATTGTGAAATATGAGACATGAGTCTCTTTCCAGATCTCTCTGCTCTTTTGCTGTAGTCATTTAGCTTATGAGATGTACATCAGTTTGTTTAATTGTGTGTGTTTGTATGTGGAATGGAGGGGGGGGTTTCTTGTATTTGCTGGCATATTTCAAACTCAATTGTCAATCAAGTTGGCTTTCAGGCAGACTACATCTTCTTGGTTGCCAGTGATGAAATCTAAGCACTTGTCGGGCTGAGATTTCATTTGAGAGAGAGAGACACGATGATGGCAACTGGACAGCTTGAGGCTGCCTCACAATTTTTGAGATGTGATATCATGAAATATTTAAAATCATAACTTAAGTTGGCAACTTTCTGAGCATAAATATCCTGGAAATGGGAATCATGTGCAGCTGGGCTTCTTGCCTTTTAACGCGTTTTAATTGCAATTATGCGCCTGACTTGCTCCTGTTTGTGCTCAAAGTTTGCACAGGACATTGACAGAGAGAGAGAGAGAGAGAGATCCTTCAGATCCTTGCTGTGAGTGCTTCTTCGAATGCTGTTAGCATACATAGATGTAGCTGTAGATGAAAAGGCAGCATGTTGTGACATAAATCCTTTTATGCCGCCTGCTTCAGATTATTAAAGGAAAGTGTAAATAGTTTATGGTAATCGTAAAATATATATGTATGCACATTGACTTTTATGACACACACACACACATTTAGAAGCTATGCTAACAAAATGTCGCATAAATTTTGGAAAACATGAAACATCACTCATACGTCACGTAGCACGCAGAGCACAACTGAAGGGAATGTCCTTTGAGCCTAACTCAGGTGCAAGGGAGTCTTAGCCAAAAAGTAAATCAATTAAAGCATCTCCCAAGAAAAAAGCGTGAAAGAAGTGCGCTAAATAAGGAAGTAAATGGAGAAGGAGAAGTTGAAGTGGAGTTGGAGGTGGATACAAACTCAACGCAGTGTGAACATCAAAAATATAACAACCACCTGAGTCGACATTTTTATGTCGCACATAAATTCTTTGGCCTGGCCAACACTCAGAACACTTCAGCGCAAAAGGGTTTTCCACTTTCGAAATGGGTTCAAAAACTTTTTTGGTCTAGTTAAAATGAGGGGACATCCAATGTATTACTCTGTCTCCACTCTCCCGCTGCCCGGACATATTTTATGAAAAATGTTGCCAAACATTTCGCGGAGAAATCCGGCAACTGGCAGGACAAAAAGGACGCGTCGTTTAAACCTTTCAAGTCGAAGTTGTCGTTATGGCTGCGCGGCAATTATCAAAGTTTTTCCGAGGTAAAAGTGCTGATTAATTTTTAATGTTTATGTTTAGCACTCCCACTCGCCTTCGCCTTCGCCCTCGCCATCTGCCTGAAGCCAACGCTACCTTTCGCTTTTGGCCAAAAGAAAGCTCTGGCCAAAAGTGCGGTATCATTTGCAAAATCATAAAGTCACATAGCCGCTGCCTCCACTCGGCTCAAGAATCTGACACTGATTTAATCGTGAAAATGAAAGTTATGCCTGTCGTTATCTAGGCATGTCACACGCGGCATATGCGTGACAAATTAATTGTAATCAGACACAGACACGATCTCAAGCACAGACTGAGGGACTGAGCGCATGTTGTCTGGGCATTGGTTTTCAAATATTTACCTTTATATACGCATAATTGAATGACAGGTGCAGGACACCACCCAATCGCCCAACCGCCCAACGCCCCTTTGAAGCCACGCCCAGCACAGCAGGCTGGGAGCCAAACTCATCAGCAGAGAGCGTCATGCGGTTGCCTATTTGACCACATGCATGTTCATTGTGATTTGCGGCTTTCGCATTTGCCCAACAGACCGCCAGACGGACAGACAGACAGTCAGACAGTCAGACAGTCAGTCTGACGGTGGGCGAGTCAGGGGATCAGTGGAGATGGCAGAGTGGGTCGGTGGCTGGCAGTTGGTGGGTCAGTTTGTCAAAATGCCCGCAAATTCTTAACGAAGCGGTTTTTGTGGCTGTTGCAATTATGAATTTATGTGCGCTATACACAGACAGCAGATATACACTGTGAGAAATAAATAGATAACATTGTAAATAAGACAAAATGTATATAAAAAAAATTAGTAAAAAGCAGATCCACAGCATAATGCGTGTCAATTAATAAATTTATAACATATTTTCCTTTAAAAAATTATATTGCATTTTTTTAAATTTATTTTATTGAATATAAGATAATATTATTTTCCATGATTAAATGATGGCCAATAACTACATGAATCTTTTTATAGAGTTAAGATCACTGATAAAAAAGTGTAAGTCCCTCAAAAATATATATTTATTTATAAAAAAATTAATTTTATACACATTAAATTAATTTTTTACACATACATATTCGAGATATTTAACTACACTGTCCCAATTATAAATTGTATTTCTAGGGATCGATTGCGACTTCAACACATTCAGATTTTTCAAGATTTTTGCTTGTTTGATTGGATACTATTGAAATATGGTCAGCAAATATTTTTTAAGTAATTATTTAGACAATAGTAAGTATTTAGATAAAATACATATATTTATAAATAATTTTAATATAATTTATTCATTTCGTTTACTTGTTATAGTTAACAGTCTAAAGTTTTTTTTATATTTTTTTTTATAAAAGCATTTTATTAAAAATAGTATATTTTAATTATTGGTGAGTATGCTAATAACTAATATTAAAAATTAATCAAAAAGTAAATTCAACTACAATTTTTATACTAAAAATATAAATGATTTTATTCTTATTAGAATTGTATTCATTTAATTGATTTCTTTCGTTTATTTTTTATACTTATCAAACTAAAGTTTTTAATATATTTTTTTTATAGAAATCATTTTATTAAAAGTAGTAAATTTTAATTATTGGCGAGTATGCTAAAAACTGAAATTACGAATTAATCAAAAAATAAATGCAACTGTAAACTTGACAATAGAAATTTAAATGATATCATTATTATTCGTATTGTTTTTGTAGCAATTCTTACAATTGAATTGCGATAGTATAAATAGTAGAAAATAACTCTGATGAAGTTTAATGTGATCGTTAATTTAAAATAAAATATTTGTAGAATTTCTCTCAGTGATTATAAATCTGTATACATAGAAATTATAGACCACACAATAGTTCATTTATCAGGCTGACAGTTCATCTGGCTTAATGATTTTTAATTACGTTTTAGCCCACACTATGAGGTCAGCATGGATGTTGGCCATGTCCGCTATTTGGCCGTGATTCTGCGTATTAAATGAATAAACTATGAGCGCGAGTTTCGCTTGAGAGATGCCGCAAGGATGCTGTTGTAACATGAAAAGGAAGCAACATTAGCAGAAGTTTATGATAGGGAGTAGTAGATTGTAAGTGAGAGTGGGCAGAGGGGGAAAGAGGCAGAGTTTTGGGCGGAGGAGGATTCGCATAGGACTTCCAAGTCAATTAGCGTTAATTTCATTAGTCGGCAATAACTTGCAGCAATTCCATCAGCTACAGTCGCACAACCTTGTCACAGTTCCCAGTCTCTCTCTCTGTCTCTCTCCATCTGTATCTTTCTCTCTCTAGACTGGCTTTTAGCTTGAGGCAAGACTTCACTTTTTGGCTAATTTTGTTGCTGTTTCGTTAACGCCCTTCCAAAGTTGAACGTCGCGTTTATTTTGCTTCTGACTTTGCTGCGTGTTGCATTGCTGATTCTTCTTCTTCTTATTCCTCTTGTTCTTCTTCTTCTTGCTGGTGTTGTTGTTGCAGTTACATTTGGCAATTAGCCACTGCATGCACCTCATTCCCCTATACCCATCTCTGTTGTCGTTGTTGCCGCACTTCAATACATATTTATTAGCCGCATTTGTTGGATCTTAGCTCAATTAAAAAGTTTTACTTGGCTACTTTTCTTCATTTGTAGATTGCCCTTTGACCCTCTCCCTCAGATGCCATGACTCTGTGGCTCACCCCCGTCTGCCCCGGCATCCCTTCCCCAGCAGCTGTTGCAAGTTTTTGGGTTGCTCTGCACTTTTCACTCCCTATTGCCACTAATTGCAATTATTTAGCTCTGAATACTCCGGGGCAAACTCAGAGTGCGTAGAACACAACGGGTTGCAGTTGCACAGACTGAGTTGTGGCAGACAGGGATGGGTTAGAGGGACTGGGTGAGGCATGAAGTGCACTCAAAGTGCAAAGGGTTTTACTTAAAGCCGCAGTAAACAAATTATTAATAGCAAGTCTAAGTCTCTTAACCTTCAAAACTTCCAGAGTGAATGCGGTTGGGAGATTCTATTACTATTCGATGGGGATCTGATAGTGTTTTGTTTTGAGAATGGATTACAGAAAAATGCTGACAACAATGGGTTAGTGTTTTTTTGAGAGGCTGTTGAGAAACTTGAACTGCTGTTAAAACAATACATTTTTATAAGGGGTGAAATATATATGTATTTATTATTTATTATTTTTTATTTAAAGTCATCTATTAACAGTCAATTAACAAATAAATAGCATAAATTAAATAAATTAAGTACAACAATTTAAAATTATATTAATTAAATCTATTTCAATTTAAAATTAGAAGGATATAGAAGATTTTAAAACGATAACAATAATAAATTTGAAGTGAATTATTTCAAAATAATATCCAAATAGAATTACAGCACGAAGTTTAAAGGTAAATGGAAAATTAAAAGATTTCCACAAAAATACTGAAAGATTCGTCGTTAGCTATCTATACGAAATATATTATAATATTTACTGTGTGAGCTTAAGTTCCCTTTATTAATATATATTTAAGTTGATTTAAATTAACTTCATTTTGTAAATATTACAAAAATATATAAAACATTTTCAAAAAGTAAGAGCTTATGAAAATTCGTATTATATATAACAAAAAATGTTGGCAAATTGGAAAATTATTACTTAATACTTTTAATTTATGAATATGGCCCAACACTCTATTTACATATATATATATATATATATATATAGTAGGCTCAAAATCTGATTCTCATATATTTGAAATAAATATGTATATCATAGTTTTTTTTTATTTGGCTAATTGTAATTATGTTGTTGTTTTGTTATTTTAAGATGAGATAACAGTGTTTTCTGCAACTTTTATTAACGTTTTCTTAGTATAGTTACAACAAATCTGTTGGAAAGTTCTTTATCTTATCATTGCTGTCAACTCACAGTGGGCAGATAATGATTATTAGGTATTTTCGAATAATTTAAATATTAATTATTTTTATTAATATTAAATTATGATATTTCTTTGAAAAATAATAGGAAGATAAAAAAACTAACTTAAAATGTATAAACACTTCTTCATTTGTATTAATAATAACATTTATTTATAATTTTATTATTTTATTTTTAAATTTGGTTTTATATAACCGAGCCATGTAAAATCTTATTTATATAATTTGGGCAATGAATTATTTCAAACTTGAGATTATTTTTACGGAATATAAAAGTTAAATCAAGTTAAATAACAAAGTAAGTAAATTAGAATTGATGAACGAATCATTTTGTTCATCAAAGCGAATCGGTTCATCATATCTTAAAAATATATTTAATAAACTGATCATTTAAGGGTATTCGACTGATCTAACAAGTCAAGAAATATATGGTGTTTCCGTTTGGAAATATTTTATCCGAGCAGATGATTCAGTGGCGCCCAGCGATGTCCATGGATCGGGCGTTGCTTGTGGACCACTGTGCGTACGATGGGCACTTTAACCGGGTAGGGGTAATAGATGGGCGTGGTAATGGGCTTCTCGACGCGATAGGGCACGTGCCGTTCCACAACGAAGGGCACGGGTCGTTCCACGGCGAAAGGCTTCAACTTTTCCACAGGGATCTTGACCTCTTGCAATTGTGGCACGGCCACAGTCTGCGGTACGGGTACCTTGATGGGGATGGGCTTAGGTATTGTGGTGATCACGGGGCGTGGCACGCGTAGCTGCACCAGATGCTTGTAAGGCACATGCTGCTTCTGGTAGTGGGTGACAGGCACATGCTTGGTCACCTCGATGTGCTTGGAGAGGGGTATCCCGGCCAACGCCTTGGTACTGGAGGGATTGTGATGCACGCTGGTTGTGATGGGGGGCAGGGAATTATGGTGACTGGGGGTGTTTGAGATAGTGGAGGATGAGCTGCCTTGACCGGCATTGGGCAGATCAACGATGTGTCGGGCCACAGGCTGCTGATCCTGCTGCTCTGGCTGCACCTCCAGTGTCTGCTGACGTTGCTGAGCATATCCGGCATGTTGCATCTGTGCCATTGTGGCATGTTGCATGCTGCTGGCATAGGCCATGGCCATCGTGTTCTCATCGTTCAGTTGTCGTGGCTGTGGTGCCACATGCTCCAGTTGCTGCTGCTGAGGATGTTGAGGTTGTGGAGGTTGTGGAGGCGACTCCCTGCCTGCGGCCTTGTATCGATAATTGGAAAATTGCTCAATAGGATAATCGAGGAGAGGCGGCAATGGCTCAGCCTGCGGATAGTGGGCGGGCGGATGGGGCGGCACATGAGATGGGGGCTGGGATTGGGAATGGGAATGGGTATGGATGTGGGACTGTGGCTGATGATATCCATAGTGATTCTGATAGTAGATGGCAGCTTGTGGCTGCTGCTGCTGCTGTTGATGATGATGATGCTCCTCATTGCCATCGAGCTCGTAATTTGGCGTATTAATGACAAAATCGATTTTGCCCCGTTGCCCTCCAATCTCGTAGGCATCCGAGTGCATTCCTCTCTGAATGTTGTTGTTGTTAATGTTAATGTTGTTGTGGGTCGTTGGCACAAAGCCGGTGGCAGTGACGGCTTTTGGTTCATAATTTGCATATGGTGACGGTGCCAAGTCGCCAACAACGCCAACATCCTCGAGCGGATGTCGGACGCCAGCTGCATTATTGCTACCATAATAATGCTGTTGTGCACTATATCCAGCTAATCCGGCTAACGCCTCTGTCTCTGGCAGTGTCTGCGGATCCTCCTCTGCCTCTCCCTCTGCTGCTCCTACTACTGGGTCGGAGTATGAGTCGGAGTCTGGATTCTCATAATAATTGCTTCTGGTATGCTGAAGATGGGGATGGAGAAGGGAGTGGGTGTGGGTGTGGGAATGATACTGATGCTGGTGTTGCTGGTGGAGTGGCATCTGTAGTGGCAACTGTGGTGACAGTGGCAGTGGCAGCGGCACGTTTATTCCTGCCGCCGGCTTCATTGTTATGGATAACAAGAAGAGGCTGCTGCAGAATAATGCATTGATCATTAATGTGCCGTTTGCATATTGCCAATTTCGTTGGCCAACTCTGGGCGGCATTCTCGCCATTATGGTAATTCTCACTCACGAATCCTGGCAAATCCTTGGCAAGTCACTACAGATTATGCCCGCTGTATACAAGAGTGTTCCGTTATCAAGTGTGATGTCGACGAACACGCACTTCTCTTTTTATAGCCCATGTGTCTGGCCAGGCTTTGACCAGACACCGACACCGACTCCGACTCTGAATCTGGCCAGGAGTAACTCGATCTGTGTGTCCGTCGGCTCGACGTTTAGGGCCAACAGTCAAGTTCATTGCCTCCCGCGGATTGTATAACATCCGTTCACGTTCACTTTCACCTCAATTCACTCCTCTGGTCACTCCTCTGGTGACTCCTCTACTCACAGCTCCATTCACTATCTGCCAGTATGTTAATCGACCCGCAGACACCACAGCATTAGCTGCATCGCATTTCATCAACACACACGCACAGACACACACACACACACACTGTGTGGCAGTTGCAACTATTGCTGTGGTCAGCTGCAATGTCCATAGTGATAATGATGATGACGATGCTGATGAAGACGATGATGATAATGATGAGGGTTGTCCACAAGGCGTCACTTGGTCTCTCTAGTGGATGCGTGTGTTTTGCGGTTTGCATCTAAGTAATCATGCATCAGTGCATCACCAACTCCATGTCCAACTGCATTCATGTCTTTGACATGCGGCATCCCATTGAAGCTATCATCGTCATCGTAATCATCATTTTTTTCGTCATTATCATCGTTTGCCATATGAAACCAATTTCCGGTATCAAGTTTTTTCGCACTTTCAATTTCAATGTTGCCGCTGCTGTCACTGCTGCTGCTGCCACTGTTGTTGCCATGCCAATGTCCAATGACATTTGCCTTGCCACATTTTTCTTTCCTTCTTAAATTTCTTGTCCTGACAACTTTAAAGACGATATCCTGCCATCATCAGCACCTGCAGGACAATGCCTCAGCAAATATCAAATATTTTCCCACTACATTTCAATAGAAATTCTCTTGACTTGGCAGCTCAAGACAGACACATAGAGAAAAGAGAGAGAGAGAATCAGTGAGAAAGAGAGAGAGAGAGAGAGAGAGAGTGAGAGAGAGAGCGAGAAGCGAAAGAGATAGAATGAATGGAGTAGCTGTTATACCTGAGACTCATTTATCATTCTTTCATGCATTTTGCTTGAAAAACTTTTCCATACTCCAACTTCTCTGCTTCCCCTTTCTCGCTATCGCTCTCCTCTGACACTCTCTGCGTCTCTTTCACTCTCAGTTTGTGTCTCACTTCACCCACTGGCACAAAGTATTTGCACAATTGCTGCTCGAGTTGTGCCCGAAATGACAGCGCAAAGTACTCCTAAAGTGTATTTTCACATTGAACGAGGTTAAGCTTCGTTAAATTTTGCGCAGCGTATCAGTGGAGTGTATTCCCATCCTCATTCCCAGCACCCTTTCGCATACCACCCCATGCAACTTATAGAAACTGCTTATACCCTGTGTTCTCTGAGCTGGGTATCAAGTATTTGATAAAGTTATGACATATTGATGAATTCGCCGGGAAACGGAGTTAGAAAAACCTTTAAAGTTTTCAGAGTAGGGGTCCCAGGGAATATTTATATTTAATTAAAATTTTATTTAGTAATTAATTCTTAATTTCATAACTAAATGTTAATTTTGTGCTACATGTCTTACATGTTTATTATTTATTTAAATATATTTTATAAATATTCTGATCAAAGTATTTCTCATTTAATTACTTTTGAATTATTATTTGAATTTTAATTATTATTTTTAAATTTAGTGCTATTCTTCAAGAAGTGAAACTCATTTCTAAACAAATTTTCATTTTATTAAAAAGCTAGGATAATCAGTAAATCGCATAATTTTTACATTTTGTACTTTAAGAAGTGTTAGAATTATTTTTAAGAATATTTCAAAAAAATCTTGTTTCACTGGAAAATTTCTTACTTAAATTTAGAGGAATGTTAGTTTTCAAAGTTGAGTATCCCCATACCTTTCGAATAATATATACAGGCATGTTCTCAGTTCCGAATCCGAGCGAAATGTGCGCTTTCACACAGGTACCAGTGCCAAAGCCGTACGTTTTATTCGGTATTGGGAGCAGGACTGATAATTAATGCTTTAAAGTTCTTCTAGAAACAAGATACGACCTTCGAGATACTCCAATGATGCCCCAAAATAGGTACAAAATCCTAAGTTGCCCTACTTTATAATTTATGAATGGTTTGATTTATATTATTTATATGAATTGCAGTTAATAATTATTATACTTTATTTTAATAGGTATAAAATATGACATCATATTACTCTATTTTTTTTGGCCCTTAATTAATTTTACATTTTTTTAATTTCTCTTGTTATATGAGTATACAATTATTTCTTATTTAAATGTAATATATATTTGCAGACTGTGTGTTAGTCATGTTATGAGTTGAGTATCTGATTGTCGATCACTGCTTTTTTGATGAATTACTTTGCTTGTTTCTTTTTCATTACTTCAAATGCTTTCAAGTCTCCTGAAGCATATTTAAGCATGGAATCATAGAAAAAGCACACCATCTGTCCGTCCGTCCGTATGTCCGCCTGTCTGTCTCTCGACCTGTTCGTCCATCCGTCTGGGCAGTCGAAGGATCGAAGGGAAGGTCCGTCGGCTTCTTTTTTGCAAAATCAACGAAACGGAGCCAATGTTAAAAACCTTTCACTCATAATCGGAAACACATACACACACACCCACAAACACAAACCCGCACACACACAGATGGAGAGTCACACACTTATACATAGACACACTTATATTATTAAGGTTCAAAGTTGCTTTTCGCTGTGCACAAAATCCATCATAACATTAACTGCCAGCACTGTTGGCAAGGGGAAGTTTGAGTGGTGGTGAGGGGTTAGTGGTTGGGTGTAAGGCAGTGGGGCAAGTGGCATAGTGGGTGGTGGGACAGTGACTGTTTTTGCTAGTATGACACTCTAAGTTCATTAAGTAACGTTATAACGTTAAAATGGGACGGAAAAAACGTTGAAAATAAGAAGGTAAAAAGGAGCATAAGAAGAAGCAGAAGAGGCGGCAAGTGGCAGAGACTGTAGCAGAGGCAGAGGCACAGGCAGTGGCAGTAGCAGCAGCTTGCTTTTGTTTGACTGACCCAACCTCGACCTACGTGGTTGTGGTTGTTGTTGTTATTGAGGTTGTACGTTGATGTTGCATGCGAATTTAATCAAGTCATGCAATAAAATTTACGGTTGCCTTCTTGGGGCAACTCTCCTGCTCTCTCTGTGTCCTGGCCAGGTAAGCGATGCCAGCTGGAAACTTGGCAAGGTTTTCTACAATTTTACAAGTCCTAATATTTGTAGGTCTGCTTTGCTTTCCGCGAATAAGAATGAGAAAACGAATACAACTACGAATAGGAATATGCATGGCCTTCGGTCTGGGGTTGCAAACAATTTGCGGTTGGTCCTTGGCTCGCTCCTTAGCTGCAAGTAGTAGGCATTTTTCAGACATTTTCATTTCTTTTCCTCAGAATTCTTTAGCAGGTCGAGAGTCAGAGGCAGGCACAAAGTTGTGGCATTTCATTTTCAATTTAGCCTAGGCCAGTCCGTTTTGTTGTGTGTTTGTGATTTCTTGACTTTGCCATTGATTCACATGTCAATGAGGGGCCGGCTCGTATGTCTGTAAGGACATTTCAATATCCTTACCAAAGTGCAACTTGAAAAGTAGAAAAACAGCAAAATTAGCATGAGAGGGCTGAGAAGTCCACATAACTTGGCTAAAAGTCACCCTCAACTCTGGCAGCTACCGTATCGAGTGTGGAAACTCGCAATCGAAATTCCACGACGCGATCCTTAATTGGTCCTTTTTATTTGTTTTTTTTTTCTTTTTTGGGTTTTCGGCAGACAGTTGCAGTTGTGAATTTTTTGCTTGTCTTTGGCCAGGGTAAAGTTTACAAGGAGCACACCGAGGAATGGGTATGGGGAGGGCAAGAGTGAGGAGGGTAACCTCATAGAAATGCAAATTTCAATTACGCGTATTGCTGGCGAAATTGAAATGCTTTCGAAAAATATTTTCGTTCAGTAACTCATAAGAAATGCAAGCTCGGTTCAACTTTGCTTGCCATCAACTTTAACTTCAACTTCAACTTCAGTTTCAACTTAAACTTTAACTCCGCAACACCCCTCGGACCCCTTGGGTTGCTTGTCAACAATCGGGGGCGCTTTTCATTTGCATTTCGAATGCGTTGAAAGTTTCGCAGCTACTGAAAATTTATTTGCGAATCTCGTAACATGTGTCCAGTTGGCGCAAGTTGAAAACTTTTCACTTCCAACTTGACTTGTCTCCTGGCTTAGCATAGCTTCGCCCTCTCCTCTCTCTCTCTCTGCCAGTACCCCTCTCCCTCTCTCTGAATTTCTCTCTATCTCTGTTTGTGTGCTCTCTGGCAATTGCCACAATCACTTTGGTTGCTTTTGGTTAATGAAAATTTCATTTGGTTTCGGCAGAAAGCCAAAAAGTTGCCAAAATTCCTACAGATAAATGTGATGAGTGGGTTGCATTGAAGGGGGGTAGAATGCAATGGTTGGGTGGGGGGATAGGGGGAAGACAAGCAGCTCTTGGCCCATTGGACAATTTTGTGGTTGGATTGATGATGGTCCACGAATTACGAGTATTTCAATTTCATTTCATTTAACTGCCGTTGAAATATTTAATATTAATTGATGTGCTTTAATTGCAGAGGCTGCTGCCAACTTGCCACTGCTTATTGCCTCATGCTGCTGGCCCCTGCTTCTGTCTGCTTCTGGCCATGGCCAACTCATTAAAAAGCCATCAACTGCTCAGTGTCCTTTTTGGCCATCTCTTTGCTCTGGCAGCTTTTGTGGCCAACTCTATTCGTATTATTAATCTTAATAATTACCACATATTGCGCCTGCAGCAATATATCCCCCAATACCCTACGCATTGCTACATGCCACTCACCACGTGCCACTTGCCACTTACCACTAAATAAATGCCAAAGTTGAGCAAACAAAAGACACAAGTTGAGGGCAGTTTTGGCCACAATCAAATGCCATTGATAACTGCCCAGAATTACACACACACACACACCTACCTATATCACACAAACACACACACTCACATATACACTCCATCAGTGTATGTGTGTGTTTGTTGTGAGCCTTTTGTTTGGGGCATATTTATTGCTATTGATTCGCATGTTTATCGCAGCATTTATTCATTTCTTTATCAATAAAAGTTGCCATAATACAAGTCCCCCCCATTTTTCTCACTCTTTCTCTCTCTCTCTCTCTCTCTCTCTCTCTCTCTGTCTGTCCTCTCTGTGCTGTACTCTTCTTTAGGTTACTCCATATGACAATTTGCCATATTGACATGAGGCACTTTTATTCGCTTTATCAATTTGCCTCGATATTATGTTGGATAGTTAAGAGCTGAACTAACGATGACTGACATGCTGGACACTCTGTCTGTAACTGTGACTCTCACTCACAGTCACAGTTACAGTCACTTACCTGTGACTAGTCCTAATCTATAATGCATGCATTTTGATCAAGTTACAAAACCGTTAAGAGCTTTGCATAAACACTCATCAGTCCCGTTACGAATAATATTTGGCCTTGGCCAAAGCACAACTCGTCTAAGCCGCATAGACAGAGAGAGAGAGAGAGAGAGAGAGAGAGAGAGAGAGAGGGAGAGGGAAAGGGAGAGTGTGTGAGTGAGAGAAATAGAGTCAGTCGTGTTCGTAAATATAAAAGAGAGAATATTGCAGCCTGTTGTAATCGCAGTTTGAATAGAAAAACTTTTTCCCTGATTTCTGCCCCAACCCCGCAACTAGTGTGCTTTGCATTTACATATACATATGTATGTTGCATACACGCATACACACATAGAGATTGGTGTTGCAGCCACAATTCGTTCTGGATTCAGTTGGCAAATTTAGTATTTTATTGAGTTGTTGTGATGGGTATTTAATGAAGTGCAATTGAATTTTTCACAGCGATTTATTGAAGATGCAACCGCTTGCCAAATGCCACATGCCACATTCCACATGCCACCCCCCGGCCCCAAAAATGCGCAACATGCACTGCGATGGCTGCAGCATATTAAGTATACGCAACGATATCTCTAACATGCTTCACTCCACTATAGAATTTGGAATCCAGTGCGAAACTCGTCAGGATTTCATTTCATTGCATTGAATTTGATTTCATTTATTTATTTATTTATTATAAAGCCGTGATGCGCATTTGGCAATAAATGAAGCGCAGCTCCACGTATATGGCTGCCACATGTTGTGGCAGCTGTTGCAATTGGTTATGACTCCATTCAACACTTGCCACAACTATGGCTGGCTATGCTAGTTAATGCAAATGTTTGTGCAATTGAAATTCTGTCAGGAGTTTTTGGCTAATTGATTGCAGTCGGTATGGTAATGAGGCCGCAGGACACGGCAACTCTCGATACAATTTGATGACTTTAAATTATAATTATAATTTCAATTACAATTGCAATTAATTTGCTGCTGCTGCTGCTGCTACTGCTGTCACTGCCGTGTGGCAATTAAGACATTTTCCGGCAGCATGAGCTGCAATTACTCTCTAGCTGCCACCGCTGCCACAATGTTCTTAGGCCAATTAATTTGATTGTGACTCGTAGCCAACTTGTTGTTTCTTTTCACGGCTCTGCATTCAAAGGACGAAAGGCATACCAACTGCCGCACCGAGTGCGAGTCCTTTAATTAGCCCAAAAGGAAGTTAAGGCGCGCGCGAGAACTACATCCCCATACATTCCTTAGCCACTTTAACAAACTGCATGTGCAATGGCCAATTATGCACAATTTACCAACTCCAGAAAATAACTGAAACTGTCAAAGGGGCAAAGGGAACTCTTAACGAAAAGGCTACGAGTATTAAATACCCTTTCTAAGCCAAAAGTTGAGAACAATACTCTCTTACTCTCATGGAGTATCAAGAATTGTTCAAGAAATTAAGAGTCCATATATTATCCTGCATCGGGACATATCCTGCCAATTAGTGATATTGTATTATATTATATTTAGAATATATTAATTCTAGTATTTAAATCAACAAATATATGTATGTTTTCTTAACGTTTAATTTAACATATCAAACTTCAGCTTATTCAATAATTTCTCAATATTTCCAATCATAATTATATTCAAAATATTTATAATTGTTTTTAATTGAATAAATGGAAACAAATTTTATCAATTTTATCAACTGAAGTTTATCATATTTGAAGTTTGTATGTAATTATAAAATAATATTATTTTTGAATGTTGAATGAACTTTAAATTTCCGATTCACTCCAGATTTATAACGTGTAAATAACTGTAAAATTTTTCTTTATAATATTGTAATTTTTCAAATTAATTAAACTAATTTATTTTTAACTCAAATAAAGTTTAAACTTGAGATCTACTCTTTTAGTTGACTTAATATAAATAAATAAATTTTTTGGGGGTTTATTATTTTTTCTTTATTTTTTCTTTGTCTTGCTCATGATATAAGCAAAAAAGATGAAATTTCATATACAAATAACAAAAGAAAATTTAATTAATTTATTGCTCAGTTTTACTGAAATATAAAAACCGAGACACTTTTTATGAAAATGAACTAATAACTTATTTTAATCTAATTTAATATTTTTTTATATATTATTTGTCATTGTAAAATTTTTAATATGTTAATAAAATATGTAGGACTGAATCACATTGTCTATTAAATTTTAAGCGAAAACTGCTCTAATTAAATAAAGTTCAATCTGTCTGTCACTCCCTTTCTCTCTCTTCCTCTCTCTCTTTCTCTATCTATGCCTTTCCGAATTTCCTTTCAGGGATAAGCACAGTCAAAGAGAGTCCTGGCTGGAGCTCAGGCCAAGTAGTCGCTTGGGGAACATATTTCATTACATAGACATAATTAATATTAATATAAATATTAAGGGGGCAGGGGCACAAGATACAGCTATCAATTGATAGACTTAATGAAGTCGTTATCTTAATCAGTTCCTCTCTCTTTGGGAACAATGTCTTCTCACTGTTGAGCATATTCATAGAGTGTGATATAAATGAATGTGAAAATGTGTGTGTGTGTGTGTGTGTGTTTGTCTGTATTTGTGGCAGACGCAACATGTAAGCAACACCAAAGTGCTATAAGCGGAAATCAATTTCATAGAAATGAAAGTCATCGCACACACACACATCCACACTCATACACCCACACACACACACACAAAGCTTGGCAGTAACATATGGATGTGTGTTTGAGAGTGTGAGAGAGAATTGAGAAAATGAAGCAGCAGTTATTGGCTTGAAGTAGACGACTTTGTTGCTCAGAGAGCATAGACAGAGAACGAGAGAGAGAGAGAGAGAGAGAGGGAAGAGAGAGAGAGATAGCGAGATATAGCGAAAGAGACAGAGATAGAGAGAAAGAGAGAGAGATAGAGAGTACAATGTAAGCAAGCAGAGTTGTCCTTATTGAATTTCAATGACAACATGCACAAAACGCTTCACATCGAAGCAAAAACGAACGAATTGGACTTGGACTTGGAATGTGCTGGGGATTGGTTAGTTGGGAGCTAACCGCAGTTGTTCTATGTAGTCTGGTGGAAGGGAGTGCAGAGTGCCTGCGTATGCTCTCTTACAGCTTTACTTATGTGGCAATGACAAAAGCCGACTGAGCAAGTGAGCGAGCGAGCAAGATAGCGCATGTCTATCGCAGTGGCATGCCACATGCCACACATTCATCGTGCCCGTATCTTCTGTCGAGGGACCTGGCCAAGACAGAGCAACTTGTTGACCGGATGTCTGTGGTGGCAATAAGTACGTAAATGGGATTATTTATACATACTATATAGTGTATATGTGTGGAGACAACTAAATTGAATTTATCTTAATTTTTCGTGGCATTTGTGACTGCGGCAAGTGAATCTGAAATCAGGTTCATATCAGTTGAAAGCAGCCTTCTCGATATTACTCTCTTCGTCTCGCTCCCTACAAATTATATGTTTACAGTTGAAATTTATTTTAATAATTATTTTTGCTTTCATTTAATATTTATTTCTAAACCAAATAAGAAAAAAGAATAAAACCATCAATTTGTATCTTAAGATAAAATAAAATAATTTTTTAAGAACCAATGTAATTAATGAAAACTATAATATTCAGTTTAACGGATTTCTTTAATTTAAATTTAAAATGTTAATATTATTATTTTCTTATAAAAGTAAAAAAATATCACAAGTAATGTTTTAAAATACAATTAAGATCAAATTTTTTAATATTGGGATAACTAATTTTTAAATTTTTAGTTTTTACTCTGTTTTTAAATTTATTTATTTTAGAATCCATACCTAAGTAAACAATTTTGTTTTTTTTTTTTTTGATAAAAAGCAAATAATATATATAAGTTGATTGGTGGAATTAAAATAAATTGAGAAATAATATTAAATTCAAATATACTGGTATGAAAATTTTTCAATTATAATTAAGGTTGAAGCTTAACATATAAATCTTTATTTAAATTTAGGAATGATAACGGTTAATTGTCACAACCTCTCTCTCATTTCCATATTTTGCCAATGTTCTCTTCTTCAGAAAACAGCAAAGCACATTCCAGTATGTAGCTATATTAGATTAAGAGCAAAATGAAACGAAACATAAACAAATTCTTGTCCTTATTCAATTGTATTTAGTGTAGAATCGATTTAGACGATTTTATTTGTAAATATAAATGTAATTCTATAATAAATTTCATATTTTTCATTTAATAGAAAATTCTTAATGAAAATTTTAGTTTAATTTTAATATAATTTTATCGTCCTTTTCATTTCTATATAGCAGTCTTTGTATATCAAATAACATGTACTTAAATTAAAAATTGTAAATAAAACTAATTTATTAAATAGAAAAAATTCGAATATAAATTTAAAATCATTTTTTTAATTCAACCCTTGCAATGGGCTATGTTTTTCAGTTAAAACCTTTAGAAGGAGGGGGAGGCATATCCTCGTTGTTGCCACAGTGAATGTGCACTCATTCAACTCCAATGGGGGCAGCTGCAACTTAATGAGAGACAGAGAGAGAGAGTATTGCTCTTAAAGTTGCACAACAATTGAAGCAACAGGCCAAAACATCGTTTAAAAGCTGCGTTTGTGGCAGCAGTTTCAGGTGCTGACAGCATCGCCTCCGCCGACGCAGGGGCACGTGTGCGTGTCAGTTAATCCGTCCAATCCATTTGTGTGTGTGGCAGGTGGCCAAAAGCTAATGCTGCCTGTGACCCATTTATGTTATGTGTGCTCACCATTGCCAGTCACCCAGTCAGTCAGTCAGCCAGTGTGCTGGTGTGCTCCTGGGAGCAATGTGTGCTGTCCATTTATTAGTTGTACTCCCCCATGTGGAATCCCTCTCAGTTGCTGCTTTCTTTCCCTCTTTAATATGCATAATAAAAGTCTTGGCAGAGAGTGTGGGCAGCGCATTACGTCACTTGCTTCACATAGTCAAGTATATATGTATCTTTATATGTATAAATATATATATATATATATGTATATATATAAGTTTAGTTGCATAGGTTCTTGAATCGCTTTGCCATCGAAATCATTTGCATTAAACGCTCGCTAATTGGCCCGTTTTGTGATGGAAATTTGTGCTAAAGAGCTCCGTGGATGACGCTGATGCCAACCGATTATAATAAAAGCCATTCGCACTCAATGCAAAAACAAGTGCGAAAGAGATGGTGAACCAGGGCGAGAGAGAGAAAGAGAGAGAGAGAGAGAGCAATTCAACTATATACTTGAATGTGGATATACAGTGCTGGTAAATATATTAAAGACTAGTGTTTATATTGTACTTGAATCCTCGAGTCTTGTCATGGACAATTAGATCGAAAAGTAATTTTGGTGCAATTACTATATTTAACTCATTATTTTTACTTTTAATTCATAGAAAAATTTTAGAAAAAACAATAATTCTGTTACTTGAAATCTTTTAACTAACTTCGATTTTCAAATAATTTTAAAGACTAAAATTAAAAAATATATGTTGTCGTGTTTAAATTGTCAATTCTAGACCTATAGAATTAAAACCACAAATGTTTTTTAATAGACAATTAGTATTCTTTAATTAAATCCTCTTTATTCTTTTATTATTATTGAAAATTAAGAAAAAAATATTAGATCATTAATAATTAATTTAAATTAAAATTTAAGAATCATATTTTGTTCTTAATTATTATTTTCTTAACAATACATTTAGATTTCTTTTGCGAGTTAGTAAAAAAATAATAATTAGATAATAAAAATATTTTATCAATAAACATTAATATTTTTAATAGATAATTTAAATAACTTTTTAGTTGTTATTTGCAAATTATTAAAAGAAACGTCAAACTGGAAAATTAATAACGCTGAACTTTCTTTCTTTTATTAATAAAACTATAACTTTTTTAAAGTTCATAACATTTCATTAGTTATATTTATATTCCTTTAAAATACTTGCCGAAAATATAACTTGAATTAAAATACTGTTTGTTTCCTTGGGGGAAAATTATGTTCTTTAAAAAAATCTCGCAATTCATATCAATATGAAATTGAACAAAATAAAAAATACCGTCATGTTTCTATTATTTTTGCAATCACTGTATGCAAATGTATGTATGTGGCATATATTAAAAAGTGGTGAAGGGGGTAAGGGGGCATGGGCATGTCGCTGGCTGTGGCATGTGAATGCAGTTTTCTATAAAAATGCATTTCACAGGCGGCAACTTCATCAGCAGCTGCTGCTGCTGCTGCTGCCGCACACAAAGCAACACATTTGCTGCATTTATTGCATTTTTCCGTTAACTGGCTTGAACTCTACACACACACACACACACACACACTAACGCACACATATACACATGTCACTTACACATTCACATTTACACCGACACTTGGGCAAATAATGGAGCTTTGTTAACAGAGAAGTTCGCTTAAAATCTCGCTTTTGAATTTGAACATTGCATTGTGCGAAGCTACTCTCTTCCCTTCTTTTCTTGTCTCTTTTCTTTTCTCTTCACTTTAATTTCTCTTCTCGTAGTAGTTGTAGGTGTTGTTGTTGTTATTGTTGTTGTTGGCATAATAGCCTAGGCACTCTCTTAGTGTGATAAATGGATCGGAAAATACGCGTACTTAACAGCGGATGCGTTTGTTAAACATGCTCAGAGCAATGCTGAGCTCACCTTATGCCTCATACCCCCGTGCCACATGCAGCATGAGTCGAGTCTCTGCTGCAGTTAAGCTCGCACATTCTCAGCTGCTAATCGACACACAAGTCTTCCTTTTTTATTTTTTGAATTTTTTTGTTTTTGACTTAACAGCCTTAACAGCTGATGAGTGTGTGTGCTTACAATATATAAATGTACATATATATGTATGTGTGTCTGTGTGTGTGTGTTTGTTGTTGCATGCCTTATGCATTCTCCCGTATCGCCTCATTGAGCTCTTCATTCGAGCGTCAAATGCTTACACCTGAACAGTTAGCGGCCTTATGCACTTCCCTTCCCTTCCCAATCCTTCCACTCCTCACGAATCACATACACAGAGCAGTCGAAAGCATGTCAAGGATAATAATTCATGGAAAATCTGCTATCGGGCTGTATGCTAGAGATCATAAAGGAAATGCCAAAAATCAGAGCTGCACTATACTTTTTTTTTATAAAAATATTTCAGTCTATTGATAATTTAAAAATTACTTTGGTACATCTAAATTTAAAATCTAAATTATTATTAAAAAATAATAATACAGCATTTATTTAGTACGTCTGAAAACATCTGAATAATAATTATATTTAAAAATAGTAGACTGTTCCTTAGAAATGGAAACATTTTTTTTTGTTTTTAATTATTTTTTTTTCAGAAAAAATATATTATAAACTTATTAATTAATAACTTTATATATTAATATATTTTAGATATATTTTCACAAAAAATAAGTTTCGAATTTTTAATATAAGAATTAATTAAAAAAATTTTTTTGCTTATACAAAAATTTTTGATAAAACTGCGCATTGTCTTAAAATTTTTGATATTCTGATCATTATTTTAAAGAAACATTTTTTAACGATTATATTTTAAATTTAAAATGTACATCAATTATATATACTTTACATTTTTTTTTATATTATTATATATTTTTATATATCTATTTAGTTATTAATTGAAATGAATAACATGTTTCAGATAGAAAGTGAATATTGTCAAATGTTACTCTGAACACGGTTATTATATTAAGTATCTTTGTAATTATTATGTCAATATCATTAAAAATTTTTAATATATATATATATTTAATTTAATTATTTTTTAATTTAATTTTAATGCAATATTTTAATTCATTTCGATCGACTGTTTATTATAATGAAATAAATAAATAAATAAATAAATAATTAAATAAATAAATAAATAAATAAATAAATAAATAAATAAATAAATAAATAAATAAATTAATAAATACATAAATAAATAAAGAAAAATTGTTAATTTTTTATTTAATTTTTTTAGTAGAGAAAAAATGGAATAGTTAAGAACTGTATAGAAATTCATTTTACTTAATTTATATTGATACTAACTATTTTAAATAAGTTTATAAGCTACTTTCAAAACCTAACTCAGTTTCAATTGAATTTCTTTAGTTATTAATTTGTAATATGGTTGAAAAACTGAATGAATATTTTCCAGTTATATTTGTGATAGTATGCATTAAATTATGTTTTTATTATATTTATTCTTTTATTTTAAAAATTTATTAAGTGAAGAATATGTTAAACTTATTAAATACCCTAACTACATATCGATAGAGAATGAAAATGAAAGGTATTTTCACGTTAAGAGCATTTCATTTGTTTGCCTGTTTTCAATGTTTCGAAGGTGACGCATTGATTTCATCACCTCATGTGGAAGCACCGTTATGTATGACGATGGGGATGGGGGCATGTTGCATGAATTTTCACAACTCATTTGATCAATTTTCAGCAGGAAAGGCGGTGGTAGCAGCAACAGCAACAGCAGCGGCAACCGGCAAAGTCAAATTTGACAAATAGGTGAAGCCAACGAGCTTTCCCAACGTCATATTTGATGCTGCTGCTCCTGCTCCTGCTGCTGTTGGTCCTGGAAACTCTGCCTGCCCCCACGCCTTGCCACAACTTGACTCAACTTGGCTTGCAACGTGTGTGTGAGTTTATAGTTTTTGGCCGTTTATTTTGGTATTTTGCATTATGGCATGGCACATACAATGAGGCAAGCGAGCGAGAGAGACACATGAAGGTGCATGCCTCAACTGTGGCATTAGCTATCGCAGCAGCAGCAGTAGCAGCTGGCTCGACTTCATGCAACTCAACTCAACTCAACTGGAGCCGAACTCGACTCGTCGTATGCATTTCAAGTTTGCTGCCATTTTGATAAACGATTCTGAATTAACTTTGGCAACGGGGCGGCGGCTGCTCGAGACTTGCCTCAGCTGCCTCAGTTGCCTCAGCTTGTGGCTTAGGTTAATCAATTGGCCGTGTCAGCTCAATATGGCCAAGTGTGCAACTGTATGTGTATGTGTGTTTGAATAGGCAACGGATAAGTATAAAATATTAAATTGATGGAGCACGTGCTCGTCCGCCATTTGTATCCAAAAAATCAACCCCCTCCCTATCCATCCCTCACTCAGACTCTCTCTTACCACAAGAGAGTTAAAGTTCTCGCTGTATAACTTGGTTAAGACCTTACCTGCATTTCATTGCAAAAAAAAAAAAAAAAAAAGATAGAGTATCTGCAGTTCACAGCTGCTTAGTGTGGTGGCATATAGTTTTTATACCAATTTATTACATTTCTCCACATCATTTTGAGCATATTACAAAAAATAAAAGAATTTGTTTTAGTTACGAGAAAAACTTTTTTATAAGCAAGTTTATATTTTTTTAGCTTCCTTTAGTTTTTTTTTTTTGAGTAACGGCTGCTGTCAACTTAATGAAATTTACTTTTCTTAGATCTCATCTTCATGTGCATCCATATCCAAGTTTATTTTCTTTGTCTGTTGCCAAACATTTCTTGAGGTAGATGCCGCTTTGCATTCAGAAGAAGAGAAAAAAAAGAACTGTTGAAAGTCGAAAGTTGAACGGCAACATAAATTCCATTCCATTTGCCAAGTCGAGCTGAGCACAAAAAGTTTTTTAACCGCAGCTAAATATTTGCTGGGCAAATATGTTGCAAGTTGCGCCTAGTTTGCCTGTGATTGCCACTTAGGGGGGCATGATGGGGAGATGGACAGCTCTATAGATACATAGATATGATAGATAGACAGATAGAATAGAAAGATAGTCAGATGGAGGAATAGACATTTGGATAGACAGCTCTAGTTGTATATATATATTCATTGTTGTTGTTGTTTTATTGTCTGCTCAAAATTGTCATCAATAATAATAAAAGTGGGACTGTGGGCGAACACAACAATGGACATTGGAGCCATCATTGGGATACAGTTCTGGCCACTTCTGATATAATAAATGTAGCCAAGGCAACCACTATCCATGTGTGTGTGTGTGTATTTATGTGAGTAGCTGTATTAATGCCAACATCTGTTGTATGTGTGTGGTTCATGAAAATACACTTTTGTATTCATTCGACCGCAACTAAAAATGTTGACCATAAACTTTACTCTACTCTGTATTTTATACACCTCTCTCCCTCCACCCCTCTGACTGTCATTCCAATTCCCTCCCTCCCACTTATTGTCTGTAGTTTTTTGTTTGCAAGTTTCTTAGTTGTACTCAAGTTGTTGTTCTTTTGTGCTTATGCCTCTTTTGTTGTGTCCTCGTACTCCGTCTGTTTATTTTGTTGAATTGTGCTTTTCTTGAACTCGCCGCTCAGACAATTCGGGATTAACACATGGCTGCCGTTTGTCACGTATACGCCACGTATACGCGCTATCAACGATGCCCGTGCCCAGTGATTGCCAAGGGCAACGTCACCCTCAATGCCAAAAAGAAAACCTACATCTGAAACATCAACAAATTTCTGCTACAAGTTTCGTTTTATCGACGTTTTATTGGCGTTGAATTAAATTGAGCAGAGCAGAGCAGAGCATTGCGAGCAAAAAATACACACAACAAATTTCAACTATATAAAAAGAGAAAAATTCACTCAGATAGAGGGAGAGAGAAAGTGTGTGTTTGTGTCATTATGACTGACTTTGGCTTTGATGGAAATTGCTAATGAAATAAGTTTTTAGTTGTACGAATTTATTTCTTTTACTTGACTTTGCTTTATGTCAAAAAATGTTTATTTATTCAGCTTAGCCCCCAAGGCCATGCTCCATACTCGGACTTCCCCTTGAAGGACCTTTAAAACTTGCACTCATTAATTACAGCACTCTCTTTTTCACATTCTTTCTCCACTGAGTCTGTTGATGTGTCGCAAATCCAACAAAGATCCCAGCTAATTGAATCAAAGTGCCACAATTGAGTCAGAAGAAATCAGAGAGGAACCATGTACTTCTGAATAGACTCTTTGCGGTCCAGTAATGTCAATAGTAAACTGCGAGTCCTCCAGTGATCTATTAAGCTGAACTCCACTCGTAAACAAAAAATGTTATGCTGCCACACAGCGTGCAACACGCTGTTGCAACTTGCAGAAAGCAAGCGTGTCATTTATCTTCCACACAAATTAAAACTACTCAAGTAAGACTATATAAATGGTGTTTGTCATACACAGATATCTGAATTATATTTAGATATATGTATGTATATATGTATATATATATTTACACATTAAATGAAATAATAGAAAAACATTAATCCAAATTAGACAAATATTTAAAATATAGCAATTAGTATTAACTAATATAAATGTATATTAAAATAAATTTTGAATTTCATATTAATCAAAAATACCATTTAGAAATAGATAAATTACGTTACACATTTTTATAATATACAGTAACCTAAAGTAACCTTATATTTAATTTTTATTTTATTATTTCAAATCTATTATTAAATGCAAAATTTAATTATTGAGAAGAATACTGGCTCAAGGGGCTTTCAGCTCAAGATATAAACATTTTTTATATTAATGGAATTCACACAAAAGTTGCAAGAGGACTTAAACTGAACTACTTACGGTGTAGTTATTATTTTGACCAGCTCTGTATTTGCTGTTCTGACAAATACTATTTTTCTTAAGAATTTAAAAGACGACAGACATTTGTATATTTGAGTCAAAATATTTTTAACTTGTACAACAAAAAGAATAATATATTTGTATATACATATTCACATACATATATATCTTATAATAATGAAAAATAATACATTTTAAGCCATATATTATATATTTAAAATGCTAAAATATATTGTATATATTTTCAGTTTTTAAACGTTTAATATCTTGCTCAGTTTCTGAAGACGTCTGAGCTAGAAAAATACGTGGAGTAAAAAATAAAAGTGCATAAGAAAAATAGCAGAACAATTTAGAAGAGCAATTCCATTAATGTATTCACAATGTCTGGTGTGCAGGGAGGAGTGAGAGGGAGACGAGAGGAATCGTAGAGATAATGAAAAAAATCTGTATTTAAATTTCTTCTGCAATAATATTTACCTACAATTCCCGCTTCGGCACCTACAGTAACTTCCGCACGAGCTTCTTGGCCATGTGCCATGTGCCATGCGCCTCAACGCCGAAAGGTGCAACAAGGAGGGGGTGGTGCGGGTGGGGGGGACCCTAGTGTTGCTTGTTGGTATATGCGGGCGAGGGGGTGGCAGTTATGCTGACAGCCATTTCCGTGTGAACTAATTCCCTACACTTTGCACTACACGTTTCCCTCATGTATCTGTTCCTTCGTGTTTTATTTTTTACTTTTTTGCTCTCTGAACTTCTACCTTTTTTATACAGCTGCTAACGCGTTTTCTTCAACTTTCACGATTTTCCCACATCCCTCCCCTCTCCCATGACCCTGGGCGCACATTTTATTGTTATTGTTTGTAATTGAAATGGTGCAAACGTACAAGCGATAAAATGTAAATCCAAACTGTGAAAGTCCTTCAGAGAGGTCTGCTCGCCATTCATCGATTGCTCCATTTAACAAATTTCGATTTCCGCATCAGATTTTCTATATCTCCCCACCGTCCCCTTCCATTTTCCCATTTTCCCCAGGCTGCCACTTGCTGTGTTCCTTTTTTCTATCACTTTTTTTTATATATTTGTTTTTTTTTAAATTTTTTTTTTTTATTTTTTTTTTTTGGTTTTCTTTGGTTTTATTGCTCGCAGCACGCGCCAAGTGAAAAATTGAGGAATATACCAAAGCGATTATTGCCTTCATTTTAATTATGCCGTATTGCCGTTGGCTGTAGACCTGCGTTATCCCGGCGGCGATTATTATGTATTCTAGTCCCAGTATCCTAATGAACTTTGACATATGTGTTTTATGTGCAGGAATAGTATCTAGAGACTTCAATTGGCCTGCTTAGCTGGGACTGAGTTGCTGCAGCCACAAACTGCAGGCATTGTTATGCAAAAGGACCAACAGGACATGCAGTCAGTTGTGGTTGCCCGATTGCTATTTGTTTGTCTGAAAGTGTTGTTGGCCAAACACGTAATCATGCATAATTATACATTGTGAATGTGAATGGACAACAGGAGACATGTCCAACTTTGTGTCTCTTCCACCTAGTATTGGGGTTAGCAAGATTTGCTAGGAAAGGACTTGAGTGATTTCACTTTTGTGTTGTGCCGTGTTTTGACCAAATTTGTTTGCTGTGAAAACAACAGATTCAAGTGTAAACAAAGTACGGCTCACGCATATGCCCGGGGTGTCTTTCCGCCGAGTCCTGCCTCATCGGATGGTGGTTGTTCTGTGCCCGTGGTGTCCTGGTTCCGTATTCTGTATTCTGTATTCCGTGTTTTCTAAGTCGAGTGCGGGCCACGCTTTAATTTGTCCTATAAAAATATTTGCACACGACTTGCAGCTACAAATGTAATTGAATTAAAATCTGGCTGACAAAGTCATGTATGACCCACGGCAATGGATTTATTTCGAGCCACTGATTGTGGATGACAACCACTCAACCACTCTACCACCCTTCCCCACTTTCCACTCCCCATTACACATTCCATGAGCCTTAGGCCCAAATAGGTCTCAGTCTCAATTGGTCGAGACAGGGAGGATAAACCTTAAGTTTTGGCCAGCCGACTTTTTGCCAGGACGCAGGCAGGATTAAGGTATCCTTATAGTGGATGCGGGACTTGAAATGGGAATTGAAATGAATTTTCAGCTTAGCTGAAATCATCCTCAGCTGCGGCAAGTTCAATTCTATTTTTGTTGAGGTCCTTAATTAGCGCCAACACAATGCGGGCAGCCTATAAAGGAGCTAGAGGACCTCGAATTTGAATGCAGACGCGGCGCGAATAGTTTTAGATTTTAATTAATTGATTAAATGCTGGCCACGCGTGCTCGTCTGGCACAAAGCACAAATTATTAAATGCATTTTCATGCTGAAAATCCAACTTAATTCAATTACAAATTTATGCCGTCAGACCGATAACCATCCCAATAAAAATACAAAAAAAAAAAAAAAATTCCTTAAAATCCATCGAGGGCGTCGAGCATTTGATTTGCATAAAATTGACAGACAATGGAGTTGGCAGACAATGGAGACGAAGGAAGGACGAAGGGGAAGCTGAATGGTAATGGGAATGGTGAATCATTGGCCAGACAAAGATAATACGTGAATGATGTGCTAAAGGATTAAGGCCAACTGAGCAGTGAGTGTTGGACAGCTGGAGACCGTCTCGACGACTTCAAGTGATATGTGGCATGCAACTACGTGTGGCAGCAACAACATCATTTGGTGGTTGATTCGTTGTTGGACTTTAATTGCCGGCAGCAGCAGAAATGTCAGAATCGCATCTCATATTCTCCTTACCACTCATAATTCAACTCTCAACCAGCTTTTGGGGTTTTGCTATCAAATCGGATTTGCAACTGTGGCTTCTGACTTGAGTATCTTTTTGCTGTCAAATAAATGCAACACAATTATTTAACGACTGCACTTTGAGATACCCTAGCTAAATAGATTTATAATTTTAAATTCTCCCGTTTTAATATTATAATTCTTTAATTTATTTACTCAATAATTTAAATATTTAGTCGATTAATTATGCTGAATTTAATAATGAAATCGATTAATAAATATTTAAGTAAGTTTAACAACTTCAAAAATATTATTTTATTTCTGGTGATTTTTTAAATGTAGCAAAAATTTTTTAAAAATTATTTAAATAGAAAATATTATTAAATTTTATAATATTGCTTTACTTATTTATAGAAATAAACAGCTTTCTACTGATAATATATGAATATTTGTTGCGTCTTTCATATACAAAGGAACCTCTTAATAATGTAGTTTATAAATTTAGATTTTTGATTATTCTGATTTTTATTTAGTAATTAAAAAATTATTCCTAATAATTAAATGTGATTGTAATTTATTTTCAACTAGACACAAAATATTGGCCATTAAACGGAGTATACAACTTTTATTTTATATATTTTAGTTAGCCATCGATTTTATCATTAATTTTTGAAGAATAAAAAATTCATTCTACTTTAGGTTTCTAGATTTCAACTGAAAGATCAAATGCTGTAATATGTAATCATATATACTGGAGTCTTACACTTTAAATTAATTAACTATATTCCTTAATAAAATTATACTTTTTTTATTTTAGTAACTATATAATTTGTTTTATTTTATTTAAAAAGAATTTCCTACATCAAATTTAATGAATTTTTAATATTATAATAAAACTTAATTTTTAAAGAAAATTCATATCGCAAGTAATCATGTTTTTCATACCTTTTTCTCCAAAGATCAAATAATAAAATATAATGATAATCGGTATTAAATATTGTTTAGGTTATATAATATCAAATTTGTATGTTCTTTTGTAAGTTAGACAGATTTCATATAAAATTTTAAATTAAAAAAAAGATATTCATAATATGTACTATATGTTGGGTATGTTTCCGTCGAATGGAATTTTGTGAAGACAGGCGATTGCAACTTGCACTCAAAGTATATTCCATTGGAGAATAATTGATGTATGATATGTACATAGCCCAGATGGTTGTGCATCTGTGTTTGAATGTGTGTGAGTGGCATGCCCCATCAAGTGAGGCAGTTCGGATCATATTGAACAGATTTATGGCCACAGCCAGAGATATTCTATACATACATACCATACAATGTGATATATACTATATAAGTGCTATGTATATGAATCTGTCAAAATTGTGTTACATTTATGAGTGGAAGAATTTGCAGCAGAGCAGACACATTGGCCATGAATTGGAAATGAAGCTCTAAATATGGAGAAGCTGAGGCGAAATTTGCAATTGGTCGAGTAAATCTACTGCAGGACACATCGCGATGGACACAGGACTAGAGTGAGACAGAAGAAGTCGAGGGAGGGGATTGCTGCTCGACAGCGCATAGAACGATTGCCATCAATCTGAAATGGTGACAATTGACATCGCAGAGCAGAACAGCGATAGAAGGGCAACAAGAGAAGGAAAGAGATGTACATATATATGTATTCAAATGAAATGCAGGCTTCTCAGCTCTCTCTCACTCTCTCTGTCTGTCTCTCTAACAATTCATCCAGTACCTGGCAGTGGTTGTGGGTCTGGCAAATAATTTCTAGGGATTTACATAAATACATAAGTTAAATGCACATTTAGCATTTTGAATTTGTAATATTTTTGCAGTTTAGTTGTCGAGCATGTGTTGGCCTCAGCACGAATGTGAATTTGTGCTCCTGCCACTCCTCATTTCTACATCCTTTTTTCCTACTTGTTGTTGTTCATTTTTAATGCTTAAAGGCTACGGTTTACAGCAGGCAAGGAATTCACAGAGTAGGGGTCATAGGTGGAGAAACAGAGACCTAGAATAAAAATGAGGAGAGGTTGCAGAGAGGGAGCTCTTTGCAGTCGGACTTGAGCGATGTGCAAATAAATGCCACATAAATTGTGCAATTGTTTCGCTTGTCTGCCTCTCTCTCTCCCCTTACTCTCTCTCTCTCTTTTGGTGTAGTTCTCCAACTCTGGTCTTATGCAAAATATGCTCTGCTGTTTGCCTAATGAAAATCGTCATAGTAGTAGTTCTCGTGCTGGGGCCAGAGGAGTGTCTGCCCCAAAAAAAGTGATTTGGCCGGGCAACATGGCGTATGAATTTTAATATTTAGCCATTGTGGCCAGTAGTAGGGCTTACCACTGCCATACCCTCTTATGGCTATATGTATGTGTTCTTCAATATGAAAGATTTCACATTTCTGCTCATTTTTGAACACCTCTCAGCTCAGAGCTCAGTGCACCTCATAGTTTACAGCTTACGGTTGAGGGATTCGTGTTGTCTGTAGTTTATTATGCGATGGGGCTATTTGCAGCTCACTGTCCTTTGTCCTGTCTCCAGCCTGGCCTTACATTTTTCTGTATTGTCATCAACAACAGAACTATTTGTCTATTCACTGCATTTACACATTCCCCCTCCTCCGACCCTCTGAATACTGTGTCCATAGATATTATTTAGAGGGCTATGTCATAGTCACAGTCGCAGTCAGAGTCTCAGTTTGGCATAGCTTGAGCTTTTGTTTGCCATTTGAAACTGCTGCGACTGCAGCTCGACAATGGATTCGTTGGCCATCCGCTCGGGGATGGGGCTGATGTCCTTCACCTTTTTGGTAAGCTGGCCAACTGAGTTATTAATATTTATCTTGCTTTGGCCGTCAGCATAAGCAATGAAATGATTTGCACAAATTGTTGTTGCAAATTTCATTACCATCAGCTGGTGCTACTTAGTTTCCACCACTATTTTCCACTATTCACTCTCTCACTGTCTGCGTTTAGAAACTTTCAGAGCACAGCCCTCACAAGTATGCTATATTTTTTTCTTTAGCTAATTGCTCTGCAGTGTTTATCTATCAATCAGCATTTAGTGAAAGTTGAATTCATTAATCAGTTCTCTTACCATAATTATCTGCTCAGATCTTCACACAAAGTTTGTCAGGCAGGCGTATGGAATCAGTCTTTTTGGCAACTCAACATATGCAGACGCAAAGGATTTATGAATTCATATTGGTCCTTCCTAAAGTATCTCTTTTCTTCCCTTTGTCTGTAAATATTAGTCAAGTAATTGGATATGTTGGACTGTCTATTGAATGAAACTGAATGAAATGCATTACATCGACTCAACTATGAACTCATGTTCTGACATTGCTATTTTTAATTTTCAACCTTGAAATACATCTGAATTTGAATCGTCGCTATTTTCTTGCTCTAAAGGGAAAATATATATTTTCAGGCATGTTGTCGCCTTTATATTTTATTCCTCATATGTTACTCTGATTTAGAGCAGGATAATATATCTGTAATTTATGCACGACAATTTTTAGTTAATTAAATTCTTTCGTTAACATTAATTATTGCAAAAACTTGTAAATGATAATGATAAAAATGATAATTATATAAAATAATATAAAAAATAAAATTGAATATTGTTAAAATTAGTTTGTCGTCGATTCGATTTATCTTAATACTCAATTATTTCTTATTATTACAATAGAAAAAAAACAACAGTTAAAGACAAATTAAAATAAAATATTTAAGAAATCTTGAGATTTTAGAAATTGATATATTCCTTAATGATTAACTCGACTAATAATGAATTAATATATTGGCTTTTAAATAAATAAAAAAAATTTATAATGATTGTATTAAGATAAATTTATTGTTGCAGTAAAATATTGTATACTATTATTTTTAATTCGTATTCTTAAAGTAGTATTTGTAGAACAGTTACTGGTACAATAGTTATATCTGATAAAATGCATGCTGAATTTAGAAAATATATCTATCTTATTTAGGACAAAAAATTAACGGAAGGACTGAAAGTAAAGAGAGAGTGAAAGCATCAAAATCACACTCACATGCAAAGGATATATAGCAATATATGTATGTTTAAGTATATATTAATAATTGAAAAAATATATACGAAACATCTGTTTAAATGAGAGGTATCTCAACGATTGTCTATCCCAACTGTTTTATTCTCTTTACATTTATGCAGATGTGGCATAAAATTCTTTTGTGTATCAAATACATTTTTGAGTTGAAAATTCAATAGGTGGTTGGTGAAGGGAGTGAAGAGCTGCCAGGTTGAATGTTTGTATGTTGGCATTCACCTGCAATTGCATTTGCCACAAGTTGCATAATTGCCAACTAAATTTAGCAGATGAGTCAGTGCAACAAATTTCTGCCGCAGATCTGTGGCATGGCCAGTTTGTCAGTTGGTCTGTTGGTGTTCAATTCAAAAGTTTATATTTTATTAGATTCTCGTGTCATTTTTAGGTTTTTCATGTGCCAATGTCCTATATTTCGATTGCCCAATTCAATTCGATTGCAAGTTGGCTTTTTATTCAATTGACTCATGTGGATTGCATCCCCGTTCCCATCACTCTGTCCCACCCCATTTGGAATTCAATTGCCCAACTGCATTGGCTGCAACCGCAATTACACAAAGTCAATGTCTCCATCCCGCTCACACACACTCTACCTCTCTTTCACTCTCTTTCTCTGTCTGTCTCTCTATGATAGTCTAAGCCTCGTTTGTATTTGATGCGTTTTCAAGACTACAAATTGGATTTGTTCAAGTTTGGCAAAATTGGCAAAACAGGCAGCAAATCGGCAAGCAAATCGAAGCCCAGTTTGGTCAATGTATTAGCCAAAGTTAACAGCCAATTATAACTTTAAAATTCAACCAACATGCACATACATGTGTGAATGTGTGTGAGTGTTGAAAGGGGAATTGAATTGTTAATACGCATAAATAAACCAGTTAACCAAGTCTCTTCTTCCTCATCTTTTGCTCGGTTCTCTTTCAAACTGTTTCGCTTTGTCGCCTGTTTAATCTCGTCAATTTTTAATTAATATGCAAATTATGTTAATGTGTGAACATAACACTTTGCCACCCTCCCTCCCTTCCTCCCTTCCCCACCTCTACCACATTTGTCTTCATCATCATTCTCCGAAACGTACCCAAATGTTAATTTTAATGTCGGCGACCCCAATTCCCAAGGACCTGCCTCTAATAGGAATTCTTCTTCAGCCACACAATAAAACCCCTCGAGTCCCAAATAAACATTCAGTTTGTTTGTTTGTTGGGATCCAATCCTTAATAGTTTTGCTGCCTGTTTATTAGGGACAGGTAGCTTAGCTGCGGATCTCCAGATATCTGAAATACTAACTACAAACATTTCTGGGACTAATGAAAAAGTTCAAATGAATAGTTGCAACCTTTTTTTGGAAAGAGATACCTAGGGATATATAATTGATTTTTATTATAGTCTAATAATATTGATCGATTAATGAATATTAAAGTGATATAAATTTAAAGTAAAATTTACATAATTATTATATGAATAAATCAAAGAAACACAAGAAAATTGGCAAAATAATAATACAATTTAAAAAATTCTTAAAGTTTTATTTAGATATATGTGTATATGAACAGACTGTCTGTGACAGGTTAGGAAAGCGGAGTCAACTGATAAATTATGTAATGTATATTATACAAATAATTGTAATTAAAAAAAACTTCTAATAAAAAACGATTAATAAAATATTAAAAATTAAACAAATTTGCAAAACTAATCTTTCAAATTAATCATAAACTACATTAAGATTGATAGTTTGGAAATGAATTTTAAGGACGAATATATATGGCAATAATATATGTATGTAGATCACATTAAATGTATATTTCTATAGTTGTCATATTTGTTGGAAGTTAAATTGCTGATAAATTATACAAATAATTTTAATTTAAAATAAATATTTCGAATCAGAAAATATAAAAATTATTTAAAAAATTGAACATATTTTTAAAAAAAATATTAACAACTAATTAGTTTAATTAAAATATATTAAAATAATAATAAGAAATTAACCAATTTTTGTAAGTCTTACTTAAAATTAAATGGTAAGTTTTTATACAGAATATATGTAGATTAATGGATTCGAATGGGATTTCTAAGACTGAGATATAACAATTACATATATTTTTTTTATATTATATAATTATATCTTATGTTTATCTTATAAAATCGATACTTTTAAAGTTATTACGTACTATATAAGGTCATTGGGAGATGTGAAGTGAATGGCTTTCGATGCCAATCAATCAATTTGAGAGTGAACGGAATGGAAATTAAAACAACGGTCTCTTCAACGAGCTCACCTTAAATCAGGAAAATCAGGAAAACACATGGGCAGGAAAAGAGGACGAAGCGGGGGAATGCGGCGGTGAATTGGGCGCAGAGATGGATGTGTGCATTGGCGGTTTGCCGTGTCCGTTCTGATGACCACAAAATTACGTGCCACGTCGCTTCATTGCCGTCCATACATTCCCAATTAAGCGATAAGCGCAGCGCCCATATGAGGCAGACGTGCCACATGTGGCAGGGTGGGCGGTGGAGTAGGATTCAAGGCGGGATGACACAGTAAATTAAATCTGGCAACAGGCATGACCGTGGCGTACTTAAATGGCCTGAAAATAAAAAGAAACCAATTGCAATTCATAAAATAATAAATATAAAATTGATTTACGGCCATGTCCGTTGCAAAAAAAAAAAACGAAAAACAAACTCAGCAGACAAACACATGCAAAATACAAATAAAAAATGACAGAAGAATGGGTAAAAAATGATATGCAATCGTTATATGGAAAGCGAAAATATGCTCTGAATTTTCTTTAGCAGCGAGTGAACAGGCCTTCAGATACACAACACGTTGTGTTTGTGTTGTTTGTGATGATGGTGCAGCAGTGGCATGCCGCATGCAGAAGGCGTGGCATGATCAACCAAGCGATACCAATTAATTAACAAACTTTTTGTGAACTAAAAATTTGGTGACATCGAGAAGTATGATCGATTATTACAATTTTTATTCAATTATTTTTTTTTTGGTTTATATGTAATATTTAGTATTTATATTAATTGATGGGTTGTTATTTTATATTATTATAATATTTATCACTTTTTGTTATTGGCCAATATTAATTAATTAGCGAACTTTTATGAACTAAAAATTTTATGAGCGCGGGTATTATTTCAGATTTTTACAATAGTTATTTAATTTTTTTTTTATTTCTTTTATCTAATATTTAGTATTTATATTAATAATTTATTGTTTGTTTTATTTTATTATTTTAATATTTTTATTTTCTTGTTATTGGTTAAGACTAATTAATTAACAAACTTTTTATAAACTAAATATTTGGTGACCTTGGGATGTATGTTAGATAATTACAATATTTATTTAAATTTTTTTTTGCTTTTATCTAATATTTTGTATTTATATTAATAATTTATTGTTTGTTATATTTTATTATTTTAATATTTTCATTGATTGTTGTTGGTCAGCGTGACTTTTTCCTTTTTTCTCGTAGTGTATGTCAAAAGGTCACGTCAAAAACAGAAATATGCCACAAGGTATTTGCAGAGAAATGATTTTTATTTAAGCTGAATTGTGCGTCACTCAACGACTCGACTCGACTTGACTCGACTCGACTTGACTCGACTCGACTTGGCTTGGAACGAGTCCAGCAAAAAAATAGCAGCACCAATACACACTTACACATGTATGGATAGTGTAGTGTATGACAGTGTGAGACTGTGAGTGGAGGCAGCAGAGATTGCAAAATATTTGTCATAATACTTTTAAGTTCATGTCAAGCAGAGATTATGTCTCTGTGTTCCCTGATTGACATATGCCAGTCAGTCAGTCAGTCAACCAGTCGGTCCGTTCCTCATTCATTCATTCATTCACTCACTCACTCTTCCATTCATTCATTCGTTTGCAAGTGGCAAAAGAAATGGAGGCAGCATGAGGATTTGTTTGGCATGATTTGTTTTTGTTGCATTTTGTATTCCATTTTTCATACACTACAAATACATGCCACATGCTACATGTACACACAAATATATATACATATATATCTATATATATTTTATGATTCCATTTCCAAGTGTTGGCTTGTTTGTTTGCTTGTTTGGAGAGAAGAAAGGATAGGTTGGTGAGGGGGGGGGATTCAGTCAAATCAAAAGGCAGCGATGCGCACTGTGGCTCTCTATCAAATATAAATAATTGTTTGGCATTTTACAACACTGCTCGCTGACACACGTAAGAGTCCAAAAAAGGTAAAGGTGCGTGAGCATTATCACATATTAACCCAACACGACATGAACTCTGACTCCCCACAGCCGCAACTAACCCTCCCCCCCCACTCACCTTATCCTTATCCTGAGGATTGTTGTTGGTCGAATCCTGTCTAGCCTGTTTTTTATTTCTTTTTCATATCCTATTTGGTTCGATTCTGATTCTGATTTTGATTTCGATTTCATTTTCATTTTTTTGGGCATGTGTCCCAGTGACGGGGCAGTTGGCAGTTGGCATTTGATAAATGATAGCCGTTAATAAAATGCGTTACCAGAAATGGCCGACTTTAATCGCTTGACACATTTTATATTTTTTCAACATTAATCATACGCAATATGAACTCGGCCTGTATTTCTTTTTTGTCGGTGTGCCTCTGTCTGGACTGTAGTCATTTTTTACATGGCACACGAGGCCAAAATCACATCACTTCATAAAAGTGAAGGGGTGCAATAATGTTGTAGGCAAACAGGATAACAGGATATCTGCCGCAATAACAGGACATGTGCCGACGATAGCAGCTGCAATCTGAGAGCTAAAATGTAAATAAATTAAAAAAATATCGAATAGTCAAGATAAAGGGTATCTGTGAGTCAGTATAACTCACTTTTTTTTAAATATTTGTTTCAGTTTCTCATTTATTTAGTCGCTGCTCTTATCGCTGATTAAGAAAGTTTTCTTTGGCCCGAAAAGTTACTTCTCCCTACTTCCTGTTAAGAGTCGGGTATCCCCGAAATCCCCTTTGAGCTAGGGGTTCATAAAGTATGCATTCGAGAGACGGATATTCACAAATAGGAGAGCTAATGCATTTGTCCTGTTTGTAATTTTATTAGTTTGCGTCATTAAAATTTGATGCAATTTCGTATTGATTGAGTAATGAATTTATTAAAGTCAGATTTGTGGATTGGCATTGATTGACTTGGGGCAGCCCGGAACAGTCTATTGAAGGGGAATGTGAAGAGGCATCATCCACGTGGAAGGGGCACATGTGCAACTGCTGCGCAGGTCCTTTTTGCCTGAGAGCTGTGCAGGGGAAATCGTTTTAGGACTTGAAAAAGGGAAATCAAAGTGGAATTCGGAGTAATTGATTGGATCGTTGCATGGAGTGTCTTTAAATAAACTTGTTCAATTATTTTTATAAACAAGTGTTGAGTGTGTGTATTTAGTTAGTTATAATTAAAAATGAATTAATTATTGAAATATCAACAATCCACACGAGAAATGTATATTTGCTTTAGAATCGAGTGAGAGCTATAATTATTACTGGATTAAGAGCGCGACACAATACCCCGTATCAATTATTTTCAGGGTATTTGCATTTGTCTATTTGTAAAACTCAATAAATATTACTATTTATTTTTTATTTTTTAAATCTCAACTATTGTGAGTCGCCAAAAAATATTTTCAGGTAAAATAAAAGTAAGTTTTAAATAAAAAGCTATAATATGTAACCGAGTAAATTTAGAATTATAAATAAATATAAATTTCTAAAAATAATAGCATTAAAGGGATACATTATTATGTTTAGAATAATTATATAAAATAGCTATATTTTATCTTAATTATTAAACACATTTTATACAATAACCCAACATTTGTCTCTGGATATAGTTACTTGACTATATGGAAATTTTAATATTTTTCTAAATTATTGTTAATTACAGAAATATTTTAAAATTGCATGTTCGGTGTACTTTTTATTTTAATTGAAAATTTTCAAAATATTTTTATTTGATTTAATTAATTATAAATAATGGGTATATTTAAGCAGTAATTTTAAAACAAGTTCCTATTTGTTATTAACTACTCTTTGGCATTCATGTAAATGAAACATTTAATTGCCATATTAAACACATATGTTTACTGAATAAATTTTCTTTTGTTTGACATTTCATATTTTTTTATTATTAAAATGCTGTTACAATTACAGCAAATAAATACAAATTTCACGCTGTTGTTTTTTATTTACAGTTATATTTACTTTTGTCGTTTTACTGTGGTGTGTGTTGATAAAAAGCTATAGAAATCATAAAATTAATTATGGGATTTTCAGATATTTGCCCTTAATATGCCGGTACATAAGTCAATAGGCGAAACGAAATTAACAAATTAAATTAATTATGATTAAAATATGCAATATTTATAAGCCCTTACTTAGATTTTTAATGCACAAAATCTGTTATAATTGTTCGAGTTTAATTTGCCGATAAGTCGCAAAAGGAAATCCTTTATTCCAAATTAATGCATTGATGAGTTCCTAAAGTCGGAGTAATCGATAAGTAAGCGTACAATTGATACAATCATCGACAATATTATTTTATACTCTAACAATTACATGTCAGAGTGCTGTGTGTGTGGGGAGGGAGGAAAGGTTGTTACAGCTATTTTTTTAAGATTATTTTAGATTTCTCATAGTTTTCTTTTAAGTGTAGAATCTGTATAACATATGTTAATTATGACATTTTTTTAAATCACTTCAGTGATTTCATATTACTTTTATTTCAACTAACTGTCTTAAACCTGACATTCTTGATGCATCTATACTTTCACCTCTTTATGTTATTTATAGATGTGATAGAATGGATAGAAAAGGTGGTGGTGTCCTTATTGCGATAAAATCTAATCTTACATCGCAATTAGTAAATAACTCCCCCACTAATATAGAAATTGTATGTGTGAAAGTGCGAATTCATAACATTAACTTATATATTTCCTGCTCTTATATTCCTCCCCAGTCTGATTTATCTGTATACCTAGCTCACTTAACGGTAATTCAATCTTTGTCCAGCATGCTTTTGGATAAAGACTGTTTGGTAGTTGTTGGTGACTTTAACTTGCCCGATGTTATTTGGTCGGATAACAACGACTTAATGACTTCTAACGAGTTTCTGTCGGGACTTCTTGAACTAAATCTATCTCAGGTCAACTCAATTCGAAATTGCAGGAACCGAATACTTGATCTTGTCTTTGTATCAGATCAGGTATGCGATACTGTTGTACGAATTGATCCTTTAGTTTCACCTGAAGATGCGTTCCACCCCACTTTAGAGCTCGCTATTTTGCTGTCACCATCCGGGCAGCAAAATAAACCACTTCCAATCACTAAACACTACTACTTTAGTAAAGTAAACTTTAGTGATCTCAATATTTTATTTAATAACTACGATTGGTCGGAATTGTACTCTTCTAATAATTTAGAAGGTGCGATTGACATTTTTTATAGAGCTATTAACTCTATTTTTGAAATACATGTTCCTAGAGTGTATCATTCTAAGTCTACAAAACTTCCTTGGTTCTCTAGGGAACTTTGTAGACTTAAAAATTTGAAATCTAAACTTTACAAAAAGTTTAAATTATCTGGTAGGCTTACTGATTTTTCAAGGTATGTTAGCGCTAAGTCTGGCTTTGATACTCTGAACCACCGTTGCTATAGTGCATACTTAACTCGCTGTAGATTACAATTTGCTAAAGACCCTAAGCAGTTTTACAACTTCGTAAATCTAAAGCGGCGAACTGCTACATATCCTTCTTCCTTAACTCTTAACGAGAAAACAGCTAGTACCGATCAAAATATTTCGGACTTATTTGCAGATTTTTTCCGGGATACTTATTCGTCTAAGATTTACGATTCTAAGTGTCCTTATCCTTATACAATTTATCCATCTAACTCTGTTTTCGGTCCGCAGATTACGGAAAGTTCGTTAGGTTGTGAGCTAACTTTGGTCAAGCCATCTTTTTCTCCTGGGCCAGATGGGGTGCCTGGCTGTGTTCTCAGATACTGTGCTAATTCGCTCTGTAAGCCAATTCTTAAACTTTTTTCTTTGTCCGTTTCGACCGGATTATTTCCTAAGTTATGGAAAGAATCTTATGTTATTCCCTTACACAAAAAAGGCTCTAAGTCTGACGTCATGAACTATAGAGCTATTTCTAAGTTGTCTGCTATTCCTAAATTATTCGAGAAAATCATTACTTCTCAACTGCAACACTTATGTAGCTCAATCATCTCACCAACCCAGCATGGCTTTGTGAGATCCAAATCTACTACAACAAACTTATTGGAACTCTCCTCTATTGTCATTAGTGGGTTTCATAGCTCGATGCAAACGGACGTCATCTACACTGATTTCAGTAAAGCATTTGATTCTGTAAACCACACTCTCCTAATGCACAAGTTGTCTCTTCTTGGTTTTCCTCATATTCTTATGAACTGGATTTCCAATTATCTTAAAAATAGAACTCAGAGAGTAATGTTCAATTCTGCTCTCTCAGATCTCTGTTTATTCAGGGGTGCCCCAAGGTAGCCACCTCGGACCATTGCTTTTCAATTTATTTATTAATGACCTTCCGTCTATTATTAAGAATAGTGCTGTTTTGATGTATGCAGATGACGTTAAATTATGCCTCTCTTATAAGGATCCTATTTCTGCTTCTGTGTTGCAAGCTGATCTAAATATTTTCAATTCATGGTGTAAAACCAATCTAATTGCCCTAAATTGCTCAAAGTGCAAAGCCATGACTTTTTGCAGAACACAACCTGTGCAGTTCAATACTTGTTAGACGGCCATCTTCTCGAGAATATATCTCAAATTAATGACCTAGGCATCTTACTTGATCGTAAACTCTCTTTCAACGATCACATTGAGTTCATGGTAAATAAAGCCATGAAGGTCTTAGGTTTCATTAAGCGTTGGTCTAACGAATTCAATGACCCTTATACGACTAAACAGCTTTATGTCTCTCTGGTACGTCCCATCCTCGAGTATGGGTCCTGTTTGTGGTCTCCACAGTATCAGATTTATAAAGACAAAATCGAATCGGTGCAAAAGAAGTTTCTAATTTTCGCACTAAGAAACTTAAACTGGTCACCACAACTTAACCTTCCGCCATATCCTAGTAGATTACTATTAATTAATCTTCCTTCCCTTTCACACCGTCGCACTATGCTGGGTGTTACTTTCATTCTTAAACTTATCAATGGTGATATTGACTCTCCTTTCTTACTTAACAAATTAAACTTTTCACTTCCTATTAGATCAACCCGTTTTATTTACATTTACTCACCCCAGAACTATTTATTTATTATTTTTATTTCATATTTTCCTTTAATTTAATTCTAATTTTATATTTTAAATATTTAATATATATATTTTAATAATTTTTCAATTTAATTTTAATTTTACATTTAATTTTAAATTTCTGTCGACTGTGTATAGTTGACATTAAATAAAAAATAAATAAATAAATAAATAAATAAATAAAATAACATTTCATATTGTGGCTCAAATTTCTGTTTTGCTGATTTTTTTCAAACTAATTTTGCTTTAATTTTTTTTTAATTATTGTGACTGTATGGTTTCATAACCCTGCTAGGAGTGAAAGAGTAGGTAAAGATATTTTTTGAAAGTTTAAAATTTTTTATTTAATGCAACTTTACAATTATATTTTAAAATTTTAGAAAACCAAGTTTATTTAAATCAACTTTTATTAAAAATTGTAGCTTTCAAATAGATACCTTAAAAATTAAGCTAATTAACTAAGTTAATATACAAAGTATTCAAAATTGATTATAGAGATTAAATATAAGTACGTTAAGATAAGTGAGCGTGCTAAAAACTTTTTTTCAAGTTAATAAAAATTTTCTTTGCATAGTAAACTTAATTCACATTGATTTATAAGTCATTTCATATTTTAACGTTAACAACGTTTTGAAAATAAGTTTTTTTTTAGATATTCTCAGTTATTTTTAATGAATAGAAGACAACCATCAATTTATTTATATATTTTAATTTTTTTAATAATTATTTTTTATTTTATTTTCGTTCAGATAAGTGAGCTTGATGAAAACTATTTTTTCAAGAAATTTTATAAACTTTCTTAGTATTTAAAAGGTAAATAAACTTTTTTTTATAGATCATTTAATATATTGACCTTAACAACGTTTTTAAAACAGGTTTTTTTTTAGAAATTCTTAGTTACTTAGAAGAGAATTTATTTATATATTTCAACAATTTAAAAAATTTATTTTTTTCTTATTTTTATTTTATTTTATTTCAGTTTTTTTTTAATAAATGTTAAGACAACTATTTAACAGATAACTTAAATTTATTATGTTTAAGTTAAGAGTCTTCTTCTTCCACAAATGAAGCGTTAATCTTAGAAGATTTACTCACACATTAATCACATAGTTTTTGGTGGTCGTCATTGATTTGATTGGGTTTTCTGTGTTTCCCCAAACCTAGCAACAAATGTTGAATCAATTTAGAATCTATTCACCCTAGAATTAATTATTTATTTATCTTTATTTTTATATAATTTTCATTTTTATTATTAAATATATAAATATTCTAGTGAAATAATTTCATTTTATTTTCAATTTTAATCAATTTTACTTTTGTCGGCTGAAAATAGTTGACATCAAATAAAATAACTAAATAGCTAATTTAAATGAAATTAGTCAAATTGATAAATCGTTTAACAAAATTATATAAAGCACATCTTTCGATTTTTATTGTTACCAATCTATTTTTAAATACAACTTGACAAGTCATTAATCTATAAACATTTTGAAAAATACCTTAACCTCATTAAATTATTAAAGAAGATTCTGGAGCTGCCTGAACTTAATCGATTACTGGTAACCTCATCACTTATACCAACAGTGGCATCAATTCACACTTATATATCATACATATATAGTACTATATCATCGTCTGCATATTGTATATGGAGAATCCTTTCTGGCGAACTTTGGCTGCCTTTCAACGAATGTCGCCTACGTTGAGAGCGTCTCTGTCGCTCTCTGTTGAGTATGTAAATTGACAGGCAGATGGAGAGACATATAGACAGACAGACAGACAGACAGACTGAGAGGCAGTTATGTTATGTTATGGTGGATAGGGGTTATGGGGGGTAGGTCCTGGGCAAACTGAGATTTCAGTCACAGGATGTATTTTGACGTGCAGCGTTACACTTGTACATTATTAGGTTGACTTGTTTGTACTTGAAATTTCAGGCACGTTTGATGAAATGTAATAGAAGAAGCCGCAAAACATTTTTCCATGTGCATGTCTTTCCCCTCCATCTCTTCTCCCTCTCTTTCTACCACTCCTACTATCCTTTTCTTTTTATGTAGAAGTGTGTGTGTGTGTGTGTGTGTGAGGACAGTTTAACCTGATCTGATCCCAAGCAGCTGATGCCAATGTTGATGTGTATATATTTTAAGAGCCTCAGCAGCTGTTGCCAGTAATCGCATAAGGACTAAGAGGCCGTTATCAATCTGCATTCCTTATGTCCTGACTTGGCGACGTATTAAAAGCTAATGTTGTAGCTTTTCAGCTCAGCAAATCGTTTGGAAGTAATATGAGTTCCGTTTAGAACGTATAATAAGTATTTAAGGTAAGAGTATAGAAATGTCTGTCATTTGTCTCCACACAGCTAATTAAACGCCTAAGCGAGTCCTTTTCCATCTCCTAATACTGCAAGGGTTGAACTTGATTACGCATATTTAAAGTCGAACAACTTTTTACACTTTTTTTTAAATATTCTTTCTTGTTTTTTATTTCTTGGAGAAGTCTGCTGTGCCCTGTTCCCTGCTTCCTGCTGCCTGCTGCTGTAAAAATGTTTTGATGATAAATAAAATTCTGCAGTGGCCTAAATCATCAACAGGACTTTGCTTGGGGTTATACACGCCCACACACACACGCACATACACACACACAACACATGTTGTGACTCACGCGATAAGCACCTGCATATTCATAACTCAGATAAGCGCCACTTTGCCACAACTCCTCCTGCTGCTGCTGCTGCTGCTCAACTCCTGGCAGAGGCCAAGTTTCAACCTTGATACAGGGCATAAACCTGGCGTTACTTTTGGCTTAAAAAAAAACATCATTTTTGGCAGCAACAAAAATAAAGAGAGAAACGAAATGAGAAAAGAGACGAGCTGAGAAGTGTAGAGCAGAGAAAACCTAAATTCATGTAAATTATGTTAAAGTGCAAACGCCCGTAAGACAGTTTGGGCCTGGTTTATATTTGGTTTCGGGTGTTATGTGGGCGTGGCTGGCAAAGGCGTCGAGCTACGTCACAGGGGTGAAGGTGAAGCTCGTCTGTCTGGATATATGTATGTACTCGTATATAAACTGTGCATTTTCATGCCTGGCCATAGAGAGACGTGTGTAAAATAATATTTTTGCACATTCTACGCCTCAAAACCATAAAATTGCATAATTTATAAATTTGAATATCTTACACACATATGTATATATATACACGTACATATATGTGTGTCTTGTTCAGTGGAATTGCAGCTTTATTGCTCTGACCGAGCAGTTGAAAATACAATTTAGACAGTTTTGTGAAAGAAAAACCAAGATAAAATTTTATAGAAATTTTATAGAAAATTTGCGTGTCTGAATAGCAAAAAGAGTCAACTGAAAAGCGATTCGATTTGTGCAGACGGTATCTTTTAAATGCAGTGTGGAATATTCTTTAATGAATTTTTAAACTCATAGAATTCCCCTCACTTGCATTCCCAATCTGATCGTAAATCCCATTGACAGATGATGCCTGATGCCATAAGACGTTTGCCACAAATGCACTCACTCTGGCATAATATACACAAAACAATGTGGTCAAGTTGCATGCCACCACACACTTGCAACATGACTTGTCAGCTGCATCATAATTGAACTAAAACTGCAAAATTTCTTGACTTTTTTGGTTGACCAACTCTCTTAATTTGTCCCCATTCTCATTTGGCTTTTGATTGATTTTGACTTTTGCCTTTTAACTTGTGTCTTTTCTGAGTCGCCAAAGACAAGAATTTATAAATTTTTGTGGCTTTAACTCAACTGCGTTTCGGCTTCACAATTCGTAGTATTTTATTGCTTATACTTCAATATTATTTCAGTAGATTTTATAGTGGTTTAAATACAAAAGGCAAACTGTAAGCAGATTACTTAACAAGTCTACTTATTGGTATCAATTTGAAACTATAATTTATATATAGATTTACGAATTATTGTATAGAACAAATACCATACTTAAAAAAAATCTTAATTTATGATTATATAATACATTTTATTAAAATTGTATATTTTCTGCAGTATATAATATTTTTAGATTGTTTTAAGTTTTTTTTTTTAAATCATTTATAATAAGTTACTTGTTTATTTAATGAATTCGATTTAAATGCACCTTAATATTTAAAAATTTAAAAAAAAAATAACTAAGGATTAAGTTACTTTCTTTTAATTTCCTATTTAAATATTTATTGAGATGTTTGACTAATTTATAAACACTTTCAACTATCAATCCGTTAAATATACCATATTTATGTTATATTTCCTTCATATATGTTACTTTAAAAATAGATTCGTGTTTATTTTTATATATCCTTCCAATCTAATTACACGTTTCTATAATTCAATCTGATATTTTCGATCAATAAACAATGTTCGTGTCTGGTAACAAATTATTGGATTGAAAGTTAAACATTGATTGAATTTTAATGCACATATACATATTAGATATCGTGAGTCAATGAGCTGCTAATGAAATTAAGAAAGTTTCTGGAAATTGGAGAATACCTTGGACTTGTCGTGGCTACACATTATTATGGATTGGAATGGATGTATGTATGGAAGACAGGACCAAATTACACGCAGAGCTCCTTAAATGCTTTTTCAGCTGACCTCAAATGTTTGGCCCGAAGGCTTGTTGCGGTGGCGCTTCAATGGCTGCGGCAAGTATGTGTTTAAAGGGAGGGGGTGGGGGGGGGACGTTTTCAAGGATGAGGTTTTTTTTGTGGGTGGGGAGGGGACTGGAATTGGTGTCGAGGCGTAACTTTTGGGCTTTCGAGTCGGAGTGCGTGAAACCACAGAAATTTTACAACTATTTGGGAAATGGAGGTTCACACCCATTATCTGAGCCTAGGTGAGTGTGAATTGTCGATGTTTTGAGGGGGCTCTGTAGTTCTCGACAAATACGGAAACGAGTAAGAATGTGTGAAGAGCGAGAAGGAAAGACAAAGAGACAGAGAGAGAGAGAGGGACAGAGAGAGGGACAGAGAGAGGGAGTATCGTGGGAAGTAGGCGGAGATAAAAGTTGAAAGTCTTCCTCTCTCTTCCTCTCACTCGGTCGACCCCGCTTTGATGGCACTTTGTCTCCTCATAGAGATAGAGAATTGTTAGACTCGTATATTTTACTTTACTTGCTCTAAAACGAGTCTCCTAAATGGCACGCAACTTTGACTTTTATTTTTCTCACTCTTTATAGTACATATATGTGTGTCTGTCTGCAGAGAGTGGTAGAGTGGGTAGGAGAAGAGGTAAGGGGCATACCAGAAGCATTTCAAGTTGAAAGCAAACAAAACTGCGCTTTTACCGCGATGCCACCATTTGGGGCATGTGCTGCACCTGGCCTTGTGCTCCTCCATTCCCGTCTCCAGACTCCACAGGCTGCCGACTGTCAGCTGCCATTTGGGCATGTCTGTCCGTTAAAAGCGTTTATCCTCAAAGGAGTCGAGTCGAGTCAGGTGAAGAGCTGACAGAAATGCATCAAATCAGCGCTTTGGAGTATGAAGCTTGACTTTGTGCATTCCTTTGCACTGCAATTGAAGCAAAGTTTCTACAAAGAAGATCTACGACAAACTGCACTTGGCGCCAAATATGGAAGGTCTTCTCTATACTTGCGACTCCCTGAGGTCTCCTTCGTCTGAGGTTCTTACAAGGGTTTCACCAGCAGCGTCCGCTTGGCACATTTGTAGATCTTGTGGAATAATCTGGTTATCTTCATGTGCCTGTCCTTGCCAGGACTGAAGCGATTGATGGCCTGAATGAACTCGGTACGCCCAACTATGCCATTGTTATCGGTATCGAATACCGTAAAAATTATATCGATAATGTGTGCTGAGAGCGGCTCGCCTACAACCACATTCGATATATGCTTGAGGGTCATCCGGGATATATCCGCGCCGGTGAAATAATGGAAAATCAAAGCCGAATCGATGGCATTGATATTCTCGATGAAGCTATAGAAGGTCCTGAACTCCTCCCAGGTGATGCCGCGTGTGGACTTCTTGTACTTGCGCTTGATCCGCTTCAAGATGGCAACTTTGTTGGCCCTGGGGAGGGTGGAGTAGGTTATAAGGAGGTTGGCAAAGGTCGCCTCACTGATGGTGTTCGGTTTAGTGCGTCTGGTCTCATCCGTATTTTGCAACATGTTGAACTCGATCTTCAGCACATCGTTAATCAGTTTGCGCTTAAAGCTGAGGAACTTGCTCAGACTCAGCTGGTGATCCAGCTTGGGCCCAAAGAAGTAGCTGTTGATGCAGTTCTGGGCATTCACCATCTCATTCTTGGCTACTCCCACCAGCAGCTTGTTCATTTCCTCCAAACCAAGATTGCCATTGCCCTGCGTATCGAACAGACTGAACCCAATCTCGAAGTATCTCTCTGGCATGGGAATCAGAGTGTAAAGATACACGTAGTCCGAGAAGCTGAGCAGTCCATTCGGTCGTAGCTCGTAGAAGATACTGTCCTCCGGCACCTTCTTGTAGCGCAGCTCCTTCACCTGCTGCCTGGTTTTAGTCCGGAACTTGTTCAGACCCAGGTTCTCCGGTTGCCTGAGGCCCGGCATCATCGAGCGCAGGAAATCCACTGGCGTCATATAGATCTCCCAGTTGCCATTGCTGTTCCTCACCCTTATGGTTGCAAAGTAATTGAACACCTTCAGAGGCTGGGAGTGGGCCCGCAGTCTGTTCTCGTACTCCCTGATCGTGATGTCCCGAAAGGTGCCCCGATGGGTGCAGTGAGTGGAGTTGATGGCACACCGCATCTTCTCGTAACGTGGCTGGGTGAAGTCTGGCATCATAAGGCGAATCTTTCGCAACAGCCACTTCAAGGGTCTCTTCACGTACCTCGTCTGCAGTGACTCATCCTTGTCCTTGTCGCCATCGTCGCCACTCGGCTTCTTGTGAAGACTTTTTTGCACCCCAATCCCGGCTAGCATCATCAGAAGGAAATACTTGCCATGGGAATCTCCAAACTGATACCGTCTTCTCCATTGTTGGGTAAATTTCTCGAAAAACCTTTGCCAGAACATTACTGTTGGAAATTTGTATGCTAGAAAATTGGAACAATTTTTCGAATTTTGGTTTATTGAACAAATCGTATAGACTTTCACTTTGGGGTCAAACTCAGCCTCAAACCCGAAACTGATTGCTGGGGCAACTCTCTGAAGCACATTCGATTAGAGCATTAAATGTAATCAGCAGCACAAATGTTTGAACTAATCCACATACACACATACTCTTTCACCTATATTCCTATACATCCATACATACACATATCAGACACTTTGTATGCCCTTTCTATAAGACCCCTGGGAAATTTGCCAACAATAAACTGAGCGAAAGCCAAGCCAAACAAGGCCGCAGCTCAAAGCCACAATATTTCTACTTTTTCCTCTCTCTTTCTTCCTTTCTCTCATTCTCTCTTACTCACTCTCCCTCTATTTCTGTCTCTCTCTCTCAATTTAATCGCGAAAACTTCCGTATATATGAATCTATAGGTATCTGAATGTATAGTATTGTGTAGACTATTGATAGATGGTTGTGGACTTTGTGGCAGGTTTGATTTATAGAGACCCAGTATTCTCTTCCCGTTACAATTAAGTTCAATATTTATTACTAGATATAACATAATGAAATAAAATAAAAAATAGTTAATCAAAGTAACTATCTGCTTACGCTCACCTATTCAAATTTTTCGAACATTATATATATATTTATTTGTCAAGTGAAAAATTGGTGCAATTTGAAAAATTCATTATCTTAAGAAATCACGTTTAATAAATCTATAAATCTGAAACTAAATTTATAAATATTAAAAAATAAATATTATCAAAAATGTGTAAGGAATATTTATATATATCTAATAGGTAATATATTTTTCCTTTGATTTAGTTTTTGAATTTTCATTCGCAGCACGCTGATCCTATGTTATTTCCGCTATTATTTCCTACTGGGTAAACTCGTATAGAATTAAATCCCGCCTAAGAATTTCACTGATCCAGAATTACTTTCTGAAAAATATAATCTAATATAAATATTTCTATCTATTATACCCCACTTTCATTGTATTAATTGGCATTTTGATTAATTTTATTATGCTGCATGTTGATCAAATGTTTCCATCATTATTTCCTAACTGGGTGGAATTTTATTTAAGAAAAGAAAATAATTTTTATATAATCTGTTTGTGCTGAGTAACGAACTAAAATTACTATTAATTTAATATTGAAATTTTAATCCTAGTTATAAAATACGCAATAAATGTATTATAATAAGATACTTTTTATTTTATATAATTATATAAGCTTTATAACTTTCAATTATTTATTTATTTATTTTTTTTGAGAAACTTATCTCATAAATTTATGATAAATTTATAATAAATTATTTTTTCAAATTAAAAAAAAAATTAAAGTTTCAATTAAGTATACATTTAAAACTCAGCATACAATTTCATAGATCACTTAACTTTTTTATTTCAAAATGTAAATATTTTCCTCAAATACTTCAATTGAATTAAGAAACATCTGCCGAAGGAGGTTCGCATTGATTGAGAGTTTTCTGTGGATTTGTCAACCCCATTTGTTTGCATTGTTAATACAAGAATTGAACAGACTGTGTTTGTGAATTGTATATGTGTGTGTGTAGGTGTGTGTGTGTGTTGAAGTGATTGTGTTGTGTTGACGCATAAACACCTGAGAGGATTCGCAATGAGACATGTCGCTGTCAGCGAAATGCTTGATGCCAAAAAATTAGCTGGAAATGAATGCAAATAATAAACGGAAGAACAAAAATTGCGCATGAGTATGGGCTTATCACACACACTCTCTCACACACACACACACTTGCTTGTTTATTTGATTAACCATCAATGAGAATACTCGAAATGAATCTTTTGAATGGAGTGCCTTTGCTTTCCTCTTTCCTCAAAGGAGGTGCTGGGGATGGTATTTGCGGTGGGCTTAGTTCAAAATTAATCAACTACAAACACCGAAAGCCCATTTGCATATATGCAAATTTTTCGAATTGATAACTGCTGGGCGGGGTATATAGTATGTGCGGGGGGTGTGGCAGTTGTCGAGCGACAAATGCGGCATTATCTTTGCCAACATGCAGCTTAAATAAGGGAACTGTCACCTGCAGCAGGTGGAGGGAGAGGGTGTGCCCCCTTCCCGCCACCACTCCCTGCTCCACTCAGACAACTAACAAATCCAAAATAATCCAAATATGTGACGTATGTGGCAAATCCCCCACACTTTCCCGGATTTATCAGACCTTGATTAACGGCCTTCCACACGGTTCGCCTCACCGCCCATTGGCTTTACTTGGATCTCCTGACTTTCACCTCCTTCCCATCACTTACTCATTCTATCTCTCTGTCATTCTCTTTCTATCTGTTTCCCCTCTTAGTTTCAGTCGCATTATTTGTGCCTTTTTTGTTGATTCTACATTTTTAACACTTGCCTGAGCTGAGCCTGCTTTCGTAGCTATCGGAAAGTAACTACGGGGTATATGCAAAATCGCAACGAATATGTAATTAAAATGTATGTTAGGTAAAAATTGCTTTTAGTGTTAAAAAAACTAAACAATAATTCTAAATTAATAATAAAACAAAAATAGATTTAATAATAAATTTAGAATCGGTATTAGTTATTTTTTCTAAAAAAAAAATATTAAGAAAAAAATTATTTGAAATTAAAATTTCTTTAATGTGATTGAATTTGTTTTTGGAATTTAAAGTTTAACATTTTGATGATTTTGATTAATTTACTTCAATATGCTGACACTTCGTGGGTATGTTTGTGGGTTGGTTCTTTTGTCAGCAGCTTAAGATTTTGATAAGCCATTGAAAAGTGTGTCTAGAGCCACTTGGAACTTTCAAGTGGCATTCACTCGGTTTGGCTTAACTAAGACTCAATAGATCGATGATGATACACACAATGGAGGAATCTCCAGCGACAGTTGATGTCATGCTCAAAACAGCGAAAGAGAGAACCATATGGCAAGGGACCATAACAAGAGTATGCTGCACCGACAGATACCCAGTAGGTCACATATGCTACATATCAAGATGGCCAATGAAAGAAATTCAACATATAAGGTTAGGTTAAAATTAATTTCTATTTAATTGGTAATCTTATATTATATTATATAATACTTACATAAAAAATGTATATTCAGTCGATTTACAGAGCATCTTTTAGTCAACTAAAAGCTATTCCAACAAATATTTTTATTGTTTTTTTCTCTATAATTTATATGTTTGTCAATGCAGAGAGAATTATTGAAATTTGAGTGGACTTCAAAGAACCCCATCAAGTCGCTTTAGAAATGAAAAAAAAAATTGAATTAAAAGATAATGCGAAGCGCGAAAGACGCTGAAGGAGTTTTGCCAAAGTGATTGAGGGAGCACAAAGAGTGCTGTGAGGGGTGAGCGGAGAGAGTGATGAGGGGCAAACCAATCTACTCTTAAGCACAAAGCGTGATTTATGTGACTTTGTGTTTGGGCAAAGAGTAACAAGGACATGGTTGGGGATGAGGATGAGGGATAGGCCCAGTCCAGTTGCCTGTTTGCCAAATGCTCGAAAATTATATAATCTCTCGCCCTTTGTGGGTTCTCTTCGCTGTTTTTCTGTTATTTTTTTTTTTTTTATTATTATTATTTGCAACTAGCGAGCAACCCCAAAAGAGCGGGAAAAAGTGCTTGAAAAGCGGTCATAATACATGCCCCCGCACTAGACTCTTTCTCAACACCCCAGACTCTCATTCTATATTTCTCTCTGCATATGCATGAAAAACTCTCGCATGTTTAATGCGTTGAAAACACATATGTGTGTGAGTTTTTTTTCCTCTCTGCAGAGAAACTTTTCGCGCATAGGGGATCGTAGACCCCAAATTGTAAGAGGTGGAAAGTGTATTTCAGAGCCGACAGATTGAAATGTAACTGATAAAATAAAATATTTACTATTTAAAAAAAAAAATAAAATTTTCTTTTTTCTGCAATTTTTGAATATACATATATTTTTTTTTTCTTTACAAAAATTGTTCGAATTGCAGAGTATTTGTTAAGTCGTGTAGACACGATCATTGTCGTACTTAGTACTTGTCTTTCATGTGCAAATTTGTTGCTTCAATGGACATGCTGCGTACTCAAGTAGAGAAGTGAGAGAAACAGAGAGAGAAGAGAGAGTGAGAGAGAAATAGAGAGAAATAGGTGGAGAAAGAGAGAGCAACAGAGTCCGTTGCAGCCAAGAGCAGTTTGTTTGCTTTGCCGTGGTGCTTGGTAATAATTCTAGATTTATGAAAATTGTTTTCCCGTTAATGTTTGCTATGTTTTCGACATTTTTATTGTTGTTGGTCCTTGCTGCTTGGTTATTGAACGCCTTGAGCATGCCCCATCCTATCCACCCCTATGCCCTCACCCTCCAGCAGTTAGCAGCAAAAACAGGCCCAGAATGAAATTGAAATTTCGCCTCTTCAGCCAATACCTAAAAATGTTGTTGCATGCAGCAATACACTTGCTCACAATGCTGTATGCCACATATGCTCCACCCACACACACACACACACACACAGACACACACGCATTAGTATGAGTTGGAATATGTGGCAGGACCACGAAGTTTGCCTTATTTTGATTACATATGTTTAACTGAAGTGGAGAGTTACGCAAGGGGTTAAGGGAGGAGGGAGTGGTGGGAGGCAAAATGCTTGGAATTTGAGAGGAAGCGTGGAATGTGCTTTTGGCCATTACTGTATGTGAGTGAATGGGTGTGTGTGTGTGTGTTGGTTTGGTAATATGAAACTTTGGCGTAGGCCAGTTGCAAATTGGAAATTTGATTTTTGTTGTTGCTGTTGTTGTTCGGGGCTGTTGTGAAAGGGTTGCTGTGACGTTGCGCCTGTTTGATTAAATTTCTCAGTGATGCTCGCATAAATCTTTGCCACAAACTGTGGCAGAGTCACAGCGCCCGCTGAGTTGACTTCGCTGCATGACTGCGATTCTGGCCATGGGTTTAGGCCAAGTTTATGAGTTTATGGTGCGTGTGCACTTAAACCAGATGATGAGTTATCCACATCGCAATGATCATTAATCCCTTAATGAGCATCAGTGTGTTGCATACGTGGCACTTTTCAGACATCCAAATTCGCATTGATGAATGTTTGGCTTTGATCTGCATCTGTCCTCAATAAGCCGACATAAGCTGAGCTGATACAGAAGCGTCTAATGCGAACGCTGCATAAATGAATACCCCCCCTCGTGACACTTGGCCACTGTTGTTGAACTGGAGAACAAAGCGGTAAGTCGGTATACAAAATCAATCAATTAGGACGCCAGTTTAGCTCATGGCTAACCGGAACAGTTAGTACATAGTTTAATGCGCTGCCGCTAGGTGCCGCTAATTAGCCATAAACTAATGGGCCGAGATGTGGTCTGAAGTGGTCTGAACATGTTTGATAATTGTTAATGCTTAATGAAATGTTATTAATAATTGGCCAAATCAAGTAAGAGGCAATTAAATTCCCCGAAGTGAATTTAATTTCTATCCGAAATTTACATATTTATTATTTACTCGGTCACGCAGGACACTCAACAGGACTTCTGAAAGATGAACTAAGATTCCTTAGATATATAATTAATTAAGTTTCAAACTGCATTTGCCTGTGAAAAGGGTATATTAAAACTGAAGGGTATATATAGAGAAATATATCCACTCGACTCAATAACACATCTAAAAGCAATATAAATGAAATAGAAGAAAATTCAAATTATTATAAGTTATTTTGCTTTTAATTGAAGATGATGAACGAGGCTCGTTATAATAAAACTTCATAATTATGAAATAAATTGAAATTTATAGTGCATTTAAAATATATGTATATTTAACTTCTTATTAAATGAAAAGTGGCAAATTGATGGTATAATTAAGTCGAATTTGTATAATATTAATCCATTAATGTAAATTAATTGTTTCTATTTTTCTTTATTTTATAATGTATCTAAAGTCAACAACTATCAGTCGACATAAATTATACCTAAGTACATATAATTATATATAATCTATTAAAATTTAAATTACTTACTTAAAGGAAAAATCAATAAAAATAAGACAGAATATATAATAAATTGCTAACATTAAAACATTATGTTAACTTTTGTTTAATTTTCAATAGTTTGAAGTAGAAAACAATTTACATACAAATATGCCAATGATAAAAAGTTAAAAATAAATAAATACTTTCAAAACTGATATTAAAATTTTAGAAGCATTACAAAAATTAAATTAAACAACTTATTATATTATTATTTTAATGACAATTATAATAAAATAAAATGCATAATACTTATACTAAATTATTTTCTTTATTTCTGAAAGCTGAAGAAAATATTTTAATAAATAAAAATCTTATAAAGTAATAATACAATAAAAAAAGATATGGATGTATTTTTCTTGGGAAAAATGTAATGAAAATTTTTTTATATAGAAACAATTTTATGAAGATAATTACATATTGAAAAAGATTCCTATAAATTTCATAAATATATAATTAAATATAATTTCTAATTTCATAATAAGTGGATAATTTATTTAAAAATAATGTTAGTTAATTTTCGAAGTAGATTTTAAACTTGATTCTTAAATTGATATTTACGTTTGTAAAATTGGACTTTTACTTTTAATATTTGAACATTATTTTATTGATGTATCGTTTAATGTGCAGGGTATTTGTTCGTCGAGTGCCATTTTGCTACATTGTGCTCTGAATGGTTTTTAATGGTCAAGAGCTGAACGAGTTACGACCTCAATCTGTTTACAGTGTCAATTGTTAAAGTGAATTTGGGAAAATCTACTTTCATCGTCGGCAAAGGACAACAAGGACTTGCCACGGCCATTGCCCGTTGGCCATTGGCCAGGACATATGCAAATGCAGAGCAGGATTTGCATATATCGAAGTGGTCATCCGAGTGCTCCCAAGAGTACATGTGGCATGCAGCTGCTGCTGCTGCTGATGTTGCATTGCCACGGATTAGATTTGAAGCCATTGTTTGCCATACCCCCCCCCAACCAGCGCTCACCCATCCACACTCCTTATTACTTCTAGGTAAACACTCTTCAAACATGCTCACAAATTCACATACTCAATATCGATTTTATTCTTATTCATCTCCAACATTATCATTATCATCGCCATGATGATGGCTGTGATTTGCCGCACTTCCGTTTCCGTTCCGTTCCATTCCGTTCCATTCCGTTCCGTTCCGTTCCCATCCGTCCGTTTGCCTAAATTGCAGTATTGTCTCAACTTGATTAGAACGCAATTAATTTGTAATTATTTGTGGCCCATGCCGGAAACTGTATTTATATACGTGCATCCAAAAGGGAATACATTTATTGGCAGGACTTTAATGCATATAATTCCAATTCACATTTAAATTGGCTTGCTCCACATTGCAGCTACACAGAGATAGAGAAAGAGAGAGAGAGAGTGGGAAAGATAGTGGGAAAGATGTCCTTGGCACATCCTTTTGCCACCTTGAATTTCCTACTCTATCTAGTTCACTCTCTCCCTCTCTATCTTTATTTCTCTCTTTCTTCCTCTCCATCATGCCTTGTCTCCGTTTCCGTTAGAGAACTCACGTTCTGGTGTTGCGTTTATATTTATGCAGTTTACGTGTCAGTTGGCTTTTTGTGCGGCTGCCAACTACCAACTACCAACTTTGGCAATAGAGAGAGAGAGAGAGAGAGAGATATAGAGAAGGGAGGGTGGGAGTGTGCTGTGAAGTTGGGTGTATAGGAAGGCGTGTGGCATAAGGTATAACATTTGTCATATTTGGCATGAAGGTAACGACTTCCGTGTGTAGTTTCTGCCACATTGCATGCAACGCAGTGTCGCAAACTCACTCTCCTCCGCTCTACTCTCGTTCTCAGTCCTTTGCCTGCATGTCTATCAGTTTGTCTCTCAGTTTGTCTCTCTTTTTCTCTCTCTTTCTCTGTTTCTCAACTAGTGCATTTTCTTCGATTGAGCACGTCGCCTCAAAAATGTTGATTTCTGGCGACCTGCAAATATAACCTGCAACTTCGTCGAATTCTGCCCCAAGCGGTGGCATCAACAGCAGCAGCAGCAGCAGCAGCAATACGCAACAAATTAAATTTAAACAGTCAAAACGTGCAACGTCGTTTGACGGCAACTGCAACTGCAACATGAAATTGCCTGGAAACTATCTTACATTTTCCTATAAAAAAAACACAAACACACATATGTTTCTTTTTTGTTAAAGAAAAGTTTCAATAATATTTAATACATCCACTCATCAGTCACCCCTGTGCCCCATGCTGCAAGCTGAATTGAAGGTTTGCTGCATGCAGCTTGCTGCCATCTAACGGCTTGGTTATAAATTTATCAGTGGCTGCAATATCGTGCTTAACGGTTTTTGCCTCGACTTGTGGCCAACTCAGCCTTGAGGCATGTGGCATGTGGCGTGAGACAAGTGGGATTGAGGCATGAAGAATACGCTTGCGACCACAGCTACACGAGCTGGTTACTCAGTTTATGCCCCAACTAACATTAAATTAAATTTAGTATATATTGTCGTCTCACTTACTCATACTCTCTCTCTCTGTCGCTCTCTGTCTATCACTTTTTCTCGAGAGATAGTGTCGTTGCCACAGCATACTATATATATATATATATAAGATATATATATATATGTGAATTTACCTTGCGAATAACCAATCCTCTCGCTCTCTCCGCGCTATTTATAATCGAAAGGATCCACTTTATAGTGTTTGTGGGCGTGGCAGGTCGTGTGGGGCTTTACTTCGTATAGAGTTGCAGTTGTCAGCCTCGAGAAGGAAGAGTCCAGAGTTTATCAAAAACCAGCCCAGAGCTATAATTTTGCCAATTTCTGACCTTTTTATTGGGCTATTTTTTAGCCTTAATTATGGCCATAAAGATATATGTATGTATATACATATATATATATATATATATATCTTAATCCGATATTTATTTACTTAAGCTGCGCCAATATACACATATTTTGTGGGTGGATGGGGGTTGGTGAGGATATATCTGTTGTTATCTGTTGCAGCTCATTAGGTAGACAGTGTAGAGGAAGGGGTCAGGGAGTAACTTGATTTATTCAATTGAATTATTCATTTGCATAACTTGCACTTAAATAATTGATTGACCATTTAACAATAATTTTAATTAATTTTGGAAGTTTTACGGTTTATCCACCACATGGCAAAAATAGTTTGCATTGCAGGTCCTTCTCTATCTGAACAGATTCACAAACTATATATACACATACATATATATGTATATAGGAGTATCTGTAGTGTATTCATTTTGAATGCGATTCAATTCAATTCAATTCAATTCACGATGGCATTGCTCATGCATTATTTATTTAGCGGTTTATTGCACTGCGGTCAACTGCAAACAACATTTAAACAACTCCAATAACAACAACAACAATAATAATAATAATAATAATAATAATAACAATAATGATAATTCCGTCAGTCAATTGAAACAATAATGATTATGATGACAGAACCGCAAAAACTTCAATGTCACACTGCGATATATACGAATATAGGCTTTTGGTTTTTATGCGATGAATCGGAAAAGCCAAGCGGATGAAAATGGAAAATGCTTCTTTTGCAAATTCAATTTCAATTAAACAAACAGTTGCCACAAAACGAAAAATGCAATATTTTTGCAAAAGCTAATTGCAATTGGCATGCAGTTCCACTTGGAGTTCTTCTGGCCAAGAGGAATTCGCAATTAGTGGTGAGTTAACTGAGGCATTTCATGTGCCTCAGCACCGGATATTAGCCTCAGGCAGCAGCTGCCAAAGCACTCCTCACACTCACTCCCATATGTATATGTACATACATCGACACGTATGTGTATACTTATGTATGCATGCAGGGCATATCTATATACTATATACTATATGGCCTCAATATATGACCAAAAACGATAAAAACTAAAGTGCTCAGCCCTCTCTTAGATCCGAGCTCCGAGTTGTGAGTTCTGAGTTCACGGCGCAGGGCAGTCCCTGCATCTGCGTTTGTTCCCAAGTAGCAGCTGCTTTTTGAATTTTGGTGTTTAGCTTTTAACGCCTAAAACTATGCTTTAGTGGTCAAGTGGAACAAACAATGGCAACAACTACAACTACGACAACAACCACTTCAGCTAACACCGACACCAACTCCCCCCACATGGCGTACAGGCGCCAGGAGCTGCAACTATACGAAATACACCCACAACAACAACAACAACAACACCAACAATTATATTAGATGCCGGATGGGGCTGCTTAACTAATAGATACTCCTTAATCTTAATTTTCAGTATTTTGAAAGAAAAAAAACGTATATAAAATAATTCGGCCTAATTACTTTCATATTTGGTTCTTTGAAACACAATTTAAGTATAAATATGTTTAACAATAAAAAATTAAAAAAAAAAAGAAACTTTTTTCTAGAGTGTATTAGGATAAATTTATGTTTTTTCATTACATTTAAAAAAAGTATGTTCATAATTTTACAGCCCATTGCAAATATATACAGTGTATCTTATGATTGTTAATTTAGACAGTTGAATATCTAATTTTAAATGGGTTTATAGCTTTTCGAAACAATTAATAAATCAATTTAAAAATTCTTTTTGTTTATATATATTATAATTATAAAGTACTATTAAATATTTATACATTCACCAAATATGATCGTTAAATCAATTAAAAATTTATTTATCTTTAAAATTAATCTAAAACTTATGATGAGCGAGCATAATAAACAAAAAAATACAATAAAAATATTAAATCAACTATTTACTAATAGTTTCCAAAAATAGATTTGAACGAGCTTAGCAAAATATTAATATAATTTCAGTGCAAGACATTCAAAAATATTTATCTGTGTAATTTTGTATATCAAATTTTTAATTTAATTAAGTTGATAATTTAATTAATAATTTTACTTACTTTATTTATTTTTATATATATATTTTTTTTAATTCTATAAATCTCTCAGAAATCATAGTTCTAAAAATACATTTTTTATTAATATATTAACTTGTTGATTCGGATTTTAAAATATAAAATAAAAATCAGAGCTCACCTTAAGTTATTGAATCAATAAAATTTTCTAGTCATGAACCATGTCAGTCTATAAATATTTTTTTTATATAAATTCCATGTTAAATAATATTAGAAAACTCAAATTTAGCCTTGGAAGTTAGTCACTAGCTCATTACAGCCGTTGTGCAACTACAGCGATTACAGGGCAACTACTACAGCAATGAGTCGTCTGCAGGCTTCAAAAATGAGGCAACAAACAAGGCTCGTTGGCCCGCACTGAGGCCATTTCGCAGGGTCAGAACAGGAGCCAGCAGGACAAGCTGGGAGATGGTAGGTGGTAGGTGGAATGCGGGCAGTGCGGAGGTGGCAGAGGTGGCAGCAAACACAGGCTGGTCAGGCGGGCTAATGGAGGGCTCACGTCTGGTCATTTGCAACATGGTTTATGTGCTGGACAATGCTTCTTGCACTCAATGAGCAGACGCAGTTCCCAGGATGTATGAGTATGTTGTATGTGTGTGAGTCTGAGTGTGTGTATGTGTTAGGTGTGTGTGTGTGTCTGTGTGTCTAGGATGTTTTCGTTTGGGGACTCAAAATGGCAGGCTGTTCTAGTTCGAGTATGACTTGCAGCTGTACAGCTTAAATATTAAATGAATAAATGATTTACGTCGAGAATTCCAAAAAAGGTGCCAGCCACAAAAACACTTTAATAACATATTTTGGTGTAAAAAGCTTAAAGACGATTCCCAATATTTATTTATGTGAATTCTTAAATACTCTACACAACTAGCAAATATATTGAAATCACTTCCATTTCAGTTGATCGAGTCTCGTCAATATTTAATTTTATTCTTTAACATTATCTCTTTGTCTGGCTAGAGATATAAATAGAAAAAGAGAGAGAGAGAGAAAGAGAGAGAGAGAGAGAGAGAGAGAGAGAGAACGAGATAGAGAAACAAAGACAGAGAGAAAGAAACGCCCAGATTGGCCTCAAAACGAACAGCGAATTGCGCAATAAACTGCAAATAAAAGATTATACGATAAGAAATATTGTGGTAGTGGGGAAGAGAGCGAGAGAGAAAAAGAGAGAGAAAGAGAGGGAGTGGCAGAGAGAAAGCAAAAAAGAAATGGAAAACAGAAATGCAAACAATCGCTTCAAGCCATGGCATTAGAAATGGCCAAGAGGGTGCTATTCAACAGTAGAGAGTTCACAAGCACGGCTACAAAATACCCTGTAGGCAAAGCAAATAAATCGATTTGTTAGCATATTGTGAATAATTAAGTTGGTTTACAAACTGAAACTTTAAAAAATATTACGATAATATTATAAGAATTGCTAAAATATTATTATTATCTATTCTATAATCTAGTCAAAAATATCATTATCAATTACATTGTTAAAATAAGTAATAATAAATTGAAGATGAAAGAATTGGTAAGAAAAAAAATGATGTACAAATATTTCTTTTACTGAGGTACATATTACTGATTAATAAAATAAAAAAATTCAACTCAATAAGAATTTTAGTGTTCAAAGTCTGATACTGGCTCAAGAAAGTCTCCGCATATTTATTAATTTTTCCAATACAATAACAATATACCAAGAAATTACTCCTTTTTACTCTGTTAGGCAAATAGATCTATAAGGTCATCTGATTATAGATTGTAATATCAGTTGTTATCAACTAAATCATTTTTTACACAACAAAATAAGTTACACATTTAATATAATTACGAATTGTTTCGCATTTACAAACGATATTTACTTTCACTAAAATAAACTATAAAAAGTAATAATAATTATATACATTTTCAAATTTTTTTATATAAATTTAGTATTTTCTGTAGAAATTATTAATTAAAATCAGATGAGTAGAGGGTAATGTAGTGTTAGCATTGTTAATTTATTCATTATCAAAAAAAACAACATACGTGTTGTCTCCTTGGTGTCTCTTAATTCATTGATCTCACTTTTTTGATACAGTTCTAAATGCGCGCTACGCTGCCAGTTCTGTCGGCAGCGGAGCAGCTGCATTCATTTCTCTTAAATGTTTATGCTTACGTACTATGTTAAAAGAGAGCGAGTATGTCACATGGGCATACACGCTGAGAGAGTCTTACGTACATATGTATTTGTCAGTAGCAGTCAGCGTGGGAATGCTGACTCAGACCAATTCTTAAGTGGGCGATCATATATCGCGCTCACTTGAATTGATTCAATTATTTGTTTATAATGCAACAATGTGTTGCTGCTGGCAAAGTGTTGGATACAGTGGACCCTCGCTACGTGCAACATATGTGCATATTACAGTAAAAATAAAATCAAACGTCAATAGATTTGATAAACTAATCCCAATTTCAAATTAATAATTCAACCCAGATTTACAATTAATACATATAATATGATTTTTTTATAATCTTATAATTGTGAAATGTAACTTAATTAATTTAAGTTAATATTCAAATTAATTTAAATATATATTTTTTATAACTATTAATAGTTGCCCTCAAACAAATAAACAAATTAATTAAAATCAAAGTATCAACTGTGAAAAGGACAACCTGTACAGTATGCACAGTTGACGTCCATTGACTTTTGCCACTTTTCAAATCTGTGAATCCATCATAAAATTTGGTTGATTTTGCCATTTCCAGACTCACTCATAAGCAATTAATTTCCAACTAATTGATTTTCGGGGGAGTATGTCCTTTTGGACACACACAGAAAGGGAAAGTCCTGGGCAGTGCCATGGGTAATAATGCAGCCAATTTGGGCGGCCATATGAAGTCTCCAATGGTCACTCAGTTCAGTGCAGTTCAGTTGAGTTAGTTTGTCTCTCCATCTGTTCAACTGTCTGTCCATCTGTCTGCCAGTCCGCATTCCATTTCCGGTTTGTCTGGCTGCCGTGTTAATTGCATTTGCGTGTTGCAAACGCTTCAACTGTGTCACAGTATATACATATGTATTGTGTGTATGTGTATTTGTTTGTTGCAAAAAGGGTCTTCTTCTTCTTCTACTGGTTTTTGTTTTTTTTTTTTTTTTGTATTTTTTGGAAGTCATCAAGAACATTGTAAAAGCCAATTCAGAGCGCAGGACAGCAGTCCTTGTGTTGCTCTGCAAAGTTATCTTCCGCTTATTCAACATATGTGTATGCTCCCCCCCACATATTGCTGTGGGTGGGCGTATCCATATGGGGGCATGGTCAGTGGGTAGGCGTGGTCGCATGTATGTTTTGTAGGCATCGACGACTGTCAACAAGCTGTTGGCCATGCTAAACTCATCCAACTCTCGGCTTTGATTCTCTCTCTGTCTGTCTGTCTGTCTGTGCCCATGATTGCCTTGTGCTTGACTTTGTCTGGCGAGCAGCTCAAGCCGAGCTCATTGCATTTGGATTTTAGATTTTGGATTTGTGCGTTGCTCGGCAACATCAACATCAACAGCAGCAGCAGCAGCAGAAGCAGGAGCAGGAGCAACAGCAACATCAGTCTGCCTGTCGCTTCCGTTAATCTAACCTGGTTCTCAGACAGCCTCTGCTCTTAATGTGCCAGAGCCTAGCTGGTGGTGTGTGGAAGCTGTTCCTCGACTGTCGACTGGCGAGTGGCGAGTGGCACTGCTAATTACCTTCCAAATAGCTGCAATCTACGGGCTAATGAAAGCCCCAAGTACATTGGTAATGGTGTAATAATACCTCTAAGGCAGCTCCTTGCAACAGCAGCAACTATAGTCCTTCTCCTCATCATAGTCATCATCATCATCATTATCATCATCGTGGTAAGCAGGAGCTGAGCCTGTCTTTGTTGCCAGACTTGCTTCACAATTTGAGTCCATCTGCATATCCTTGCAGCGGGTAGTCGTGGCAGGAGTTGAGTTGCAGCTCGAGTTGTTTATTTATCATCACTCGAATTGCACTTTTGCCAGCAACTATAATTGATTCACACTGATGAACAGACTATAGATTCCCTACCCTACCTCTCTCTTTCTCCCTTGGCATGCAATATTTCTCTTTCTTTTTGCTGTTGTAACTTTCTTTCAATTGGTTGCAACTTTAATCACATTCTTGCGTGTCGCCAATTGCCTCATTAAACTCAAATCAAAATTGTCTGTAAAGTCATATATAGTACTATATACATGTTAGTATATATTTGAATCGATTGTTTGGGGCAGAGAGTACCTGCAGCAAAGCGAGTTCAATTAAGAATTTATCGCTGTTCAATGTTGAATGCCACCAGCCCATTGTCTGCCTCGCAGTTCTCAGAGTTGCAACTCGTCCTTTTGTCTGCATTTTTCCGACAATTTGTTTTAGTTTCCGCTCGCTTTTCAGTGCCCCCTCTTAAGGCGAAATAATGAAAGAAATCGAGTGGGGAGGGGAGTGGTGATAGAGATAGATGTATAAAAAAGACAATATCTCATTGATTGCCCTTAATGCCTTCAGTTGACAGCGACTTCAACATCGACATCGACAGGCAACTGGCAACTGGCAACTGTCAAGAGACAGCAGCCATGTTGAGTCCTTAAGAGGACGCTGCCAAGTTAAATGCTTGAAGCTACTAGATCCGATCTGACAATCTTAATAATCATTCTGATAGTATGCTATACACGTATCTTCAGATATACGTATGTTAATGTATATCTAAAGATATAATAATTCCGAATATTCAGCCTCAAACTCTGGGAAATGTTTTGAGATCTGTGTTGGTGGCTGTTAATATGCCAGAAAATTATGTTAATCAGTGGAAAACTCAAATTCAGTAGGCAGTTATTGGGGATGGATGTTGGAGTGGCAGCTCAGGTAGCGTTGTCATTTTATGTTAATCATACGCCACGTTGGGCGATAATAACGCGCCAAACAAGCAAACAAGATGAAATACGCGTGTCGCATGCCTAATAAATTTTATCAGCCTGGTCTATCTGCGTTTGGGCCCAGCTTTATAGCCACATATCTGTGGCAGTGGCAGTGGCACAGCCATGCAGAGTATCGAGTCCCATTCAAATTTGGCCTATGCATTTTACAATTGCCAGTTGCAAGTTGACTGTGGGGCAAATTGATATGATGTGGCAGTTATTTGCGGCAAGAGAAGTTAGGTTTATCTTTTTGGTTGTAAGCCACACAAATGTGTGTTGGGACATAAATTACGTTTAGATAGTGATGAAAAAGAGTGTATAGAGTGTATGAGATAAAAAGAGACAGAAAGTCCACTAAGTACAGTTATGTTTATTAGAGTTGGATTAGAAGTCAATAATCATGAACGCATGTGGCAGGTCCAAGCTAATAAAACAAAGTTTGTGTTATTTAAATATAATTTGTAATATTTTCGAATATTTCTAATATATTTTTTAAAATTAAAAAAAAATATATATTAACATTTTTTCCAACTTATGAATAAATTATTTAAAATTTTCTTATTAATATTTTTTTAATTTATTTAATGAACACGTTGTAAGCTACACATTTAATGACAATTGAAAGCGAAAGAAATTAAGGAAAATAAATAAATTTTTAGCTAGGAACATTTAGTTTAATTTTGTACATTTTATTTAAATTTTAAATAAATTTAAATTAATTTATTTATTAAAGTTTTTTATAACATATTACGCAAATACTTCAATATCTAGGAACATTTAGTTTAATTTTGTACATTTTATTTTAAGAAGTATTTAACTTATTTATTAAAGTTTTTTATAACATATAACGCAAATACTTCAATATCTTTATAAAAAAATATTTAAAGTCTTTTGGAACTATACATTTTAAAATGGGAGGAATGATAATGAATTCATTCATATTTATTTAATATTTAACTTAATTTTTATGAAATTATTATTAACATTATACTTAATATTATTAACAAAGAATTTCAACGAATTTTGACTTAATTTTTATTAAATTATTATTAATATTTTATTTAATAATATTAACACATTTCCATGTGTTAAGTATATTGATATTTTTAAATACAACGTTTTGTAATTTTAGAAATATATTTTAAACTACAATTTAAATTACCCACCCTTGTTAAACAGGGTTATCTGACACTCTGATTTTTGTTGACTTCCAAGATTCCCTTTAATGCTGCGTTTGCATTCTTTGTAGCGTGTTTTGACTGTAGCTTGTGTATTGATTGCGCAGTCAAAATTACTTTTGCCATAAAATTGTCTCTTGCTGCGTTATATTTTATTATAGTCTTTTGTGCGTATTTTTTATTGCATGAACGATTTTAATTGCGTGCCGCACACCCATACACTCACACCCACACACACACACCACATATAGAGAGAATGATACAGAGGGTGAGGATAGAGACAGAGAGAGAGACAGAGAGAGAGAGAGAGAGAGAGGTTGTACTGTTAAGTGTACATATAGACAATTTGAAAGCAACATAAATTCACGTAAACTGAAACCCAGAAGTCGCTTGTCACACATACTTAAGCATTATGTTAATTTATATATATTCACTCATACACATACATATATTGTAGCAACTGTTGGCAGAGGCAAAGCAATGGCTATGAAAATGGAAGCGACAGAGCGTTGCTTAAGCCGGAAGCCGCCAGAGGGCGCACAATTGGACTAACAAAAACGTTTGGCAATTGGAGTGTGTGAGTGTGCGAGTGTGCGAGTGTATGAGTGTACTGGTATTCATACTCGTAGTCGTACTCACACTCATGAGAATGTGCTTACAATTGTCTCTGAGCAAGAGGAGGGGATGGGAAGTCGGTGCAGAGTGTGACAGTCATGAGAATCTCAAGCACACAATTCACTAATTCGCAGTCCTCGCTCCTCAGTCACCGCCTCCCACAGGACAACAAGAGATAGAGAGAGAGAGGGCTGTGTGGCATGGGCGTGGCACACTGTCTGTGCAGGATCTGTTGTAGTGGAATTTCATTGCAACAGCCGGGCATATAAATTTTCACTCGGCCTGACACTTGGCTGATAAATCTCAGCCGGATTTGGCGGAAACAATGACAATGAGCGACGTTCAAACGCTTTTTACACCTGACTCTCAAGTTGTCTGTGTGTGTATGTGTGTATCTATGTAGGTGTATCGGTGTATGTGTGGGTGTAATTTTTGCTCTTTTTAGCAGCTGTTGCTAAATGCCTTTGATCATTAACAGCATTTGAGCTGCGGCCAAGAATCTCTGCCCCCTGCCAAAAAGAATGGAGAGAAAACTCATTAAATCACTTGGATGGATGTCCTGAGAAGGACGATGGGTTGTCTGTAGGTCTCAAAATAATAAAGAATTATAGGACCTGCATTAGGGTCAGCGGACGGTCTGCTTTATGTTATGCTTTTGGGTTCGCTTAACCGCAAGGCATCAAAAACCTTTTCCTTTCTTTTGCCCAGCCGAAAGGTAAAAGGACAATGCTCGGACAATGGATCCAATAATTCTATCACAACAAAGGCCAATGGCCCATGCCACAAAATCCTTGCCAAATATGAGGAAATTTTTATACAGAAATAACAATTCAGAAACTGCAAATATAACACGCTCTTTAAGAGATCCTTGCTGCAGTTCTATAGATTGAAAATGTAAATTGTTAAGGAATTTAATATTAAGTAGTATTAAGTAGCTTAGGAATCGAGGCCGAAAGTTCTACTGTCAATATATACAGCAATTGAAAGAGAGAGATAGAGGGAGAGAGAGAGAGAAGGAGAAGCAGAGAGAGAGATAGAGAGAGAATAGTGAGAGTCAATACACATTTTGCCATGTGGCATTAGTAAAACGTGCATAAATGCCAAAAGGATACGAGGCGGACATTGTCCAGGATATGTGAGAGCGACAGAGAGGCAAATATGTTGGCCTGAAGTGGGGCAAACCACAGTTTATTATGAATAGCAGCTGCAGATGTGTATTTCCACATGCACACGTATTTCAATGAAGCACCACCACTGTCCAGTCAAAGAGTCCTTCCTCCACTTGGTCAGGTAACGCACATGCTTCTGCCTCCACATCAGTAGGCGCTGTGGGCGACGAGCATGTGCCAGACTAACCCAATTCCCAGAACAGAGACAAAGACAAAGACAAGGACACGCCAACATATTACCAATGAGGGAGAGAGAGAGTGAGAAGAGAGAGAGAGAGAGAGAGAGAGAGGGAAAAAGAGACAGCGTGAGAGGTCGTGAAGGGTCAGGTTGAGGCACGTGAGATTGCGTATGTGGAGAACCTATGGATGTATGGTGTTAGAGGGGGCTAGCGAGGATGGTGTTGAGGGCAGTCAAGGAGGGTTGGTTGAGGGATGTTCGAAGGGGTTGTAGGAGGTGGTCAGGCAATAACATGACATCCACGCACAGGCACGAAGTGGAACATGTGAATATTTATGTCGCCATTGATTATAATGTTGATGAACTCGGTCTCACTCCCACTCTCGTCTATTTGTCTCTTTCGCTTGCTTACATAACGCTGATACCCTGTAAGAATATCCCTAAAAACAGAGTCTATGCTATAAATTCCACGCAATCAGATACAACAATAACAACAGACAGCAGTAAGTTGATGGTAAATGGCTTCAGAGACTTCGCTAGCGGCAGTTGACAATGTTGGAAGAGAGGTAACGCACATGCTTCTGCCTCCACATCAGTAGGCGCTGTGGGCGACGAGCATGTGCCAGACTAACCCAATTCCCAGAACAGAGACAAAGACAAAGACAAGGACACGCCAACATATTACCAATGAGGGAGAGAGAGAGTGAGAAGAGAGAGAGAGAGAGAGAGAGAGAGGGAAAAGAGACAGCGTGAGAGGTCGTGAAGGGTCAGGTTGAGGCACGTGAGATTGCGTATGTGGAGAACCTATGGATGTATGGTGTTAGAGGGGGCTAGCGAGGATGGTGTTGAGGGCAGTCAAGGAGGGTTGGTTGAGGGATGTTCGAAGGGGTTGTAGGAGGTGGTCAGGCAATAACATGACATCCACGCACAGGCACGAAGTGGAACATGTGAATATTTATGTCGCCATTGATTATAATGTTGATGAACTCGGTCTCACTCCCACTCTCGTCTATTTGTCTCTTTCGCTTGCTTACATAACGCTGATACCCTGTAAGAATATCCCTAAAAACAGAGTCTATGCTATAAATTCCACGCAATCAGATACAACAATAACAACAGACAGCAGTAAGTTGATGGTAAATGGCTTCAGAGACTTCGCTAGCGGCAGTTGACAATGTTGGAAGAGAGTAGAAGAGAAGGCAAAAGATATTATATGTGAATAGCCAGTTTAGAGAGAGAGAGAGAGAGAGAGAGAGAGAGCGAGACATGAAGAATAAGTGAGAATAGAATAGGAAGCCTTAGCAGTTTTCAAAATTAATTGATAATCGCTTTAAGGACTACGCAAGAGATGAGATAGCAATAGGCCCAGGCCCAGGCAGTCCTTGGATGGCATTCAGTATATAAATTTAGCGGGTTGCAGGACGATTTCTGCGAGGGCACTGTATATCCTTATAACTATATCGTTAGAGCAACTTAAAGGACATATCGTTATGGTCACTTCCAAGTGAAACTGACTTCCAACCTTTCTCCACATCCATCAACTATTGTGCATATGACTATATTCGATTTTTCCCTGCCTGCGAGTCCTTTCTCTCCTGCAATCTACTCCTTTCACTCTCCTCCTTCCACTCTCTTTGTTGGTTGTTATCTCAATCTTATCGATGGGCTTCATCAATGCACAACACGGCGTATGCGTGTTATTGATCTGTGTAATTTGGGATGCCATTAAAGCAGGTTTCTATTCGATTTTAGTCGAGTTGCATGAGGGGCAGGATAGGATTCGGAAGGGGTTGCCGTTACACCTACATACACGATGTATGATACACCGAGTGCTGGAAAATCAATGCAATGTGCGCTCATTAGTCGATTTACATTTCAATTAATTTAGCTTAATTGGATTAATGAGATAGTTGCATATTAGACGCAGATTTGCTATCTTCTTCGCACTCACACTTGTGTGATATTTAATGGATTTTGAAATTTGCATATTCACAGAAGTGCACTTGTATATAATATACCTGATTCGCATACTCATTTACATACACTCTACCAGTATATATACTCATTAATTCCATAGCTGCGCTTTGATTTCCAGATAATCATCGGCTTATAATTGAGCAAATCCGCAAATTAATAAACATTTTATTTGCTAAAAGTGAAATGAAAAAAAAATGTATAATAGGAATAAATAAAATGGATAATCGACAAGAGTGTTCGGCTGAAATTTGATTTACTCTCCATCTCACTCAGCACATGTCTGTCCCTCTCCAAACACACTCAGGACAACCCAGAGTCGAATCTCTTGAGCTCTTTGTATTGACATAAAATGTTATACGAGTATAAAGACTGACCTCATAGATAATCGAATAGACATCGTAATTTCTAGCTCAAACACTCGATAAGTTTCCTCTCTCACTCTCCATCACTCTCTCCCTCTGTCTCTCTTACTCCCGTTCTCTATTTCAATTTATTGCAATTTTTATTGCGACGATTTTTATGCGTTGTCAAGTGGCAATGCGGAAGCTGGCGAACTGCGGAAAAGCGGAAAATTGAGCGAAGGGAAACTCAAGTGTTGGCATTGATAGAAAGAAAATAATATCGTAAACTTACTTTTGCAAAGTGCGAGCGCCAAGAGTAGCGACAGCACAAAATACATTTCACAATTACATATCGTTGTCTTGACGGCAACTAAAAAGTTTTCGTGACCCCGCCCCCAAAACTATCGCACAATATTTTCCATTCATTCCTCCATTTTTCGCAGCAGTTTGCACTTCCGTTGTGCCTCACATTATGTCCTTTCGCACTGCAACTACCATGAACAACTCACGCACACATATACATATGTGTGTTGGTGTATATGTACATATGTGTATTTAGAAAAAAAAAAGTAACTCATATTTTTTCAGGCAAACATGAGAAGTCATTACTTTCGAGGGGTAGCCTCGACTAGTAGTTGAGTTCTCGTTAAATACTTGTTATAAATTATAGTGAAAGAAAATCCAAATCAAAAAAGTGCAAAAATAAAGTAGAAAATTTATTTTTAAATCAAGAATTTCGTCAAATGACAAAGTTAACAAAAAAAGACTTTTTTTACAAATTATAAATTTTTGCATTACAAATTGATAATTTACGGAATTACCAATAATTGAAATATAATGTTATATTAATAAAATACAAAGAAATTTAAATAAAATTAAAAATTTATATAAATATATGCAAATAAATTGTAGAATATATATATCTTTAAAGAAAAAATTAATTGAATATTTTTTCATGAACATGCATTTTATTACTTAAATTGGCAACATTACAGTCTATGAACATTAAAAATATTCAAATATAATAGTTAATGTGTTAAAAACGAAATTTAGTTGCAATCAAAATGTAATTTTTAGAATTTTGCTGTTCGGTAATGTAAATGATGTAATGTAAATTAGGTAAATATTAAATAAATATAATAAATACGAATTGAAAATATTCTGCAAATGAGAAGAATAAATAACTTATTATTTTTAAAGATCATATAATTGAGTTTTCTATTAATATTATATACTTAATTATCATATTTAAATTTATTAGATTCTATCTGCTTAATAAAAAAAATGCAAAATTTGTTTTTGAACTGCACTCAGTCATTAAACCCTAGGCTATATGAGAATCATTCCAGGGTATTTCGTATTAAATCATTATGAAAAAGCTTTTTGTTATTTCCGTTTAAAGCATATTATTTTTTGATGTCATAGACTTCCGGTTGCCACGTGGAGCAGCAACAGCAGCAAAGTAGAGAATGGAGAAAGGGGAGTGTGCTGAAGAAAGGGGGATAAAAAAGGAAAAGAGAGTTAAACAATAGCAAAAGAATACGAAAAGATTTTATCTCGCAAAGTTGAAAGAAAACTCTGTTTTCTAATGTCTCTGAATTTATACATGAATATCTTATATGGTATATTTAGCATTGACATTGAGACAACTGCAAAAGGGGAACTTAAGCGCTCATCCCTATAGACAAAATGGGAAATGCAGTCCCTAACGTTAAACTGATTTGGAAAGTGCTCTTGGCGGAGTTGCATTTCAATCGATTGGAGGAGTTAATGAAGCCATGCTCAATGAGTGCATTAAAGGAGTGTATACAGTTAGTATTCGATCCAAGTGCTGAGAAAATCAGTGCGGTCTGTTAAATAAATAAATTCAGCATATTTGCGAAATGCGAAATACGAGAAATGTGTGTGGAAAATGGAAAAGGAAAACACAGCAGGGAAAAACCAACATTAGGAAATGCGGCTAAAGTAGAACCAACAACAACCAACGGCGAAGAGCACGAATTAAAACTTGAGAAAACATTAAACAATTAAAAAGTTTACTTTGGTTTTAGCTTCAACCAAGCTGTTGTAATACTCTTTGTTGATGTTTGTTTATCGGTTGTTGCCGTTGTTGTTCCCCTCTTTTTGTATTATTGTTGTTGTTTAGCTTGAAGCTGCATGTTCATGTTTTAACTTCATGGCTATTGGCGAGAGCATCATCATCAAGTGCAGTCAATAAATGCGGCAATATAATCTACCGATTAATTAAGAGCCATCACAAGGGATTTTCTAATCAACTAAAAGTTTTCTTGGACATATGAAGATACTACCAGAATGGTCAGGGGGAAAGTAAGATCAGGGGAAGGGCAGTCAAGAATGCGTACTTTAATTCTGAATCTTTTATCATTATTTTTAATCAACTCTCAACTACTTTACTTGACTATTTAGCTATTTTAACATTCATATTTCTTACATATTTGTATTTGAAATATCAATGCTATCGATACAGACTATATATAGGTATTATCCATAGTTTCTTTGCTAATTTTATGATATTTTTTTGTATTACATTCTCATCTAACCTACACTAACTGCACCTATACTTTCAATAGTATCTGTTTTTTCAGATGTATCCCTACTATCCTATCAATCTTGAATTCTCTTTCCAACTTATTCTGACTATATAAGTTGATTCCCACTATTGCCTCCTCCGTCTCGATATATTCTATATTTTCAATCTTTAAAGTAGAGGAAGAAAAAATTCGTTGCTTACAAAAGAGAGTTTGTGCCGAGAACGAATAAAAAAATGAATAGAAAAACCGTATTATTGTTTTTGACCCTAACACATCTTTCATAATTAACTAAAATTTTTCGCCTCTTTCTGCGATCATTCTTGGGTTACTTACCTGATGAACGCTACTGTATACACATTGTATACACTCAAGTAATATTTCTCAATATTTGTCTCTTTGATTTTTCGTCCCATAACTACATATTACATAAATCAGATCACATGTCACAAATCGATAATATTTCACTTCAATACTAACTTAAAATTTATGAATTTTTAAATGCAGCAAAACTAACTATTAACAATGATATATGTATTTGCGTCAGTTAAGTTTATTTCAGTCTCTTTATTAAAATGAAAATAATGAGAATTTATGACCATTCCGAGCATCTGTCCACCCATCCATCGCCCCTTCTTGGAGGTCTTCCCTCTCTGCATAGATAAAAGTTTCACTTCACTGTTAAATGTTTAAGTTTGTTATCATTGAGTGGAAAGTGTTTTTTGGCTGCAAATTGTTTGCTTAAGTAGAATTATCACAAACTGTCAGGACCCCGTCCACTTAGACTGAATGTAGTTATGGGTTCGAGGAACGAAGAGAGGGTTGGTGGCACGAAGAAGAGGCAGCCAAACAAGGATGTTTGTTGGTGCGAAAAGCCGTTAACTGGCCAACGAGCAGTGTCAACTTTGAGTTTCGAAAGTTGCCAGGACACAAACAAAGAGCTTCCGATGCAAAAATTAGAACACAACCCATACAAAGGTGCCACACACACACAGACACATACATATGTACATTAGAGTACACGATGAGAACGAGAAAGAGTTGCAATGATTCTAATGAGGAAGCAAAGGAGGTGAGGCGATGAGATGTGGCAACAAGCGTTTTTTGGCACAACTTGCCACAATGAAGAAAACAAAACGAGCCAGCAAAATGCAGCCAGAGACAGATAGAGAAATAGAAAGAGAAACAGATACATGGCGGAAAAAGTTTTTTACTGTGGTTGAGCCAGACATTTTGGTTAGTTTTTTAGCCTCACTATTTTATTTTTTTCTTTATGTTAGAAACAATTCGAGTTTATTTTGGGGCATGTTTACGGATATTAAACACTTTATAATTAGTTTGGCACGCACACAGCGAACATATTAAATTAGAGCAGAGACATAGTCGCAGTTGACTTCATGTCGGCATGTGGCATGTAGCATGTGCCACATAAATTGGAGTGTGCCACTGCCTCATACGCCACACTGCAACTAAGCGGCATATAAATCACTGCACAAATGTAATAGCCCACGGACACAGGACAAAAGGACTAAGCGGGCGCAAGGACGTTCCAAGCGGAACCCTCAATATGCGTCAATGTGAGCGGAGTCTCTCAATAAATTGCACTGAAACACAACTCTTAACTTTTAGCGGCAAGCCAGAAAACTTTTTCAATTTGGCAGGCATCGCAAATTTGAGTTCTCTTCATGCTTGCGGCGTGCAGATACCCTGTGAAGTTTCTTTTTTGTCGAAATATATAATTAAGGAAATTTACCTTAAATTTTTAATTTTTTTAATTATTGTTTTCGAATGCAATTTATTTATTTTTAATGGTAATGATTGGCATGAGTGTTTTTACTTTATTAAATTAATTGAATAAATAAATAATGTATTTATTACTGCAATTTGTCAATTAATGAAAGCATATATTAATACTATAAATCGTTTTAGTGTTCGAGAAATATTTAATATATAATCACAAAACCAAAAAAATTTAAAATTAATAAAAAAATATTTTTTTTAGGTTAATTAGTAAAAGCGAATGTAATTAATTTGTTTAGTTGGATAAGAAAAATAATCTAAATATATATTTTTTTTTTAATTTTTTATTGTCACATAATATAATTCCACTGTAAACCCTAGAATCTGATTAAGTTGACGATTTCAGAATAAGTACTTTCAATTTTGTGACTTTGATAAGTTTCAAAAATTTATAGTCAGTTAGCTATAAATTTGAAAATACTGTAAAATACTCTTATATATATTAGATTTTTTTGGAACATTTCAAAAATGTTTTTATTCATTAAAAGTAATCAATTTTTTCTTGATATTCAACTGATTAAAAACTGCTTAAATAAAGAGAAATATATAAATATATTTATATACATATTTCTTTAATTGAATTTTGGAAATATGGGCGACGATTCCCTTTCATGCATAATTCATTTAAAATTAAATTTAAAATTTTTCTATAAGTAATGCATGTTTCTATTCATATGACGTAATTAATGAATATAAATAAACAAATTAGACTATGTTATGTGTACTTGGGTACATGATACACAACCATATGCATTTTATAGGGTATTCTCATAAGAGCAATCGTAGGCAAACATTTAACAACATGTGGGCATAGCTGCCATCTGTGTATGGGTGAATATGAGTGTGTGTGTGTGTGTGTTTGTGTGTGTGGATGTATGGGTGTGTGCTTTGGTGTGTAAAAGTGCGCTTTAATTTGCTGGTAAATTGTGCTCCAAATCCAAATTCCATCCAGACAAATACACAACCATAAATTGGCTCTCGAAAAACAAAAGGGAAATTGAGCGGAGGGTGGGGCAGAGCTCTCAACAAAAACTGTGCTCAAATATTTTTTGATGCCTTGTTCACTTTTGGTCTGTTGATACCCTGTACCCTGCCCCTAAAAGGTAGTTGCAGTTACTTTAAATTGATGTTGAACATACATTGAAGTTGATCAACTCCATGACTGAAATTGTGTTGCAATGAGTGCAAATTGGGCGCAAATGGGTGTGTGTGAGTGTGTGTGAGTGTATTCGTATTTGTCTGCAAGTGAATATTCATTCTCGTATTCGGAGTTGGAGTAGGTTTTGTAGCGTGTCGTCGCCGCTTTATAGTAAACTTGGCTAACACAAGTTGTGGCCGCTTTTAGACATGATCATAATTCATGGCAGACTTACGAGGTAGCATGGTAGTGTTGTGGCATGAGGCAAGTGGCATGTGGCATGAAGCATGCCCAAGTAAATCCTTTGCGTAGCAATAAATTTGTATTTTTATGCCAACTTGCGTTGAGTACTCGCATATCCTGGCAAAGGCAAGCAAACACAAGCACACCAAAGGACTCAAGGACACAGGGACACTTGCCTTGCATTATTTATCTGGGAAAAACTTCACATTATCATTTTAAAATGCGCCTAAATGGCGTTAAAGTGTATAATATATTATGGCCAAAGGGCAACACAGTCCTGCCCTTGACTTGCCACCGACTTAAAGTGTTTTCACCTGCAACTGCACCAGCAGCAACATGCCACGCCCCACATGTATCCATCTCTATATATATGTAGGACATACTCTTTCGCATTGTGGCCGTCGTTTAATGAGCTGCAGCGAAGCGAACTGAGGAGAAGACCAGGACCAGGACCAGGACCAGATCAGGGCCATTTTGCGGGCACTTGAATCGGCCAGAATAGGGTCGATAGGGAAGATAAGCGGGTGACATTGCCGAGCACGCTGGATACGAGCAAGTGGTGTCCTGTGGGACCCCAAAATGGTGGCCAAATCGAGACGAAGTGAAGAGAAGTGAGAACTCGACCCGGCGAAAATGCGTGCGGAAAGTGTGTAAATGACACCAAGCAATTTACAATAATTGCAAGCGAAGTCGAAGAGAGAAACAGACAGAGGAGAGAAAAAGAGAGAAGTGAGAGAGGGAGGGAGCAGGCTGGTTGTCAGCAAAAAGGGTCTGTCTCTGTGTCTGTCTCTGGCCTGGCCTTAAAGTGCACTTGAAGTTAAACGCTCAGCGACTGGGAAGTTGACAGCATAAAGTTAAATGGTCAGAACAGCACTTGGGATTCAAAGGAGACTCAACGAAGCAGACCAATACAAGAGAGTGAGGAGGGGGAGAAGAGGGAGGGAACGAGAGAAAGAGGAGCAGAGGCAGACAGGGTGGAGGACTCGTAGAAATCTTATTAAAACTTACAGCTGCAATAAATAAAATAAATTTATTCCATTATGTTAACCAAACACGATTTACGGATTATAAAGATGATTTATAATCAGAGCCAAACACCGTAATCCACTTGCATAAACAGCCAGCCAAAGGCAGCAGGCAGCAGTCAGCAAGGAAGCAAGGATACAGCGAGGAGGCGACAACAACTTGGCACAAACATGAAGCATAACAAGCAGACGAAACCACAAAACTCGTCCTGGACCCACCTAAAGCTACAGCTACAACTACATTCAGAGCCACTGGTGGTTGCCAACCAGTCAAGCAGCATCTCCTACGTAGAAGGAGGCGAAGATGGTGACGATTACGAAGACGGAGACGGGGAGCTGCAGCCGGGCAGCACCTGTCCTTGGCCAGACCCCAGTGATGCGGTGATGCGGTGTTCCTCTGTTGCGGGGGCCAGCGACTTATGAAAACTGAATCGATTTCAATATTTATACAGCACCGAGCGAGGGAGCAGCCAAGGAGAATGCAAAGAAAACAAACAAGCGAAGACATGCAGACAGCCACAGAGCGACAGAGACAGACAGAGCGACAGAGAGAGAGAGAGAGAAGAATCTTCTCTTTGGCCAGTCGATGCTGTTGGAGGTTCAATCGAGCGGAAAGCGCAGAGCACGGAAGCGGAAGTGTATAATTTAAAATTGACCTCAACGTGCCAACTAAGAAATCTGAAACGAGGCCAATAGCAGCTACTCTGGTTCTAGTATAGGATCAGTTTTGGGGTTGAGGTTTGAGTCTCGGCTGCAAGAATCGAGAAAACATCATGATAAACAGTTTGCATTTATTTAGCCAAATCAATGTTCGTTATACACAATACGAAAATTTCTCTTTCAATTTATGTGACTATCTTTCTCTGCCTCTTTCTCTTTCTTTTACACACTTTTTTTTTTAAATTTTTATGCATGTTGTTGAAATCTAATTTCTTTGGAAAATCAGTAAAAAATATGGCTAGAGTTAAATATATTTGCAGGTCTTATATTTTCTAGAAACATGTTTAAACATATTGCTGTGAGAGCAAATGAATTGGAGCAATTGCGTAAAGAGTTATACGAATAGTTTATTATTTTGTTTCATTTTGTTTCCAATATATTCGATTACTCTCATTTATCCATCGGGGCACTCCATACAAAATTTAACATATAAAATAAATGCAAATATTTGCTATACTTAGTTGAAAATATATCGGGATTCGAAACTGTTAGTGGCTTTCTTCTGCTTGATTAAAATGAAAATCAAAATTTTATTTATTTAATAATATTAATCTATGGTCGAACAAATTATTTGATTTCTATTGGGAGTCCCCATATTATAAAAATAAAAATAGTTCAATTGAAATTAATTAAATATTTTGTTATTAGAAGTAATTATTTTAAAGGCCATAAAAATATTTAAAATTAATAATTATCCAGCACTCTCTATTCCTTTAAATTCGCCTCTCGTTTTCTCCCTTCCACTTCCTCTCTATCGATCTCTTTCTGAATCATTGCCTCAGTCTAGTTGCACTTTTATTCGCAACTCCCTTAATGGATTTTATTCAATCGCAAACAGATGCAAAAATCCGTTGAGGATTTTGAACCACAATAATGACTTTGATTATCCCGAGTTTTACATGGCATCAGCATGTGCACGAGTCCTGAGAGTGGCATGTGCAGTTAATGCGCCTACGACAATGTTCAGCCAAAGCAAGAGGAGCCACTACCACTTCTGCACTTCCTCATCGTCCCCTCCTCCGATGTTACCTGAACTTGGCTGAGGGACGCCGAATGAATCCCTGACTGGCGGCAGCTCAATGAGACTCAGCTGAGATTGAACTGGGGCTTTTGGGCGGGGATTTTGGTGACGGCAAACAACGTGCATATCCAACACACATACACTCTCACAAGTGAATCTAGATGCATGTAACACACACACACACACATATATACAGAGATTTATACGCATGCCACTGAAAAGCGCATGCTATTTGCATATCATTACAGTGTGCGGGTGCATCCGTGTCTGTTTGATTACCTCTGCAACAGCAACAGCAACAGCAACAGTGTGTGTGAGTGAATGTGCGAAAGAGATAGATACTGGATGTAAAAGAGACGGAGAGATGTGGCTGTGCAGGTGAAATACGTATCTGGAGCCGAAGTGTGGACAGACATTTCCAGGCCATCAAATCGAAACACTCGATAAATCAGTTTGACAAATATACAAATCGATCAGTTGTGCAATGGAACTATGTCAGCCGCAGACAGCACTAGCTGTACTGGGAATTCCATAGCGGGGAGTATCTGTACAAACAGTGAATGAGATGAAAAATACAGATAGAGATGGAGTGTAAGCGGCAACTATCGCAGTCTCAGCTAATTACTTTGGCAATAAAACAAAGCTCTATAGTGGCTCATGGAATGAATTTGTAACTTTCTTAAATAGTTCAAGCCTAACTTTAAGAAATATTTTTAATAATTTGAAAAATTACATTAATTTCAGGTATTTGTAGACTTTGATAGAAAATTATATAAATAATTTTTTTTAATTATCATAGATATATATATTAATTTTTATAATTTATTTAAAAAAAATAAATCAGTTTCGAATAATTTTAGAATGTGTTAGAACATTATATAAATCATATATTTATAATAAATTAAAGATTTCAAATATATTTATTTATTAATTGTAGAACCAAAATTTTAATGAAGGTGTATGCAAAAGATTATTCTATTTTGCATTTCCATTTATATTACTGTTATACATTTAATTATTTTAAATGTAATTTTTTTAAATTAAATATCGAATTTAAGAGTAAATCAAGTATATTTAGATTTTTATTAAGCGTGGAACCACAATATATCTTAATAACTCAGCTATGTTTAAAAGAAATTATTTTTGATTCAGCCCAATATATTTTATAATTTGATATTTCTGAAGATAAGAAGCAAATATTTTTAAAAGTCATAAAATTTTTTATGGAAAGTAAACAGTTTTTAGTATAAAAATAAATTGAACAATTTTCATAATTTTTTTTGATTTTCTAAAACTATTTTTCTGTTAAGAACAAACACCGATTGAGAAAGAGGGAAATTCAACTAAAAGTCTTTTAAGAGATAAATACAAATAAATTTCTTTTAAATTTTATAATATAAATAATAAATATAAAAATATTTTTAATTTAAATATTGTAGTATTACAAATAATAAATTTAAAATTATAATATGCACTCAAATATATGATTATTATCAACAACATTATTTTTTTATGATTAATGTTCAAAGTAATCATTTTCTTTGATCTAACAAAAACAAAAATATTATCAACACAAGTCAATTTGAATATAAATGAATAAACCTTGTGTCGCAGTTCATGTATTTGTTTTGATATTTAAATATTATAGCATACTTTTTTGGGCAGCAGAGTTTATCTTTTGTCGGCAGCATTTTGAGGTAAAAATGATTTCCAATTAACTAATTAGGAAAAACCTGAAAAAAAACGAAATACACTATGTTATAGTACACATATACATACATCTCACCCATTCACACACACACACACATGCACAAGCTGACAGGTAGAAATGTAACTTGAAGAGTAGACAAACCAGAACAAACACAATTGTCGCCGAGTCATTTAGCAGCTGTCAATACAGAAGCTCTTGGCCAAAACACACATACACAGAGAAAGAGATAGAGAAAGATACAGAGGGAATAAGAGAGAAACAGACACACGTGTTGAGTTTTCGCCACAAGTTGAGACTGAGATGGGGACGGAGACAGTTGTACAACTGGAAATACAACATTATTGTTTGGGGCAGTATCAGGTTGTGTTGTGTCTTGTGATTTAATGAACTCATTAACATAATCTTAACATCTCATCAACAGTTGAACAAGGCAGCCGCTAGTACCGAGCCATGCTACGACTATTGTTAACAACGCAACATGCCTGAGAAATGAGACTGAAACACAGGGAAGGAATGAGACAGAGAGTGTGTGGAATGCTCGACAACATGTTGCACTGAGAGTTATGCCTAGGAAATGGAGTTCATGTAACCATGTAATTATTGCCTTTCCAGGCAAATCAATAAACAGATTCCATCATGTTGTCCTCGCTCTCTCTTTCACTCTCTCTCTCTCTCTCTCTCTGTCTCTGTCGTTATCTTGCAATAATCATGAGAGCATATGAGTTTGTTATTGCAGCTATATGAGATTGAGTTGATGGATTCAAGTTGCAAGACGAGTTGCAAGTGGCAGTGGCAGCGGCAGGCGAGACTGCTTTATGAGAGTGTGCTCGTCGTATGCCGTGTTTAAGAGCTCATAAAATGCGATTTGGGGCGAGATTAGGTGGTATGCATATCGGTGTATGTGTGTGCAACAAAATGATTGCGTGTCTGTGTGGCAAGTGCCATAAATCATGAGAAAGCGAATTAAAACTCAAGTACATTAAAATAATATCTGCAGCGTGTGGAGAGACAAGAGCCACAAAATGAAGAAACTCCGCTAATAAATTCCTTGTAATCTGCATAAAAACGCGACTACGACTCAGACTTATCCAAGTGAGGGTATTAGCTTGTGCGGTGCTTTGGCAAGGGGACACCGCCGGAGACCGCGCATACATTCAACCAGGTTAAAATGAAAAGTATATATAATATACATATTATATATATCCATAAATATATACATATATATAGAGAGAAATATGGCTAGATACTCTTCTAACAAGCAGGTGCCCATCGAGAGTGAAAGAGATGGAAAATAGAGAGAAAGAGTGAGAGGGGAGAGTGGAAGCGACAACAGCTTGTTGAATACAATTATGGCAGCTTGAGATTGAAACTTGAAGCGCGCTGTCCGCGATGATGAAGTTGCCACTTAGCCAGCAACATCAACAGCAATAACAACAACAACAACGTGCAACTGCTGCTGCTGAGCACAAGTGCCACATTAACAAGCAACAAACGCGGCAAGAACTTGGGACTCTTTTTATTACCCTCTAGAGCACAGGACACACAGGGCCAAGATGAGGACGTTGCCCAAGCCCAAGTTCCACGGCGATTAAATTTAATTTCTCTGTATGTAAGGGTGTGTGTGTGTGTGTGGGTGGGTGAAGAATACTTCAACGGGTAGCCATGACCATGGCATCTGCAGCCTCATCCACAGCCTTATCCTTGCGGCTGCAGCTGCGCTTGAGGCCGACGCTCAGTTAAAGTGTCGCCAAAGATCAAAGCCGTGGCCAGGTGAGTTGAGTTGAGGCAACTCGAAATGCGAATGAAAAATATTATGCACACAGAGGCACCTCACACACACACACATATACATACTTGGTACATGCAGAGAGTGCAAAATAAAAGGAGAATCCAGAGACAGCAGGAGGTTTCTTCTCATTTGCACTTCCTTGTTTCATTATTCTTTATTTTTTGAGGGAGAAAATGGCCTTGCAAAAGACAATAAGCGCATAAATTACGCACGAAAAGGCGCGTCGAGGCCCAAAATGTGCACAACAACACTCTCACACACATACCCCACAAGGATACAGATACACACACACGTACATAGATACATACAGACATTTTAACAAACGTAATGAAAACGTAAATCCCTGCATGGCATTTACAACTCAACGCAATTTCTTTCGCTTTCAGACTTCGTCTTCTGCAGTTTTTCTCACTCTCTCTCTCTCTGTCTTTCTCTCTCATACTCACTCTCTCTCTCTGTCTCTGTATTTCTCTCTCTCATTTTCTGACTTGTAGGCCAAGCAGTCGCCAGAGATTACAGCAGCTCACAGTGCGGCACACATACAGTTGCATCTACTATTGCCAGTCATGCCACACGCACTTACCGCTATCTGACTTTTCTTCTTCTTTCACAGTTTTCCCATTTTCTTTTCCATTCGCTTTTTTTCGCATTTGTTGTGGCCAGGGAAACGCTTCACTGAGCTCCTTGAATTTATTATTGTATATGTATATAGATATTTATTTTTTTTGTTGGCCAGTCTCTAATATGTTTATATAAGTGGGAGTGGGCGTGGCAAGCATAAAAATAGAAAGTAGAGCGAGAGAGAGAAGAGAGAAAAGAATGAAGTGGAGTAGTAAAATTGCCCCTCGTCAGCGTTTGTCATAACGGAAATTACATATTTCTATGTTAATTTTGTGCGTACTACAAATACTTCAGGTGCCACAGTTCAGCTCCTCCTGCCACTTGCCACATTGTGCGCGCGCCCGTGTGGCATGCAACTAAATTGCTGCCACGCTGGCCACCAAATGGTCTGCGAACTTTGCCTAATTAGAAAATCACAGCGCCTAGCAAATGCGTGCCACGCCCCGTCAGCAATATGCCACAAGCAAGAGCTCAAGGGTTAAAGCAACAGAGAGAGAGAGAGAGAGAGAGAGAGAGAGAGAGAGAGAGAGACAGTGAGATAGTTAGAGAATGGGGGCAATTGGGGGCGTGTGGCAAAGGTAGCTTGTGGCTGGCTGCATGCCGCAGCTATGCTACTGTGGCATAATTCTGTTATGCGTTGCATTCATCCCACTACCCCGCTACCGGTTCTCCTCCCCCCAACATGCAACAAACATAGAGATACAGAGAGCAGTTGGCATGCAACATGGGTTGCTAAAACAGAAGCCAAACCAATTTGCCACATAGACAGTTTGTGGATGCTGCACTGCTTCACCGGCCACAGCAAGTGCTATCAGCTTGGTAGAGGGGGTGCGGGGAGGGTGGCTGGTTGAACTACACATTGTTGTTGCCCCTTCTTTTTTTTAATTTTCAAGCTCCACAGGTTGCAAAGCAATTAGCGAATAAAATAACGAAAGGTCCTTTGCCAACGACTTTTGTTGTTGTCATTAACACAACTTGTTAATTAAATAAATATGTAACAGTTTTGTGCCACAACAACACATCCCCACACCACCCAACCACCCACTCACCCTCCCTCACAAGCATTCACACATAGAAACATCTGTAGGCAACCCAAAAGGACATTTTATATGAATGCATTGCCGCCTGCAGGAATTTGAGGTCGAGACCCAGGCTGAAAAAGGTTCGGCAACATTTTGTTGCATAACGCACATTTGATGTGGCAGCATCGGTCGTTTCAACTTGACATTAACGCGTTAATTGCATTTTCATGTTCTTGCGGTCAGTTATATGTTTGTTCTTTACTGTTGCTTGTCCCAATCATAAAAACTGGCCACATCCAAGGACCAGGACCAAAACCAAGACCAGGATCAGGACCAACATTATGCTCTAATAAGCATTACTTTCTATGATAGACATAGATACATTTATCCCTCATTCTAATGGCCCTTTTTTGGCCGTGCTGCCAATGCAAATAATGGCAGAATTTTCAAAATGACAACAGTTGCCAATGCTGTCATTAAGCCGTGCCCCTGCAACACCGCCAGCCTGCCCCAGTTGCCCCGTCCGCCATTTGCCAGCGGCAAAAAACATATCCGTAAAACCCTTGATGGCATCATCAGATTTTCCACAATGTATAGCCCGATATTATGTGTGGCATATAGAGAGATATCATTTGTTTCTATATCATCAGGCTGCAATCGCCTGGGGCAACTATTTGTGTCGCTTTTTGTGCCACACTTTGTTGCAATCGAAAATGCCCCTGGGACTTGTGTAAATTACCCAGCGCACAGCACGGCGTATGTAGATTGAATGTGCCTCAATCTCTAGTCCACTTCAAGTGGCAGTTGTTGCTGCAAGTGTGGCAATTAGCGGTACCCCCAACTCCTCTCATTACTAACGCAGGGTGTTAAGGGGTGAAGGGTGGAGCACTTCACCTTCATTAATTGAACATTTCATTGCAGAGAATTCTTCTCTAATTGCTTCACGGCCTTCACTTTGAACTTCGCCATGAATTATTTAGGACATAATTTCCATTAATCAAATCGAGATTGAATTCATTTACTAAAATATATATTATGTTTATTACAAAAACAATTAAAAAGATTATAAATATAAAATATTTATTTTATTTTATGATAAATTGCAAAAAACAAGGGTATTCTAGTTTTGTGAATGTACGTTAGAGAGGAAATGGATTGTTTTCCATCCCTTAAAGTATATATACAACTGCGATCCCCACTTAGAAGCTCTGGAGCCAAATTCCCGCAATATTGTGTCAGAAATTTGGATATTTCAATTTGACACCTTTGTGTTGTATGTACCTGTATGGTTGCCAACTAAGATAAATTAATGTAAACTAATATTATTAATATGTTATTAATATTTATTTCATCTCAAAAAAACAAAAAAAAATGTTTCAGCTCTTTCTAGAAAAAGGGGTCCTATTATTTTTGTGGATTTTTTAGGCTTTTTCATTAACTTAATCAAATTTGTTAAATTCGCTTATTAAAAAAAAAATAAAATAAAAACAATTTTATAACCTGTGCTATATTATAATCATTGTCAAATGTGCGTAATACTGAGGAAAGTGACTTCCGACCCTATAAAGAACTTACATATATTATGACTCAAGATCAAAAGAGAAATCAATTTAGTTGTGACCGTCGGTCCGCACGTGTGTTCGTCTGTCTGTCTGTCTGTCTGCCCGACCGTCCGGCTTTCCGTCCGTGTGAGTGCCAAGATCACAACCACAATAAGGTACTCCAAATTTGTCAAGTAGACTTCTGTACACCATATGCTGATCAAGTTTATATTTATTTTGGATGCCACGCCCTATTTATCCACAAGAGAAAATACATTAATTTTCTTTGAATGCTTTTTTCTCAGAGACTATAACATTGACATTTTCAACATTATTAATTCTGTAATTAGTTACGTAATTTCCATTAAATTTTTAGCATATTAGGTTAATTCATTTAAAAAAAAATTAGATTAATTATTTGAATTTCTTATTTTAACATAAAAAAATTAAAATTAATCTCAAATGATCACAATTCAATTATAATTTATTTATTTTATTATTATTATTATTTATTTTGTTTAAAATGGGTATAAGAAGGATAGAAAATATTTAGATGACTGCATGAAATATTTGTTTATTATCACTATTCAATATAGAAATTTATTTTTATTATAAAAAGGTGTAGTGGCTACCCCATTCATTTTAAAACATATATATTTAGATATATACTATATATACATAAATCAGAGAAAGCGAAAAAGAGTGATTTCGATAAAAAAAAATCTCTTCTCAACTCAAATGATATTGAACTCAATTGAATTATAAAATAAAAAATATTCCTTATATGATTATATATATCTTTAAAATATTCGCAGCATTACGAATTCAATAATAAAATTTTAAACAAATTAAATATATACATTTATAAAACTCTCTTGGCAAACAATTATTAATTAAAAATGTTTTTAAAAACAACATTTTTATTTTCGTAAATCGCTTTGAATATCGTTAAGCACGCAAAGTGAGTGAATAAATGTTAAAAGTGTATTATTTACTTCAAATGGAGTAAATAGTTTAGTTGGATTTATAGAGTTGAACAATTGTTTAAGCACTTTATTTATTTAAAATGTTTAATTGATCCGGCAATTGTAAACAAACACATTTGGGTGTTTTTTGAATTGAATGGCCTTTAGGAAAAGTGTTTTCCCGATTTTTCGCTCTCTGTTATTTTCTTCCACTTTATTTTTTCTGTTTGATTTTTGTTTCTGTTTTTATGTTTTCTGTTCGATTTGTCATGCTTGGTTTTTTAACTGCTATTTGGCATATCAAACACTAAAAGGGCTTAAGGGGATTTCGTTGACGCACTCGTTCGATATGGTTGCGATTCAATTCATTTGCTTTCAATTGAATGTGTTGGTGGTCAGTGAATGGAGTGGGTTTGGGAGGATGAGTGGTGGGGTGGTTAAGTTGGCGGGGGTAGTTTTCAATTCTATTTTCTTTTCTTGTTGTGCGTTGTGTTGATTGCCTGCGGCCATTTGCAGCTGCTGCGAGTTTCCGTTTCCTCTCTATGCAGATCTTTACACATTCCCATGTTTTCACTTTTTCTGTTTATCTATCATTTAGGCCTTATGTGTATCCACCAAATATCCTGACTGTTTCATTAGCCACGCCCCCAACTTTCAGTGAGGTTATTAAAAATTTTAAATTTGATTTTTTTTTTATTTAAGCTTCGCATATGTCACAAAATTAATATTCTATATTTAATGAAGTGTTTGCACGGCTTTGTAAATACATTTTTTTTAGGAGTTCGAATTATAAACATTATTTTATACATATTTGAACTGTGAAATTCTCTATCGATTTTAAATTTTTAGCAATTGTTGTCATATTCTCACGGTTCTTTGGCTTATGATATGAAATAAAACCTATTATATCATACATTTCTAACTATAATATTTTATATTCTATATTTTCTTATTTGTTTTGAATTTTTAGTGTATATTCATATATGTATACGATTAGCCAAGATAATTAGTACATCGGTTATTGTTCAGTGTATTGCAACATAAAACTTTCGAATTATCTCCAATGGATTTTTGTTTTCATCACACTGTCCACAAAATTGCATGTTATAGAAATAGGAAATGGAAGTCTAAAAACCTGTCAAGTCATTATTAATGCTGTTGTTAACTAATTAAAAAATACTAATATGAAAAATTGAACACACTAGTCACAATCCGCAATGAAATTTATGCGTCGCAGAATTGCTGTACTTATTATTTCAAAGAACCTATTTTATTCAATTTCGGCTTTAATCAAAGTAAAGTAGAAATGCACAATTGTTTGAATAATTATTTATATGATCTCTATTGATTTTTCAAACGATCTGCAACAAAGAAAATTCATCTGAGTTTTGAACGGATAAAAATGAATTTATCAACCAAATAATTTTATATTGGAACGCCGCCAGCGGTTACAGAAGAGATGCGCTATTCCAATGACGCATTTTCAAATATATAGTATGTACGTGCACATATGTATATATATGTATGTATTGAGAAGTATCGCCAATATACGTACAAACTTGTAATTTGTTATTTGGCGAACGATCGTTTGCGATAGATAAAGAAGGCAGGGTAGCAAAAATAAAAAATTATCTCTAATAAAAATGCATTTAATCTAATAATGTGCAAGTGCCTAACTATATATAAGAATCGTCGAGCAATTCTTCGATTAGTTTGATCAGTAATATGGAAGTTCTAGTTGCCTTCACAAGTTTATTTTAAACATAAATTTTATGTTGAAATACAATTATACAATATTATAAAAAGTGCAACCAGATCGAGGAAATCAATCACAACGAATTTCGTTTAAAAACTTAATGAAATGTCGGAATATATTGAATACAAAGACTTCCAATTGGAAATACCCGTAAATATATGTACAGTATAAAAGTAATTTTATATAATACATATAGTATTGATGATTACAGAAAATCGGATTCGGGGCATTTAGCGATGTGTACAAGGCAACCTGGACAATGAGAAGTGGAAAGCAAAAAATTATTGCAGTGAAAAAGTTCAGAGACATTGTTAGAGATGAAAGTATCGAAAGAGAAATTTTCAATTTATCAAGAATTGATCATGAACATGTCGTTAAAATATTTGGTAGCAGCAACGATGCGGAAAACTCAACTTACATTCTTATGGAATACGCCGAATGTGGAACCCTTCATAAATTTATTCATAATGATTCTTTGAGACCTTCTTACTTTCATTCCCTGAATTTAATGTATCAGTGTGCGAAGGTAAGCCTATAGTTTAAAATAACCTTTGAAAGTACAATGTATCAATGTCAACCTCGTTATCTATTTTATCATTCAGGGTATGTCATACCTGCACGGTCGTGGAATTATCCATCGCGATTTGAAACCCCATAATGTTTTTCTTTTTGATAATTATTCAATATTGAAGATTGGCGATTTCGGCACTGTAACTCAGATGGCGTCCAACTTGTCAACAAATGTAGGAACCCCCGCTTATATGGCACCAGAAGTAAGACATTCCGAAAAACAATATCTCTAATGAACATAGTTTTCATCTGCCTAAAAATATTTGAATATATGATATTGTTAAATTTCCAAAATATTTTAGATATGCAGAAATGAGAGATATTGCAAAAATTGTGAGGTGTAAAGTTATGGCATAAATATTTAAATATAATTTTCCAAAATATTTTAAATATAAAAAATGAGAAATACTGCGAAAAGTGCAATGTGTGTAGTTATGGCATAAATATTTAGATATATTGTTAATTTTTCAAAATGTTTTAGATATGCAGATATGAGAGATATGAGAGATATTGCAAAATGTGTGATGTGTATAGTTGTGGCATAAATATTTGGAAAATTTTCTAAAATATTTTAGATATGGAGAAATGACAAATATTGCGAAAAATGTGATGTGTATAGTTATGGCATAATATTTTGGGAGGTAATGGCAGGTCAAATACCATTTTCGCATATCAGAAATTCAGTCAATTTTACCATAGCGATCGCATCGACACAGGGTAAGTTCGGATAACAAAATATGACTGTCCCGACAAATACTTAATTTTATATATACACAGGTGATCGTCCTCCTCTCAGTGCTGTTGATGGATATGATAACTCTATGGATCTAAGAACATTAATCGAAGTTTGCTGGGACCCATGTCCAAGTAATCGCACATCAATGAAAAACTTGGAGTTGTGCTTAAGAAGGGATTCCCCAGAATCATATAATATTAATATCAACATTTTGAAATCTGCATTGAAAGATGTAGATTATAGATCCATTACCACGGATCAGGTTATAGGTAAGTACGAACTCTGTTGAAAGAAACTATATTCATACGATTGAGGATATATTAAGAAAGCTTAGCTTGCTGTTAAACCTCTTAGGTTTCTTAGCGGCGTTAATGATATAAACTTAAAGAAGAACACGGGATGAATTTCGGTTTTTGTGACGTTTATTGTGCACTGTACAACTGTGAAGAACGTAGGCGTCTTGACACGGGTTGACAATGCGACTAATATGTGTAAGATGTAAAATGAGAGTAATAATTTGTAATGCAGACAATAGAATGTGTAAGAAGCCGCTGCCGAGCTGCGAGGCTGTAGAACAGTTACAGAGAGTGATCATTAACAGTTTCACACCCACTGTACTTTATGCTGCTCCCGATACTTGCTTTCTTAAATCAGAAAGTTTATAATAGAAAACATTTAAAAATAATAATGCCCTTTAACTTAACCATAGTAAATTTAGATTTATAACTAATAAGCCATCTTTTTTAGCAACTCGTCACCCAGAAGCTTATTTGCCCATGGATAAAAATATTAATTGTAATGTCATTAAATTGGACGGAGTAAGTATAGAGTGTAAGCTTAAATTTTTCCAGTGTATTACATGAAGTGATTACAGAAAATTGGAAGTGGAACATTTAGTGATGTATACAAAGCAATCTGGAATATTAATGATGACACGAAATTAATTATTGCAGTCAAGCAATTTAATACAATTATTCAAGATATAAAAATCAATCAAGGGATTCACAATATATTAAAAGTTGATCATGAACATGTTGCTAAATTGTTTGGAATCAGCAAGGACACGGATTCCTTAACTTTCATTCTTATGGAGCATGCCGAGTGCGGTTCCCTCCACCAGTTTATTCATAATAATACAAACACCCCGTCTTACTTTCATTTACTAAACCTTATGTATCAATGTGCAAAGGTATGTGATTTTTCTCATTATATTTTTGAGCCTCTAGCCAAAAGGTATGGACTATTTTCTTATTCAGGCTCTGGCTTACTTGCATAATCGAAGCATTATGCACGGAGATGTGAAACCGCATAATCTTCTACTTTTCAATAACTATCAGAAACTAAAAATATGCGATTTTTCCGCCATAACTCAAATGGCCTCGAATCCTACTTCGGCGCCTATTGCAATAACTGCTTATATGGCGCCTGAAAGAAGGTATCAGAGAAAGGTATCAGAGAAATGCGATGTTTACAGTTATGGTATTACGTTGTGGGAGGCAATAACACAAATGGATGTTTCTGAATTTAAACAATATTTGGAACTGGATGATTCAATATATAAGCGAGATATCACAGGTGAAAATATTCAGATATCCCATTTACTCATGTGCAGTTTATGCAGATACATCATTCTTAACTAAGTAGATTACTGATTACAATTTATATGGCGCCTAAAGAGCATCCACATCAACATCGGCTTACACATTCACAAAAATCAAGTATAAAAATTGTAGAACAATTTCTCAACATTGTACTGATTTCAAAGTTTATTTTACATTTTTTTTAATTCTTACTACAAAATTTTTAAAATGATTTACTATACATAGAGGGATTTTCTGATTAATTTGGCATTTATTTATATTTTACACACCGAAAATACATCAAAAAATAGAATCGGCAATGCAAGCTATAGAAAATCGGTTGTTATATTGATGATAGTGGATGATGGCAATGATAATGTCTAGTTTGCCTGAAAGACACAGAAGATAACGAATGATAAGTCATCTGAGGTGAGTCAACATCCTCATTGACAGTGCGAAAGATAATTAATGTTGATAAGAACAAACTCTTGATATATAACAGAAGGGGGGTGTTTATTATTATTATAAATATTATTATTATTATTATTATTATTATTATTATTATTATTATTATTATTATTATTACTATTATTATTATTATTATTATTATTATTATTATTATTATTATTATTATTATTATTATTATTATTATTATTATTATTATTATTATTATTATTATTATTATTATTATTATTATTATTATTATTATTATTATTATTATTATTATTATTATTATTATTATTATTATTATTATTATTATTATTATTATTATTATTATTATTATTATTATTATTATTATTATTATTATTATTATTATTATTATTATTATTATTATTATTATTATTATTATTATTATTATTATTATTATTATTATTATTATTATTATTATTATTATTATTATTATTATTATTATTATTATTATTATTATTATTATTATTATTATTATTATTATTATTATTATTATTATTATTATTATTATTATTATTATTATTATTATTATTATTATTATTATTATTATTATTATTATTATTATTATTATTATTATTATTATTATTATTATTATTATTATTATTATTATTATTATTATTATTATTATTATTATTATTTTTATTATTATTATTATTATTATTATTTTTATTATTATTATTATTATTATTATTAATATTATTATTATTATTATTATTATTATTATTATTATTATTATTATTATTATTATTATTATTATTATTATTATTATTATTATTATTATTATTATTATTATTATTATTATTATTATTATTATTATTATTATTATTATTATTATTATTATTATTATTATTATTATTATTATTATTATTATTATTATTATTATTATTATTATTAATTATGAAGATTTAATTTATTAAGATCTTGAAAAGACTGAACTACAATCTTCTTACTTGTATTAGTTTAAAAATTTAAGTCGCTCATTTAAGAAACTTAAAAATATTTAAGTAATTTTTAATCCAATTCATATTTATTTATATATTTCCAGCCATACAACGGAGTGCAATTGATCAAATGATATATTCCGAAGATATTAAAAAATTAATTAAATCGTGTTTGAAATATGATCCACACTTGCGGGTATCAATGACTGACGTTGAACTCTGTTTAAGCAAGAATTTTTATGAGTTACAAAATCATAAGCTCGATATGAGCATATCAAATTGTGAATGATAAACTCTATAATATGAAACATATGAGTAAAAATAACAAGTGATTATTTTTCAGTATGGTACCATGGCGAATTGGAGTTTTGGGAAGCGGAAACTTTACTCAGCAAACCGGGATACTATTTGGGTAGGTATAAAAACAAAGTAAATTATATTTTAATTCCATAATTTGTATTTTTAAAAAGTCTACAGAGTGAAAGGTGTATGCGGAATATATGTGTTCAGTTGCTTGGGAGAAAGTCGTATTGATGTTAAGTGAGCTCAATCTTGCAATAACATTATTAGCAATGACTATTTAAAATTTTTCTAAATATTTTAACTAATATCTAGAATATTTTCGTATTTTGGAGAATATTATGCTGAAGGCATAAGGTTCCACTCTCTTGACGAAGCTGTGAAATTCATTGTATCTTTTATGGAGGAAAAACCGGATTGTACAATGACTCCTTTGGCGCCTCTGAATAAAAGGAAATGCTTTCTGCAACTGGCACATGGAACATGGCAGATTCTTTATTCACCTAAAAGCGAACACTATTTTCGTAAACATGGTGTTATCCATGCCATTGCATTGTACTCATATAGGAGTAAAAGCGAATTTTCGAATGAGCTTAGCTTTCAAAAAGGAGACATTTTTGTAATGCTATATGAACTCTGTGAGCATTGGGTATGGGTAACAAAAAGCTGTACCAATGAAAATGGAATGGTTAAGAGGCAGTATATTTGTGATTTGGAAATGCCATTTGATCGAAACATTGTCTTTCCGTGGTACTTTCCGGACTGTTCTTTAGAGGAAGCCGCCTTAATTTCGGCTTCTGGTAATTTGTAAAATTTTTGAAACGAAGTGAAATTTTTGTTTAATATTATCAATCAATTTTGTAGCTGGTGAAAACTCATTCCTAGTACGACCACATGATTATAATACAAACAGCTACTCACTTTGCGTCAATACGAATAATAAAATTATTGAAAAAACAATTGGAAATGAATTGATGTTCACGATAGACGGACTTCAAATTAACAGCTTGCCGCAAGTAATCGAATCCATATATAAGAAGGATAACCTTAAAGTTCCACCTATTAACTATCGCTACATTATCACTGAACTGTTGACAGTTGATGATTGGCCAAGAATACCTCAAAAATGCGAAAATACCGAAATAATATACGATGGGACAATGAATATAAAACGAGAACTCCACTGTGTCTGGGATACAGTATATGTAAAATTAATTAAGGGATCCTCTTATGCTTTATGCTTTTATGAGAATCAATATCTAGACAAACCCCGAAAAGTAATTCCATTATGTTTGACTAGATTACATAAGTGTCATTCTTCACTTTGGAATAAACTGCATTGTTTTGCCATTGTACAACAAACTCAAACCAATAGCAAAAATATAATTACTTATTTTTGTGCTACAGACGAACAATCATATAAAAATTGGATAAAACACCTTGATTGGATATCACATATCGAACCTTTCACCCTTAAATAAAATAAAAAGCAATAGAGGCAAAAAATCTACCAAAATGCCAAACCAAATATTGTATTATTTTGCTAGATGATGTGCAAGTGGCTAGGACTAAAATTGCAGAAGGTTCAATTAACCGAATGTTAACTATTTATATTTTCTCGTATTTAAAAAATATAAATGTGAATGTTTTTTCAATAACAATTGCAATGATAGTAGGGGGTCATGAAATGACTTTTTTTCGGATAAATCTACCTGTTAAGAGAAGGCAACAAATACTCAAGAATTTGAATAACAATTTATTATCCTTGCGCATCTCTATGAGTCAAGGATCAGGAATGGATTTATGAAATGGAGAACGGCTTTTGAAGCATTTCATTAAGATATTTCAAGGCAATACTGAAATTCATACATCGTATCAAAACACAATAGTTTATATCACTTATTTGAAATATATAGTTGTATACACATATGTATGTACACCTAGGCCCATACGTCTGCATACACTGTAAAAAAGCGAAACATTTAATTTTTATCTTTAATTTTTTAGCCAATTAATTATAAATTTGCATAATTATCTGTATTTTTATAAATTTGTTATTATCGATTTCTTATATTGTTTGTTTTTATTTAATATTATGTGATCAATTTTAGCAATTAGTTAATTTGAAATATAAATATTGCATCATATTTAGAGCAAAATGTCAAGGAAATTTTCTCTTCGTATATTTAGCACTCTAGAACTGTGCAGGACGGACTCACGCCTGACAAGGGATAAGAGTGTGGATATTATGCAAGACGTAATACAAGAGTAGATATCTGTGCAATAGGTTGTTGACGAAAACAAGGCTGCAGAGATCCAGAAAAGAATAAGAAAGTGAGCAGTGCAGTCGCCGCCGATAGACAATGGACAATGTTAATCGTCTGTTAACGTAAGCTAGCATAAGTGAGAGTCAATTCTGCTAGCTATGTTATCAGCAGCTGGCTCTCTTTCTTTCTGTAAGCTACCACTGCACTATATGGAATTTGACCCGTTCATGTGGCCAAAACTCATTTTTCGCGAGTATCAAACTAATTTCCCTTCTAGCGGGCTTATATTTAATTTATTAATTTTATGATGAATCTCAGTAATAACGGGAAAGATCAGCGAGACAGAAACGTTTTTGCTGGTTGAAATCGATAGCGTGGCTTCCTGAAACAGTTGCAGCTTTTCTGATAGTTCATTTAAAATTTCGCGTTCATTTTCTGTAATCTTCGCCGGTGCATTTCGCAAATTTATCAAAGTTAAAGTAACATATTCGTTTAGCCTTAACATTCTTTTAATCATTTCATAAGCACTGCACCATCTTGTTGATACTTCCTGTATTAATGTAAGAAGCTCAAGCCTACAGATGTGTTGAAAAACATCGATGGTGGCGCACAAACAATCGAAGATTCCGATGATTTGCAAACATTGATAACATCGATGTGTCACTCGATGTTTCTGCACCTCTACTCTAAAATGTTAACTTTGCGGTGCAGTTTCAATTTGGCATATCTCTGACAAAAAATCATTAAATAATAAAATTCAAACAGAATACTAAGTCTTCAGGTTTGTACTATGTGTTTGTTGCGTGTTTCATTCGTATCTTCTTTTCAATTTGTATATTTAGCAAGTGGTGTCCAGTTGTCACTTTTGGAAAGAAAGTTCAACTTTCCAAAGGGTTTTAAAAAAGGATCAAAAAGTATCAGTGAGTGCTATATCCCAATTATCATGATGCAGGTGAAAAGAAAAGTAAATTTGTTTTCTTCTATATTTATTATCCGATGTGAACCAAATTTGCAGGTCACATTTGAAATAGGATACTCATCCGGGGTGCCCAAATTGGCGTCTCTAACTTAAAAATTGCTTCAAATATTAGTTTTTTACCGATTTCTGAGGGCGGAAGGGGGACTTCTAAAATACCTTCCCACAGTAATAATCATCAATGTACATTCATACATTCATTTACATGCATTTAAAGGTTGTCCAAATTCAAACATTAATTTTCGGACCCCTCCACAAACCCTGATCCATAAGAGAAATATACGTTTTTAAGCAATCCCAACCTTTGAGCTGCCATAACTTTACCAAATCTTAACCTATTTTCAAGTCTGATACCTCTTTTTTCTTGTTTTCGCCAACACAAAAACACTGTATTCAAAGATTGTCTGAATTCAAACCTTCATTTTAGGACCCCTCCACAAGCCCTGATCCATAAGAGAAATATGCGTTTTTAAGCAATCCCAACCTTTGAGCTGCCATAACTTTGCCAAATCTTAACCTATTTTCAAGTCTGATACCTCCTTTTTCTTGTTTTCGCCAACACAAAAAAACTGTATTCAAAGATTGTCCGAATTCAAACCTTCATTTTAGGACCCCTCCACAAGCCCTGATCCATAAGAGAAATATGCGTTTTTAAGCAATCCCAACCTTTGAGCTGCCATAACTTTGCCAAATCTTAACCTATTTTCAAGTCTGATACCTCTTTTTTCTAGTTTTGGAAAACACTAAAAAACTGCATTCAAAGATTGTCCAAATTCAAACATTCATTTTCGGACCCCTCCACAAGCCCTGATCCATAAGAGAAATATGCGTTTTTAAGCAATCCCAACCTTTGAGCTGCCATAACTTTGCCAAATCTTAACCTATTTTCAAGTCTGATACCTCCTTTTTCTTGTTTTCGCCAACACAAAAAAACTGTATTCAAAGATTGTCCGAACTCAAACCTTCATTTTAGGACCCCTCCACAAGCCCTGATCCATAAGAGAAATATACGTTTTTAAGCAATCCCAACCTTTGAGCTGCCATAACTTTGCCAAATATTAACCTATTTTCAAGTCTGATACCTCTTTTTTCTTGTTTTCGCCAACACAAAAACTGTATTGAAAGCTTGACCAAATTCAAACCTTCATTTTCGGACCCCTCCACAAGCCCTGATCCATAAGAGAAATATGCGTTTTTAAGCAATCCCAACCTTTGAGCTGCCATAACTTTGCCAAATCTTAACCTATTTTCAAGTCTGATACCTCTTTTTCTAGTTTTGGAAAACACTAAAAACTGCATTCAAAGATTGTCCAAATTCAAACATTCATTTTCGGACCCCTCCACAAGCCCTGATCCATAAGAGAAATATGCGTTTTTAAGCAATCCCAACCTTTGAGCTGCCATAACTTTGCCAAATCTTAACCTATTTTCAAGTCTGATACCTCCTTTTTCTTGTTTTCGCCAACACAAAAAAACTGTATTCAAAGATTGTCCCAACTCAAACCTTCATTTTAGGACCCCTCCACAAGCCCTGATCCATAAGAGAAATATACGTTTTTAAGCAATCCCAACCTTTGAGCTGCCATAACTTTGCCAAATATTAACCTATTTTCAAGTCTGATACCTCTTTTTTCTTGTTTTCGCCAACACAAAAAACTGTATTGAAAGCTTGACCAAATTCAAACCTTCATTTTCGGACCCCTCCACAAGCCCTGATCCATAAGAGAAATATGCGTTTTTAAGCAATCCCAACCTTTGAGCTGCCATAACTTTGCCAAATCTTAACCTATTTTCAAGTCTGATACCTCCTTTTTCTTGTTTTCGCCAACACAAAAAAACTGTATTCAAAGATTGTCCGAATTCAAACCTTCATTTTAGGACCCCTCCACAAGCCCTGATCCATAAGAGAAATATGCGTTTTTAAGCAATCCCAACCTTTGAGCTGCCATAACTTTGCCAAATCTTAACCTATTTTCAAGTCTGATACCTCTTTTTTCTAGTTTTGGAAAACACTAAAAAACTGCATTCAAAGATTGTCCAAATTCAAACATTCATTTTCGGACCCCTCCACAAGCCCTGATCCATAAGAGAAATATGCGTTTTTAAGCAATCCCAACCTTTGAGCTGCCATAACTTTGCCAAATCTTAACCTATTTTCAAGTCTGATACCTCCTTTTTCTTGTTTTCGCCAACACAAAAAAACTGTATTCAAAGATTGTCCGAACTCAAACCTTCATTTTAGGACCCCTCCACAAGCCCTGATCCATAAGAGAAATATACGTTTTTAAGCAATCCCAACCTTTGAGCTGCCATAACTTTGCCAAATATTAACCTATTTTCAAGTCTGATACCTCTTTTTTCTTGTTTTCGCCAACACAAAAAACTGTATTGAAAGCTTGACCAAATTCAAACCTTCATTTTCGGACCCCTCCACAAGCCCTGATCCATAAGAGAAATATGCGTTTTTAAGCAATCCCAACCTTTGAGCTGCCATAACTTTGCCAAATCTTAACCTATTTTCAAGTCTGATACCTCCTTTTTCTTGTTTTCGCCAACACAAAAAAACTGTATTCAAAGATTGTCCCAACTCAAACCTTCATTTTAGGACCCCTCCACAAGCCCTGATCCATAAGAGAAATATGCGTTTTTAAGCAATCCCAACCTTTGAGCTGCCATAACTTTGCCAAATCTTAACCTATTTTCAAGTCTGATACCTCTTTTTTCTAGTTTTGGAAAACACTAAAAAACTGCATTCAAAGATTGTCCAAATTCAAACATTCATTTTCGGACCCCTCCACAAGCCCTGATCCATAAGAGAAATATGCGTTTTTAAGCAATCCCAACCTTTGAGCTGCCATAACTTTGCCAAATCTTAACCTATTTTCAAGTCTGATACCTCCTTTTTCTTGTTTTCGCCAACACAAAAGAACTGTATTCAAAGATTGTCCGAATTCAAACCTTCATTTTATGACTCCTCCACAAGCCCTGATCCATAGGAGAAATCTGCCTTTTTAAGCAATCCCAACTTTTGAGATGCGATATTGAATTGAATACAAATACTTCCAATTGGAAATACCCGTAAATATATGTACAGTATAAAAGAAATTTTATATAATACATATAGCATTGATAATTACAGAAAATTAAATTCGGGACATTTAGCGATGTATACGAGGCGACCTGGACAATGGAAAGTGGCAAGCAACAAATTAATGCAGAGGAAAAGTTTACTGTTAGAGTACTATGCTCTGAGTTTAAAAATCTTTACGGGTTTATAAATTTAGAGTCCTCTATTTCCACTAATAAACCCTTTATCATCAAGCTCTTACTTGGACATTAACATATATACCTCTGATGTGATTGGGGTTTTCTGAGTTTGTCGAATCCCTCTAAAAAATATCGATTCAATTGATTCACCTTAGATTTATTTATTATTTGTAATTTTAAATTTGTTTTTATGTAGTTTTTTGAAGTTAGTTTTATAGTTTACTTTAATGTAATTATTAGTTGACTGATAATATAATTAAATGATAATTGAGTTATTATTTGAAATTTTTTAATTTTTATCTTTTTAATATCATCATTATCAATACAAATTTAGTTTTATATTATGCATATAATAACTTAACTTTAATTTAATTTTAGGTGGACTGATAATAGTTGACTTTAAATAAATAAATAAATAAAGTAAACATAATAGTTGACTAGTTCACAAATAAATAAGTAAATAAATGAAGAAAATATACTACAGTATTATGTTTGCCTATTTTTTGTATGGTTTCGTTTTTGAGCAACATTTTATTAAGGAACATATGTTTATTATTATATGTATTGCAATCAAATTTATGAACTGTTTTTATTGTTTTCTAGTAATCAGTTAATTGTCATAACAGTCTCTTATTCGCTGTCAATTCAAATATTTGTAATTCATATTCAACGCTGCAAAGAATATATTCGAATATATTTGGAGTGCGAAATGAGTGTAAATTTGGACAAATTGTTCATTGAGTGCATTGAGAGCACATTCAACAAATTGTTGCTTGTAAATAAGTGAAGAGGAGGGCAGGGGATGAATTCTCCCTCAATAGCGAGATGAGAGTCTGTGAATCTCTCAACCTTCTTTTCTATTTTTCATTGTTGGATTCAACTGAAATAAATGTTGATTGACTTTTATTGCGATTCTGTTTTTGGTCTGGTTCGAGTTTAGTTAATAAGATCAAATGAAGACCAACGATTTACTGCATTTTGCAGTTTGTTTAAATTATTTAAGCCATGCCACACGCCATCCGTGTGTGGCAAGAGGGGCGGGACAGTTGCAGGCTGGGGTTCACATATAAATTTCAAGAGCGTGAAAAATGGAAACTGCAAATTGTTATAAAAAAGAAGAGAATAAAAAGGCTGACAAAAGTGCTTCAAAGTGGCAGCATATGTACATGTATGTGGCAGTTAATCCCCCGACACGCTTTTCCCCCTCACTTTCTTCCCTTGGCTTGCCTTGTTGCCACTGTGCAACATGAAGCAATAACAATAAAAGTATTGGCTGGATTTTCCGAATGGTTGCATTTCATAAGATTTTCACAATACTCGTCGTCGTACATCCCCGTTGCTGTCTGTTCGTCTCATACGCCAAGCAAACACCTCCACCCCTCCCTGCACACACTCTCATTGACATCCACAAGGAAGCTGCAACATTTGTTGATAATGTTGTGTGCCCCTTTTTCTGTTGCAATTGCAGAACACAGCACAGCTCAGCAGTTTAAAGTTATTGAAAGTTGTGCCGCGCCCACTGAGGCGCACTTGAGCTCAACATTCAATCTGTAAATTGCTTTAATCGCGTAGCCCAGTGTAGCAGTAGTTTACTGCGTAGTGTAGAGTAGGGTGTGCGGCAACGGCTACGCGCCACCAAACGAGGCACACACTTATCTCTCTCTGTACAGCTCGCTGCTTTCTGCTTCGGCTGCTGCATCCCTCTTCACGATAGTCCTTACGTCTTCTCATCCCTTGCCCGCAACCTCTTACCTTCTACTTTCTCTTACCCCACACAAATTGCCACCCCCTCGGCAATGAGATGTTGATAAGCAGTGACAAAGTGCGCTTAGACAAACCTCGCTCTTCCTCTACACCCCCTTCAGGAACATACTTACACTGAGTATTCTTACCCCCTATCGAAAGACTCCAAACAAGTAAACTGTGCGAATCAATTTTAATAATAAAATAAATTATAATTATAAAATAATAAATACGAATAAGAATATTTTATAGAGATATGATTTTTGTAAGAATAATTATATTTACCACAGAATTTTGATTTTCAATTATTTTATACAATTCTTTTCAAATAATAATTTCAGGTTGTTATTTCAATAAATTCATATATCAGGTAATATTGAAATCAAACAAATAAATAGAAATTTAAAATAAAAGTGAAATGTAAACATGAATATTTAAAAATAATATTTCTTATGTATTAATAATTTAAATTTTTCTTATTTTTTATTAATATTTTTGTTGTTATTTTGTTAAGGGAACAATAAAAAATGTAAAATGTTTAATTAACGTAATATTTGTAATATTTATATCAATTAAAATTGAATATGATATTTATAAATTGTAACATTTTAATAATAAGTACATTAAATAACAACGGAGAATTAAAATATTATTATTCATTAGTAATGTAAATTTTCTTATAAAATGTATGCAATTTAAAAAAAACACTAATTGTACTAAGGGTTGTATTTAAAAATACTTAATAAAATTAATGTAGCATTAATTTGAACTAAATAGGAAAAAGTTGATTGAAAAATGTTTGAATTTGCAAAATTACGACAAATATTTTTAAATTAATATGATTAATAAATAACTTAGCTTTAAGAATATTGTTTACTTTCTGTTAATATTTTTTTTAAACTAACTAATTTATATGAATTTTACTACGATTTATTGTTCTTGTTTGAATATTTAATTTTTGAGTATATATTTTTTCTCAGTGTATTTTATAAACTCTTTTCTGACGCAATTTTCAATTGCCGATCGTTTGTTAGCGATAATATCGAATGTCAATGTCAGTTGGGCTTAGCTGCATCTCTCTCTGTCTCCAACTCGACACTTTGTGTCTCTGTGTCTCTCTATCTGTCTGTATTTCCGACTTTTGTCTCTCTGCCTGTAGCTTAAGTCGTCTGTTTGTCTGTCTCTCTGTCTGTCTGTCGTCTGTCTGTTGTCCCTTTGGTACTTGCTGGAAGTTGTCCTTGTTCCTGTCGAGTGCCGTGCTCGTTATGCTTAACTGATGCCAATGGTATCTATCCTTAGTAGAGTACAGGCTATCTCTCTCCCCGTCTGACTGTCTGAGAGCAGCACTTAATGTTCTCCTCCTCTGCATTTCTCTTTATCTCTATCTCTCTACATCTCTGCGACATGCGCGATGTTTTATCGGCTTCGATTGGCAATTTTCGAGTGATTTGTAAGCAATTGGTTTGAATTTTTACTTTGAAATAAGGTCGGAGGTTACATAGATATATCCGATACTGATATGAAATGTGCGATGTGTACTTTAATCCTCTAATGCCAGGGCAATTTGAACTTGCATTCGAGTCGATTCGACTGGAGACCCAAAACAATTTAAGTTAATTTTCAGTCACTTTCATAATTCATAGAGAGCAGAGAGTATTGGGGAGCGTTGGAAATGGTTGCCGCGCACTTCAAAATCCGAATCGAGCTGGTTCAATTTCCATTAACATACACAAGTGAATGTCCAATAAAAAGAAAGGAAATATATGCAACAGCAGCCGTTGGTGGCATAAGCAAATGTGCCCCATCAGGTGGCAGCTGGCAATGGTGGAAGGTGGCCAAAAGCCAACAGCCATCAACCCAACAAGCCAAGTTACCTGAAGTTGGCCAGGAGTTTTGCTGCTCGCACTCGTGCTCGTATTGACTGTTATTTGTTTTCTAAACTGCCGCCAAAGTTGCGCAGCTGTACGAGGTAAGGGTTGCCTGAAAGGGGTGTGTGTAGGGGATGGGGATGTGGTGTACCTGCACTTAAGTGTATTGAAAATTATTGCAAAAATATAATTGAAGTGCCTCGATATCCGAGATATGACTTCCTCTCTCTCTCTCCCTCACTTCGCCTCCCTTCCCCATTCTCTCTCTAGGTATACACTCTGTTTTGCAGTTTCCCAGATCTCTCTCCGGATTTGTTACCATGTCTGGGTCGGAGTTCGAGTCCATGTCGAAGTTGGAGGCGACTAGTTTATGTGGCAATGTAGCTTTTTTTTTGTGTTACTTGTTTTTAGCCATGTCGCGTCGGAATTTGATTTATCCTTGTTGCGAATCCATTGGGGAATGGAATGGGCCAGTCCCCCTTCTCTGCCTGCTCCGCCAGCCCGCCTGTGTGCTTGGCAATCATCATATGGGTTGGAATGCATATTTGGGGTTACCAAGTTAGCTGCAATTATGGGCAGACCCCAATATTCAATTGATAGCGATTTCACAGTCGAGATCATCTTAAGCCCCAAACAACAACAGGGTAAAAAGAGATCCCCCTCTGGCAACACAACCATGTCTAGACTCTCCTCCAAACCTCCCTCAGTGCTTGTTGTTGTTTATTTGGCTTGTTTCAAGCTGAAATTATTTATGACGGTCGACGTACATATAGCGATGCCATAATTCGAAGGATTCTGCTAAGCGCCAAACCGAAACAAGGAATCGACGCTGAATCGGCCCTGAAAATTATGCGTTGTGCCCAAAGGGTTGCCGGAGTCAGAGTCATAGTCGGAGCTTAATGGCTTTATGAGTGCCCCGGGGCATTGCCAAACGAGGCGTTATTATGTACCATGAATCCAGGCATACACAGGCATACAAGACCAGGACTATTTATGTCATGTATATAGAGAAGACTCGACATCAAATGAAGTTGTTAAATGAGTTGCCGCTGATACGAAGGTTCCTCCGTTGGTTGCCATTAGCGCGGGGCTCATTAAGGCCTAGAGGTTCCCCTGATAGACACAACCCGCATGGACCAAGGAAAACACACCCCACCTCACCCACCACACACGCACACATACATATGGCATTTATCGATCCTAAGAGTCTTTTGTCCCCAACTTCAATTGTTGCTGTTCTCTCTCTCTCATGCTCTCTCTCACGCGTTTTCTTATCTTGCTGCAATCGCTGCTCTCAACGTGCACTAATTTGGCTTTTAGATGAGAGGCAGTGGGCAGGGAAGGGTAGTGGGAGTGGCTGTGGGGTAGGGAGTGGAACAGTGGGTCGAAGTTGAGTGGGTTGGCCGTCAGCGCTTTTATGAGTATGTCGTGTACATCGCACATTCATTAAGACCTGCAGGCGCTGCTCTGGGTGATTAACCACTGAGCAGTGACCCCCGCAACCGCACCCAGTCCTCACCCTGACCCTTACCCTCAGCCTTACCCTTACCAAAACCTCTGCCCTTGGCATACTGTACCTACTCCCGGACTTCCCATCGCTGCCTATTTGTAGCAATATTTCAATATTTTGACATACGCAGCGAAAGTCATAGCGACCACACCCCGTCTCCCAGATCACCAATCTTTTTTTCTCTCTCTCTCTCTTCTCCATTGCCTTCCTCGCATTTCTCGCTCACTCGCGTCACATCGTCACCCCTTTGTCGCCGCTCCTAAGCACCCCCCGCGCAGCACCAGCAACTGTCTCGATTACACGTCGCGTCGCGTCAGCATCGACAATTCGCAGCGGGAGATTTTCCATTTTTTTTTGTCTCTCTTTCTCTCTCTCTCTCTCTATCTTTCTCTGTCTGTTAGTCTCTTATTTGGGCTCGTTGAAATTAATTTTAAGTAGGTGGACAGCAGTTCGCCGCCGCAATAATTCTTCATGTAACTGCCGCTCTCTCTCTCTCTCTCTCTCTCTCTCTATCTCTCTATCTCTTTCTCTCTCTCTCTCCATCTGCTTCTTCTTCATTTAGTGATTTTCTCAACGAATTTTTCTTGCCCCTGTTGTTGTTTTTGTTGGCGAAAATTTATAGCGGTTTCTTTTCCGGCATTTTGGTTTCCCGTTCGCTTTGCGTAATGAATTTTTATTGTGATGGCGCGTTTGGCTTCACTTGCCACCAACCACCACCCCGCCATCCCGCTGCACCCCCTGCCCCTAATGGAAAGTGCTTGCCGCAGTGAAAGCAATGCGCTTTATCTTTGACTTTTGCATATTCATGATCTGTCGCCCCCCCCCCCATACTCCATATCTCCCATCCCCCCGCGCCAACACTTCCAATAAAAATCGCTCATTTCAGTTCCATGCAAAAGATTTTCTTCCGCTGACCAAGGGGGATTTATGGATATCTGAGGGACCACTTCATCGGATTGTTGTGCGACTCTCGGCATTTCTTTGCCACATGGTCAACTGTGACATATGGCCTTAAAGATGTTTCTGCGGTTTCCTCTACGAAAATTGTTAAAAATCTCCGACAAAACAACTTATCTTAATGTCGAAATGTCCATAAAAACAATAAAAGTACGATAGATAAACAAGGATCGACTTTGAAATACCCTGTTCATAGCAATGCAATGTTATTTATTTATTTATTTATTTAATGTCAACTATAAACAGTCGACAGAAATTAATTAATATGTAACATTACAATAAAATTTAAAAATGATTAAATTAAATATATAAAATAAATTATATATATGTTTAAAAATTAAAAATTAGAATTAAATTAAAATAAAAATAATAGATAAATAGTTCTGGGGTGAATAAATGTAAATTGATTCAACATTTGTTGCTAGGATTGGGGAAACCCAGGAAAACCCAATCAAATCAATGACCACCACCAGAGATTATGTGATTAATGTGTGAGTAAATGTTCTAAGATTAAGGCTTTATTAGTAGAAACAGACGACTCTAATCTAATAACCCCGTAAAGACTGTTAAACTCAGAACATAGTACTCTAAAAGGTTCATGCATAAGGTAATTATAGTGTTTTAAAACGACTGTGGATTCATTTTATATAATATAATAAAATATAATAACCGTATTTCTAACAAGATTAATCCATTTCAAATGCAAATGAAGAAGCATAAATCGATCATATGACGTTTTAAGAAATCAGCGACGAGTTTATAAAAGTAAACATAGTATAAGTAAGTATTAATTATTATTACCACTTAATTTTCCCAATCAGGAAATAATTTTATGAACTAAAAAAAATTTGTCTATTACTTAGTAATCTTTTAAATTACTCGTTTAGCAATTTAAGTAGCACCTTCGAATATTCTAAAAGTTGAAATACAAAAAAACTAAGAAATATATATAGATTACAGGAGACACTGATATTGATCTGCATACATTTTAGATTATTATCCACAATCTATTTACATTTCATCTTTAAACAACAAACTTTAAATGTTATGTAGTGTTTTCAAAACTATGAAATAGAGACATCAAACTTGAAAATCGGTTGATTTTTGACAAAGTTTTAGCAGATCGAATATTAGAAGGCCAATAATTTGTATATTGTCTGTTGATTGATCTCAATTTTAACAATCTTTCAATATTGTTGGTCAAAACTAAGAAATAGAGATATTGTTAATCAGAGTCTTGAAATAAAGAGACTGATGAGTCGAGTTGTTGTACTGAACTAAACTGAACTGCTATGTACAAATTATGTGCTTAGAACTAGTATATAGGCTAATAGGCATATATAATGTGATCCTCGGACAGATATTTTCTCACATAGCATATTTATATAATATTATCTTATATACTGATAGGCCCTCATGCAGTGTCACATAACATTATTTTGGGACTAGGTCGACGAGACCCATGAACCCTATGTCAATCGTACATGTTTTTATTGATCTTTGCGTTGGTACCAGCGGTCGTAAATAGTACCCTTTGTCAACTCAAGTGGCTTAGGCCTTACATAATTTATGTGAGTTGAGGATACAAGTACTTGACTTGGCTATTGACAGTATATGCTTCTTATCTTATTTAATATGTTCCTACTGCCCTAAGATCATACATATTTATTATACAATGCATGTTCATGCTTGAACAGATATCAAATGTGAAAATCGGTTGAGATTTGACAAAGTTTGTTCAATTCGAAGATTAGGAAAGCCAATAATCTCCATCTTGTTCGTAGAATGGGGCTTAGGTAGGGGTCTGAAAATAAAGGTCTCAATTTAAACAGTCTTTGAATGCATTTTTGTAGATCAAAACTAAGAAATAGAGACATAAAACTTGTAAATCGGTTGAGATTTGGCAAAGTTTAAGCAGATTGATTTCAGGATGATCAATATTAAATTAGTTGCCTGATACTTTTATAGAAACATTTCCTAACATATAATACTTAGTGGTATCGAAAAGTGAGTCTCCATTCCATAATAGATTCCCCATATCGAAGCATTTGCATTTAATAAAATTAAAATCAATTATTAAAAGAAATTTTTATTAATATTTTGAATTAATTACAATTAGTTGGCTGTTTAACTTGATCTATATAAATAATCGGTTCTATAAATATTTTGAATGCTTTAATATTGAATAATTTATAATTCTAATTTATTATTATTTAATTTCATTTTTATTTATAAATATATTGATTTTTACTTGGAACTTAAAGTTTATTCAGCTTTAAAAATAAATTTAAATATATTTACGCTTCAGTGTGAAATTTGAGTCAGACGACATTTTGTGGCATGTGGCATGCAGAACACGTGCCGCTCATTAAACGCATAACTTGATATTTATAAAATGACTGAAAAAATAAATGAAAATAAAAAAATAAATCAGTTGAAAATGCCGGTGATTGCCGGCGACTGTTGCCCTTTTGGCCTTCACTTTTGGCCAGGAGATGGGCTTAATTACAGACGATGGCGATGATGGCTGGAAGGACATTGTTGCGAGTGGCAAATCTGCGGCTTAATGCATATTTCAGGAGTCCAGGTCTAGGACTCTGACTTCAGCCTACTACCCTTCTGCTCACACCGAAAGAAAGGGAATGAAAGAGAAAGTGTAAGAGAGAGAGAGAGAGAGAGTGGAAAACACGTTTAGACGGTGAAGTGCGCTTGAGCGTAAATTAATTAGACCAATTAAAGCGGCCTAATTGAGTTGCTGTGGCCAGGACACTCTGTTGTCTGTCATCCGCTGCCATTGTCCTTGCTTTTTTCTCAGTCTCAATCCCAGTCTCAATCTCTGTTCTCAGTCGCAATACTGGTTTCACTTCCCGTTTTGAGATACGAGCATAGTCTGCGAATAAACCGAGAGAATGAAAGAGAGAGAGAGAAAGCGAGAGAGAGAGCGAGAGAGAGAGAGAGAAAGAGAGAGAGAAAGAGAGAGAGATTTGATATTTCTCAACTGCAGCATTTAAAAAATCTGCGTAGACAATTGCTGCCTCTTCTTGTGCCTGCCACATCATTATCGCTATCTCTCTCTCCCTCTCTCTCTCTCTCTCTTTCTGTCGGTCTTACTCTGTGGTTAATTGCATTAATTGGCCTTGCTTTTTGTTAGCCCAATTCGAGGGATGTCCTTCGTCGCCAGGCAATATGTCCTGGAGCAACATAAATTGGAGCTTGCAGCTTGATTTAACTACACTTGTCTCTGCCACATTCCGCCACATTAGCCAGGCCAACTTCTTCAAGTTACCACTATCAGCGAGAGAGGAGGAGTATGGGTAGTGGGGGGGGGAGCAGTATATGCTGCCACAAGCACACATACATACGCGTAACTCGTAAGCGGCAGCAACAACAAATGCGAACGAGTTGCAAACAAAGTTTTGCACAAGTCAAAGAAGCAAACTAAAGCGAAACGTAAAGTGGCAAGCGAAGAAAGAGACAGCTGTTGTTGTGGTTGTTGTTGTAGGTGGCTTAGAGTTGCAAGAGGCAGCAAAGGGTTGCGTCCATGGCAAGCAAATTCCCCAAAGTCGCATAACTTCAACAAGGCAGGCAAGTCGAGCAGCAAAGGAGTAAATTCTGCCGAAATCCAAGGCTCACCAGGACACATCTCTCTCTATCTCTCTCTCTTTTTCCCTCTCTCTCTCTCTCTCTGTGTCTCTTTCTGTATATATTGTTTTTGCTGCAGCAGACACAAAGAAATGGTTAAAGGCAACTTTTCACATTACTTTTGAGCCATTTCGACCTCATTGAAGCGCAACACAAGAAGCAGCACAAAGTGCCACCAACGCCGCACATAAACTTGGCCCCGCCCATAGTCACAACCCCCCCCACCCTTCACTTGAACTTGCGACTCCCTGGCTTCCGTCTCCGTTGCTCGACACTGGCGCCGAGTCGTCCTGGGAGTTCCAAATGGAAAAAGGGAAACGCAGAGAAATCTATTTGTGATTTATACTTGGCCGGCAAAAAGGGAACTGCCCCATGGTGGCAGCCACCAAAAATGCTGTACGAATACGTGGCAAGCACCGTTCGCAGCCGCAAAAAGACCATGAAGTGCACCACTGTCCCTTCTCCATCTCCGTGTGCTCCTGGTCAGCTTCCTTCCACCTCAACTGATGACGTCTAACGACTTGTGAAGCAATTGAGTTGAAAGCTGAGCTCAGAGGGTGAATTCCTTGAGCGGTCCTGGGCAAGGATGCGTGGGGCATGGGGCATGGGGCAATCGAAGCGGTGGCATGCCAAGGCGTTGCGACATGATTACGTTGCCATTTCTGTTTATGCAACTCGATAAATCAAGTGCCCCCGCCCACTCGAACTTGCAACTCTTGTACCTTTTTTCTTCTTCTTCTATTTTGTGTGTGTTGCGCCCCAAAAACAAAACGCAACAAAGGACGCACCATAAAAATAGTTAAAGGCCGAAATGAAAATGAAAGCACAATTGGAATTGGAAATGGAAATGGCTGAGGTAATGGAAAGAGGAAGAGAGAGAGAGAGAATGAGTGGAAAGAAAATGAAGCGCATAAGTGAAGAGAGAAGAGGGAAGAGCAATTGAAACTGATTTCACGCCATGCGAATATCAATTTCAAATTTGCCAGGCCCAAGGCAGTTGGAGGCTGCCACAAACAGTGGCAAGTCCGGCTGTGCCACACCACACCAGGCAGGTATGCGGCATGGAAGGGTTGCCTGCCCCATGCAACTTAATGCTGTTGTTGCAGCTTGTTTTGATTGTTGCAAGCAGCATTTGTTGAAGCGCGCCTCGCCACGCGTCTAATGAAGTGCCGCTTGTGGCAGCCTCAACTCACAGTCTGGTCGAGTACACTTCAACTTTGCAACAAACAATGCAACAATGTGAGGCAGCTGCCACATTCAGCATTGACCTTTCAATGGCATCGAAATAATTACAGACTCATCGCGCTGCGGCTACCGTTTGCTTTTGTTATTTAAAGCCCATCAGCCTGCCACATGCCACGTGCCACACACTCAAGCGCGTACGTATCTCTGCCGCAAGAGATACAAGTTTCAATAGACGGATCGAGGAGCATGTTATGGAAACTTGCCAGGATCACATGAGATACATTTTTGGCACGCGTCTGCCGAACTTGCAACAGTCGCTGTGGGTGGTCGGGGGGTGTGGAATGCCCCCTGCTGCAAAACTGGTTTCCCTTCTGAGCTGTTACTATAATCAGTTTCTCATAAATTCAAATCAGCTCATGTCACATAAATATCAAGTCTCTCTATTTCTCTCTCTCTCTCTCTGTCTCTCTCTCTCTCTGTGTCTCTGCCGCTTCTGTAGTTTTCTCTGTGAAGATTTATGTGTCTGGCGCGAGGCAAAAGACAGAAATATGAACATTTGATTTGAAAATTTTAACTTGCCTCAACTGCACTTTTTCGCAGTGGCAACTGTGGCAACTTCTTCGGGCCCTAAAAGTTTGTCTAGCGGATGTCTTGGCCAAGAGCAGCCCTCAGACGGCAGTCGAAACCGTTGCCAACATTCTGGCTTGCAAGCAATCGTCGTCCTCATAATAATCATAATGACAATCATTATCATACTCACACACACACACACACACATGTTAGTTGATTGTGCCCTGATTTATGCGTCGCTGGCAGCTTTCCAAATTTAATTACAAAGCGTCGCTTTGAGGCGCCCCAAAATGAGCGGAAAATTGATAAACAATGAAAATTGAATTGTTGCTCTTAAGGGTTGCACAGCTGACCTCCTACTCCTCACCCTTCACCCCTATCTATCACTCTGCATGTTCTACCTTCACTCGATTTGCGTCTAAAAAAAACTTGTTAATAAAATAAACAAAGTTTGACGAGCAACCGCCTCCCTTTCCCCTTCTTCTGACATGCTCTCTCTCTCTTCGAGTTCCTCCCCCAAATCTGGCTGGCAAATACGTGCTGATTTCACCCTCATTCTCATCCTCACCCTCATTCACCCCATCCCCCCCTCACATGTATAAACAAATCACAAATCATATAATCTTTAACGTCGCCACGTTTCTTCGATAATCAAATTTAAAAAATACTTTCCCCTCAGTCCACTTAGTACCCTACCTAGCATTCTCTCTTTCTCTATACCCTCTCTTTTTCAATCTCACTCTCTCTGTCTCTATTTTGCTCACACTCTCTCTCAGTAACTGTTTGTTCGCACTTTATTGAGATTTATTGCATTTCATAGACACTCGCATTGTGCTTGGTCCCCAACATCAACATTGAAGTTCGAGTCCTGGCAGGACTCGGCATTGACTGCGCTGCAGGAAGAATCCCTGTGGATATCAGAGAGCATTGGCAAATAGCCCCGAGCGTAGTTTGAGTCCATGTATGTATCCACTTCATTGTGCGGTCGTCATTGAGCCATGTTTCGCTGTGAGGTGGAAATTTTGCATGCCTTTCAGGCTGTTTCGTCCTTAATGAGCAGGACTCTGGCACGCACAGGCTGGAGCAGAGTGGGGGGACTCCCAACTGGCTATCGGATGGGCCCACAAGCAATATCGAATTCCAGTCGCGACTTCATTTGACGCCCTAACTGCCCTGTCATTAAGTTGGCGCAGGACACGGCCAACAGCCAAAGGACACTCATTTGGAATATATCTGAAAGGCATAGCTCATTTAGGCCTCAACTTCAGCAGCATTCATTAATTTTGTTATTTTATTTCTTCTCGATTTTCCGTTTTCCTCCTTCTATTTTTATTTGGTCTTTGTTCGTGTTTAAAGTCCTGACAGGATAACACTTTGTTCACTGACACAATCCGTCTCTATATCAGTCGCTGTGTTCGTCTCTGTGACTTGTGGTGTTGTCAGCTTGCAATATGTTGCATGGCTGCCTAAGGGGTGCAGCAGTTACCAGGGGCTGCTCGCTTCACTTCTTCACGTTTTGGGGTTGCCACATACCACATTCCGCACGCCACACGCCTTCGCCCACCTTGACTCACATGCAACGGTAATTTGTTTTCATTTAGCTCAACGCTTTTATTTGGCATTTAGACATGCACACGCTGCCGACGGCATTAATCCAAGGGTTGCTGATACCCCTTCCCTCTCCTCCCATTTGCACACACTTGCCCCTCAACCACCACTTTCACCTTCCTTGGCCTGACTGCGCAACTGCCGCGCCCTTCTTCTGCGTAACTGCAACAGTTACTGTAGTGGAACGTATTTAAGTCGATACCCTGTGAATTACAGTTGTAGCTATGATTGACTATCAGGCAACAGAGTATCTCTCAGTCGAGTATACTCTAAAAATTTTTTTAATTTTTTCGCTCTCTTTAAGTAGCTCAATCTGATTAATGCAAGTTAAGTTACATTATGTTAAAAGTAAGAAAGATAATTAATAATAATAATAATTTATTAGTATAATTTTAATTTTAAAAATTAATATTATAATAATTTTAGTAACATGCATGTATAACGCAAATGAAATGCTAGAGTATATATTAAAGAAAATTAATGAATTTTTAATATTAATATTTTAATTTAATTTAATATTTTTAATATTTTTAGCTATAAAAGTAATTTACAATAATTTAAAGAGCAAAGAAATTAAAAAAAAAACATATACTTTATTTAAAAAATTAATTTTTTTTAAATTTTATTTAAATTTAACTTTCAATAATTTAAAAAACAAGTTTGAGTAAAACAATTTAAATTGTAAATTATCTACGAATCGAATAAGTTAATAATGGAAGCTAGTTAATTCGAATTTTGTTAAATTATTAATAAGTTTAATTTTAAGAAATAAATGTATTTTACTTTACTTAATTATTTAAATATTAAGTCTGAGTTACGCAATTACTCGATTACACTGAAAGTAAAAACATATTAAAAGCAAACTAATACATTTTAAATAAGTTTATTATTTAATTAGTTTTTGAAACTGAAAATTAATTTTAAAATAAATAAATAATATACTTTGAGTCAAACAATTCTAATACTAAAATCTTATATTATCTATGAATGTAATACACTGCAGGTACATGAGTGAAACTTACAGGGCATGTGGAAGTCGTGAACAACTTTTCTTTTTCATATCAGCTGCTTCATAAATGTCATATGAGTTGTACAATTCAATTAATATTATATTGTACTCGACATATATTTCTCGATTTGTAGATTCTTGTCTCGGACTTTGCGTGTTCCTTCCACGTAATTCGTGGAAAATTCGTGTTTCTTGAATTTCCCCCATTTTTCTGCATTTTCCTTCCACTTAGTTTGTTTTATTTTTGATAAATGTTGTGGAACATGCTGCTAAATTGATAGAAATTTGTATTAAAGGCACTGACTTCTCTAGGAGAAAGAGAAGGCGAGAGAAAAAAAAGCAGAGAGACTTATTATTTTAAATTATACATATTTCTTTATTTTTCAATGTGTTTTAGAGAAAGTCACAGGCGTCTGCGAAGTTTGATTCCCAATTGTTGCAAGGTTTTTTTTTTTTTTTTGCAATTACGTTGGATGCAAGTGTGAGAAGGGACACAGAGAGAGACAGAAAGAGAGAGAGAGAGAGAGAGAGATGGAGAGAGTGTGTGTGTGAGAGAGAGACACTGGGAAAACTTTATTTGCTCTTTCTGCAGAAAACAATTCAACGACAAAACTGAAGAAATGGCCTCAAAAGTGACAACAAAACAAGCTAAGAGAATAACTTGGGGCATAACAAGGAGAAGAAGAAGTACGTACAGCAAAGAAGAAGAGGCACAAAGATGTGGAGAGTAAGAAGAGGACGAAGAAGTGGCATCTCAGTTACACGAGTTTCACTTCATTTTTGTTTAGTATTTTATTTTTATTATGTTTTTCTATATTTTTGTGTTGAGCGGAAACCGGAAGTTGCTGTTGTAAAATGTAAGAAAAAAATGAGAAGGAAATGCAAAGTTTTGCCTCGAATTTTTTTGTATTTTCATGGAAACTTGACTACAACAACAGCGACAACAACAACAAGATCAAGACGAGGCACAGTTAAAACTTGAAACCAAAGTAAGGCTGAGACAGAGACAGAGACAGAGACAAAGACTGAGACTGAGACTCACTTGAGTTTCATGAAAACTCATCATGAAAAGCTATGGATTCATTAAAATCATTTTCGAGGACGACACTCTCAGCGATTTCAGTGCCACCATATCACAATTTGAGAGAAGACCAGAGAAACTGTCCAGTTTACTCAGACTGGGACTGCCCTTTCCGCCTGAAACGTAAATGTTTCTGACCATAAAAAACAGTTTGAACCTTTGACTCCATCCCCAAGTCCAAATCCAACTCCTAAAACGACTCTCTCTCACTATGATTTTGGACCTCTGCAAGTGTTGTGCATAAATTTGAAATTCACTTTTATGTTCCCCTTGCAAAGAAATTGAGTAGCGCCTTTGACACCATTCCCATTCTCCCTCTCTCAATCCCAAGTTCCCTCCCTCTGCCATGTCAAGCCCACACGGTTGATGTCCTGCCGTCTCAGCTAATCGCCCCGAGTCACCATCGCATAGCTTCTGCAACTATTACAACAGTCCTCTCAAAATAAAATAATAAAAAAAAACTAGTAAAAATACTTCTTGGGGAGTTCTCAACTACTAGATACCATATAAAATGAAAGGGTCCAGGGGTCAATTATCACTTTAAAAAATGTTTGGAATAAGTTATTTGTAAAAGGTGGAAGACCCAATTATAAATAATTAAGCCTTTAATAAAAAAAAATTGAATGCATTCAAATAATTTTAAGTTATTTTTTCCTTAAAAAATAAAAAACTTTGATAAATTCTCAACCTACTTCCTTAATTATGGTTACAAAAACATTTTTGGACTCATATGTAATTATTAATTGGCTTAACTTTCTCTTTTATTTTTATTTTATTGAAATTATGTAATACCTTGATTATGGTCTTGATAAATTATTAATATTATACACATATTAATTAATTATTTATATATTTTAAAAACCTTAACTTAAAAAACTTCTCGATTTTAGGCATTATTCAGGGTCATATAGAAAGTGCATTAATATAAAAAATATATAAATAATTTAAGGAGTTTTAGAAATATTTTTTTTTATTTATAGCTTGTAATCTTATACATGATAAATTATAAATTAATTTGTTATATTTTTTTTTATTAATTTTTTAAATAATAGTTTTTAAAAGTTTTTGATAGATCGCACTAAATTATATTATAAATTTTTTATTTCTTTAGAATTAATTTAAAAATTTTAAACTTTAAAATAAATGCACAATTTTTAAAATTTTGGTAGGTTTAATTTTTTTAAAGCATAAATTATGAGAAATTGAAGAAAACATTTCATATCCCAAGTTAATCAAACTAATTGTGGTATTTTATTAAGATTTATATATATGAATTTCATTTATAATTTAATGTTTTATTCTGTGTGTTCCACAAACACATCACACCTCCATTAAGTAGAGATTGTGTGGCATTTATAAGGCAAAAACCGGCAAAACCTGCCGAATCATTGCTGAAACATTTACCCAACTACCCCCCTTTACCACCCCCACACACACACATGTTGTGCCACCCCCCTTATCAAACTTCACGGAACTTCCCCGCCCCCTTATGCTGCTCCAACCATTTTGTGGCAACTTCTCTTTAGGCTTCTTTTGCACTTTACTGCAATCAGAGTGCCACACATTTGGGCTGTCTTAACTTGGTTTTTTGGCTTACTCCCTCAGTCCCTGGCGGCGTATTACCTTTTTATGTTTATGTTGCAAATAAGAAAAAACCAAAAAACACAAAAAAATAACGAGAAAAAGAGAAATATGGGCAAGTTTCAACCGTGTGGCACAACAAGCAAAGCAACATCCCTTTCAGACAACCGCTCTATGAACTCGAATACTGTCCCTCTTTCTCTGTCTCTCACTCTCACTTTCTCTCTCTCTCTCAGTTACTCTCTCATTTTCTCACTTGACAGAGGGGCGGAAGTTTAAAATGTTCACATATCTGACAAATATCCATTATCACGCCACGTACTCACAGTTGTTGTTGTTGTGCGTCAATATTCGTAATTTATAGTTGATGATATTGCAGAAAACTGAAGCCGATGCCACCCACACACACCCCCCCCCCTTCCAGCCCATCATCCCTTAACATACATATGACTTTATTTTTTTTGCACTTCAATTTGTTCTTTGCCGATTCAGCTTTCAATTCGTGATTGCTTCTTAACAGCTGGCTACCAGCCCAGTGTGTCCTGTGTATCCTGCATGTCCTGTTTGTCCACTTTATGGATACTGCTGACTGCCATGACTCTCCACTCTCCATTCGTCAGTCTCCACTCTCCATACGGGCCCTCAGCTTACGTGAGCCGCAACCATTGATGGCCAAGTGGTTGCCATGAGTTGCATATTTTTTTGAATTTATTTTTTTTTAATTTAAAGGCAACTGGAACGGAATCTTTGAGATGGAATCTACATTTTTATATACGGAGACAACACGAGCCTTAAGCTATGCAATTAACAGCTCTTAAGTAGAATCTGCAACAGAAATTGCACTTGAGGACTTTAATATCAAAAAATTGACAAAAGAAAACTTTTCTTCAGGAATAGAATTTTCGCATTTAGTTTATATTTATTTTTGCTTGGGGAAAATTTCTTTGAAATGACAAATGAAACGAAATGCAAGTGGAAATGGGAATCGATTTGAAATAGAAATACGAATAGAAATGAAAATGGAAATCGAAATGAAATTATCTGTGGCAACATCGAATCATCTACACAACTGAAACCACAAAGCTAATTAGAGTTCAGCGTCAAATTTCCGCACGTTTTAATTTGCCAAAAACTATCTCTGGGGAAGTGTGTGTGTGTGTGTGTGTGTGTGGTTTATTCTTTTTCTTTTTGGTTAACTTGGCAAAAACTTAATGATTTGCCAGGCATAAGTTTTTCCCATTTTTTCTTTACTTTTTCATTTTGGATTAGATTCAGAGTTGGGGCAACACATTCGATTTGTGGTATTTATCCAAGGAACACAGCACATATGATATGGATATGGATATGCATAGAGGCGGGGGGGCATATGTCTGATATACCTTAAGACAGAGGGAGGTGGGTGGCACTGGGTGGATATATTCACATCAATTAAACTTATCATTGAGGTATATTTGCACAACCGAGAGAAAACTTCAATTCCGCACTAGATTTTGCATTTCCCACATGGATTGCGTTGCAGCAGCAAAACGAATGCATATACATACGTAATATTTATGTTTCATTTTCGGTATGCCATTTACCAATATACATGCATGCATGTATAGGTGTGTGTATGTGTGTGTGTGTGTTGTGGCTGGGAAACAAACAATTAGGAAATATGTGCAAAAATCTGAATTGGCATTATTTGCCGCAATCTCAAAGTTTGCCAATGATTCACTCGCCATCTCGTTCCCACTGCCAATTTGCCTTTCTCCAAGTTATTACAAATGTTCATTTAATCTATGATTACCGATTTGTTCATTTCCCTGGAGGTTTTCCATGTGCAGCAGCAGCAATTAAATACTCCAGCTCCACACAAACAAATGCCATCAATGAAACGAAAACAAATCGAGAACTCCTCGACACAGAAGATAATGGCATACAAACACATAAACATACATCCAAACTTATATATATATATATTTGTGTGTGTGTGTGTGTGTGTGTGTGTGTGTGTGTGTGTGTGTGTGTGTGTGTGTGTGTGTGTGTGTGTGTGTGTGTGTGTGTGTGTGTGTGTGTGTGTGTGTGTGTGTGTGTGTGTGTGTGTGTGTGTGTGTGTGTGTGTGTGTGTGTGTGTGTGTGTGTGTGTGTGTGTGTGTATGTGTGTGTGTATAAATGGACAATTTTAATTGCATTCGAGTAATTGTTGCTCAATTTATTTTCTTTATAAACAATTCAAAACGATTTAAGTGGCCAATCGAATTGCTGAAATGTTTTCTCTCGGCGGCATTAATTCAACTCTCCCACTTCTCACAATCTCCCTCCCACTTTCTCTGACTTTCTCTGTATCGTACTTTGACTATATTTTCTGCTCATTTATTCAACAGAAAAGAAATAATAATTTGTAACGGACGGAGTTTCGTAGAGAACAAATGATGCTTGATCGACTTTTCGACAAAATTGTCGGGTGTACGATCAAGTGCACTGCTTGCAGTATAAGAGTATTGAGTGCAATCACTGACCATATAACCACTGACCAAATAACATATAGCACTGACCAAATAACATATAAATACCCCACTTCATATACACGTTTTGTTCACAAAAATTTCTTGCGAGCGGTCCCAGCAGAGGCTCAGCGTCGTACGCGAGCGGTCCCAGCAGAGGCTGAGCGTCGTTACGAAGTGTCTCAGCAGAGCCGAAGGCTGCTGCTGAGAGAGCATGAATTGCGCAAGAATGTACGCCTTTTAGAAGCGTAGACAACAACAACTAATAAGCGAGAAAACATGATAGAGATCGCATATCGCCATGCTACTCCCACTCTTGTCATTGATGTTGTGAGCAACCCACCCCCGTTTCTATTGCTTGCCACTGTCATTGATGATGTTCTTTGTTTTTGTTTTGAGCTCGTGTGTATGCATAGTTCGCTGTCCAGACAGGCAATAGACAAATACATGCATAGCTTATTGTGCGTATACATATCTTTACATGTATGCGTGATTTTCGTTTGGAAGTCTTTATGATGAAGTCTGAAATCTAATTTCTGGCTTGTCAGAGACTTTTTGTTCAAGCGGGGGCTGCTTGAAAAGTTCTTCATTAGCTATGAAATAATATGTGTATATACAGTTTTTATGGAGTTATTATAAATATTTTTCTTTTGGTGGCTTATGCATAGGAAGATATTAATTATTCTGCATGTTCATTAAAAATTATAATAAATATTTAGGAAATTAATTTCTAAAATTTAACATTAATTAATTATTATTGGTGGACATTTTCTGTAATTTAAATAAATTGATAAAACTATCACCCATCCAATAATAATAATGAAGCTATAAAATAGTATTTCAATTTGAATGACATTTGAAATTATAGTTGCGAATGAAGAACTTTTCAAGCTGCCCTCGCTTGAACAAAAATTCTCTGGCAAGCCAGAAATAAGATTTCAGAGTTCAGAAAGGCTTCCAAACGAAAATCACGCATACATGTAAAGATATGTATACGCACAAGAAGCTATGCATGTATTTGTCTATTGCCTGTCTGGACAGCAAACTACGCATACACACGAGCTCAAAACAAAAACAAAGAACATCATCAATGACAGTGGCAAGCAATAGAAACGGGGGTGGGTTGCTCACAACATCAATGACAAGAGTGGGAGTAGCATGGCGATATGCGATCTCTATCATGTTTTCTCGCTTATTAGTTGTTGTTGTCTACGCTTCTAAAAGGCGTACATTCTTGCGCAATTCATGCTCTCTCAGCAGCAGCCTTCGGCTCTGCTGAGACACTTCGTAACGACGCTCAGCCTCTGCTGGGACCGCTCGCGTACGACGCTGAGCCTCTGCTGGGACCGCTCGCAAGAAATTTTTGTGAACAAAACGTGTATATGAAGTGGGGTATCTATATGTTATTTGGTCAGTGCCTCAACTTACACTCTGTACTCAACTCGCACAACTCGCAAATTCAAATTCATTTTTAAACCTCCCGCTCTCATAACCGACACAGCATTTTTCCCCTTATCACGATCACAACTCACAAATTCAAATTCAAACCTCCCGCTCTCATAGCACAAGGTTGCATTTTTCACTTATCGATTGCACTCAGGGTTGCTTTTTTCCACTTATCGGACCTCATTTGCTCTAGACACCTAGCAAAAAGCGACTTGGTTTTGTATGGGAAATCTGTGCAGTAGTTGAATCCCTACTACTCGCTTCAGACGCTGCCGCGCCAGTGAAGCATCTGCTCCAGCCGCTGCCATCGCTCGTAGTATAATCTACCTAAGTCGCCGCCGCCAGTAACGTCAGCTCCCGCACCGCCTCCGCCAGTGGACATAACCTCCATGTGGCTGACGCCGCGTCGGTGTAGCGTAGCTCCAGTGACGTCGCAAAGATTACATCAACGTGGACAGCGCCTCCGCCAGTGAAGCACTGCCACAGCGCCGCCTTCGCTAGTTAAGGCTACGCGCCAGCGCATTCATCCCTGGACATAACCTCCACGTGGCCGACGCCGTCGCCAGTGAAGCACCTGCTCCAGCGCCACCGTCGCCATTGAAGCATACGCCCCAGCGCATCCGCCAGTGGACATAACCTCCACGTGGCCGACGCCGCGACAGTGAAGAATCTGCTCCAGCTGTCGCCGCCGCTCGCAGTTAATTTACATCAGCCGCCGTCGCCAGTGCAGCATCAGCTTCAGCGCTACTTAAACGACGCAGCGTCGGCGCAGCCTCGGCTTCAGCGCCGTCGCCGACAGTGAAGTGTCCGAGTCACCCTCAGCCGTCGCCGCCGCCAGTGAAACTCCGCTCCCGCGCCACCACGCTAGTTTGCAGTTCAATAAGTTAAATTCAGTTACATAGTTACTATATATAAGCATACAATTATATATAGCAAATAGAGTAAGGAGTGTGTGCACAGTGGCTTAAAAGTTATGTGGTGATCCACAAGTGAGAATATCAGAGTGCGGATCTTTTTCATTTGATTTCTGTTATTTTTAATTTTTTTTTTGTTCTGCAATTTCAATTTAAAAAAAAAAAAAAAAAATATAATATATATATATATATATATATACATATACATATATATTATATATATGTATATATATATCTATATGTCTATACATGTATATATATATAAATAACTAAATAATTATATACATACATACATGTATATACCTGTACAAGTGAATAGTAACAGTAAATAGCATTATACATACATACATACATGCATATACATATATACTGAGGGTACACGCCTTGAGCAGTGAATGTTCAGTGCGACTGTGACAGCAATGATTTAAGTCACCAACATCATCATTCCCCGCCCTGGATAAAGATCTTTCTCCTGGATTCGGGGTAAGTCAAATTTTTCAATTATTTCTTTCATTCCTTCTTGAAGTGTGTGTGCCATTCAGAGTTGTAAATAATTAAAATTTCTTTTTATTATTCACTGGAACGGAGTGACGATCAGACGTGCGGGGAGTCCCATGCATAGTTACTAGCATAGTGCACAGCACTATGCGGATAGCCAGCAACACCTGCATGGTTACTTGCCTGAGTCGATCGTTCCCTCGTTCCCTTTGCATAAATGATAACGTCAATAGTAAATTTTTAAATGCGAATATACAGAATCAAAATAAAGAAATCGCGAACACTTGAAAATCACCTACATACAAACATATATACATAACTAAAGCCACATTGATTAAAATCATATGCCAGCTGTGCACCGCTTTGTGCATAAAAATAGAGAGAAAATATATTTTGGATATTCTTCGGTTAATTCTGTAAATACGTTGGATACTTGATATGTAGATACATATAACTATATATCACTGTAAACTTAATTAAGTAATTATAAGCAGATTTGGTAAATACTATTTTTTTATGTGGAATAAAGAAATGAAACTTGAACTGGATATAAAATCTTTAAGTCGCATAGTTAATACAAATATTCTTGCCACTATGCAGGGTTAAGTTATCAGTTAGGGAAAGGAAAGTCATTTTATTAGGGGATCTTGGCGAACACCATACAAGATCTTAGGTTGGGTTGGGTATTGAAGGCGAGGGTCCACTGTCATCATGACCTCGCCCCGCTTGTTATTATCATATGACCCTTTTCTTGAGCTGTACTTAGTGTGCACTATTTTGTTATCTGTGTCGCTTAGTTTTTTTTTGACGTAACAACATTTTAAAGGCCAGTACGGAACATGTCAGAATAGTACTTTTTTTTATAGGGATCCTAAATTTAAAATTTGTGTAGCAGGGAGTCAATCGGGTAGCCAATCCACGACCACACCGGAAGAGCTACGGTACCAGAGGGTCCCGCCCGGCTGTCTCTGATTGACCCACCAGGAGTAAAAGTTAGGCAGATGTCCTTCTCTCCTATTAGGTATGTTGAGCTAGTTAATTTTTGGCGCCCAACGTGCGGCCAACAAGGCATACCAAGACATACCCCGCTTGTTAAAATAAATTTTTGGCGCCCAACGTGGGGCATATAAGGTTACACAACGCGTAGCCGCAGGATGGCATATAAGGTTACACAACGCGTAGTCGAAGGATGGCAAAAACGACCGAAGGTTGATTTTTGTGTATTGTTGGATAGTTTGGCCAACATAGAGAGGGTAATCATAAAGATCACATTTCGGATTCGCCATCCTGTAGTCTCACCTCTCAGGGTGTCTGCAAGCTTATGTGGATGGGTAATGTAAAGGCCTGGAACCATAGGAGAACCTATGCGCCGGTCTACTACAAACAGGTGAAGGAATACATTGAAGTTATTGTTCTCCCTTCTCCTGTCCACACCACATAGTCTTGTCGCCAACACAAAACAAAGGTAAAATCCAGTAAACATAATCTTTTTAATTGCGTTATTGAGTCAGTATTAAGTATCGACGAAATTTGGTAAATAAACTTTGTGTATCCAGAATGCCGATACAAAGAAGTCCTCAACAGTATAGCGAGAGTTCTAGGGGGTTGACTTTTGGAAAATTTTCGCTCTTACACCAAACATTATAAGTGCCATCGCCCCACCAACAGAAACCTCGAGTGAGGAGGGATCTTGTGATTTTTACACTTTATCGGAATTAGAGAAACAACAGTTAGCTGTCGTAAAACAATTATTTCCCAAACACCATATTGAGGTTGGTGATGCCAAGCCAGTGAAGCAACGGTTCTATCCAGTAAGTCCAGCAGTAGAAAGAATGCTATTTGCAGAGATCGACCGTATGTTGGAACTCGATGTCATTGAGCCCTCGTCTAGCGCCTGGAGCTCCCCAATGAGGTTAGTGATCAAACCGAACAAGGTACGTTTATGTCTGGACGCGAGGAGACTGAATGACGTGACTAAAAAGGACGCTTACCCATTGCCTAGTATTGATGGAATTTTTGCACGGCTCCCTAAGGCCAATTTAATCACCAAATTAGACCTTAAGGATGCATACTGGCAGATTGAGCTAGACGAAGAATCCAAGCCGTTGACAGCTTCCACTGTTCCCGGGAGGCCGTTGTATCAATTCAAGGTCATGCCCTTTGGTCTATGCAATGCTCCCTCGACTGTGTCACAAAAGTTAATTACCTTGGCTATATAATTGGCAGTGGTGGAATTTGCACTGACTCTGACAAAATCGATTGTATACGGAAGTGGCCGCCACCGAAAAACATCAGGCAGGTTCGAGGATTTTTAGGTGTCTGTGGTTGGTACCGAAGACTCATACAGAATTTTGCGGAGCGCACGTTTCCTATTACGGGAACACTGAGTTCCAAAAGGAAGTTCTTATGGACTCCTCAGGCCCAAACTGCAATGGACGAACTAAAAATTCTTCTGACTTCGGCTCCAGTTTTGCAAAACCCCGATTTTGCAAAAAAAAAATGATGCTAGTGACTACGGAATCGTGGCAGTATTAGTTCAATTGTCCGAGGAAGAAGCGGAGTATAGCATGTTATATGGTCAGTGATACTACAAAGCGAACGTCTAATTGTTTTTTATAATTTTTAAATCTTAATATCGAATTATCGGAATTCATTTCCGGCATCTCAGTTACAATTTTATTACACTCCAGACTATGACGTTTCAGATTGTCGTTATCGTTGAAATGTTGTAGACATGTGTTGCATAAATACATTTTTGCTTTTTTCTTTCTTAATTGCTTGCTAAGAAGTCTAAAACGAAATAAATCATAAGAAAAGATAATGGAATATTTAAATTATCGAAATGTGACTTACCGTGAAATATTTTTGATCCAAACATAGTGATATTTGTCATCTTTTTCGAGCACTAACAAGTATATGTTGTGTAATACGTTGTGAGTTTTATTATTGGTTTTATTATTTTATTATTGGTGAAATAATATGGTCCGATTATTGTGCTGTCATCTGTGTCCAATCCCAAGACCGTTATACTAATTTCAAGATTATTATTCTCAAACGTTTTAAGGCTATCGACCGGTGTCGGAAGCTCTAATCCCATGAAATTTAATGTTTTATTATTTAGAGTAATTATATCCGATTTAATGTCAATAAACGTCATTATTTTTCACATTAACACATGCTCTTTTACTTGATATTTTTGATGGTAAGCAAATATAATTTGAACCCCTTAGCGGTTGATACTTATTTATATTCACTTCTAAATACACTATTTCAGTTAATGACCAACCGCTGTCTCGTTCTTGAAATTCACTCATTTCATTTTTTATATAATTATATAAATTATTAATCATCTCATTTAGTTCATTGTCTTTGTTGTCACATGTTGTCAACTGTAATACTACCATTTTCGTTTGATGTGATTTAAGATCGAGTTTGCAATAGTCTTCACTTTCTTTAATTAGAACATAATTGCAAAATAGTTCAAAATTAAACTTTATATATATATGCTTGTTTAGTGCGTCTTTTATTAAATTTTTCACTTGTTCATCGATTAACTGAAAAAATTGGGGAATATTTAAACATTGCTTATCGGGATTTTCAACCATATACGATTCAATGCGATTACGGAATGCACTTCTTACACGTTTTAAGACAACTGTTTATGCAAATTAGTACGCAAATGATGTATCCATCTAGCGTTCGATACATGCTTTTTACATAAATCGCAATAACATGTTGCATTGTTGATATTAGTATGCACATTTCGTATGTGTCGTCTCAAATTGACATTATTCTGAAAAGTTTTTCCACAAAATTCACATAGAGAAGACATTATTTTTTTTTTTTTATTTAAAACGTTTTATTGTATTTTGTAAAAAATTTTAGAGTATAATTATTTGTACACTTTATTTAAAATGTTTTTATTTTATCTGATGCAAATTTTAAATTATAATTATATTCGCCAACTTTTTCTTTAATTAAATAATGTTGTTGTTGTGATAGGGCGAGTATGTCCTCCTTCGACAAACTATTGTAGCGTTCTGGTAAAAACACTACATAGTCTTTGAATGTTAACATTACTCTCTCACCGAATCGAGTATTCCTTTTATCAGCCGAAATAATAGGAATCATCGTGTTAAAGTTGAGATTTTTAATGCTCTTGATTGGTCTCTTGTATGAAATTCCAATTGAGTTCAACTTCTTTGTAACCTCAGAATCCGAATTGATGTCCGTCATGATGTATAGCTTAAGATCTGGTTTGTAAGGCTAGATGGTTGCTTTGTAAATAATTTTAAAGTATAATTCGCTGCTTATATAGCAGAAAATAATAGGCTTGACAAAAAAAATTTCTCTCTAAATTTTCCTTGTTCTTTAAAATTTAAAGCAGGTCTTTACTCAACAATTTTTCTTTCTGAACTAATTATTAGTTCAATATTTATAAGCCTTTTCTTATACTGGACTCCAAATCTTGCAACCACACACATTTTCTAAAAAATCTATTTCCTCATGAGTGTACTTAACCAAGAAACATTAAGACTTTTTGAGGCTTATCAACTACACATTCGGCTGTGACAATTCTTTTTTCTTTCTGATCTTCTAATTATTAGTTCAATATTCATAAGCCTTTTTCTTATACTGGACTCCAAAATCTTGCAACCACACACACACACACACACACACACACACACACACACACACACACACACACACACACACATTTTCTAAAAAATCTATTTCCTCATGAGTGTACTTAACCAAGAAACATTAAGACTTTTTGAGGCTTATCAACTACACATTCGGCTGTGACAATTATTTTTTCTTTCTGATCTTCTAATTATTAGTTCAATATTTATAATGGTGAGTCTCAACGTTAAAACATGATAACTCACACTTCAAGCATGCGCTTGAACTTCAACATGCGGGCCGAAGCACGGGCTGAAGCATCCAAGCCAGATTCCGACCTTCACAACTCTCAAATTCAAATTCAAATTCAAACCTCCCGCGCTCTCATAACGCAAGTCTTCACAACTCGCAAATTCAAATTCAATTCAAATTCAAATTCAAACCTCCCGCTCTCATAACACATGGTCGCATTTTTCACTGATCACGATCACTATTCACAAATTCAAATTCAAACCTCCCGCTCTCATAGCACAAGGTTGCATTTTTCACTTATCGATCGCACTCAGGAATGATTTTTTCACTTATCGGACACTCATTTGCTCTACACAACTAACAAAAACCATCCTAGCTTTGTATGGAAAAAGTGTGCCAGAAGCCCCCTATAACAACTACTAATATTGATGTTGCACTACTCCTATTTTTAACAAATTTTCATGATTTGCCATGAATCGAGACTTAATATCCTCAAGTTTGTCATCTTTTTCGAGCAGTAACAAGTATATTTTGTGTAATACGTTGTGAGTTTTATTATTGGTGAAATAATATGGTCCGATTATTGTGCTGTCATCTGTGTCCAATCCCAAGACCGTTATACTAATTTCAGGATTATTATTCTCAAACGTTTTAAGGCTATCGACCGGTGTCGGAAACTCTAATCCCATGAAATTTAATGTTTTATTATTTAGAGTAATTATATCCGATTTAGTGTCATAAATTCCCATTCTCTTGCATAAAGAAATTCTAAAGCTATTCCTATCAATAGCAACAGTCGCAGCATCAAAGACGGCTGATATTAATGCCCATTTAAAACAATAAACGTCATTATTTTTCACATTAACACATGCTCTTTTACTTGATATTTTTGATGGTAAGCAAATATAATTTGAACCCCTTAGCGGTTGATACTTATTTATATTCACTTCTAAATACACTATTTCAGTTAATGACCAACCGCTGTCTCGTTCTTGAAATTCACTCATTTCATTTTTTATATAATTATATAAATTATTAATCATCTCATTTAGTTCATTGTCTTTGTTGTCACATGTTGTCAACTGTAATACCACCATTTTCGTTTGATGTGATTTAAGATCGAGTTTGCAATAGTCTTCACTTTCTTTAATTAAAACATAATTGCAAAATAGTTCAAAATTAAACTTTATATTTATGTGCTTGTTTAGTGCGTCTTTTATTAAATTTTTCACTTGTTCATCGATTAACTAAAAAAATTGCGTAATATTTAAACAGTGCTTATCGGGATTTTCAATCATATACGATTCAATGCGATTACGAAATACACTCCTTACACGTTTTAAGACAACTGTTTATGCAAATTAGTACGCAAATGATGTATCCATCTAGCGTTCGATACATGCTTTTTACATAAATCGCAATAACATGTTGCATTGTTGATATTAGTATGCACATTTCGTATGTGTCGTCTCAAATTGACATTATTCTGAAAAGTTTTTCCACAAAATTCACATAGAGAAGACATTATTTTTTTTTTTTTATTTAAAACGTTTTATTGTATTTTGTAAAAAATTTTAGAGTATAATTATTTGTACACTTTATTTAAAATGTTTTTATTTTATCTGATGCAAATTTTAAATTATAATTATATTCGCCAACTTTTTCTTTAATTAAATAATGTTGTTGTTGTGATAGGGCGAGTATGTCCTCCTTCGACAAACTATTGTAGCGTTCTGGTAAAAACACTACATAGTCTTTGAATGTTAACATTACTCTCTCACCGAATCGAGTATTCCTTTTATCAGCCGAAATAATAGGAATCATCGTGTTAAAGTTGAGATTTTTAATGCTCTTGATTGGTCTCTTGTATGAAATTCCAATTGAGTTCAACTTCTTTGTAACCTCAGAATCCGAATTGATGTCCGTCATGATGTATAGCTTAAGATCTGGTTTGTAAGGCTAGATGGTTGCTTTGTAAATAATTTTAAAGTATAATTCGCTGCTTATATAGCAGAAAATAATAGGCTTGACAAAAAAAATTTCTCTCTAAATTTTCCTTGTTCTTTAAAATTTAAAGCAGGTCTTTACTCAACAATTTTTCTTTCTGAACTAATTATTAGTTCAATATTTATAAGCCTTTTTCTTATACTGGACTCCAAATCTTGCAACCACACACATTTTCTAAAAAATCTATTTCCTCATGAGTGTACTTAACCAAGAAACATTAAGACTTTTTGAGGCTTATCAACTACACATTCGGCTGATCATTCTTTCTGATCTTCTAATTATTAGTTCAATATTTATAATGGTGAGTCTCAACGTTAAAACATGATAACTCACACTTCAAGCATGCGCTTGAACTTCAACATGCGGGCCGAAGCACGGGCTGAAGCATCCAAGCCAGATTCCGACCTTCACAACTCGCAAATTCAAATTCAAATTCAAACCTCCCGCGCTCTCATAACGCAAGTCTTCACAACTCGCAAATTCAAATTCAATTCAAATTCAAATTCAAACCTCCCGCTCTCATAACACATGGTCGCATTTTTCACTGATCACGATCACTATTCACAAATTCAAATTCAAACCTCCCGCTCTCATAGCACAAGGTTGCATTTTTCACTTATCGATCGCACTCAGGAATGATTTTTTCACTTATCGGACACTCATTTGCTCTACACAACTAACAAAAACCATCCTAGCTTTGTATGTAAAAAGTGTGCCAGAAGCCCCCTATAACAACTACTAATATTGATGTTGCACTACTCCTATTTTTAACAAATTTTCATGATTTGCCATGAATCGAGACTTAATATCCTCAAGTTTGTCATCTTTTTCGAGCAGTAACAAGTATATTTTGTGTAATACGTTGTGAGTTTTATTATTGGTGAAATAATATGGTCCGATTATTGTGCTGTCATCTGTGTCCAATCCCAAGACCGTTATACTAATTTCAGGATTATTATTCTCAAACGTTTTAAGGCTATCGACCGGTGTCGGAAACTCTAATCCCATGAAATTTAATGTTTTATTATTTAGAGTAATTATATCCGATTTAGTGTCATAAATTCCCATTCTCTTGCATAAAGAAATTCTAAAGCTATTCCTATCAATAGCAACAGTCTCAGCATCAAAGACGGCTGATATTAATGCCCATTTAAAACAATAAACGTCATTATTTTTCACATTAACACATGCTCTTTTACTTGATATTTTTGATGGTAAGCAAATATAATTTGAACCCCTTAGCGGTTGATACTTATTTATATTCACTTCTAAATACACTATTTCAGTTAATGACCAACCGCTGTCTCGTTCTTGAAATTCACTCATTTCATTTTTTATATAATTATATAAATTATTAATCATCTCATTTAGTTCATTGTCTTTGTTGTCACATGTTGTCAACTGTAATACCACCATTTTCGTTTGATGTGATTTAAGATCGAGTTTGCAATAGTCTTCACTTTCTTTAATTAAAACATAATTGCAAAATAGTTCAAAATTAAACTTTATATTTATGTGCTTGTTTAGTGCGTCTTTTATTAAATTTTTCACTTGTTCATCGATTAACTAAAAAAATTGCGTAATATTTAAACAGTGCTTATCGGGATTTTCAATCATATACGATTCAATGCGATTACGGAATGCACTTCTTACACGTTTTAAGACAACTGTTTATGCAAATTAGTACGCAAATGATGTATCCATCTAGCGTTCGATACATGCTTTTTACATAAATCGCAATAACATGTTGCATTGTTGATATTAGTATGCACATTTCGTATGTGTCGTCTCAAATTGACATTATTCTGAAAAGTTTTTCCACAAAGTTCACATAGAGAAGACATTATTTTTTTTTTTTATTTAAAACGTTTTATTGTATTTTGTAAAAAATTTTAGAGTATAATTATTTGTACACTTTATTTAATATGTTTTTATTTTATCTGATGCAAATTTTAAATTATAATTATATTCGCCAACTTTTTCTTTAATTAAATAATGTTGTTGTTGTGATAGGGCGAGTATGTCCTCCTTCGACAAACTATTGTAGCGTTCTGGTAAAAACACTACATAGTCTTTGAATGTTAACATTACTCTCTCACCGAATCGAGTATTCCTTTTATCAGCCGAAATAATAGGAATCATCGTGTTAAAGTTGAGATTTTTAATGCTCTTGATTGGTCTCTTGTATGAAATTCCAATTGAGTTCAACTTCTTTGTAACCTCAGAATCCGAATTGATGTCCGTCATGATGTATAGCTTAAGATCTGGTTTGTAAGGCTAGATGGTTGCTTTGTAAATAATTTTAAAGTATAATTCGCTGCTTATATAGCAGAAAATAATAGGCTTGACAAAAAAATTTCTCTCTAAATTTTCCTTGTTCTTTAAAATTTAAAGCAGGTCTTTACTCAACAATTTTTCTTTCTGAACTAATTATTAGTTCAATATTTATAAGCCTTTTTCTTATACTGGACTCCAAATCTTGCAACCACACACATTTTCTAAAAAATCTATTTCCTCATGAGTGTACTTAACCAAGAAACATTAAGACTTTTTGAGGCTTATCAACTACACATTCGGCTGTGACAATTATTTTTTCTTTCTGATCTTCTAATTATTAGTTCAATATTCATAAGCCTTTTTCTTATACTGGACTCCAAAATCTTGCAACCACACACACACACACACACACACATTTTCTAAAAAATCTATTTCCTCATGAGTGTACTTAACCAAGAAACATTAAGACTTTTTGAGGCTTATCAACTACACATTCGGCTGTGACAATTATTTTTTCTTTCTGATCTTCTAATTATTAGTTCAATATTCATAAGCCTTTTTCTTATACTGGACTCCAAAATCTTGCAACCACACATACACACACACACACACACACACACATTTTCTAAAAAATCTATTTCCTCATGAGTGTACTTAACCAAGAAACATTAAGACTTTTTGAGGCTTATCAACTACACATTCGGCTGTGACAATTATTTTTTCTTTCTGATCTTCTAATTATTAGTTCAATATTCATAAGCCTTTTTCTTATACTGGACTCCAAAATCTTGCAACCACACACACACACACATTTTTTAAAAAATCTATTTCCTCATGAGTGTACTTAACCAAGAAACATTAAGACTTTTTGAGGCTTATCAACTACACATTCGGCTGTGACAATTATTTTTTCTTTCTGATCTTCTAATTATTAGTTCAATATTTATAATGGTGAGTCTCAACGTTAAAACATGATAACTCACACTTCAAGCATGCGCTTGAACTTCAACATGCGGGCCGAAGCACGGGCTGAAGCATCCAAGCCAGATTCCGACCTTCACAACTCGCAAATTCAAATTCAAATTCAAACCTCCCGCGCTCTCATAACGCAAGTCTTCACAACTCGCAAATTCAAATTCAATTCAAATTCAAATTCAAACCTCCCGCTCTCATAACACATGGTCGCATTTTTCACTTATCACGATCACTACTCACAAATTCAAATTCAAACCTCCCGCTCTCATAGCACAAGGTTGCATTTTTCACTTATCGATCGCACTCAGGAATGACTTTTTCACTTATCGGACACTCATTTGCTCTACACAACTAACAAAAACCATCCTAGCTTTGTATGGAAAAAGTGTGCCAGAAGCCCCCTATAACAACTACTAATATTGATGTTGCACTACTCCTATTTTTAACAAATTTTCATGATTTGCCATGAATCGAGACTTAATATCCTCAAGTTTTTTAATAGAACTATTGGTAACTATACTCGACCTAATTAACTCTACCTCTCCTACCAACTCGCTCTGCTTTTTTAGCAGTTGAATTGTCACTTCCGACAACATCTTACAATTCTTTTTATTTCTTAAGTTAATGAGAAAAAAAAATTGATACAGCTGCGAGCACCCTTCTTACTTTGACGGTGTCAATGGCTCTTCGTCTAGGTTGACCGTTCGGCTCCTGAACTTTCCTGTCGCACGTGATCCCTCGAAGTACCTGGGTTTCTCTGAAGTCGTCCTCTCCGTTGCAGTCCTCTTTGTTGCAACTCGTGTAGGCACCTCCTGTGGATATCCTTCGCCGGCAATATTTCGTCCGTTTTGGATGTGTCCCACTTCGTCGTACACGCTATCTCTTTTTTTTAAGTCCGATGTAAGCCTCGGACACGCTACACAATGTGATTTTTTTTTTATTTATACCAGCCTGTTTGTAGGACAGACACTGGTTTCACTTTCCGTGAGTGATTTTCTTTTTTATCACTGCACAAAATATTAACATAAATCGGCAACCTTTAGTTTAATCAAACTATTAGGTGCTCTTTTATGGATTATTTGTTAACTTGCCTCTTTAACATTGAGCGCAAGAAATTTTTTATAATTATCCTTTGTTTCTTACCTCTGGAGGGGAAAACAATAAGGACTTATTTTTATTTTTAGCAGCCTGTTTGTAATGCAGGCGCTGGTTTATAATCTGTGTTTCTTACCACTGGTGGGGGATAACAACAGATTGTCTCGAAGGACCAAATGCTAATCAGAGTCTCGAAATGAAGAGACTGATGACTCGAGTTGTTGTACTGAACTGAACTGACTGACTGACTCTGGGCCGGTCTCCCTTTTATTTGGTTTTTCTAATCTTATTTTCTATATACAGAATTTATTAATAGACTAGTATCTAAGCTAGGTAGGACCTATGCTGAGTTCTACATATGCGAGTATTCTATGATAATCTATTTTAACCCATGATCTCCGTTGATCTCTTTCTTCAGCGTCCAGTGAAAGGGTTTTCCTTAGTTCATTGACAGAATTGAACTCTTATCGTACTTATTCTCAGCGCATGGTCGTAAAATCTATTTTTGTTTGCTCTTGGACTTCGTGTGACAATATTACAATATTTTGGTGCACAGTAGTACATTTCTTTTTTAATCTATGTTCATGCTTGAACAATATTAATTATTCCAATTTTCTTCTTCATTGTCGTCCATGATTGGAGGCTTCGAAAAGTAATCTGATGTCAAGCTGAATCTATAATCCAGAAAGTGCTCAAATCTGCTCGTTGTCCATATCAAATAATATTCCCCATTGATATGCTGCTGCTTGCAAATGCTTAGATTCTTCATATCTTATTGTATGATATTTTCCCGGTAAATAGAGATCACCTATCCTCAAATGCAACTCCAATGCAAACAGATTAGCATAGTGTACCTTGAACCTTTTGAAGCTCTGCACCCGATATGTTCTGTTCAGCTCCAAATCGTCCATTGTCAGGACCTTATTCCCGTTGATATCCTCGAACAAGCGCTGAATTTTCTCCACTTCGGAGAGCTCTTGTAATAAAATATGATAATATTAATTATTCCAATTTTCTTCTTCATTGTCGTCCATGATTGGAGGCTTCGAAAAGTAATCTGATGTCAAGCTGAATCTATCATCCAGAAAGTGCCCAAATCTGCTCGTTGTCCATATCAAATAATATTCCCCATTGATATGCTGCTGCTTGCAAATGCTTAGATTCTTCATATCTTATTCTATGATATTTTCCCGGTAAATAGAGATCACCTATCCTCAAATGCAACTCTAATGCAAACAGATTAGCATAGTGTACCTTGAACCTTTTGAAGCTCTGCACCCGATATGTTCTGTTCAGCTCCAAATCGTCCATTGTCAGGACCTTATTCCCGTTGATATCCTCGAACAAGCGCTGAATTTTCTCCACTTCGGAGAGCTCTTGTAATAAAATATGATAATATTAATTATTCCAATTTTCTTCTTCATTGTCGTCCATGATTGGAGGCTTCGAAAAGTAATCTGATGTCAAGCTGAATCTATAATCCAGAAAGTGCTCAAATCTGCTCGTTGTCCATATCAAATAATATTCCCCATTGATATGCTGCTGCTTGCAAATGCTTAGATTCTTCATATCTTATTGTATGATATTTTCCCGGTAAATAGAGATCACCTATCCTCAAATGCAACTCCAATGCAAACAGATTAGCATAGTGTACCTTGAACCTTTTGAAGCTCTGCACCCGATATGTTCTGTTCAGCTCCAAATCGTCCATTGTCAGGACCTTATTCCCGTTGATATCCTCGAACAAGCGCTGAATTTTCTCCACTTCGGAGAGCTCTTGTAATAAAATATGATAATATTAATTATTCCAATTTTCTTCTTCATTGTCGTCCATGATTGGAGGCTTCGAAAAGTAATCTGATGTCAAGCTGAATCTATCATCCAGAAAGTGCCCAAATCTGCTCGTTGTCCATATCAAATAATATTCCCCATTGATATGCTGCTGCTTGCAAATGCTTAGATTCTTCATATCTTATTCTATGATATTTTCCCGGTAAATAGAGATCACCTATCCTCAAATGCAACTCTAATGCAAACAGATTAGCATAGTGTACCTTGAACCTTTTGAAGCTCTGCACCCGATATGTTCTGTTCAGCTCCAAATCGTCCATTGTCAGGACCTTATTCCCGTTGATATCCTCGAACAAGCGCTGAATTTTCTCCACTTCGGAGAGCTCTTGTAATAAAATATGATAATATTAATTATTCCAATTTTCTTCTTCATTGTCGTCCATGATTGGAGGCTTCGAAAAGTAATCTGATGTCAAGCTGAATCTATCATCCAGAAAGTGCCCAAATCTGCTCGTTGTCCATATCAAATAATATTCCCCATTGATATGCTGCTGCTTGCAAATGCTTAGATTCTTCATATCTTATTCTATGATATTTTCCCGGTAAATAGAGATCACCTATCCTCAAATGCAACTCCAATGCGAACAGATTAGCATAGTGTACCCATAGTGCACCCGATATGTTCTGTTCAGCTCCAAATCGTCCACGGTCAGGACCTTATTGCCGTTGATATCCTCGAACAAGCGCTGAATTCTCCACTACGGAAAGCTCCACTTGGTGACTGTCGTTTTGGAAGTTCATCTTTACTCCTATGCGATTATTGAATGAAACTTTAAGAAAATTTATACTCCTTTTATATGCTGACCTGGCACGTCTATACCTCGGTCAGATAGGAGGTGAGTCTGGCATATAGTCGTTGTTGGTGTTGAGTAGAGCAGCATCGTTTAAATTTTGATCGAGATTTTCAACGGTCGACGCTTCAGACAACTGAGACACATTATCATCATTATAGTTGATGAATTCCAGATCATTCAGATTTTCCCATGGATGTGTCGTTGAAGTGATAACATTTACTTAAACCGGTAAATAACACATTTTTTGTTTTTTCTTGTTCTTCAAAATTTGGAGCAGGTCTTTACTTCACAATTTTTCTTTCTAAACTAAATATTAGTTCAATATACATAGGCCTATTTTTCTTTTCTTATATTGTTTGAGCTCGAGCTCAAGACTGATCTTGTACGTTTTAGCCCTCAACTTACACTCTGTACTCAACTCGCACAACTCGCAAATTCAAATTCAATTTTAAACCTCCCGCCCTCATAACCGACACAGCATTTCACACTTATCGACCACAACTCACAAATTCAAATTCAAATTCAAACCTCCTGCTCTCATAACACTTGGTTGCATTTTTCACTTATCACGATCACAACTCACAAATTCAAATTCAAACTGCTCTCATAACGCAAGCCCACATTTCACACTTATCGATCACAACTCACAAATTCAAATTCAAACCTCCCGCTCTCATAGCACAAGGTTGCATTTTTCACTTATCGATCGCACTCAGGGTTGCTTTTTTCCACTTATCGGACCTTAATTTTGTGTGGGAAATCTGTGCAGTAGTTGAATCCTAACTACTCGCTTCAGCAGCTGCCGCGCCAGTGAAGCATCTGCTCCAGCCGCTGCCATCGCTCGTAGTATAATCTACCTAAGCCGCCACCGCCAGTAACGTCGCCTCCGCCAGTGGACATAACCTCCATGTGGCTGACGCCGCGCCGGTTTAGCGTAGCTCCAGTGACGTCGCAAAGATTACATCAACGTGGACAGCGCCTCCGCCAGTGAAGCACTGCCACAGCGCCGCCTTCGCTAGTTAAGGCTACGCTCCAGCGCATTCATCCGTGGACATAACCTCCACGTGGCCGACGCCGTCGCCAGTGAAGCACCTGCTCCAGCGCCACCGTCGCCATTGAAGCATACGCCCCAGCGCATCCGCCAGTGGACATAACCTCCACGTGGCCGACGCCGTCGCCAGTGAAGCACCTGCTCCAGCGCCACCGTCGCCAGTAAAGCATACGCCCCAGCGCATCCGCCAGTGGACATAACCTCCACGTGGCCGACGCCGCGACAGTGAAGTATCTGCTCCAGCTGTCGCCGCCGCTCGCAGTTAATTTACATCAGCCGCCGTCGCCAGTGCAGCATCAGCTTCAGCGCTACTTAAACGACGCAGCGTCGGCGCAGCCTCGGCTTCAGCGCCGTCGCCGACAGTGAAGTGTCCGAGTCACCCTCAGCCGTCGCCGCCGCCAGTGAAACTCCGCTCCCGCGCCACCACGCTAGTTTGCAGTTCAATAAGTTAAATTCAGTTACATAGTTACTATATATAAGCATACAATTATATATAGCAAATAGAGTAAGGAGTGTGTGCACAGTGGCTTAAAAGTTATGTGGTGATCCACAAGTGAGAATATCAGAGTGCGGATCTTTTTCATTTGATTTCTGTTATTTTTAATTTTTTTTTGTTCTGCAATTTCAATTTAAAAAAAAAAAAACAAAAAATATAATATATATATATATATATATATACATATACATATATATTATATATATGTATATATATATCTATATGTCTATACATGTATATATATATAAATAACTAAATAATTATATACATACATACATGTATATACCTGTACAAGTGAATAGTAACAGTAAATAGCATTATACATACATACATACATGCATATACATATATACTGAGGGTACACGCCTTGAGCAGTGAATGTTCAGTGCGACTGTGACAGCAATGATTTAAGTCACCAACATCATCATTCCCCGCCCTGGATAAAGATCTTTCTCCTGGATTCGGGGTAAGTCAAATTTTTCAATTATTTCTTTCATTCCTTCTTGAAGTGTGTGTGCCATTCAGAGTTGTAAATAATTAAAATTTCTTTTTATTATTCACTGGAACGGAGTGACGATCAGACGTGCGGGGAGTCCCATGCATAGTTACTAGCATAGTGCACAGCACTATGCGGATAGCCAGCAACACCTGCATGGTTACTTGCCTGAGTCGATCGTTCCCTCGTTCCCTTTGCATAAATGATAACGTCAATAGTAAATTTTTAAATGCGAATATACAGAATCAAAATAAAGAAATCGCGAACACTTGAAAATCACCTACATACATACATATATACATAACTAAAGCCACAGTGATTAAAATCATATGCCAGCTGTGCACCGCTTTGTGCATAAAAATAGAGAGAAAATATATTTTGGATATTCTTCGGTTAATTCTGTAAATACGTTGGATACTTGATGTGTAGATACATATAACTATATATCACTGTAAACTTAATTAAGTAATTATAAGCAGATTTGGTAAATACTATTTTTTTTATATGGAATAAAGAAATGAAACTTGAACTGAATATAAAATCTTTAAGTCGCATAGTTAATACAAATATTCTTGCCACTATGCAGGGTTAAGTTATCAGTTAGGGAAAGGAAAGTCATTTTATTAGGGGATCTTGGCGAACACCATACAAGATCTTAGGTTGGGTTGGGTATTGAAGGCGAGGGTCCACTGTCATCATGACCTCGCCCCGCTTGTTATTATCATATGACCCTTTTCTTCAGCTGTACTTAGTGTGCACTACTTTGTTGTCTGTGTCGCTTAGTTTTTTTTGGACGTAACAACATTTTAAAGGCCAGTACGGATCATGTCAGAATAGTACTTTTTTTTATAGGGATCCTAAATTTAAAATTTGTGTAGCAGGGAGTCAATCGGGTAGCCAACCCACGACCACACCGGAAGAGCTACGGTACCAGAGGGTCCCGCCCGGCTGTCTCTGAATGACCCGTCAGGAGTAAAAGTTAGGCAGATGTCCTTCTCTACTATTAGGTATGTTGAGATAGTTAATTTTTGGCGCCCAACGTGCGGCGAACAAGGCATACCTAGACATACCCCGCTTGTTACAAATTTTCGGTTTTGGGTTTTCGGTATTGGGTTCATCATTTTGGGATGTTGATTTTCGGTAAGTGTTTTTTTTCTTCATTTAATAAATAAATAATAAATAAATAAATTAAATATCTTAAAATGTCATACAAATTATTATTTCTAAAACTAAAACTGCATTCGAATTCTGTGAATTTTTAATAAATTTCTGTCGACAGATAACAGTTGACATAAAATAAAAAAAAAGAAAATAAAAAATTCAACATCCTTATTCTTAAAATAACCTTTGAACTTTTGTATTTCATGGAAATCCTTGTCATCGTTATCTAATATTTCGATTAATTGAAATTCCAAAAAAAAACCAAGCGCTTAATGCAACTCAAAATGATAAAAAATACTCTTGTGAAGAGAGAATAAAAAAGGCAGAAATCAACTGTGATTGCAGCCAAAGGAAAAGGAAAACGGCATTTAGTGTTGGGAAAGTTTGCATGTCTCCTGTTTGGAAACTGTGGCAGGCAGGATAATGGAAAAGCGTAATCGCGAAAAATTTGCCTTGCCTTGTACTCGCCGCCATGATAAATGATTGTCATAAATAAAAGAAAAAGGCCCACAACCGATGGAAATTGATGTTTAAGACTTTTTATCGCACGATTTTATACCGCGGCGACATTGCCCACATTCCCAACAACAAACAGTAGTTGGTAGAGGGGATTGATAGAGGAGCGAAGGAGGGGTGGAAGAGGCGTAGTGCTTGTTGGACATTGTTGAGGTGACGCAGGCACATCCTTGGCTCCAGTCATTAATCACAGATCGGCAGAAGCAGAAAGCCAAACGAAACACAAAAATAATAAATTCGATACGAAAGCCGAAACCATTTGTACAGTCCCCAAGTTCTTAGTCCTTGTTCCGGAGTCCTTATTGCGTACGCCAATCAGATTGCAGTGGCAGGTGAATTGTTCAGCTTTTTATTATGGCTCAAAACAAAGGACCTTCAAGACAGCCACAACTTTAACAAAATGCCAGGCTAAACTTTGTCTAAATGCTAATCGGATATCGATAAACGATAACTGAATGAGTTTCGATACGTTTTATGTCAAATATGTGTGTTTCAAGTAAAATTCAAAAGTAAATGAAGAATATTTACAGCAATATAAGTACTTTAATATTACAGGAACAGAAAATCACATGAAAAATGGAGCAACGAGAAAAGTATAAGGATTATATATGCACGTGTTATGTAACTAAAACTTTTCAAAATTACAAGAAATTAATACCAAGCTATTTAAAAATTAATTAAAATCGTTCATTTTTTGAAATTGTAAAAAAAACCCTTAAGTAGGGGACTTACTTGAAAGTCGACTAAGTAAAATATTAAGAATTCCTCTTATTTTAAATATTCTAAAGATGAGACCAGTTTAGAAAGTTATTTTGTAACCTTCTTGATAGAAAGCCAACATAAATAGTTAAAACTTTATATAATCATTTTCTAGTTTATAGCTTAAAACATTTTATTTTAAATTACAATTTACATTTTTTCTTAAAAAGTTCAAAATTAAAGGAAAGATAAACAGCTGTAATTTTATTTAAGTAATTTTAATTTATAGCATAAATATTTTTTTTTTTGAATTTTCAAATTTGAATGTTGTCTCATGTAGTTCAATATCAATTTTTTAATGAAAACACTTACAATTAAAAATGTTTCTTCTAACGTTCAAAATTAAAGCCAAGATGAACAGCTGAAATTTTATTTAAGTAATCTTTAACCTATAGCTTAAATAACTTTTTTTTAAATTTTCAAATTTGATTTATATTTTAGGTAGTTCAAAATTATTTCTTTTAAGAAATCAATTACAATTTAAAATTATTATTATATGGTTCAAAAATAAAGACATGACAACTGAATTTTTTTTAAATATTTTCTAATCTACAGCATAAATAAATTTATTTTTTAATTTTCAAATTTGAATTTTTACTTATGTAGTTCAAAATTAATATATTTATGAAAACATTATCAATTTAAAATTTTCCTTATAGCGTTCAAAAATCATGCCAATATAAACAGCTGATATTTAATTTAAGTAGTTTATAATCTAGAATACAAATATATATTATTTTTAATTTTAAAACTTGACTTTTTCTTAGGTAGCTCAAAGTTATTTTTTTTATGAAAACGAAAAAAAAAAATGCTTAAGCTTATGATACTCTAAATATAATTATCAATTATTAATCGAAATTAGTTTAAACTATAAGACAATCAAATAAACCTATTACAGTAGACTCTAGGGCATATCGATATTCATATACATATATTTGTATGTATATATATATATGTGTAAATATATATATATATTTATATATATGTGTGTATGTATATACATGTTGGTAGTTCTCTCTAATAGTCTCAACATCAATAAGGGATTTGCATGGCAATGGCAGGCGTTGCCACATATGTGTTGCTACTGCCACACGTACACATGCATACAGCAATAGTAGAGGTAGGGGTATGTTATGGTGGGAGGGGGGGAGTAGAGAGAAACCGTCTGTACGTGGCTTGGCGGACATTGGAGCTGGGCAGGAAAACAGGAAAATCATCATCTTAATCTTAATTGCGGCACATTAGCACAATAAACCAAACGAATGGCCAAACATTATCATAAATAATACAGCAAACCCAACGTGGCTCAATGCACGCCAGGATGTCCGCCTGATTTCAGCCATCTGTGTGCATGTGTGTGTGTGTGTGTGTGTGTGTTCCATCTCACTTGCTCACTCTCTCTCTCTCTCTCTCTCTCTCTCTCTCTCTGGGTCTTCTTTTTCTCTTGGCATTTATTTGCTCGTCAAAGTTTTACTGCGGCCTGCCAAGTGCTAAAATATTAATAATGTAATATTGCAGCAGCTCTTTCTCTCCCTTCCACTCTCTCTCCCACTAGTACTCTCTTTCCATTGCCACGCCCAGCGGGTGGTCGAAATGAGACGATAAACTAATATTAATGCATTTTTGCATGTGCCTCGAACATATTATTATTGGCAGAGGCATGGAAACGTATCCGTCTGCAATTAGTTCTATGAATAATTGTGTCCACAATTGCAGCGAAACTTTATCCGAGTGTCCTTTTCAGCCAGGATGTGTAGGCAATACTATAAATACCTACCAATCATACATACATATGTATGTATTTTTGGCCTTAATTGATGGTCCAATTTTTGCTCATTTCTATGCTTGAATTCGAACGTGGGCGGAGCAGGAGAAAGACGGGCTGGCCGTCACATATGCCATTTTATTGGTTTGTGCGATTTGATTCATGTGACGAAGTCGAAGCACGAAGGCACAAAAGACCTGGCGAATTGGGCAATAATATCAACCAGACAATAAGCAATGCTTCACATGTAATTTTAAAGGCAATACATTAAAGAGCGCGCCACCGCATTTGGAGATGACAGCGTGATAAGTTGTACGTAAGTGAGAAGCGAGTGTGAGTGTCGGGCATGCACGAGTAACAAACGAGCTCAGCCGAGATAAGACGTCTCAATGAGTGCTGAAGATAATGCCAGAGTATCTTAGATAATGCACGCGTGAGAGAAAGAGCGTAAGAAGGAATGCGATTGGCTGAGTATCAATGTACTGCACTCTCTTTGCACATGCAAATATGCCGACAATACATCGTTGAAAAGAGAGCATTCGTATTTCTTCGATCTTATCCACACTGCAGCTGATCTCGCATATCAGTGTTGACAATACAGTCTTTTTCCAGACAGATCTGTTTCGCTATTAAGAGATTCAGCCTGAAAATCGCGTGTTGTCTTATTTAAAGACTATACGTTTTTCTGCCATTTTGTTCTTAAAATTTAATTTTTCTTAATGGAAATTATATTTATGCACTTATGCGCTTATATTTTTTGCTCACCTTACGTAATCAAACACTTGACTTCACTTGACATCCCGATGCTTATAATTGCAGCTTATATTATTTTGCAGTTTTGACTTTATTTTTACATAGCTCAAATAATTGTAAATAAAGCATTTGACCATCTTAGTAGTAGTAATGTCATAAGTACTTTGTCAGAATCTCTACAGAAGGCTTCGCGGAAGTGAAAAGTAATATGTTAATATTGATATACATATGTAAATACACAAATTGTTAACTCAATATATTTAGTACAATTTACATAAAGTTAGAATCTTTGATAGATATTGTAAATAATTGAGAGAGTGCAAACAAATTTTACACGGATATACACTAATTGAAAAGAGTGCTATTCAAATGGTGCAAAATGAAAACTCCATAATTTGTTACATATTGCTTAACATTATTTTTCTATACTTTCAACTTTTGTAAAGTAATGAAATTTTCATCAGTATACTACATTTGAATAAACCTCATTAATAAACTAAAAATATATTGCTAGATGGCAGCAATTAACGTTACATTATTGTGTTTGGAGCTGTTCTATTCAAGTGGCGAGGAGTTTACTTTCACTATTTCTAAAATTGTTGAGAGATGTTAAATGACTTTTGCTTTATTTGGGTTCATTGAGGTTTCCTTGGAAGAAACACACTTTTAAAAATAAATGTTAATCAATAACAATTTTTTTATTTATAAAAGTTAAACCTAATTTAAAGAACATAGTTTATCATAATGTGGATAACGGCACTGGCTGCTGATACCTCTGGCTAATTCTACAGGTGTATCTAACTATCTACTAACACTTATTAATTTTTTTAACACATAACATTTTTTTTTTATAGATATGTATATCCATGTATTTAAATTTGCAATGTGATCATTTGTTTGCATATTTACAACAATATACATTTAATACAAAATAATTGTGAAGAACATATATTACTTTCAGAGTCAATTTGCTCACTTATTGAATCTGACTTATATATCCAATTAAGTAATATAATTTGCTGATGGATAATGCTGCAGACTAGTTATAAATTTCATTGAAGTAAATATATAAAATTATGCATCCACAATAATAATAAAAACTCATATCAAGCTGACGAGGGTGCGAATCAGACACGCAGGACATTATCATATGTGTTTAGTTCACAATTATTTGACGTTAAAAATGATGCAAATAAAATGCGAAAACGAGAATTAAGGAAAACAGCATACAGGATCGTTTCTAAGGGGAGAGAACAAGGATACGTTGGTGTTTATGCCAGCTACCGCACATCCTGACAATTCTGAGCATATAAATTATTGGCTTTTAACACCTATGTGAGTGCGACAGGGACAACAATCAGCAGAGAGTGAGACAGCAAATGGTCATCCTTGTTGATGATGATGATGATGATTAAGATGATGATGATGATGTTGGTGGTGGTTGTGTGTGTTTTGGGTGCTTTGGGTGTTACGCCTATGGGAAAAGTCAGGGATGTAAACTGGAAAAACTATTAGCACATTCAGCGTTTAAGCGGATTAAATGGAGTTTTAAGGATATGCGGAGAGCAGATCTCGGGTCTCTCTCTCACCCACTGCCTGGTGTCGCAGCTGGTCGCAGCTAAAGGAAAACAGGGATAGTAAAAAAGGCAGAAGATCCTTTGGCTTTCTGCTGAAATGCAACTAATTTGCGGGTGAACCCAAAAAAAAAAAAGAAAATAACAAGAAAATTAACCACAGCAAAGCAAATAAATAAATTCGAAAAAAAAAAAATGGAAAGTGACAGCAAATGAAAAGGGGAAACGGGAAAATGTGAAAATATGTGCGAGTGCCGAGTCCGTATGTCCTGTCGTCTGTGGGCGATGCGAAGGGCAGGACACACGGGGCTGAGGCAGAGGAGGGTGGATGAGTCGAGTGCGGCTGTTTACATTGCAAAAAGCATTCGAGTGCAGTGCAAACAACATGCAACAACAACAACAACAACAACAACAACAACAATTGGCCGAGATTGGCCATGGCTAGTAGATTTTTTTGGGGGGCTGCACGCATATCCTGCGACCTCGACGAGGCATGTTTAATGCTATCAACACCGTTGCCAGCCGCAACCGCTGCCCAGTCCTTCCTCCCTCCACACTCCTTCCCTCCCCCGGCATACACACAGTTATTGCTGTTGTTGTCAATTCAATTCAATACAATTGTTTTGCCTTTTTGCGCAAATGTCCTGCAATCACAGCGCGCGGTCTGTTTGTCCTGTCCACTTGTTTATTTGTTTGCCTGTTTGTCGCTCCTGCCCCACACCTGGCCCACTCCCACTTGATATCCTGTGCCTATTTGCCGACCACTTCCTGTAGGATCTCTATACCGTATCCCGATCCAGTTGCGCAGCTTCTTCCTCCCCGCGTTCGTCCCTCTGTCTGTATGCCGAGTGGCAAGTAAATTGAAACTTACACGTAATCCGCTTGGACCCCTCCGAGTGCAGCTGAGTGCATCAGCAATCCGACAATCCCAGTATTTAAATAGTGACAAATTTATGGTTACCCATATTTCTTCCCCAAATTCCCCCTCCATTCAAAATTATTGAGAGTTTCTCCCAGAATTCATCGATGTAGGAAATATATTGCAAAATACTGATTATAAATATGCTTGCCAGATTGTTGGATAATCCTCAAAATCTCTATCAAATCTGTACTAATATTTTTCTTGTATTATTTATTTAAAGTGGTTCAACTCAGTTATTTAATTTTTATATAGATAGGTTAGAAACTCAATTGAAAACATAATGAAGGGCCAGCGCTCTCTATTTTTCTGAGTTCGGCAACCCTGAAAATCTTAAACATGGCAACTCTACCGTCTTCTTACTCCAAGTATAATTTTTCGCAGCTGCATGTACAGTTTCAAAAAAAAAAAAACTGTTTAGGATTAATCTTTGATTTAATTGATCCAATTAGTAATGTTTCAAAATTTCAATATTTTTATCCAGAGGATTCTGCGTAACAAAATGTTCAAATGTGCAAGTGGGGCTATTATTTTTCGCTTTACTCTTGAAATATATAAAATATATAATAATAATATATATAATATCAAATAAATATAAATTGTTGTATATTATTTATTATATTATGATATATATAATAGATAAGCACTGTATGGAGACATATTTAACTATGTATATAATTTTATTTTTATTTTTAATTTATTTATGCTTTAATAAATGTAGGTATTTTTTTTTTAACAAAATGGAATATACTATATATATATGTATATATATCAATAGAAAATAAAATTAAAAAAAATTGTTTTATTACGGTAACGAAATTCAATCAGTATATATATACATATATGTTAGTATATTAATATAGGCACATACAAGTTTTGTGATTGTAAAACAATGCCAATAGTTAACTGGCTTTATTATTAAGAAAATATTTAAAATATTAATTAAATTAAAATTATATTTAAAATAATAATTACAAATAGTAAATATTATTTATGAGCAGTCATTAACAACCATGACTAACAGGACTTGTGGTGAAACATCACAAACTAAATTACTTTTCAAATGTTTCAAGGCTCCTGAGGTCTTCACTAAGCCATAGTTATAAAAATGAAGTATATATGTAGATATACATTGTGTGGTTCCTTAACTTTCCTACGTTGTGATCATGGGCAATATATGTTGCATGTTGCAATATATCGATTGCATTGTTTTCATCAACAGTGACAAGGATAGTCTCCCCACAGAGATCCTTGAGCCGATCCATGGAATATTTATTAGCTGCAATCAACAAAAATCATGGAATTTCTTTCTTAATGGGATTGGGCAATTTGAACCGAAGCATTTCGTATCCTTATACAGATTGATTCAGAATCCATGTCGTCAATAGGGACACGGATGTCTTTATTTTCCATCATTTCATTGAGAAACATTTTCTCGAATAGTGCAGAAGCAGCTGAAAATCATAAAGAGTTTTTACTTTATTTTTAAAGAAACATTACAAATTCCTTATCCGAAGGACATTCTTCTGTGCTGGAATTTCATTTCTATTGTCTGTTGAAACTTTCTATTTAGAATAAATACTGTAATTTAATTAACCTAAATAATTTCCATTTCTATTACAAGAAAGTTTACGTTCGAAAGGTGAAAGGTTCAAACAAAAAATCTTCCTGAAAACAAGTACTTAAAATGAGCTCTGAAATTTTGTTATTATAATGAATAAAGTGTCAAAATGACATGTGTGTACTCTTACTTCCGGAATGATTTAGAAAATCCTTTTTTTATTGACAAAACAATAACTTATAAATTAATCCATCAATAAAGTGTCAAAATGACAAGTGTGTACTCTTACTTCCGGAATGATTTAGAAAATCCTTTTTTTATTGACAAAACAATAACTTATAAATTAATCCATCAACATGCTAATCTTCTTTTCATGAAACAATTGTCTGAAATTAACATGCAAATCTTCTTTTAATAATACAATTAACTGTATTTTGAGTCTAGGTAATGTTGATGCACTACACTAAGTAATTAACAGGATCGATTTCTTTTCTTCACAACTTAAAGATTTTTCATTGAACTTCTGTCCACTTTCTTCTACTTGTTACTTACCTAAGTTTAAAACACCCTTTATTGCACTTTCCACAAAGTACAGGGTATAAATATTGAAAAATGTAGTTCATAGTAGGAGAATCTGAGGAATTTCCAAATTTATGTTTCGCGAATAACTTCAATGTTTTGTTTCTTTTCAGGTCACGTGGAAATTTGAGAGATATATACTATTGACTCGGCAGATCTGAAGAATCGAAAATTTTTTCTTCTATGGGTGGAAATTTACTTGCCAAATATTATACTTATAACACAGTAACTAATGTTATTTATTTCTGTTTGAAAAACGGGGCGTGGCATACAAGAATGAATATAAATTTGAAATTCATGAATTATGATGCCAACTTGGAAGCCGAACTGATGGACAGACAGACGGATTCTCTATTGATCCTAAGAAAGAATCCATCTTTCTTCTTCTCCTTGTTACGAACATTTGCACTAGATTCATAAATCCTTTATACCCATCCCCTTTATCCCAATCCCCGTTATCCTTATCCTCTTTCTCCCCATCCCCTTTATCCCAATCCCCTTTGTCCACGGCTTTGTGTATAAGAATTTGGGAACTACGGTAAAAAGCTACTAGAAAATTTTTAATATTTCATTAAAATATTGGTTTTCTCACATTAATAATTGAATCATTATTGTTTGGCAATTTGTTTTCCAAAAGTGGAACGTTCAGGAATAATTTCTCTAAGTTTAAGAAAATACTTCCAAACAACTTCCAAATGAAATCTCTCTAAAATTCTCTACAGAATATTCGAGAAGTAGATGACGCTGAGGACTTGATTCGATGAGAACTTCCAATATTTTGTTCAGTATTATATTAAAATGATCTAAGAAATTGCGAGTCAATTTCAATATGGCGACAACACGGACAATGCCTGCCAACCTGAGTTCCAAATTAATATTTCAGTCTAGAATATATTCTTTTATTTTTAATTTGTTTTTGTTATTGTTTTGGTTTTGCCTTCGCGACAAAATGAACGTACATATTTTCAGTTTCATTTGGGGGAAAATTATGAATACCCGCAACGGACTTGGCCATAACACACAGCTGTCCGGGGCGAATCGAGGACGAGGATGGGCAGCCCAAATGAGGACGAGGACGAGGCGAGGACGAGAACGATAACGAGAACCAGTCCAGGTCAGTGGTGGTCGATGTCTTTATAAATGCAAATTTTTGAAATAACCGAGAGAAGAGAGTGAGATATTGGTAAATAGAAAGAGAGATGGGGAATGGAGAATGGAGGGGAATGTCCATCGAAAGTCGTTCATTGTTTCTGCTGATGATGAAGTCAAAAAAACCCCTGTTGCTGCTGCTGCCTCTGCCAGTCTGCCTGCTGCTGTTGATGTCCTTTCGCGCGATGTCCTGTCGCAACACCAAAACAGAAAGGTTGAAAAATGTTCAAATTAATTTCATGACGGCTTTTGTCTCTCCCATCTGCATACATACATACATACATACATACATGTTTCCCTTCTGCCTCGACTCCCCATATATTACATTCCCCACGATCCCGCCACCACTCACACTCTCCCTCACTCGCCATCTCTTTTTGTCTGGCATAATGTCATATTTTGCGTGTCTCCGTGCTGCTGCTGCTGTCGCCATCTAGCGTTATTTTTCTTTTTAATCCTGACCTCTGCATAATAACGTTCTGGCCATGAAGGCCTTTACTCCGGCGAACAACAACAACAACAACAATGTCAAACTGCTGACAAAACCGAACAGAATCTCTTATCACAGGTTAACCCCCGCCGTAGGTCACCATCTCCCACTCTCACTCCCACTCCGTCTCCAACTCCATCTCCATCCTCGTCGTTCTGTTTAGTTTTAATTACACGCGAGCCTGCTTCCCGGTCATGGTCTATGACTTCGATATACCCCGCTCAGCGCTCCACCACCTTGAACTACTGTGCCTGCATACATATGTATATTTAGTTGGTCACACTGTCCTCTGTTGTTCACTGTTTAGCTACATGTTGTCATGTTGCCGGCAATATGTTGCGTTCGCCAGCAACTACCCCTCGACCAACAACATTTCGGAGTAGATTTCAGGGCGAATCGACAGTGGCAGAAGGGGAAATACGTGTTAACTACAACTACCCACTGAAGATCGCCGCAACTTGTTACCCCGCCAATTGCTCCCATTGGCTAACTGTTCACCGTGCGGCGAATTGCAATTAGTACATTCATTCATGGCATTGCACTTGAATTCGCCGCAACTTGGCACTTCGTCTATTGAGAGCGCGACCCGCTCTCAGCTCAGCTGCGTACCTCTCGTGACGCAGGCCATCATCACCACCGGCACGAGTCGCCACGAACCACCACGAACTGCCACACGACTAGGCCCGAGCCCGAGCCGAACGAGCCAACGGCAAAATGCTAATCGGCAGCACGCGTTGCGCAAATGTTGTTTAGTAGAAAGTGAACTCTTACACAAAGTTGACACGTTTCGCGCGCGTTCCTCTGCTGTTCCGGTTCTGTTCTCACAGCTCAAGGTGCTCCAGTCTAGATTGATTCGCTGGAAGAGCACCAGATTATTGAGATACAATCGCCAATTGTTGTGATCGGTGTTAATAATAATAAGCAAAGAAAGTTAAGCAAAATACAAGAAATCAATCGAAATCAGTGTCCAAATCTGTGTTGACTACACGATATCAAAACCAAACAAAAGTGTGAACTAAGTTGAAAACAACAAAAGCAAAATCAAACGAAAATTGAAAGCACTGCAGATATACTCCCGCTATATTCCCGCGATAAGGTAATCATAATCCCGTTAATAGTGTAAGCCAAGAGCACAATACACCTCACCTGGAGTTGGAGTCGAAATTGGGTTTGGGGTTGGGGTTGGAGTTGCTCGAGGCATAGTCCTTGCTGCTGCCCCTGACCAAGAGACCAAGTATCGCATTAACGAAATAAACGTGTACGTGCAACCAAAAGAACGAGCGAAGGGAGTGTAAGAGACAGGAGGGAGGGAAGAGAGTGGGAACAGTGCCTACCAGTGTTTACATTTTAGATTTTATGAGATAATACCAAACACCATCAACACGAGCAAAAGTAAAATAGGTGCCAGCACCCGCCACCGCGAGTCGTTGGTGGTTGAGGAGGGATGGAGGGGCACGCAAAAACCGCGAAAGGAAGTCCTCCTCAGCCCCCCTCCGCAACGCAGTTGTTGCCAAATAAATACGGCAACAATAACACGGGCAATAAAAAGCCAACGTCTTTTACCAAAAGCCTCTTCCAGTTACACTTACAGACTCCGACTCCGTCTCCGTCTCCGACTCATTCTCATACTCAGTCTCAATCCCAGTCTCTGCCACAACCAAAGCCGCAGACTTGGCCAACAGGCAGGCGCTGACGACTGTGGTTGTGGCAACTCCAGCTGCTGCCGTTGCTGTTGCTGCTTCTTGCAACAAAAGTAACAAAACCAATTTTCATTGTTTTGCGGTGGCTTCGTGCACATCCACTGAAATGCGAGAAACCAAAAAGTATAGAAAAAATTCCATCAAGACGCGCAAAAAGCAACAACAAAAAAAAAACGGGCAACAAAAAAAAAACAGTAACAACAACAACAGATAAAATGTAAAATACAAAAAGACAGGCAAGCTAAACGAACGAAAAGAAAAGCAAAAGGAAAATTGTGAAAATGCCAACTTGAAATCAGGCTAAAAGTAAGAACACTTTCATCTTCTCTCCCCTGACTTCGGCCAAGTGCGATGAGAAGTGAAATAAACACATGCGCCAACGTGTGAATAAGTCGATTGGAGGGAATCTCCTTGAATAACGGGAATACAGCCAAGACCAGCACAGGCTGTATACACCGAATGAATGCGGCCAAGACGACTGCTTTTCAATACAAAGGCCAAAAACTGCAGGGAGAAATACGTCAAGACAAGGCCGAGTTCAAATTATTGTAGCATAGTTTCAGGCGGTATATGAAAATGATTATATGATATAGTTGTTGTCTCTGCTAATTTCTAGCAATCTAATTGAATTTACAGCTACCAAGGGAGAAATTAAACGAACTCAGAGAGAGACAAAGAGAGAGAGAGAGAGAGAGAGGAAAAAGAGGAGTGAGTGCGAAGAGAGAGTGTAAAAATTATGCTAAATTATTATTAAGGACTTAATTTGAGTACGTGCAATTGCCCATTGCCAATTGCCACTGGATACATGTGAATGTGAATATATATGTATATAAATTCATACATGTCTGTGTGTGTATGTGTGTGGCATAAATAAGTCGTTGGTGGCTGTTGTTGTTGTTGTTGTTGTTGCTGCTGTTGTTGAGGCTTTTATTTGAGTGCTCGATTAGAGCGAACAGAAAAGTGCCATTTGTATACCAATTGGTATCTTAATTTCGTATGCTAAAATGTGTGTGGCATGCTACGTGGCATACTCACACATACACACTTACACATAGAATGAGAAAAAGACAGAGAGAGCGAGAAAAGAGGGAGGAGGCACGCTTTAGCTGTCGCTTAATGCAATTGATTTGCGTTTGTCTAATTCGTTTGGACTCGTTTATTATTTTATTGCATACTTGCCACACACACACACACACACATATCCCACAAACAGTTAGAGACTGTTGGAGATAGGCAGAGAGAGAGATAGAGATAGAGAGTGCGAACAAGCTGTCAAGCAATTTGGCCGAAATTGCCAGTTTTAATTCCATTAGCCAACAACACACTGCACATAGACAGAGACACACAGCTAGACAGAGATGGAGAGCAACTAATAGAGTGAGAAGGAGATAGAGAGAGAGAGAGATAGAGAGAGAGAGAGAGTGAGAGAGAGTGGGCTCGAATAGTCTTAGCCGCAGTCAGATTGTTTGTTGGCTTTGTTTCACAGCACTTGACTCCAATGGGTTTTTGCTTAGCTTCAATTTCGGCACACACACACACCCCCTCACACACCACATCATACACACACACATACACAGCCTCTATCGAACACACATACAGTTGCGTTAGGGCCGAAAAAGTTGATTGATAATCAATTGAGAGGATTTTCTTACGCCTACGTCCTGCGCACGCTCCTTCTTCCTTCTTCGCTTGCCACATTCGTTGTTGTTGTTCCCGTTGGCTCAGAGAAGTTGCCAGAGCGCTGCTGTGGTTTGGATTTGCCGTTACATGATACGCTTTAATCTGTTTTGGCTGCGTGGCAAGCAAGCCACAAACAAAAAAAAGAAACATATTGTTGCAAGTGCTACGCGTATGCCACAAGTTGCCCAAGCCGGTGTAGTTTGGGGCAGGACGGTTGCCTGTTTTCTTTCGTGCCGCATTAACCGCTTTAAGTAATTTATAAACGCCTTTTGGCTCGCCAAACACAAAAACAGAAACGAAGACAAAAAAAGAAAAGAAAAAGAATAAAATTAAAGAAAAGAAAAGAAAGGAAAAGAAATAACAACTTATATATTGGATTCATTTGTTCTTCCTCCTTCGCTTGCAACGCCTGCCTGGTTGCCTGCCACAAACTGGCTTGCAACTGTTTTGCTTGTGTTAATTTAATGCGATTAGTTGACCAAGTTAACTGGCCATATACAAACAGGAAGACGGCTTTTGCCATGAGTTGCCTTGAGTTGCCCAACTTGACTTTAAAGAGAGAATCCTGCAGACAGTAGAGACATCTAGAAAGTGAGATATGTATAGAGGGAGAGAATGACAAGAGAGATGAAGAGACTGCTGCACATTAATTGCTAATAAGGCGTAACCAAGGTAATCCCCCCCCCACGCACCAACCATGCCCTCCTCCCTCCCTCCTCTATCGTTCAGTGTATCTCATTCCTCAATTACCTCTGAGAGTTGCCCCAAACAAAGCTGCTTTTCATTTGAAATTCAATGCCGCATTGTGGCATCATTATGACAAAGGCAAAGCCAACTTCCATTTTCCATTTCAAATTTCCCATTTTCCATTTTCCAACCGCCTAAATGCCTATTACATATTTTATATGAAAAGCAAAATTGTATTTTTAAACGTTGGCAACCTGATGCCTTCCTTGGCTTTCTATACTAACTTGGCCATTAGACGCCGCTATAAATAGGGCCAAAGCACAAGTTTTACGTTTTAAATCCCGGCTGAAAGCAAAACTTGTAATTGTTAAATATTCTTTTTTTTTGTAACAAAAATTTATTAAGTGACGAATCTGTACAGCTTCATTGTAATTGTAACTGACCTTTGAAATGTTTTCCAACTTCAAACATCCAACAAAATAAAATAAATTTAAATTTATATCATAATATAATATTTTTAAAAGTCAAAAATATTTATTATTGATGAAGATAAAATTATACCACGTAATGTAACAAACAATTTTGAAAAATCAAGTATTTGCAAAATTATTTTTAGTAATAAAATTGAATTTTTTTAAAAATATATTTTTAAAAAATATTCAACGAATTTCTTTGCTACCAAAATTTGAAAAGTTAGCCATTTAAATAAAAAGAAACCAACATGAAAGAAATTTTTTAAAATCCTTCAACTTTCTTATATATTATTTGATATTGTAAATATCATGTTAACTTATTATTATATTAAATATATTCATCAACGATATTGTACTAATTTAAATAATTGATTGATTTTATTAATTAAAAAAAAAATATTAATTATTTTCTTATAGCTACAATTATTAAAAAATTTGATTGCGTTTTCTACAATAATTTATTATTTATTTATTTTTTTACTTAATTTGATCTTCTATTTTTTTTTTGCAATATTAATTTAAATTAAACAACTATTTACAAATCGCTTAAAAACTTTTTCTTTATAAATATTTTGTGTATTAGTTTTAATTAGAGGAGATACTAATCTCTAAATAATTTATTGAAAGATTTTGTTGTTTTTTCTAAAAAATATATAATTATTTTTAAATAAATTTTAAATTTTAAAACTAAACTCAGCTCTAAATAACTTATTGAAAGATTTTGTTGGACTTCCAAAAAATATTAATTTAATTAAGATCATAATATTATTTTCATAACGTAAACTGACAATTCAAATTTTATATTAAAAATATCTAATCTGTCTTTTGTATTTTGAAATATTTTTTCTGATAATATGGATTACAATTAATTATTTAAGTTAGTGACTTTAGTTTTTATCCCTTTCTGAGCAGTATCAACCCATATACGATTTATTTTATATATTTTAAAATATTTAATATTTTTAAATATGATTTATTTTCTTATTATTTTAGCTCGAGTTTTTTGGAAGTTGAGTTTTAAGGCAGCTGCAAAAACAGAATGCAAATAATCAGTAGACGAAATAAACTTTTTGTTATTAAAGAAAATATAGAACTTGAGGGAATTCGTGTCTCGAATAACATGACTTTTAAGGCTTTGGGGACCTGGTTGAATTTTGTATTCCTCGGAATTTGAATTTTAAGAATATACTATATAAATATCCCAAAATATTTATTCTGTCTAAGCCTGTGTGTTTTAGTCTCTTTGGAGAAGAATGAAAGAATTTCGTATATTAACTTGGACATTGAATTGCTCTATCCGAGATATGTCAATAAATAATTGAGCAATTCTTTGTTGAAATATTAATAAATGCCGAGAAGAAACCGACAGCATAAAAGGATAAGGGGAAGAGTGGGAAGTGGAGGGACTGTGACATTTTTTTGGGTTGGTTTTTCGTCTTTTGTGCTGCGAGTGTCTCTGACAAAGACGTGGTTAAAGTTCATGCTGCAAGTTGCAAGTGGCAAGTGGCAAGTTGGATAAGCACAACGAAGACAGAGAGAGTTTCATTTGAATTCGTAATTTGTACGAGGCGCAGTTGACAGTCGCCTGTCGTCATCGTCCTTGTCGTCCTTATCGTCCTCGTCGGCAACAGCAATCATTTTATTTTATTTATTTTAACTTGCCAACTATTTTCTATCTCTATCTCCATATCCCTCTCTCTCTTTCTCTATCTCCTGCTTGCTCACGTATTTGTATGATATTGCAGGATAAATATATCGGAAATTGAAATTGAACTCAATGCAACTGCAACTCACGTTCAACTTTCAACAAGTCTCTTATATCTATATATATATATATATATATACTATATACTTCGATATACATATTTTGGCTTAATTCAAATAGCACAAGTTGTTGCAACGGATGCGATGTTGACAACATTCATTGGGATGCGCTTTAGGCCAATTAACAATTCAAGGCTGCAACTCTCTGTGCTATACATATATATGATATATACATATACATATACATATATATGATATATCGTATAGTAATTCTCGATGTCGGCCTAGCTCATCTCAGTGCTGCGTAGTTGTTATAAAGTTTTTAATTAAATTTTATGTTGACTCTGCATTTGCGCTGTCAGCCTCCATTTCCGTAATATGTATACATCCTACCCCGCCCCCCCCCTCACTCTCTTCTACTCTTCTTGTATGTGCCACAGTTACTCTCCTCTTGTATGCGGCTTTTATCAGGCAACCATCATTGACGTTGCCTAGGATATACTCCTACCGCCTTCGTTTTGGCCTCGTCTTATTACATTCTTTTGGCAGGAATCAACGGGATATATTTGGCTTGTGAAATGTTTCGTTTTGAAGTCTGCTTAAAGAGAGTATGAACTTAAAGACTCTCTCTCTGCATCTCCAAGGAAATCCTGCTGCTGCTGCTGCAGCTGTTGCATGCACAAAAGGACTCGCCCATCCAATTGTCCAATTCCTTGGCATCTGACAAATGGCTGAGAAATGAATCTGGGGCAGCTTTAAAAACACATTTATGCACAGCCAAGTAACGGGCCACGTTACGCCATTTTCACGCCCACTTTTGCAGTAATTTCTCATGGTTTTAGCCAAGTTTCATTTGGCGACTAATTACGCGTCTTTCGTCAGCTGCCTGTCTCCTGTCTCCTGTCTCCTGTCTCCTGTCTGACTTCACAACTTTCCATCCAGCAAAACTTTTACTTGTAATACATATAACGATCCTTAGCAGGGATTACAGCTCACACAAATATATATATGTTATATATATATACATGTATATGTTTGGTTGTGGGAGTAACTGACGGATTGACAGGCTTTTCTTTTTGGCCCGCTTTTCTCTTGCTGATGAAGCTGAAGTTTGCCTCAAAGGTGGCAACAGGACGAAGGACATACTCTTTCCCCATCATCATCATCATCATCTGCTTCCTCTTCTTCATTGTTGGGACAACATTTGAAGGCATTTGTTTCTTGTATTTCATTTTGTATTTACATTTAAAAATGTGCAAATATAAATATGCAAATGTGCCCAAAATAAATGCAATTTTTGTTTTGTTTTTCTTTTTGTTCCGATTTTTCTCTGGCTGTTGCTGCTACATTTTGTTGCATGAGTTTTTACCATTGCCACAAACAGAGACTTTAATTTATTATAACATTGTTTCGTGTGCAAATGTGTGTGTTTTTTGTTGTTATTCAGGCTTTTGTTGTTCTTAATGCGAATCATAATGAAATAGTTTTGTTTGCATTTAGATTATTTTGTTCAGCCACCGCATTTTTCACAGCGTTTTTCAATGGCGTAACAAGTTGCCTAAATGGCAGCTATTCGACCCTTTTTTTCCACACATTTTCTCTTTTGCCCATTGTCCAACTTAAAGACTTTTCTTTGCCTTTCATTCCTTGTAAAAAACAAAGTGTGTGGGGGGGTGGGGGGAATAAAAAAGCAACTCGGGGCAAAACGCAATTGTTCAACGGCGTTTACCTTTTTTCTCACACAATAGAGAAAGAGAGGGCAGAAGGAAGTGACAGGCAAAGCGAGAGAGACGGAAAATAAAGCCATTATGTAATAAAAACAATTCAGCAAAAAAAAGAAGACAAAATAGGAAAGAAGCCCGAAGTGTGGATACTCTAACTCCAGCTAAAGAGAGAGAGAGAGAGAGAGGGGCTCGTCTATGTTGAGAAATCTCATCTAAAACTGTTTAGCTATAAAACACTTTTTTCCTTTTAACATTCTTCCGAAGGAAAAGTGGAAAATAAGTAATTGTCGCACACGTTGAACTTTGAACTAGGTTCAACTTCCTTTGGAAAATGCGTAATAAATAGGTTGGTTTCAAGGAAAACCTCAATCAGGGCCAAAAACCATTTCTGCCGTTGATGCCACCAAACAATAAAAATCGAAAACAATAAATGTGTTAAAAGATTTTCTAAACAAAAGTCCTTGTACACACATGCACTCAACATCCTTTACTCTCTCTCTCTCTGTGTCTCCTTCTCTGTATCCTTTCCTATTTTCCTTGCTTTGTTAGACAGAAATTTAGTTTAGTTCTAGGCAAAATCTTGGCCCCTTTGAAGTGTGTTTCTATTTAGTTTTAGTTTAGAGAAGGTGTGAAGAATATTTTCATAGAATTAAAGAGTCCTTTTTGAGCTTGTTTCGGAGGCGTTCAAGTGCAAAAAGGATTTCTTGGTCTAACTCAATGTGCCCGAGGTCACAAATTGTAATAATAGCATCAAAATTCTCTTTGAATTCTCGTTTAAATTACGGGCATTTCAAATGAAAACTGCAAACACCAAAAACTGTGGGCGGTCTCCAAATATGAAATGAGTTATGACATTTTCATAAATTTGGCCAGAAAGTGTCTTATCAATTTTATGAAAAGCTCAAGAGGCCCACACTAATTGCTGTCCATCAGCAAATCAATTATCTTGGCGTCTCCTTATGAATTACGCTACGTATATATTTACTTTTTCCAATTTTTAAAAAAATTATTTGATACACATATTAATTGTAGATCTTTATGCAAATATTTTACATTTTGTATCTTGCGAATTATTGGAATCCGATTTAAATAGTTTAAATAAAATAATTTTTTAACATGGAATACATTAATGATGAATTATTTTAAGTTAATCTAAAATTAAACAAATTTTTAAAATGTAAACATTAAAAATACTTTATTTCACTCATAGGCATTTTGTATTTCTATATTATGATTGCTCTTAAATAAATACAATTTATTAATTCTAATTAATTTATTAATTAATAATAATAATAATAATAATAATAATAATTATAATAATAATAATAATAATAATAATAATAATAATAATAATAATAATAATAATAATAATAATAATAATAATAATAATAATAATAATAATAATAATAATAATAATAATAATAATAATAATAATAATAATAATAATAATAATAATAATAATAATAATAATAATAATAATAATAATAATAATAATAATAATAATAATAATAATAATAATAATAATAATAATAATAATAATAATAATAATAATAATAATAATAATAATAATAATAATAATAATAATAATAATAATAATAATAATAATAATAATAATAATAATAATAATAATAATAATAATAATTTTAATAAGGAAAATTAAATAATACTCTTAATGGGTTTCCCAACAACAAATTTTGATCGATTTAAATTTTAATAACCCCAGATATTTATATTTTTTTATATTCATCAGATATAAAATCCATAGATATTTAATTTTATGCTTTTAGGTTTTAAAACATGCTAGTAGCTCGTTTTTCAAGTCGTATGAGTAATGAAATTGCAATTATTCTCAGCAGACTATTATAGTTGACTTTAACTAAATAAAATAATAATAATAATATAATAACAACAGTAATAATTTCTATATATTGATAAAACATTTCCATATTAATTTATACGAACATAATATTTTGACACTTCTCTTCACTATGTTTTCCTTAAGATTTAACACAAAAAGTTACAATTTAATTGTGATTCGCAAAAAATAATAATGCTCTCAAATAAACAATAATTTGCAATTAATAAAACAGAGTGGATACGGAACCTTGTGGGGGGAGGGGGACTAGTGGAAAATCCTTCTCGGCAGTTTCTCATGTGCGACTTGAATTGAAATTAATTTCAACTACTTAAATTCCCAGCGAGACGAGCTTATTTATTGCCACACAGTGCGTGCCACATACTCACAACCAGAAAGAGAAGGAGAGAAATAGAGGGAGAGAGAGAAGAGAGAGAGAGAAGGAGAGTTATAGAGTGTGAGTGGGAGACCGTGCTCAGGTCTAGCTAGTCGCAGTTGAAGGCTTCGCTTAATGTCCTTATATCCTTGTACATTATGAGTGTGTGTGTGTGTGTCTGTGTGTGTTGCTTGTGTATATGTTCTTGTCGTGTTTATTAATATGCAAAATTAGCGCTTTACGATTCGTTAATTAAAATTCTGTTGGTGGCAGCGACGAGACAGAGACAGCGATAGAAAAAGTGACAGAGACAGCGACAGCGAGAGAGAAAGAGACTGAGACTGAGAAGAGGAGCTGCGACAGTTGACGAAGCTTCTCTCTCGCTGTTGACTTTATCAGCTTTCATTAGTTTATTGAAGTGGGTGTGGATGAGGAAGGGAGGAACGGAGTATATCTATATATATAAATATATATCTGTGTAGGTGTGTGTGTGTGTGAGCCGCCTTCACATGCCACTCTTGTGTTGATTTGGTTAGCTGCTTATTACAAGTCAGTTCAAGGAATATGAGTATCTTTAATTTCATTACTCCTCTTTCCCAAATATATCTCTGTAGCTATCTCTCTCTATCTCTCTCTCTCTCTCTATCTGTGTGTCTCATTGCTAACTCTCTTTCTGAACTGAATCAAATGTGGCAAAAGTCAATGGCAACTTGGGCAATTTACTTTATTTTATCGATGCCTGGCAATGAATTAAGCCAGAGACATACTAAATTTCTGTCTTTGCCACAACATCAGCAATAGAAATGGAAGCATTAAGCGTATTTAGTGTTATAATTTGTACGCACTCAGGCATCGTCAAGTTGGCCAGGCCAACACATAATGGGTACAAGCGGGAAACTTGGCCAAAACGTGTGTCTATCGCAGCGCCTAAAAACTTTTCCAATAGACAACAAAACACGCATAAATGTATGTCAAAAGGAAGCGGAAATCGACGCGAAAGCGACGCAAGTACCACGGGAAGCGGATGGGGCAGGCTTGAGGGGTAGGTTTGAGGGGGTGGCAATGGAGGGGAAAAAAACTTATAATTGAATATTAAGACACTTTGGCGTTTAATGTGGTAATTATAGTTAATAGCCGCAAAGGAAGTCAACGGTTTGAAAAAGAACTCTAGGTAATGCGCAACATTTCTAAAGAACAACTTTCTTACTATATGTACATACATACATACATATATTCAGTGGGTCCAAGTACGCCCCAGAAAGAGAGGGAAAGTGTGTGTGTGAAAGAGAGAGGTGGAGAGGTGGAGACTTAGACGTCTGCTGCCATTTCCATGTGCCGTAAGTTCCCTGCGGGCAAAGCATTTAGCCAGCGCCTAAGCAGAAAAGTAAGCAACAGCTTTTGTATTCAAACACACACACACACACTTACACATACACACACACATACAAAAACACACACATATACGAGCACGCACATTTGTGCTTGAAGTTTATGAAAACTACTAAAAGAAAAGCGAGGCAAGGACGAAGGACAGCTTGCCACCACCGACTCGCCTGACGAGCCTGGCATTTAGCAAAAGTGCCGCTGACAAGCAGGACAAGCAGGACAAAAGGACAAAGACCAAAGCTGAGACCGAGATTAAAACTGAGACTAAGTCTGAGTCTGAGGCTGAGCCGTGGAAACTTTGCCTGGCCCCAGTCCTTTGAAGAAACTGAGAGAAGTGAATTCATTTCATCAGCGCATATGCGAGCTGCAAGTCCAAGTGAAAGCATCTGCTGTAGGGCTTCTGTTGCCACATGACTCACGACTCATGCCACTTGCCACTTGACACACGCCTCTCTGCTACGCCCACTTTTCCAGCTAAAACTGCCTGCAATTGAAATTTTTTCTTGACAGCAATTTTCAATTACCCTCGCTTGCTGCACAGTGTACAGTGTACAGTATACACACACTAAGGCACACACACACACACGCACACCATGAAAAAGGCAACAGCTAATTAGATGTTTGCATGCAGCGGCAGCTCCTGTTCTTCTTCTTCTTCATTTTCTTCTTCTTCTTTCTGTTGAGGACATTTTGAGGCTAATGTCGAAGGAAGTTCTACATTCGACGTGGAAACCTTTGCAAATGTGAATATAATAAAATACCGCATAATAATTAAATATGTATTAAGAAATTGCAATAAATATAAAAGTGCAAATGATTTCAGCCACATTTGTTTAAAGTTTCAGCATCAAATGGCAAATGGATTTGGATTAAAATTCAAATATTATTTTCAAGCAAATATTTATTTATTTTCAATGGCACAGTAAAATCAAAAGAGAATAATATATTTTTAATTTTTTATCCAATTTAATATTTCGAAAAAACAAGTGTTTTCTTAATGGAAAAAAAATAAACTAAAAACTTCACATATAAAAATAAAAATATTTTTGGTTAAAAACAAATTTATTTCTACTTTACGTTTCTAACATTTTGTGCAATTTTAAATATTAATAATTTAAAAAACATTGATTAGGAATATTTAAATTAAATGAATTAAAACTAAATTTATAAAGTAGGTTTAAATTTTAAATTAACTTTATAGCAAGAAAATTTCTATTAATTTATTCATGAAATATTTTTTTATGCGCAAATTAAAAATAAAATCAAATAAATAAATTCATTTATTTTTTGATTTACTATTTAAATAAAAATAATAATATAATAAATTATAAATTACAAAACTTCTTGTGATGTTTATTCTTATTTTGAATTTTTAACTAAAAATATTTTTGGTTATAAACAAATTTATTTCGACTTTTTGTGCAAATGGAAATATTAATAATTTAAAAATAATAATAATTAATAATTTAAAATTAAATTTATAATGTATTTTTGTAGGTAAATTTTAAATTTTCGTTTTGACAATAAAATTTCTATTAAATTAATTATAAAATATTTTTTATTCGCAAAATAATGAAAGAAAAGTAAATAAATTCAAAGATTATTTGATTTATCATTTTAAATGAACATAATATTATTATATATTTATTCGATCAATAATTATTGAAATCATCGTAACTGTTTATAAACTACAAAATTTCATTATCTTGTGATGATTTTCTTTATTTTCAATTTTAAATTACAAATATTTTTGGTTTTAAATAAATTTATTTCGCTTTTCTAACATTTTGTGCAAATGATGACATTAATAATTTTAAAACCAATTATTTGGGACAATTAAAACTAAGTCAAAAGTTCGTAAAGGATTTTTTCTATGTGAACATTTTAAATGAACTTTATAAAAATAAAATTTCAATTAATGTAGGCAAAAAATATTTTTTTTTTCGTACATTATTTAATATATCTTTTTAAATAAACATAATATTTTAATGCGACCAATAATCATTGAAATCATCGTTAATAAACTATAAAGTTTTATTATCTTGTGATGACTCTTCTCAGTTTGAAATTTTGTGATAAAATTTTTTATAAATCTATTAACCAACATACATTCTGTTACGATAATTTACAAAATTTACAGATTACATTTGAAATATTTTCACTCCACTCTAATTAAATATTATACTAGCAATACTCATACAATTAGTTAGAATATATTTCATTGATTTAATTTCAAGTTCCCATTAAATTTATTTTGGTTGTTCTTTAAAAATGGAGAGCTTCTTTAGAATTACTTGAAAAAAATTCAATTTCAAAGCTGAAAGCAAACGCGAAAATTTATCTGGCGGAACGTCCAATTCAAGGATAGGGGGTCCTCGGAGGGGCAGTCCTGGATTGAATTGTGCATGCCACGCTCATGCCTAATAGATATATCAAGTCAATATGTTACGCAGCGTGGACATATCTACAAATTGTGTTCGTCAAGTTGAACTTGTAACTTTGCATAAACAATTTGTCAACTGTCAGTGTATCGTGTACTTTCGGTCCTTCTGCCTGTCGCCTGTCGAGAGCAAAACAAAAGGCTCTCTCTCTCTTCCCCTGCCCCGCCCCACCCCACCAACACCTTCCAGGCCATCACTTTCTTTTCACTGCTCCCGCCTCCACTCTCCTGCCCGAGGGGCAATTGACGCTGTCAGCTGTGACAGGTGCGCGGTTATTGTGACGCCCGTTACACGGTACTCGGTACTCGTTACTCGGCACTCCTTACCCGGTACTCGGTCCAGGGTACAGGGGTCAAGTGGCAGAGCTTAGCCTTAATTCTCTATTGTTTGTCGCTTTGTTTCTCTTTTGTGCCACGTTTTAATATAACTGAGAAGTATATATTGGCGTTGTGCGAAAATGATTAAGAAATACATAGAGAATTTATTAGAAAAATTCAATGCAGAGCTATTATAAATATTTTTCACTACACATGCATATTTAAAAAAAAAATGATGTTTTTTTTGTTGTTTTATATATTTTTAATATGAGATAAATTTACCAGTAGTGTACTGCCTAACATAATAAGTCCACCGATTATATTGCAGTGGAAAATCTCATAAAACTTACAATTGATTTTAAAGAATACCTAATAACAAAAAAAAAATTATTTTTAGAATTTGTATATTTTTTAAATGTTATATTTATCATAATTTTTATTAGCAGAAATTGGTTGGTTACATAAAAGTCTCTGTTATTATAATTCTATATAACTAATTTATTAACTGACATTTTAATTGTTTAGAAATTTTATATAATTTTGAGAATTGCGTAATTGCGTAAATATTTATATTGTTTAGTAGATGTTTTTTATATTTTGAATTTAATCCCATGTTTTATTATTCTTTTATTTTATTTCTCATAAAAAATCACCCGATTTTCAGTATCTTTGAAATATTAGATCCATCGATGCCTAAATCTCATTTCAACATATTAAATTATAGTTATTCCGTTTTTACTACTATTTTATAATTTTATTCTGTAGTAGATTATAATATATTAATTTCTCATTTTAACATTTTTTAAATAGTTTGAAGCATATCAAATATAGTATATATATTTAAAATGAATAAACGAAATATTCAGAGGCACACAAATAATACCTGAAGTAATTGGTATCTGCTAGTCGAACCCGATTTTCCCATCTTTTCCTCGCCCGCCCTTCCCCCAAACATTCCCCCCACACTTTCAATGAAATTAATGAGCTTGATGGCAGCCCAGTGGGGAGATACACAGTAGGTGTGGGGGGGACAGACAGACAGTTGACTCTTCAGTTGGGGCTGTCCATCAAGTCTGGGCCGCGTCTCGGGTGTTGGGTCAGGATACGTGGGTGGTGGAGGTCGAAGGTCGGGGTCAACGTGTTGACACACGTTGTTGAATGACGCCAGGACTCGACGCTGTGTTTGGGGTTTTGTTAATCAATAAATAAATTGAACTTAAAGATGTTGGCCCTTGATAAGCTAATTTGTGTCACGAACTTGGCTTGAAGCATATAATTCAGATTTAGGCATATTAAGTCAACGCCCCTGCCCCCTACACAGTGCCAGTCCTTTGAGCCTGCTCGAATATCCTTGCAGGATAAAGTCTAATGCAAAAGCTTTTGCCAGATACAAAATTCGTTTATGAACGGAGCTTCAATTCGCGATAACTACACCTGAGACAGCTTGGGAGAGTAACTGAGAGATGGGGAGAGAGAGAGAGAGAAAGAGAGTGGGCGGGTGAGAAATTGAGAGATGGGGTTTAAGGGTTGGCAATCAATATTGCCAATAACGTATTATGATTGTCATTGTTGTGTTGCTTGGGCTTGGCTCTGTTCGCAGCTGATTCGGCAGCGAAAAATCCAATACATATAAATAAATATATATATGTATATATATATATATATATGTGTGTTTGTGTGTTGGTGAAATATAACTAATACGCCATGGTATCCCTTTATATTACTTTTTATGTGTCGCATATGTGTGTGAGGGGATTTCTCTATTCAATCTCATTGTCTTTTACTTGCGGCATTTGGGGGCGCCGTCAACGTTTTATTTGCAACGCACAAATATTTATACGTGTCGTGTGTAGACTTTTTGTGCTCACTGTGCAGCTTGTTTGCCCAACACAGCTTGCTCTTTTTCTCTCACTCTCTCTCTCTTTTTGTGTAAAAGAGTGGTTGGTAGAAGGGTGTTGAGGGGGTGGCTAATTTTGGTATGTTTGCCCTGCGCTTTGTTTACAATATTTTCTTCGACATTTATTTATTGTAGGTGTTGAAAGGTTGTCCTGTTGTGCACTTATCCTGCTGCCATGTTGTCCTTGTTATCCTGTTTTCCAGTTTCACTGTCCCCATTGTTGCCATTGTTCTATTGCTGTGGCATTGCATTGTATTTGACTGTCATTGAATGTGGTTTTCGGCCAATACTGCAACATACTTGCAACATATCATACAACATTCAACATTTTTCGAAATCATTTCAAATGTTTTTTTCTGAATTTTTATTCTTCTTCGTTTAGAGAATTTGTGATTTTATTTGGGGACTGCGGTTGGTTTTTATTCCCAGCAATTTTTCATGCTGTCATTTTATTGATTTGATTTATTGGTTTCGACTTGTGCCCCAAATTTGTTTGGCAATGCTCGTTGCAACAAACTGTGGCAAACACATTCAAATTCAAGTTTAGTTGCAGCTGCAAATTTAATGATTTCAATTGTTTTTGAATTGTTCGCTTTCATTAGAATTTAATTAAATTGCGAAATTTAATTGTGCCGTGTTGCAAGAATGAGAAATTTCCTATTTAAAGAATGTGCCACATTCATAATATCCTGAGCCTGTTGCAATTTCCGCTTCCAGAGTTGTTGACGTTGATGTTGATGACAAATAATGTCAGGCTGGAAGAAGAGGATGATGATGTGGGAGAGGGGAGGAGGTAACGATTGTGTGTGGCAAGTATGAGAAATGCATGCCATAGCAGTGCAGCAGGGATTATCCCTTTCGGCATAATAAATAAAATCCATAATTGCCAAGTGAATCCAGCATAGAGCTCAACTTGAGAGCATCTCTTTCTCTCTCTCTCTCTCTCTCTCTCTCTCTCTCTCTCTCTATGCCACACAATGGACGAGTTGTGCTTGCCACAGCAAAAATGTTAAGTATTAGCAGTCGGCTAGCTGCCACAAGAGGCGGCTTATCAAATCGTTGGATATGCATAGCTCAGTTCAACATAATTCATGCATTCTTGCAACTTGATGCGGTAGCCAGTGGGCAGTGGCAGAGCCTATGTTGCAAGTGCCTCATGCTCGTGCCCGTGCTCGTGCCCGTGCTTGCGCTCGCTGGCAACTCAAAGTCAAAGTTGTGCCTGAGTTCTAGTGCCTGTTATGCTGGGCTATTCAAAGTTGCCACAATATGTGGCAAGTGTACGAGCAGACGGTTGATAGCCTTTAAACACTTGAGAAAACTGTTGCAGCTGCAAAAACCTGTGTCATTCGCTTGGAAAATTTTAATAATCTTTCATCGTGCTTTGATATTGCCACAGCCAGCATGTGTGTGAGTGCCGCACAATGTTGCAGTGTCAGTAGTCTTTGACTTGGCAAACTTGTGGCAAGTGCGCCACACGAACTTTGAACTTTGGCTCTTTGTTGAAACGGGTTTCTCGATTCTGTTTCGTTCTTTCCTTTCTACATTTTTAATTTTTTTTTTATTTTTTCTGTATCTGTGACGCAGTTGGCAAGTTTGTGGCACATGCCACATGCCCCAATCTATGACAGGCCGTCGCGATGCATGGCAATGCTTTAATCATTTCGTTTTGCATACTTGCAACATATTTTATGTGCCAGCCATTGCATGTTCGGCTCGCCTGCCCCATGCAGCATAGGGCATGCGGCATGCCCCAAAGTTAACCTGCACAATGTGCATGCAGCGGCCCATGAAATGAGCTCTCTGTCTCCATCTGTCTCCAGCTGCAGCTGCACCAACTTTTCAAACTTTGTTTTTGCTAATTTAAATGATGCACTTGGCGAGTTGAAAGGACTCGCTAGCGGCAGGCGGCAGGATATGCGGCTCATCCCCCCCCCAACTCGATGCGTATCGAAGGCAAGTGCCTTGCCGCACAGCCAAACAACTGACTGCAATTTATTTAAAGCTTGTTGCAAGTTGCTGGTTGCAAGTTGTGCTGTTGCACAGTTTGTGCGGCACTTGTTTGCCATTTGTTCGTCTAGTTTACAATGCAATTAACCCATTTTAAAGTTTTTGGCCCGATGTCGACCGCAGGACCACAAACGAAACGAAACGAAACGAGATGAAACGCAAGCTGACAAAAGATGCGGCTTCATCTCATCTCACTCTCTCTCTCTCTCTCTCTTTCTGTCTGTTTCTCTCTCTCTGTCCTTCATTCTTTTGGCGCTGATTTTGTTTAGTTTTATTTGCTGGTTTTTCATTCATGGCAAACCGGCAAAAACTAATTACGATGACTTCTTCTTCTCGCTGTTGTTGTTGCAAGAAATGTTGCCACAAAGTGCAGTTTACATGGAACAACGCGGTGCATACTTGATGCTGCCCAAAGGACAGACAGTGAGAGCGAAAGTTGAAACTCAACTCAATTCTGCGAATGATACTTTCCACCTTGACTTCGGCTCATTTTTAAATAATTGAAGACACGCTTTAAAGCGGCAACAAAAATGTGTAGGCTAATCAGGGGGGGGGGTAAGTGTGAGAGCGAGGGGCGGAGGGAAGGCCAGGTGAGATCACGATAAAAGGGCCAAAGCATTTAGCACAAGTCCAAGATCATGACCTGAGCGCTGACGCTGTTCGTCATAAATAAAAGGGCAACAAAAAAATAAGAAGAGAAGAAGAGCATGCTGCCGCATGTGGCACAAGCACACAGAGAGAGAGCCAACGTGGCATACTTGCTTACACATAAAAATCTGTAGGCCAAACAGAGCCATAAAACTGATAACCTTGCCGGCAACAACGCTCAGATGACAATGGCCAGCAGGAGACGCAGCAGCTCCTGCTCCTGGCTCTGCTCCTGCTCCTGGCTCTGCTTCTGCTCCTGCTCCTGGAACTGAAACTGAAACTGGGGCATATCTGTGAGGTGGATGCTGCCACTGCCGCTTGTTTTGTTGCCGCTTCGTGTGCTTTTTTATATGCCTGTTTATTTACGGCTATTTACCGCCTACACGATAAAAGCCTTTTGCCAACATCCTTGCTCCGACCAATGCATGTATATATATACATATATATATATATATATATGTATGTACATATAATGCCTGCAACATTTTGAGTAATTACATGGCCAGGGCAGATTTGTAGCAGCCACCTAGAGCGAGGCTTGCCACTTGCCACTTGCTACTTGCTACTTGCCACTGCCCATTGCAGCGTACAAAATAGATACAAATATTTTATTGGTCCTCGAGGACATGCGGCGCGCTACGTGGCATATACTTGATGCCACAGCGGCGTGCCCGGCAAATGGTTGTGCCCCTGGCAATAATGAATACCATAGATAATTATACCTATCACACACACAACACACACACACTTAGATGTTGCCTTTTAATGGGTTTTGTGATCGCCTCGAAACTGTGTGTAAAGATGGCGTCGGAAAGAAGTCAGTTTTGGCCTCGTCTCTAGGAAGTCTCTTCGACTGCATGGGTTAATCTAAATTTATAACTTTATTTCTCATGAACATTCGCGCAGTGGATACCCCTAACTACTACTCCCTACCTGCTACCCCCTTGCCACTTCACATTATTTTTTCTTCATTTTCTTTTCTGGCTTTAAAGCAGCTTTTTGCCAGGATGAGAGTTTTTGCGACTTGAGCCTGGCCCCGTTGGCGATTTGTCGGGTTTTGTGGGTCCTGCATGGCTGTGATAATGAAATAATTTCAACTTTTCGGTACTTTTTTGCTCTTTTTTTAACAATTTTCTTTTGGACCAAGCACAGACATGGCCATTGGCCACACATGCATTTTGGCCAACATGGACGAGTTCATTTGGCGCTTTTGGTCTGAAACTCATTAAATTATGTAAAACTTTGTCATTAAATATGACAGACTGTGTCGCCTCTCTACACACACTCATATATGCAAGTGTGTGCATGTGTGTGTGAAATAGGGAGTGTGTCCTTTAGAACAATTTGTTATTTGGTTATGAACTTTGGAGTTGAAGTGTTGTTTACTTTGGGCCCTCATATCCGTTGGCCCCGTTAGCCAGTTAAACGCTTTACTCTTATCACAAACCCCCCATTCACCAGCATGCAGAACTTGCCACGCCCACTTTTCTCTGCTCTCATTCTCTCTATCTCTCTGTCCCTCTCTGGTTCTGTGTGCAAATGAAAATGTTAAACACTCAACTTTTTAAATAAATTTGTGTGATAATTCCACTTTGTGGTTTAATTTTGCGTGTCGACGATGTTATATGTATGCACACACACTTGCATTTGGTGCTCTGAAGAGGTTAAAGCACACACACACACGCACACGCACAGAGGAATACACGCACACGGTCACAAGGACGCAGCCTCTGCTCTTTTACGTTCCTCTCAGTTAACATTTATGAGCAGCGCCAGAGAGTATGCAACAAAAAAGAGAAGCACAAAACTGCAGCCAAAACTAAAAGAGTGCGGTTTAATTGCTTTCACTTTCACTTCGACTTTCTCGTACTCCTGCTCATATCCGTGTGTGTTTTTCGAGCTCAAAAACCTGCCAAAGTTGAGACGAACTCTGTTTAATTTGTTAACTTTATGGGAGCGAAATAATCATAGCCAAGAGTTACCAACTATACTCTTACTAGTGGTAGTTGAATGCTGACAATACGATAATACAAATAGAAATTATATGTGATTTAATTATGATAACATGGAATGCTTAAATATATGAAAGTTTCCCGAACTGTCCTGTCTTATAATATATTAAAAATCTTGGTGTTTAGAGTAGGTCTTTTATTTTAAAATTTCGCTATTGTCCACTTTAATTTATTCGCTCCGAAAGTCTTTTAATTTTGCGTCCGATCTCTAACACTTCTTCACAGTATGCAAAAACAGCTGCAGCTGTAGAGTCCAGATAGAGAGAGAAAGAGAGAAAGAGAGAGAGAGAGATAGAGAGAGAGAGAGCGAGAGCTGCTGATAACATTAATAACAGAATAGCAATTAACATTATTCAGTAAACATAATGCTTAATTTTTAGAGCCGTCTGCTTCCATCACTTGTTATCCGTTTCTTCAGATATTGAGTAAAAACGGCAACGGATGATGATATAACAAATAATATTTAGAGACAATGAACAATATTTAAAATTGATTATCATATATATATTTTTTTATTATTGTTGTTTCTGTAATAAATAAGTAATAAATTAAATAAGTAAAAAAATTTAAATTAATTTCATAAAGTTAAATTTTTTTTAAATAAATTTTTTAAATTGTTTTATACATTTGAAATCAAGTACAATTAGGTTCTTAAAAGACTCTCACATTAACTATATAAATAATAAAATATTGAAACCTCAGTAATCATAATCGTAGCTATTTATTGCTATAACTTCATTTTTTAAATTTTGTTTTAGTAACACTATTTATTTATTAGGAACATATTGTCTTTAAAAGCAATTCATAATTTTTTGAAAGATATAAATTGATTTCTAAATATTTTTTTAATTTTATTTAATGACTTCATGATGCTCCACAATTTGAAATGAGATACTTTCTAGCAGATTCATCAATCCAAAATCAATAATCTTTGAAAAGGCATTAAATTTCAATTAAAAATTGAATATCATTGAAAATTAAAAAATAAGTATAAATTAAATATAGAATCACATAATATGTGTGTCTTATTAATGAAATATTGAGTGTACTATTATTAGAATAATAATGAATAAATGTTTTTAAATGAATGTTTTTTTTTTTAAATAAATTTAGTAATTGGATAATCTGTTGAAATTTATAAGTACTTCAACATCATCACATAAATATATTTAAATGAATATAAATAAAATATAAAAATATATAATAAGTGATTGTTATTAAAATTATAACTTTGAATTAATGATTTTAGAAAATATATGGAATTTACAAAATGAAATGATTTAGAAAAAAGTGATTTAAATCTGTATATTATTAGACAATGAATCTGATATTGCATTCTTATTAAAGCTGTATATTGCATTTTTTGTATTTTCTTTATACTTTTAGACTCTCAATTTATGCTGACCATGGGAATTCGATGTGGTGATGTGATGCAAAGGGTTAAAAATTAATTAAGCAAATATTTCATATGAGAGGCAGCGCTGAAAATTCCTGCCAATTGCAAGGGAATATTGCGCGCGCTCAAAAGTATGCAATAGCAAAGTGAGCAGTGCCCTTGGTTCATTTTCAGTTGGAGGAGACGGAAGTCGGAGATAGGATCGGTGGTTAATTTCTAATTAGGAAAACAGACGGGCAGAGACTGAGTTCTGCAAACAAAAGAAGCATAAGTATTTCAGCATAAAATCAGCTGCAAATTAAACAAAAGTTTAGTTAGTGTACGTGTAAGTGTAAGTAAAGTGTGTGTATGTGTGTGGGAAAGTTATGCAAAGTATGGCCAGTGCAGGTCTAATGAGAACTTAAACCCACCGAACGGAAGTGAGAAAAGACAAAGCAACCCATAGTGGGCAACAGAGACAGAAGGGGAGAGCATACTGTGTGGAAAGTGCAAAGCAATTTAATAACAAAAGAGCACGCAATTGGTGGCCAAAACAATGAAAATATTTGCGCGTAGAATGCGTCACATTGCCACTGCCACTACCACAGCTTCAACTACAGCCACACCCACTTTGCGACGGTATAGGGAGCGAGGCGGAGGCCGTGCAACACTGGCACGTAAAATGAATTGCCCCATTTTGATAGTAATTACCCTCGCCTGGATGCTGCTGCTGCTGCTGCCGTTGCACACCGATGTCGATGCCGCAATTTCAAATCGAGGTAAGTGATTCGTTGCAACTGCCACACAATGCTGCGCCTCAACTCGCCCTCGCCCTGCCCCTCAACACGTTGCAGCACCAACTGTTGCTGTTGGTCGACGAGGGAGGAGAGAGTTGCGGCAACTTTATGCATTTTATGTGTACAACGAGTGTGGGTACCCCCCCTCCATTCTCCCTTCTCACAATCTCTCCTATACATATATCTGTATATATATTTTTCGCTGCTTACATTCTTTTCCATTTCGTCGTCAACCATTTTTTATATTTTTATTTAGCCCGGCACTCAGCGTAAGTTGCATTTATGTTTTTACATAATAGAAAAGAGCTCGAAAAAATTGCGAAAAAAAACTGAGCAGCAATGGGAGAAAATAAAAATTCGAATACAACGGAAAGAGAAGGAGAGGGTGGAAGAGAGACCGCAATGGTGGCGCTATTTAAATGCCAATGAAACGTTGCATAAATCCAGGCGCCAGGCTCCTCGAGCACGTTGCAGTGTTTAATGTTAAGCCCTAGTCGAGGTCCTCAGCCTCAGTACGCAGCCAAGGACTCTACACTGCAAACACCACACTCTCCACTCTTCATTCTCTACTCTACACTCTACACTCTCCGCTCTCCACTCTAGTCTCCACTTCATTCCATTCCGTCGCGAAAATTAAAACTGCGCTAAAAAACACAAACAGAGAGCAGAAGAGATGCTCGAGAGGAAGAGGAGAAGGAGATTGCGGAGGAGATGCAGATGAAGAGAGCAAGCCCTGCAGCTTTTGGGCGACTAGGTCAGATGTGAGGAGCAACTTTATCTGACAGGCTAATCCGCTGCACATGCTCCAGCTGTAGTAACAGAGCAAGTGCGTCCCGCGGCAAATTCGCCTTCAAACCAAAGCGTCAAACAGGGAAAACTGTGGGTGCATTGGAGTGTGGAGGGGGAGGGGGTTAGGGAATGTTGCAGTTGCAACTCTTTAACAAATCGCAGAATGAAACGCCTAGCGAATTTTCAGCGCCAGCTGCTGGTCTCAAAAAACCCAATGAACTTCTCAATTTTGAAAGTTTTTTTCAGCTTTTTGTTTTTCTAGTCGGCCAAAGAAACCAAGCCAGACAAATAGCCCCAGCTTAAGGGCGTGGCGGTAGTGGGGCGGTGGGGGGTTGGTCATGGACTGTGGCAAGTCTATGCTGGGCCTTAACTGGACTTCTTTGCTTTTCTTCTATTAGTCAATGAAAAACAAGAAATAAATTGAAAGTTCAGGTGCATGCCCTTTAAGCATTAAATCTGTGTGCGATAGTGTTTTAGGGTAGGTGGGAGGGGTTGTAATGGGTGGAGGGGGGAAATACTCGAAAAACCATAGCTATAAAAACAAATTCACATGCCATGGTCATATTTTTCTTTTCTTTTCTTCTCTCCTTTTTTTTTTGTTATTTCTGCCAGTGGAAGTTTTCGTTTCTCTTTTCATTTTTTTGTTGTTGTTGCGAAAAAACCAATCGATAAATTTAAGAGCCCAACATTTGTCTCCATTATCGCAAAAATCCAAGGCAAAACGCGCAACAACACCAACTGTAACACGGTTGCAAAAAAAGAGGAGAAGTGAAAGAAAAAGAGAAAGAGAAGAAAAGTGAAGAAGCAGAAAGAGCAAAAGTGGAAGCGGGCATTCAAAATATGTGGAAAACTGCGAAGCGCATAAAAGGGTCATCGATGCGTGGCCCGACGTGAAATTGCCAAGGATTCAGCTAACACCCACCCCCCCTCACCCATACCACTCTCTCTCACTATATCACACACTCTTCCTCTCTATCTCTTTCTCTTTCTCACTCTCTCTCTCTCTCTCTCTGTCTCTCTTTCTGCTGTATGTGTCTCTCGGTTGCGTTGTTTTTTCACCTGAGGGCGTTACGTTTTGGCTATGGCAATGAAAGGGCGTGTATGCCGCGTGTATGTCCCCAAAAAAAAAAGAAGAAGAAGATGGAGAAATACACGCACACATACACACACATAAATACCCTCACACACATATACATACATGCAGTGAAAAAGAGGGGGGGTACGAGAGTATATCACAGGTAGAATTGTGCTTTTGTCACTGATCATAAATTTTTGCACTAGCTTTTGTCAGGGATACAAAGAGAGTGTGAGGCAGAGAGAGAGAGAGAGACAGGGAGAGAGAGATGATAAAAGAGAGAGAGAGAGAGAGAGAGAGAGAGAGGGCAATTCGGTTGTTGTTTCGCTGTTGTGTTGTTTTGGGTGTTGCCTTGGCTGTTTTTGTAGTTCTCGAGTTCCTTTCTGGGCAGCGAGAAGGACATGGCAATAAAACGTAGCTATTGGCAGCAAACTATGGCAATAGCAGCGAGCGAACCGTACATATGATCACAGCAAATTGCTGCCACGCACACATAGACAGAGATAGAGAGTGTGACAGAGAGAGAGAGAGAGAGAGATAGAGAGAGATGAAGGAAGATTGTAGCTAACGCCTTTGGGGTAAGAGTCGTAGTCGTATTCGTGCGTCGTCGTTGACAAATGTTTATTGAGTAACAAAAGCCATTAGCCCAGAACACTCTATAACACGACAAGAGATACACTAGCTGCCACTGCCACTGCCACACACATACCCCATCCCCCCTTCACACTTGGCTGTTCAATACACAGAGTCCTCTGTTTGACCCACTTTGAGGCATCATGCAACTGAAGCTGCTGCTGCTGCCACTGCTGCTGTTCCGGATGCTGTCGCCAACTCAGAAATCTGTTGCACGTGCCAGCGAACTTGCACCCTCTGCAGTCGATGTGGTAGTGGCTGTGTTTGTGGCAGTTGCAGTTGCAGTTGCAGTTGCAGTTGCAGCACATTAACTCACATCGAGTCAACATTTTTATAAACTGACAACAATTTCTCATCGAGAGACAACTTACATGCGAAAACAGCTTGCAGACAACATGCAACGCCAGCAGCTGTTTGTTCTACACTCTCCACACTCTCCCCTCGGCACACTCTCCACTCTCTACAAACTCTCCATACACACTATCCAAGCAGCTGCATATCAAACCGTTTTGTTTGGCATTTTTAGTGATTTCACTTAAATTTTCATAACAAAACATGGTGAGTGCGTGCTTGCAGCTTTTCCATGTTGTGAAACACTGGCAGGGGGTGAGTTTCTGCAGTGTTGGAAGTGAGCTGTCATATATACATACCATACATATGTATATATATATATATTTCAAACAGATTTCTGTGTTTGTGTTGAACACAGATTTCTTGAGCGCAGAAACGCAGCTAAAACCGCATTTTGCATGTTTTCCCAAAGTTTCTTGTTTTTTTTCTGTTTTTTTTTTTTCGAAATTTTTCATAGGTTTAGTTTTTTGCCATAAGCACGCCCATTCTCTCTCTCCCGCTCTCTCTCTTTCTGTCATGTACATATGCAAGCACAGCTAGCTAAATCCTTTAGTGTGTATGAATGATGATGGGATAGAGCAGGAGTGGTGGAACATGGGTGGGGTAGCGTAGGGAGTTTGTGTAGCACGCGGCAAGTTGCATGACATGTTGTACGTGTTTGTGTGGTAGTCACTCCCTCTCCCTCTCTATCTCTCTCTCTCTCTGTCTGTTCCTGTCTCTGTCTGACTGCCACTGATGCCTTTTGGCCATCTGTTCGCGCGCTCATCCGCCCAACTGTTGGTTACGCCCAGATCCACCAATCTCCCTACATCCCTCCCTCCGTTCCTATATCTCTCTCTCCCTGCCCTACCCGCCTCATCGCTCCTCAGTCCACCATCAGTGTCTGCCTGTGGTTGTAGTATTATATTTGCGAATCCCTTTGGGTATGTTGGCAGCAATAAATTTTCATCAGTCGCTTTTCTCCACCTACCCCATACCCCGTCTCTGTCCCAATCTCTCTCAATCTGTCTCTCTTTCTCTGTGCAACGAACAGCAAAGCTATTTTTCCTACTTCACGCCCTCCGCCCCTCGGCTCACCATTAACTACAAGCACAGCCCGCTCGTCGTGACACCACCCACAGTTACAACGCTCCTTCTCTTCCCCTAATCTCCCTCTCTCTCACTCTCTCTCTTCACTATCTGTGCAACAAATCTGAGGCAGCGGAGAGGCTCAGCTGGCATGTTCAGCTGGCTGTGTTGCGGTCTTTTCGAATACATTTTGATTGTTTGTCATATTTTTACGAACTCATTTCTATTGCTGTCGCTTTACAGACAACATAGAGAAAGAGATGGCTGCACACCACTAGAGTGAGATAGAGAGAAATGTGTATGCTTATCTATTAACCTATGAGAAAGAGATGGCTACACACAAGTGGTGTGAGATAGAGGCATATCTATGTTTATCTATTAGGCTATGCCAAGTAACTCAATGCCTCTCGATAAACACAAGAGAGAGAGAGAGAGAGAGAGAGAGAGAGAGAGAGAGAGAGAGAGAGAGAGAGAGAGAGAGAGAGAGAGAGAGAGAGAGAGAGAGAAAGAGAGAAACAGGAGAGAGAGAAATGAATAGAAATATGCAGGGAAATTGTAAAATTGAAAATAATACATTAGCTGGGGATTTACATTGACAACAGAAGCCAGAAAGTAATTGAAGATGCTCTGCTCAATTCCAGCCTAGCAACCCCATTTTTAAGCGCACTCCGATAATAACTGAGATGCCACCGAAAGTGGAACCTAAGTCAGTGCGCCATAAAGTATGCTATTCGGAACTGCTTGACAACCCTTTTCCAAGCTGCTGCTTACTGGGTCCATTAGCGCACTGTGTACATACTTTGGGCAGTTGAAAGAAAATTCTTAGAAATTGCGTGGAAATTCTTGGGGAATGTCATCAAATACCAATATCAATAAAAATTATAATAAAAATAAGGGCTGCCCATTAAAATGTGCTCTTAGCCCATTTTATTAATTAGAACAAGTTGGCAGCCCACAAAAACTGATTTCTGTGATCTTCTATGCTTCGCATTTTGGCCTCCACCTCTTGGCCAAGTTGTGACTGGTTTGAAATTTAAAATGTTGCCAATTAAAGGCAATTTGCAAATTTTCATTGCTTCGTTGACTGCTTGTTCTTACCGTTTACAGACGATAGATGGGCAGAGGGGACCTGCTATAGGGGATGTAGGTTAGGACACCAAAGGGGTTGGGGAGAGTCTGACATTTTCCACTAATCGCATTATTAACGCGCCGTTAACAGTTTGCGACATTGACTTGAACTTTACAAGTTTTCTTATTCACATACCCACACACCCCCCCCCACCCTCCCTCATACTTAATACACTCAACGCGTAGGAGAGAATGAGAGGTATTTAGGTACTCATAATACCCTTGAAGTTTTCGGCATTTGCCAAATTATGCTTCACTGAACGCGATTTTCTTGGCCAAGTGTGGCTGGAGGCGTGGCCAAATGGCCTACTAAATATATATGCCAACGGCAAGTGGATGGTGGTGTGTGGGCAGTGGAGAGTGAAGAGTGGAGATTGGAGAGTGCAGGACCTCAAATATCAGTTATGATTGCCAGCACGCCAACACAAAACGCAGTCATAATCATAATAATTAAATGCTTTCTACCTTCCTTTGCTGCCAAGCTACCTCTCTCTCTCTCTCTCTCACTCTCCCTCTCTCTCTCTCTCTTCCCTCTTTCACACACATTGAAAATTTAGTCATTATCGCGGCCACTTGCCAAGGCGATAATTATCCACAATTGCACAGATTGCCCTCCCCCCATGCCCGCCCTCTTCCAGACTGCAATCTGCCTTTTAATGACAGCACCGCGTTTTGGCCATGTGCATATTACATTTTATTGCCATTCCCTGATATACCCTACTCCCCCTCTCCCCAACCCCTCGAGAGAACTACCCATACTCTTATTATACACATGATAATTAGGGCAATTGAGCTGCTGAAGGCGTGGCAAAATACCCACTTCATATAGAATTTTTTTTATAGGACGCTAATAAATAATTAAACACATTTTTTGTTTAATATTATTTGAAATCTAGGAAAGCAAAAAGTTAAAAGAAAAAATTATGAAATTTATGTTAGACTTAAAGTAAACATTTATAATATTAAAACTTATTTACATATATGTATATACATAAAATTATATTTTTAATATTTATTAAATTTTTTACATTTCTGCAAGTTTTTTGGTCTCTTAATTAAATGTCTATTGATTGTTATTGGTCCACAAAATAAAACTTGATAAGCTAAAAAATATATGTGTATAATAAACTTGATAAAATATACTTTTTGTAGAAGTTTCAAATAAATTTATAGAAAATACAAAGTTAAGAGATTAAAAAAAAGTCTGAAATGATGGGAAAATTAAATGATGCTCTATGATTATGTTTTTGGACAGTTGTTAGTTAGGGCATTTAAAATAAACCAACAAAATTAATGAATAACAATTCCAATATTTAGACTTTAGTAATTTCTAAGTGAGCTCTCTTAATTTCAACATTTAAATGTTAAAGACAGGAAAAGCTAAAAATTTCTGAAATGGAGGTCAAGCTGAAAGAGAATTTAAATAATACTCGGCGTGTATTATTATGTTGATTATGTGATAGTTTATGATAGTTCTTAACTTTTGTCATAATTATTCTGTACATTAATAAGGGTTTCACTTTGTGGGCTTTGCCAAAAACGGCCAACCACATTGGCCAACACAGAAAGAGACACAAACAAACAAACACTCACACACACACATACTGTTAGTTGCTCAAGGGAGGCGCATAAATCTGTGTGCGAGTGTGTGCGGCAAGTTTTCATATTTTAAATGCAGAGACAAAGGCAGACTGACACACAACTATATATGTATATACACAGGACAACAGAGCGAGAGAACAACACAGCTAGAGCGAGACAGCTTGAGCTGGTTTATTTGCACGTAGTGTTTGCGGCACGTCACAAAAGTTTCCTGTTAAATTTCCCTTCATTTCCTGACGAAAGAGATTATTATTTTCATTTGCCGAGCCACCATCACCCAAGACCAACACCACCACCAACACCAACACCAACATCAGCAACAGCCGAGAGAAAGAAAGCATTAAAACAGCCAGACAAAGAGAGATAAAGAGCAACGAGAACGATAACGTGAGTGAGCGAGAGCGATGTATAGTGTTGGCTGTCTGTGACCGACACGTTCACGTTCCCATTATGTATGTATATGTATGCGAGTGTGTGTGTGTTTTTGCTGTCGCTTTGCTGTTTACTTACTATATGTTGGTATCACCTTCATTAACGCATCATTGCCAAAAGCCACTAGCAGTGGACAGTGAGTGACGGTGGAATACCCTAGACACAAACCGATCTTAACTAATCCATATACAGTGTTTTAAGTGTAAGCAAAGAATTTCCCAAGTAGTTGATTCCTTCATATGCATTTTATAATTTCCCTCAATGCACTCAACTTAGCAGAGTAACAAAAATGTCCCTCAAGTTGCGCTTGATTATCACTTCCGAAAATTTATCATTTGTATGCTCAGAAGGAAATCCATTATAATTTCTCTTTGATAGCTGCCCACTACTCACATCATATAATATTAATTAATAATAATAAAAAGTAAAAAATGTGAAATAATAACATTATTAATTAGAGACAGAGCTTTTCTATGCGCTTCTAATTTCAATATTTTTAGTTCATTATGTAACCTTTAAATAATTATTAATTAAATTTCAAAAAAATCAGTTTGGTTTAAAATAAAGTTTGCATTTCAATTATTTTTTTTTAATTAAATTAATATTTATATTTATATTATATTTTTAATCGATTCTTAACCCAAAAAACTGAAAATATTATTTTTGTTGTTATATTTTATATATTTTTTTTATACATATATTATTTTTGCTATCAGAGATGTTTGTATAAGAAAATGAAAATAAGCTAGCAAAGTTGTATTATTATATTGACCAGCTATGTATATATAGGCAAATGGCTTTTTCATGATATCATACCGTCCATTTGACATACGATTCATGTTTACAGGGTATAAAAACACTTCATTTTCAGTGGCACATGAAAAGGACCTCAATGGTGTGGTCCTTGACGGTCACAGTATCCCAACACCTGACCATATCCTTGAGGTCGACAGTGTCCTTCTGCCGTTCACCCTTGTGTAACTGAATCGACATCGTCAGCGTCATCGACATCCACATCCACATTCGCCATCATCGTCGTCTCTTATATTTGCATACTTCCGGCAAGCGTCAAAATGATTACCATTATTATTTTTGTTGTTGTTTGCCATGGCCGTAAACGTTGCCATTACGTTTATTGCAACAGGACTTACTCGACGAACTCGACGAGCCGCTCCCAAAGACCAAGCCAGCAGAGCATGCAAGACGGCAATGGCCGCCATCAGAGCCACCATCATCAGCCATTCTCCATTCGCCATCCGCTCCTTATGGCTTATTTGTGTAAATGAGCTGGCGCTCATTTATTGTCAAGTACGCCGAACTGAGCCAAATGCAAATGATGGTTTTGGCCAAACACAATGAATATATGCATGCACATCCGTATAGTATAGTATAGTACAGTATAGTATGTGCTGTTTGGAGAAGGTCATGTCAGACATTAGACACGCAGACAAGGTCATTATTAACCCCAAGTGTGTGCTGACGAACCCCAATCAAGGTATTACTCAGTCGAAGTTCAAGTTTCCGCTAAATGGTGAAAGGTGTGCTTATTGATCTACCCAGCACTGTACTACAATTGCAGTAATAGTCATTCTACGACTTACATATATATATAAACGACATCTCGAATAAATCAACTATATACATATGCCTATTAATTGTGTGCTGAAGAACCCGAATAAAGGCATCATTCCGTCAAGGTTTAAATTTTCGATAATTGATGGAAGGTGTGCATATTGATCTACCCAGCACTGTATTACAATTGAATTAGTTTTCTCAACATATACTATATACCTACTATACGTAGTATAAACATACTACATATGATGAACCTTAATAAAGGCAAAATGCAGTCGAGGTTCAATTTTCAGTAAATTTATCAATTGTGTGCTTATTGGTCTGTCCAGCACTGTACTACAATTGTGGTCATTGTGTTCTTAAAATATAATATGCATATATATATTGTCGACTATATACTACAATATACTATGTATATGTAGACTTCAGGTATATGATAAAGAAGTCAAGACAACCCAAATTCAAGGTTCAATTCTGCGCTTACTGATCCAAGATATAAATACCGTCTTCTAATTTAGAAATATACTAAACATTTTCATTTTTAAATTGTGTGAAGAACCCCAATGAAGGCAGAAAAATTATAACAATGAACCCCAATGAATACTTTATTGAGCTCTGGATCAAATTTCTACTGATTCATCAAAAGTGTGCCAGCACTGTAGTATATTAGCGGTCATTACCTTTTCCATTTATACAACATAGAATTCCTCTACTATATATATGACTGTGTATAATGATGGGTAACCTAAATGGAGATCATTATAATGGTTCAATTTATCCTTAATTTAATTGTACTATATATATGTCTGTGTAAGGTTCGAATTGTATGATGGGTAACCTCAATGGAGATCATTAAGAAGGTTTATGTTTTCCTTAATTTAAGATAATTCTTAATTTTTATAGCAATAATGATTCGAATTTATTTATGTATGAATAATTTAGATATATAATATAGAATATTTAGAAAGTATGCGTAGAATATGAAGAACCCCATTCAGGGTGTTACTTTTACTTTCACTCAACACAGGTTTTCATATTAGTCACTACTACTTCCAATATAACATAAGGTATATCTGGTGTATGCTGATGATCCCCAGTGAACCTCAGAACCTCAGTGTAGGTTCAGCTTGATCAAAGCGTGTTTATTTGCCTGTCCAGCAGTGTAGTGCTCATATCATGTATATCAATTATGATAACATTGTGTTGATGGTTAATGGCTTCGCCATAAGTATGTCGTCGACTTGTGCCATGAATCTACTATATCTGTCTATATATGGACAGCTTGTCTACGTAGTTTTTTGCCACTTTGCATAGGTTAATTACCTGATCGCATCGCATCTCATTTGGCGGTCATTACCATACCCCATACCCCATACACTATGTGTGTTCGGGTGTGTGTGTGGTGTTCGGTAGGTGTTACACCGTGTGCACTTGAGAGTGTGCCCTTCAGTTTGCAATTCAGAAGCCCAAGAGGTGCCGCGTTGATCAAATCGTTGTCGGGACATTGAGTTTGTCGCGTGTGGAGTTGGATTAAGTATCGAGTCCTGCTGTGGTGAGGCAGTTAGTTAGTTGGTGAAATGGCGCCCAATGTGGTGATGTACATATATGGCATGGTGCGGGATCAGTATGATCAGCACAAGGATCCGCGAACCTCCAACTTTCCCCTCGTGGGCAACTTGTGGAGCGTGGCTGTCGTCATCGGTCTCTACTTGGCATTCGTGCTCCACTTTGGCCCCAAATGGATGGAAAACCGGCAGCCCTTCAAGCTTAAGCTGGTCATGAGGCTGTACAATGTCATCCAGGTGGTGGCCAATGGTCTGGTCTTCCTCTACGCCATGTTCTTCGCCATCTTCAGTGCGAGATACAGTTTCCTATGTCAGCCCGTGGAGCACGACAATGAATCGCCAGCGATGATGCGGCTCATATATGCCTCCTATGGCTACTATATTCTCAAGTACCTGGACATGCTCGACACGGTTAGTTCAAGAACAGTCCCGCACAGATGAGTGCTCCTAATCCCGCACTGCTGATGTCTTACAGGTGTTCATTGTGCTGCGCAAGAAGAACTCGCAGGTGAGCTTCCTGCACGTGTATCATCATGCGGGCATGGTCTTCGGCGTCTCCATCTTCATGACCTTCCTGGCGGGCTCCCACTGCACCATGCTGGGCCTCATCAATCTCCTCGTGCACGCCGTCATGTATGCCTACTACTTTGCCAGCTCGATGGGAGCTGTGAGGCATCTGCTCTGGTGGAAGCGTCACATTACCCAGCTCCAACTCCTCCAGTTTGGCTACCTCACGCTCCACTTTCTGCTCGTGATCGTCCGCAATCCCTGCAACTTTCCCTACTTCATCGCCTTCATTGGCTTCACCCAGAACATCTTCATGTTTGCCATGTTCTTTGACTTCTACTACAAGACCTACATACGCAAGCCGAAGAAGACAACGACGACCACCCCCAGAGAATGTCCCCAACTCTCATCAAAAAGCAAATCCAAACTAGAAGAAGAAGCATTAGTTTTGAATACTGTTAACAAAACAACAACAACAGCAACAAAACTCAGCTGAGTTGAGTCCGAGTTTGATTAATTCTATGCTAAGTTCGATTAAATTAAGCGATAAGCGAATTCCTATGCAAATGTCGAGATCGATTGACATTGATTTTGATTTGTATAAATAATATACTATATGTACTGTATACTGTCGTCTACCCATGAATAAACATTTGACATTCTCTGTCTCTTTCATGCCATGTGATCAATTCCCATCAATTTGCCACCAACAACAACTCAATTTCAAATTTCAAATTCCCTCTATGGGAGCTGATATACTGACATATATTGTCCTGCAGGCAATCGGCAAATGTTTGGCTAAATCAATTTGCTGCATGTTGTGAAAGGACTCGCAATCTTTCTCTTTCTCTCTCTCTCTCCCTTTCTCTCTCTCTATCTCTATGTCTCTCTCTTTCTATCGATATTATTGAAGGCAGACAGACAATTTATGGTTATCGCTAGTTAAAGCGACATATGTGGATTTCTTGTTGGCATCAGGCTTCCAGGCTGCAGGCGATTGCCTTAAAGTTGACTCGGCATTTTCGTCCTTTTTTCAGAGACGAAAGCAAACACATCCTGCACGGGTCTAGGACCATTTGCCTGGCAACGTCAGCCACGCGCGCATTTTATTTAATTTTCATATTTCAGCAGCAGCAGCGTAACTGAGGCAAAGGCAACACACCGCACTTCGCTCTCCACACCGCATATTATTTCCTAACTTAATTTCAATCGAAACACACAGAGAGAGAAAGAGAGTGATATATACAGAGCGAAAGAGATGGCACATAACAAAGTTTCTATAAATTTTTGGGTTTGAAAAACTTGAAGCATTCACTTAGCCACATGCTGCACACATCAAAGACTAACCTATATATATATTTATAAGTTTATGTATGTGTGTGTATGTGTGTGTGTGTGTGTGTGTGTGTGTGTGTGGGATAGATATTAAAGTTGGCTAATGGAGGCATCGCAACTTGGCCGAGTTGCTTTTGTTCTGCAAATTAGAGCTATTAGGCAGCTGGAGATGGAATCTTGACCTGGGATACGCCAAGAGTTGATAATTTGTTTTGATTTGTCATTATCAATATGTAACAGTGTAGCATATATCTATGCATGCCTATATATGTCTGTTTAAAGTAACTGATGTTGTATGTAGCTGTTGTTGCTGGGATTGTTCGTGCGTCTTGCCAAAATACATTAAAACTTTTCTAATAATAAAGTTCTACAGCCGAAGCCAAGCGTAAATATTGAGAACGGAAGCAACAAAGCAGCACACACACACACTCACACACACACACACACACACATACACACACTCACTTACCCATAGAGAGATACATTGTTGCGAGGCAGCATCAACTATAATAGCCGCCAGTGTTGAGTTTCAATTCATCGAATTTCCTTGTTTACAATTTAACGCTGAGAAAAAAAAACAAAATATCTAAAAAATAGAAAAAAAATATTCTAAAATGCGAAGCAATGCTAAACAACAGTTTTGCGAGCAGTAAAAAAAGAGAGCTTGTCGTACATGGCGTATACTTAATATTTGGCAAACAACTTTCTTCAGCAGTAACTTTTGCCAAAATGTGATTATCGTCATAACGAGGCCACAACTGGAGGGACGCCAGTAATCTGGCCAAAGGCTTTTTCCCCCATTTAATGTGTGCGAAAAATATATGTCAATTTCTTGCCAAATTGGCAACCATATTTATTTAAAATAATTTATTGTAGACTGAATGAAAATATTTAAAAAAAATATATATATCCATTTCATGCAGTTGCAAAATTTATTATTAAATGTATTTTTTAAGGCGTTTCCACTGAGTGGGCGTATGATTTATAAATCCAACAATTTCAACAGAGTTAAATCGCACCTTTATATGGGTTTTTCTTTCGATTAATTTATTTATTTATTTTTTTAATTTAACAAAATGATAAATGATATAAAGTGAACAATTGGACAGTCTCCTGCATATTATACAACATTTTAGCTGCTACAATGGGCTTATCTCGAACTGAGTTTCATTTTGTTAATTTGTAAGTACATGGAAATGTAATTAAGTGCAATTGGAAATCTGTGGCACGCATGTTGTACTTGCCCCAGGATGTGGCATCAGGTAGCTAAATAATTTACAAATAAATCAAAGTAATTAACTTTGAGCTGCTGTTGTGTACAGCAGTTGTGGCAGGTCCGAACAAATGTTTGGGGCTGGACATGCAACAGGTCAAGGGATGACTCACACACACACACGCACATACATAGATTAAGAGAGAGTTATAGAGTAAAGAGCGACACGCACATGCTACAAAATTAATGTTGAAACTTATCTGAGAAACAATAATTGGCATTGGCACGAACTTCTCTCAAAATCCATTAATATAGAGAATCGGCCTGCTATATAGTACACACAAATCGAATGGCTTGGCATTAATAATGCACCAGCAGCTAATGCACCGATAATGCCACCAAAAATCTTTCCAACGTTCCACGCTGCGTATACTTAGCGTAACGACTTTGTGTTTGACTTTGACGAAGTTGCAGAGTCCAGGGCAAGAAAGAGGGGGTGGGTGAACGTGGGGGTGGTGCAACTTGTGCTGTGCGCACTTATTAGTTGCTCATTTTGACTAGCTCTCTTTCTCTCTTTCTCTTTCTCTATCTTACCCCCTCGCACTCACTGGAAGTCTCAAGTCTGAAGTAGTCTATACTTCATTGAACTTTGCAGAGGCAACCGCATATCCTGCTCCGCCTGTTGTTGCTCCTTTATATTTCAGCATTGCTGGACAAAGTTTTTAAAGCACCAACACACCCATATACACCAATATACTTACAGTTATACACTTACATACACCTCCGTCATAAATCAATAGAGTTCAATTTTTGTGCGTCGTTGGCTTCCACTCGACTGAAGTGCGTCCTCTCCAATGTAACTAAGTCCTGGCAGAGGCAGAGGAGGAGGCAGAGGCCAAATTCAATTGGCTGCGCAAGGACTTTTCCAAAGTTCAGTTCTCCTTTTTGCTTTCTTGGCAGATGGCAGTGGGTCTTTTCAGTCTCAGTCCATCAAGGGAAAGTCAACTTCCACTTTGGCAATTATTTAATTCTGAGAATTCTCATTTTGTGGACAGCTTTAAATGCATTAATTTGGCCGAAGCAGATTTTTTAACTTTCTTCTCCAAATGGAACAAGGAGAAACACACTCTATATAGGAACACACATAGTGAGAAATTATGAACTGTGAATTATAGTGTTCATTATATCACGTACAATACTGTTGCGAGATTTTCCAGGCACATGCTCGTTAAGGAAGGATATTGTGGCTGAAGGAAAAACACTTTCACCAAATGGCTGCCAGAGACGAGCAAATAAAATAAATGCTAAAATAATATGCTTTATTGTCTGAGCTCAGATGTTGCCAACGAGAGTGGGAATGGGAGAAGGGGGTGGGGTTGGTTAATGTTGCCATGAATTTTATTTGCTTTTATTTTGGCTCTTTATTTTTATTAGCCAAATAGCAAGCTACTCAAGCTGAGATGGAGATAGATAGCTAGAGTGGGAGAGATGGAGAAATGGGGGGAATTGCTGTAGTTAGTAGGCCAAAAAGGTGTTTCTTGGCTAATAGTGTTGCATGCAACACTTTCCCGTGCCCCATTTTCCTCACCAACTAAAGACTTGTCGCCTGCAAAATATCTCAGATATGTGTTTACGCCATATATTGAACTCGGCGGACACTTTCAACTGCCAAAAAAAATATATATACAAAATATGAAAGGGCGAAATAAAAAAAACAAACTGAATGTAAATGTTGCCAGCACATAAAATATATATATATATATATATATATAAAAATAAACAATGGCAACATTTTGCGAAACTAAATAAAATGTAAATACTGTGTGTATATGAAGCACCGCAAATATTTTGCCAGCAAGTGCAACAATCATAAATTTTGTGCACAGACATAGACAGAGAGTGAGGGGAAGAGAGAGACAGAGAGAGAGAGAGAGAGAGAGAGAGAGAGAGAAACAGAGAGAGGGAGTTAGAAGTTTTGTGGAAAATGTCAATGTGGTGCGCGTTGCAAAGTGCTTACAAAGAGCGGTTCAATGTTGCCGCATGCCCGCACAACGAATGCGCAGCAAGCATAAACAAGCGGTGCATGCAACATAACATAACTGCCTGCCGCACACACACACACACACCGACAACAACTGACCACACCCACAACAACAACGAGAACAACAACAACAACAATCAGGCTGAGCAGCAGTTGTTGCTAATAACTTAGTTTTTCAGCTGCTTCTTCCACCTTTTGCAAGGGGGCAAGTTCAAAACTTTGCAACGCACACAGCATGAGGCACAAATAGAGAGAGAAAGAAAGAGATTAGAGACTCAGAAAGAGAAAGAAAGAGAGGGAGAGACAGCTGTGCACATTTTTCGGTTTATTTGCTTGGAGAGTTTTGCATGCCGCCCACGTAGCCAAAAAAAAAATTAAATAAAATAAAAAATAAATATATACACCAAAAACTAAAACAAAAGCAAAAGAGAAGAGAACTCAAAACTGTGAACTGTGAACAACTCAAAACAGAAAACTAAAATTGAGGCCAAGAATATTTAGTGCCAACTGAGTAAGAGAACGAGAGTATTGTGAATGCATTTAATTAAAGTCTTGACTCCATGACAACAAATAAATAAACAAAAAACAACAAAAAAAGACAAAGAAACAAATAAACAAAACTCACAGTCAGTTCAAGTTCAACTTGGGGAGAGTCTTAAACTGACTGCGAGTGTTGCCGACTCATACATTAAGTGGCAGGACTTGGGCAGGACTCTTAGGCGAAACCCTTTTTCTGGTAGACCTTTTTTACCATTTCATTGTGGCCTTTTTACATAATTTACTTTTTCAATAATTCACACGCCCACGCGTAAATTCTGACCAAAACATGGCAGAGAAATTAAAAACTCTAAGAGGGAAACAAAAAAAAAGTGATAGAAGAAAATGGAGTCACTGTCAGAGATGGAGATGAAGATGGCTATGGAAAGGAAGCCCAAAAAGGATTGCTCTGACAGCCTTACTAATTGCTTTGTTTTACTCTCGTGACTCTAATTAAAAAATTTACTTTACGACTTTGCCACGTTGATGCTGTTGCTGCTGCTGCTGCTGTTGCTGCCACAACTGTGGCACGGCAACGCGTTTGTAATGACAGCCGGAAGTCTCGCACACCGGAACGTGCCCCGACTTATGTTCCAGCAGTTGGCTAGTAACTGAGTGGAAAGAAGGAGGAAATCTGGCAACAGCATGCAGGAGAAGTGCCAACTAAAATATGGAAAAAAATCCGAAATAATAACACCGACAATTAACAGGGCAGAGCATGGCTAAGAATGTTTTCTTGCCATCAGGACTCTTAGCCCCATGTCGAATCAGGCTGCTTCATAATGTTGGCCAAAAGGTTGTCGGTTCAGAGACTATTCGAGCCCAATTTGTTCATCATTTAGATGACGATTATCAAAGCGCTGGCCGGGATCAGCTATAAGCCTTAAGCCCTATTGGCCCAAAGCCAAATTAAAATGCCAAAAAAAATAATGCCCTCCAAAAAAAGGAAAACTTAACCTAAGGCCAAAAAAAATTAAAAAAAAGTAACAAGAGACCGCAACAGAAAAATGCAAATTGTGCGAGAATTGCTTTTTGTAATTTAATTAGCGCCTAACCATAAACAAGGATGCCAAGCTGCCATCCAGGCAATCTGACAGGACTCACCTAACGAAGAAAAAACCTTCAGCAATATTTCCAGTTGCCAAACAAACCGAAAAAAGAGTTACAAATTGGACTGCGATTCCCAAAGACAGCAAATGAACATTCTTGATTTGTGACTAACGCCAAAATTCTTCACATTTTTTTTTTTAAATAAACAAGCTACAATTAAAATTAAGGGAATGCATAAAATGACCCATGAGAAATTTCAATAAATATCGGCTAAATAAAAACAGCAGTTATTATTGTGGGGAATAGCCTTTATTTTATTTAATAAAGAAAAACATTAAGTAAAATAATATTATAGTTTATAAAAATATATAATACCATAAAATAAAATAGTTTTAAAATTTAAGTTACAAAAAAATGAATAAAAATAAATAATTTAATATTATATAATACTAATAACATAATGAAATAATTAAATTCAGATTTCAATTAAAAACTTATTTAAGTTTATATGTATTTCATTTTTATTATTTTTAAATCTTCCTGAAATTTCGAAGTATATTAAAACTAATTTTACATTCAGTGAATTCTAATTCAAAACATATTTTATTAAATATCCATATGAAATCCATTTGATTTATATCTCTTGATAAGGTATTTTATAATTTCAACTCAATTTTAGTCAGTAAAAAAAATTCTTAATTTACTTTAGTCAAATTCAAATTTGAATTAACTTAGTATCATTTTTTTTTTTATTTATTTTTATATCTCCTGATAATTTAAGTCAATAAAATATTCAAACCTTTTTTAAATTTAGATTATGGTAATTTAAAACATTTTTAAGTTATTTTTTATTTGAATTACATAACTTTTGTAAAATAAAAATATTATTGAATATATCTTGAAACTATTTAATGTTTTTGATTTATGGTTAATTTTATTTTATTTTATTACCATATAATAAATAAATTTTGAGCTCATAAGAAAAAAAAAAACATTTTTAAACTTAAACGAAGAATAAATCATAAGTTAGTCAAGTTATTTCTTATACTTATATATACTTTGCGTATACTTTATAAACAAATAAATCAAAGTTAAGTTAATTTAAAATAATTATTCTCGATTTTTTCTACTATGCAATGATTTCTCTAATATTTTATTTTATATTATGCTAGCAACATTATTGTGACTGCAAATAATTTTTAAAATTTATTTTTTTTTACACTTAGATTTGTAAAGCAAACATCTTCAAGAGTTAAGGTAGACACTATTGAGAGATAGGGTTGAAATATATCCATCCCTGGCAAACTAGACAATTATCAAGTTGCTTTCGGATTTTTTTGTTTTATTTTTGCGGTGGCTGCGAGAAAACCCCAAAAGAGCTAATTTATCTCCACAATCGACGGCAAACGCAAAAGAAAAAGAGCGATTAAACTTGTTCTTTATTTTCGTTCCCATTGAAGACAAGTTTAACGAGGGGTAAGGGAATCGACGAAGATGGAGAGGGGGTACTCTCGGTATGGAGGCTGTGGCATAGAAGTGAAAACTCTGCAATTCAAGCTGTGCACGGACTCTCCTCTCGAGAAATCAAGGAGAGACTCGTTTCGTTTCGATTCGTTTGGAGTATTTCAGTTCGATTAGTTTGCTACTCGATTTAGGGCAAGTCCGTGGTCAGCATTCGACTGATTGTGCCAAGTGGAGGACTATATATCCACACAGATATATATACATATATGTATATATAGATTTCTGTGTAGGTAAAGTGCTCTATTTGGCCATGTCTGGACACGGAGATATATGTTTACCTTGGCGTTCAGGATTCCCATCGTCCCTTCCTCGTTCTCTGTCTGTGCACAAATTGGAAATTGGAAAAGTTTCACGCTGCGCTCAAACAAGACCTGTTTATATTAATTTTCCACAACGAAACATTTCCTCAATCGAATTTTTTGTTCCCCATTTCAAGCTATCAATTATTTTTAAAGCAGAGTTTAGAGTTCTCTACTGTCACTGCTTATAAAGTATATTGTCGTCATTAAAGAGGAGGACATATTGCATTTGCATATTAAATATGTGTCCTATATATACATATGTATATGTATACTGTAGCACCCCCAGGGATGGCAAATAACAATATCAATTTGCATGCCTCGCATATAATGTACTCTAAGTGGAAATTTTATGCTGGATTCGTAGAGTATCTTAAAGATACCTCCAGTGCTTAAAGTGACTTCAGAGTGCTTAAGGATAACAAGGAAATGCCATTTAAGCACATGTGATATGCAGGGTATTGATAAATCAGAGAAAGAGAGGAAGACTGAGTGAAAGAGAGAGAGAGAAGGGTGATATGGGATGGATTGTGTTAGAAAAATTGTATTTGTTTTTTTACAGAGTTCTCAATTCGTTTGAAATTCATTCACTTATTGACATACTCGAAGTTTCAGTTGCGGTTTGCATGATAAGCACTTGCCACACCCCCTGATACTATAGCCCCTCCACACACCATCATCCCCCATTACCTGTTTTGCAACATTTGCCATTGAAGAAACCAAAACTGTTTGCTGTTGTTTACTTTGCCAAAAAATCAAAGCTTAAGTGTGGCAACATCGCTCCCGGGGCAAAATTGTCGCACCCGTGGGACACGTCGCCCCTCACCCCTCAACACGCCTACCTCTTCCGTCTCCTTGTCGCCTGTCAAGTCGCTGGCTTTCATTATCAGTGGAGTGTTCGGCACATCCCGGCGAGGGTAGCTCCGTCCTTGAGGTCTTCAGATGCCTGCCACGAAATTGAGATGTGGGAACCCGGCATCGTCTACCTTTCAGGCTGCGGTGGAGCACATGGCTGGCCTCAGGAATGCCACCTACCCCTGCCACTAAATCTGCCATTGCCCCTCCTCCCCAGGCGTGGACCGCACAAACGGGTGACATCCTTGTAGACAAAAGGCCTTAGATAAATTACGAGCAACAACAATGGGGACCCATTGCCAGAAGATAAAGTTTCATTTGAAACCGAATGGGAAATGCAAAGACGAAGAAGAACAAGAAGAAGTGGGCGAGGAAGAAGAAGAAGAAAGAGAAGACGAACCAAGATATTCCTGCGTTAATGCGTGAAAAGAAATAATGAATGTGGCGTGTGGCTGGTAGCGTGTGGCGTGTGGCATGTGGCAAGTGGCACGAGGTAGCTGAGATTGAGATAATACGCGAATTTGTTGCACTGCCAGATATTCAAATTGAGATAATGCCAGTACAGACTAACTATGTACTCTCTCTCTTCCACTTTCTCCCGCTCGGTCTCTCCTCCTACTGTGTCTCTCTCTCTAGAGCAGTTGAAACAAAATGTCGACTCTCTGTCAAGATGTTGACAGTGACAGCTTAAAGTAAGTCAACAGGCAGCACGGTTGATGGAGAGAGAGAGAGAGACAGAGAGAGAGAGAAAGAGAGTGGGAGAGAGGGGGTGTGGAGAGACGAGACAATAGGCTGACATGATAGCCCGTCTACTGGGAAAAAGCAGAATTGTGGCTCGTGTCTATTTGGCCATCGGTTATAAGGCAGCAGATAAGAAAGGTCAAAGGGCAAATAGACTTATCAAGTCAGAGACAGCAACAATAAAATAATAGCAAATGTTAAAGTTATGATTGTGTGGGTAGAATGATATAGGGGGTTGCTTAAAGAGGGAGGTTGGCCAGGCACATGTATTGATTTAAGTGCTTTTAATTGCTGACTTCAGACAGAAAGAGAGAGGGAAAAGCAGAAAATTAGAGAGAGAGAGAGAGAGATAGGAGAGTCATAAAGCATCAGCATGTGGCAAGTCTGCAGTATTCCCTAGAGAGCCAGGAGGGAAGGAGGGGTTAGAGACGTGCCTTTTAATATGCAACGCATAAATTTGAATATCTTAAGTAAGTCTGTAGAGGGATCTTGTTAGTTGCGAAGTGGGGGGTGGAGGCAGACGCCAAATTATAGCGGCTTATGTTTCAATTAAGCAATTTTTGCACATCAGGTGCGTTTTATGTCTAAGCCACGCAGACAAACAGACAGAGAGACAGAGAAAGAAACAGAGAGAGCATCTCAGACAGAGACAAACAAACACTTCACTTACCAGAGAGGTGGGAAAGGAGGCGAAGAAGGTGGGTGGGAGGAGGGTTGTGACAGATGGCCAGCGACACCAAATGACAACTAAGCACATTGAGACGAGACAAGGCAAGCAGAGGATTAGGAGAGGGGGGTATGGCAACAGAGGGGAGGACATGACGACGCGACGACGTTAAGCTGTCTAATGTACGTAGATGGCGGCAAGTACAAGTTGGCGGCAGCTGCTGCAAACTCTTGCCAATGTTGCCAATATTTTTAAAATGAAAACTGCCCCAAAATTAAAACATGAAAAATTGAGTTTTACTGCCCATGCCCCCCACTTTCTCTCTTCACTCTCTTTTTAGTATTTGTTTTGTCTTGGAAAAAAATGAGTTGCCTCAAGTGCTGTGGCAGCTGTTTCTTCATTCATCGATTGCTGGCAGCTTTGCAACATCAAGTGGCAACCAACAAAGAAACACACAGATTGTAGAAAAAACTCGCTCTTAGAAAAACGAATACCGAAAAATAGAGAAAAAGGAGACAGAAAAAGAGAGAGAGAAAGAGAATTACGAAAGCAAAACATATGAGCAAAGGACAACTTAATGAATAGCCCAGGGTTAATATTTGCCAGACTCCTCTCTCTCTCTCTCTCTTTGTCTCTCTTTTCGTTGTCTCTTTCTCTTACTTTTTTGTTGTCCTCTCCTCTTTTAGTTTCTTTTCGTGCTTTCGCTTTGGCATTTGCTGTTTGTTGTTGGGCGGCAGAAAAAATATTGAAGTTTCTTGTTAGACACAAAAGATACACAACAGCGGCCCACAGGCTCCCCCTCGCTAGTAAGGACACATTCAGGCAATCCTCGAATCCTCCACTCACCCACTCAACCACTCAACCCACTCAGCCAGTCATCTAGTCATTCAGCTGAGGTTGACAAACAAAGTGGCTTCTGTTTTTTACAACCGTTCGCATCGAGAGACAAATGCGAACCTCTGGGTGGGGATAAGTAAACAATTTGCAGGCAGTGTAACTGCAGGCCAACAAACACGCCCCTGGGCTTAACTTCAAAGTGCAGCTTGTCGAAAAGTGGGTCTATTAAGATGGGGGGGGGCGAAGTATGTCTTATCATAATGAGAATTAGATATCTCTAAGAAATCAAGCAATGTTAATGCAATTTATTACAGACATCGCACATAATTCACACGCTCCTTCAGAGGGGATGAGGTACTGCGGGGAAGGGTGGGGGGTGTGGTTGTGACGTTAGCTACTCTAATGAGAAGAGGGTAGCAGATGTAATCGAAAATAAAAAAATTGCAAAATCCAAAACAGAAACAAGTTGAAAGCTAGAGAAAGTCAAGTTAACGGTATGAAGTGCTGTCAACAGTCAGACAGGCATTGCCCATATCCCTATCCGTATCTGTATCTGTAGCTGTCCATGAATATGGATTGCAGATACATTGACACATATACATATATACCATATGTATGCCATATACAACAGATATTGAGATTGTTTTTTTCCCCCTTTCGATGCTTTCCTCAGTCTGTTGGCAATCGTATTGTTTGTTGATTTGCGTCTATTGTTGTGTCTACTTCTTCTACTTCTGCTTTGACTTTTCCTTCTTCTTTATTCTCTTTTTCACATGCAACTTCTACTTCCTCTCGGTTGACACTTTTTTTATTCAGTTTTAAAAACATTTCTACAAGTCCAGGGGCAGTTTAATAATCTCATTTTTAAGACAATTTTCAAGAAAGAGTGTTAGCCGGCTTTGCCCGCGATTACGTCTCAATTAAATCATACAAGAAAAACAAACAATTTCCGCCCCCATTCGCCTCCATTCGCTATTATTTGGCTTTGGGTATATGACGATGATGCAGATCAAAGAATGTGCCCAAAATTCTTGTCATTCGCTGCAAATAATTTGAGAAAACTGAAATTACCTTCTGCGGTCGCTGTTCCTTAGTTGCCTCTTGGCTCCTTTGAAGCTGCCTCATAGCTTTCTAAGCTGCTTACACACATACATATATACATACATACATTCTCTGCCACATTCGTGGACTATGCACAGCCCGGAGGCGTGGCAGGTCGTAGGCGAAAAATTCATGGATTCGCTTATAGTCTAACATAATAACGTAATAAACGTAACGCTGCTTTACATAATCGTTGTTTGTGACATGAGCTTTAAATGTACGCCACACGACCTCATCTGCCTCTTCCCCCCCCCTCAACTCACCCCAGCAACACCATCCCTGCCACATTCAACATTCCGAGTACGCAGAATATACGACCTCAGGCCGCACCCAGAAGTGGACGTCAAGTTGTGCCCCGACCATCAACAGTTTTATTAATCGACGCGTGTCACTTATTAGCCGCAGGATTTTTCATATGCCACACACGCACACACACACACACACACATATATTTAGTTTGAAAAGGATGAATGGTGGCAGTGGTGGCTGATTTAACCCTTTTGATGGCCTCAACAAGAGGCACCATTTGGCCCTTTGATAAATGGCCAACACACACATTAAACGGCCTCCACTTGCAAATAGTCCACAAAAAATTAGTTCACAATCGTGACAAGAAATCAACCTATGGCGTATATATATATATGTATATCGTACATGGTAACCCCAACACTAGAACGACAAGAGCAGTACAAACAACAATTCATTATAGTAATTTCATTCTTCTTCTTCTTCTGCATTTTCATTTTTCCTCATTTATTTTTTGTTTTGTTTTTAAATTAAACGTGCATGTTTAGTGCGTATATTTTATACAAATGGGAAACGACAAGAAACGACCAGAATTGTAATGGTACAGGTACAGCAATATATAGTTGGTACCACAGGGGGTACAGGTACAGGTACTACAGCCAAATATAATTATGATGAATGCTCTACATAAACAGAGAGAGAGAGAGAGAAAGATGTGAGAGAGCGATAGAGAAAGATGTGAGAGACACTGCCCAGAGCAAGGACAAATGCAAACGCTTTAATTAATAGACTGAAAGTGCAAAAAAATGTAATATCTCTGAAAAAAGAAAATTAATAAAGAAAAATACATATATATATTCTTAACAGTTTCGTAACTACTATCAAATTTAAAAATTAATAAATGTAATTTGTAATTAATGTAATTTGACTTAGAGTCGCAATTGACAAAATTATATTTCCAATCTTCTTTATTTTTGAGAAATGGAATTTCAAAAACTCGAGTTCTCTCAAAAAGATAAATAATTTTACTATATATGTATAAATGTATCTTTTTAGCAAAAATGGGATAAATATACATTTTAGACATACAAATATACTGATACTGATTTAGTTTATTTTATTTTCCTTTTATTATTAATTATTGTTTTATTAATTAATATTAAAGTCGACTATTTAGCAGACATCTGAGAAAAAAAAAATAAAAAAACAATAACATGAATCAGTATCAGTATACTAGTATGTATAAAATGATTATTTATCCCATTTTAGCGATTAATTTACTTTCATATATTAAAATTATTTATTTTTTTGAGAGAACTAGTTTTTTAAATAAAATTTCTCAAAAATAAACAATTTTGGAAATATAATTTTGTGAATTGCGACTCTAAGCCAATTAACAAAGTCAAGAAAATATAATTTTTTTAATATCAGAAATATTTATTAACTTAAGAATATGCATTTACAATGAAATAGTAAGTGAAAATGGGAAATTTATAAAAAATAATGATATACAAACAATTATAAAATAATGCTTACATAAATAAATTAATTCATCTTCGAAAAATTCTAAATCATATGAAATTTTATTACGCCCAATTTAGAAATAATTGAAATATGTAAATTTTACAATAATTTCAATTTGAACCAATTTTAGAATATTCTTAAGTTCAATTAATTCATATCAATTGATAGCTTCTAATAGTGTGTGGTTTATAAATTGCTTTTCGCATATTAAGTAATTTTGTTTTGATTTTAATTTATGCAAAATTATTTCATAAATAATCCCCAATTATTCAATAGATTGCATTTGAATTAGTCTTTTATGTTGCATAAATAATAGAATTACATTTTTTTTGATTGTATTTTATTGTTGTTGATTTTTACAATAACCCCTAAGCTGGTTGAGTCCCATATCAATGTATTTATTTGTTTTACTTTGTGATGTGGAAAAACTCAAAGGATGCCTGCGGCAAAGTGGCAATTAATTAATTATTGTATTCAATGTGCATACGAGTGTGTGTGTGTTTGTGTGTGTTTGTGGGTGTGTGTATGCGAAGCAATTGAACTATTTTGCTAATATGCTCCAACTACAGTTAATATTTTCTATTGCATTTCCATTATTTTTTCGCTCACTTAATTAAATTTATTAAAAACTTTTGTTTGCAGTCAAGCAAAATGGCACAACAAAGGCGAATCAAATTATTTATTTATAACTAATTTGTTTGCCAATTTGCAATAAATTATTATAATATTGCACAAACGGCAGCTGACAACTGACACGCCCCTCTGCCCACCGCCTTTTCATAAGAGAGAGAGAGAGAAGTGTGGTTAATTTTATTTATTTATTTTTTATTTATTTTTATTTAATGTCAACTATACACAGTCGACAGAAATTTAAAATTAAATGTAAAATTAAAATTAAATTGAAAAATGATTAAATTATATATATTAAATATTTAAAATATAAAATTAGAATTAAATTAAAGGAAAATATGAAATAAAAATAATAAATAAATAGTTCTGGGGTGAGTAAATGTAAATTGATTCAACATTTGTTGCTAATTTAATTAATTAATTAATTTAAGCACTAATTAATTTGCAGAGATTTGTCGCCCACAGCTCTTAATAAGGCTCAAATTAATGGAGATGGCTTTAAGTAATTGAAATTGCGGTCAAAAACACAAATACGCAAATCGAAGCCTTTTAAGAGCCTATTAAAGCCATTATTGAAAATCAAGCAATTTTCATATGCTCAAAGTAAAGATACAGAAGCTACTTCCGTTTAGAGAATTTCTCTAAAACACTATCTCTATCTTTCTCTAAGTAACTCTATACCTCTCTCTCTCTCTCTCTCTCTCTCTTCGTTGTGATTTCTAATTAAATTAAGAGTTCCATATGTCGTCGTCTTGTTTCTTTTCCATGCCCAATGCACAGTGGTGAACTTATATTAAAAGAGGAAAAATTACTACCGTTAACATGTCGCTAAATAATTTGTACAGATTTTAAAATTTATATTAACACTTGCCAGAAAAAGTCTCAGCAGAAACTTAATAAAAATTGTAGTTCATTGAAAGATATTTCCTAGAATTAATTTTTATGGTGGTAAGACATCAGTTTCAAAAATTATAACCAGTGATCATGTCGTGAAATCAACAACTTTTTTAAATTAAAATAAAAATTCAGAAATTCAAATGTTTTTAGAAAAAAATCTGCTTACAAACTTAATTTTATAATAATTAATAAATTTGCCATATCGGCCGACTTCATACTGGTCTATATTCTATAGCTCATACAGCACTTTCTTGAGTCTCATTGTTCTCAAATTGTAAATTATCTAATATGCTACATACTAAGATTCCTAAGATAGCTTCCTTCAATCTCATATAAAAATAAATGTTTATATATATATTACTTTGTGTATTTAAGATAGAATGAAAAATTACAATTATATTAATTCCTAAAACTAGTTTATATTAACAATACAAACATTTTGAATAAACACTTTTATATCGATATTCTTTTTAACATTTCGCCTGTAAGGAAAGTGATTGCACCACTGTGCAGAGGGAGTGGACATTAGTTTGTAAGTTTCTTGATTTGAGCACACATTTGGCACAGTTTTGTGTTTCACTTGAAGCACGCTGAGTTTGAAAAGGAAACTGCGACAGATCGACAGACAGACAGATAGACAGACAGTCATACCTGACAGCAGCTGAGAGACTTGAGATTCACTTCGAGACTGAGTTGTGAGTTTGTGAGCTGAGGCTGTTGCATTCCTCATTCCCCATTTTCCATTCCATCTCCCATTTTCCAGTTTCGATTTTTGTTTTCATTTTGGTTTTCTGAGGCATGTCGGTGCAACGGTGTCTCTGTCTTGGCCCAAAACGTACTATTTTCAGTCAGCCTTTAACTGGGCACTTCTTCTCGGCGATGGCGCTTCCATTTCCTTCCGACTCCATATCGCTCACTATTCCTATCTCTATCTCTTTCGCTCGCCATCTCCATCTCACTCTCGCTACTTATGTGCACAACATGCTTCCGTTTCCGGTGCAGACAACATTTACTTGGCCTGTAGTTGCCAGTCGCCAGCCAACTTTACACACTTCCGCTGCACATTATATGAGCATATATGTATCTACATACATATATACTACTCTATATACATACATATACTTAGGTATATATAAGAGTATGCGTGTGTGTGTGTGTGTGTGTGGGAAATGAGTGCACTGCCGTGAATGTGTGTCCTAGTTCCGTCGACCGATTTGTTGATTTTATTTGAAAATTTCATTTCAATTGGCGCAGTTCACCCCCCTCTATCACTCTCTCTATCCACGCTCAACATGATTTGGGGGATGAGATTTAAACAGGATTTCGGCAAAGGACTTTAAAGAAAAGCAACCACATTGTGATGGGCGGTTTTAAATAGTTTATTGTGTATGATATTAAATTTGTCAGAGACAAATGGAGCAATAACCACAACATCCTTGACCACCAACGAAAAGCGAGAGCGAGAGGGATGCAACTTCCATGTTGCAAGCAGCAAGTTGCCGTTGCAAAGGACAAGTTCACATGCCGCCTGTCATGTGATTATCTTTAAAAATTGACCAACAACAACAACAACAACATTACATTGCCTCATTGGATAGATGAATGTTTTGGTTGAACGAGGCATTTTCGAGGTGTTTCTCCGTGCCACCCCCCTCCCTCCCTACCTCAATCTCTTTTGCTGTTCTCTGTGCTGAGAGTGCTTTTAAATGGTTTGCAACCACTTTGGCTTAATTTATGCGTCGCAATAAACAGTGCAACATGAGGCACACACTACTTCCCCACTCTCTCACTCTCTCTCACTTGGTTTTACTTCATGCTGTAGTTGCTCTGAAAAACTGTTGTACAATTTGTTTTATTGTTGCACATGCAACTAGAGGCATCACTCTGGAAGATACACAGCGAGAGAGAGAGAGAGAGAGACAGAAAAAAAGGGAGAGAGAGAGAGAGAGAGAAAGAGAGATAGAGCGAGAGAGAGAGAGAGATTGCTTGCTTTGCACTTTAGCTGCCATTTTAACATTCCCTAAACTCACTTTTGGTCTCTGCTAACAAATTGAAATTTACTGCCGCCTAATGGACGCAGACAATCATTTCGGCCCTCCCCATTTATCTCGACATACGCCCCTCTAACATAGATACACCTAGTGGGGGACATTATGTTAAGTCTGCTGCTCAGTTGCCAATCATCAACAATCGGATATTCTGTAAATCGCAGTCTTTTATGCACTCTTTTAACCAAACTCATTAAATGCTGTGGCCCCAACTGCAAACTATAGAAACCCGAAATTATTCTATAAAAATAGTTATAAAAACCGAGAGAGGAAAAGAAAACCATAGAGGGGGGAAAGATAAAGATAGTGAAGGGGATGGGGGGGGGGGGGTGGGGGGGCAACTAACGGCACTCGTAAAACAAACATAACAAAATAAATAAGTAAATGTGACTGACCTGCATTAGTTAGCTAAAAGTTGGCTAACGGCACACTAACCCGCACACACATACAGACATGGCAACATAGACAGACAGAGGGAAACTCAGTTCAGGAGGAGGTTTATTTGTCGAACCGCACATGTCCTGCTCGGTGATTAAATGCACGTAATTATCCTTTCGACAAACACGAAAATCGAGGCCAACAGACCAAAGCCAATTACATTAAATAACTGAAATGAACAGCACGAGTAACAATTTCTCATTTGGAATTAGCCAAATTCACCCTGAGAACCATGAGACAATCTAAGACGAGCTTAACAGAAAACTTTATATATAATAAAATTTAAAACCACATTATATTTAATGTTAGTATTCAAAATCAAAATAAATGTTAAGGAATAACTTATGATAAATATATAAAAAAAATAAATAAAAAAATAAATGCATATTAATCATTTAACTAATTAATAAATTTTTAGTTAATTATTAACTTAATTAAATTTAAATTTTAATGAGTGAAGAATCCATATTGCCTAAAGTACCTTAACATCACATGATTATATTGTGAAAGTGAAACCTAAATTTTTAATTAATTTTTATTTTATTTAATTTGTTATTGATTTTCATTTTATTTAATTTATTTACTTTTTTTAATGTACTTAATGCTGTACAGATTCGTCACTTAATAAATATATTTAAAAAAAATAATTGTAATTTTATAAATAATACATAAAGTGTTAATTTATAATATATGCTATCAAGCTGATATTTTAACAGATTAATCATTAAAAATCCATATTAAAAATATATTTGAATTGATGATATATTATTGGAAAATTGTTAAAGATAAAAATATTTAAATAAAAATACATGAAAAATTAATAAAAACCCAATTAAATATTAGTTTTATATTATATTTAATAAATATTACTATACAATTTCTATAATTAATGAACACGAAGTATCATGACTATCAATAATTTTTTTAAACTGTTAAAAATCAAAAAAAATTTTAATATTATTCTTTATAATTCAATATAAATGAAAATTTTTTATATTTTAATTAATGTGCATATAAAATGATAATCTAATAAAGAGTTATAAATTTTATTAAAAAGCAAATATCTTATTATAAATAATTCATATCAAAATAAACTAATTTATATTTTACATTAAATTTTATTTATATAACATTTATTTTGCAAATTGGAAAATTGACTTTGTTGTGTTGTCGAGGTGGGAAATCAATTGAAAGTCAACTCTCAACTAGACATATACTGACTATAGAGGGAAAAAGACAGATTGAATGTTGGAAAAAGTTCAGATTCATGAAATTTTAAACAAGTATTTGAAGTCAAGAAAACCGAAACGAAACAAATAAAGGCGAATTGAATTTGTTCGCGAATGGACGAATGCAATAAAGGAGGAGAACAGCAACAACCATAACAACAATATCAGGAGCAGAAGGAACTGTATAGGAGCTGTAGGGAGTCGCTGTTGGAGGAGGATTCAAAAGGCAAAGGCCAAGCTGCCCAAACAGCAGGAAATATACATACAAAGAGGCGAAAGCGAGACAGAGCTAAGTAGAGATGGGAACAGAGTGAGCGGGACAGTGGACAGGCAGGACGAAAACGAGGGAACGAAGTAAGTAACCGACAGGAACTGGACATGCGGCGCGGAAATGTCTTCTACAAAATGTGGTACAAATGTTTTAGCAACAGCCAAGACCGAGAGAAATGTTCCAACAGAGAAAAGTTCAAAGACGACAACGGATGCTGAGAAAAGCCGCAGCAGCAGCGGCAGCAGCGTCGGCAGCGGCATCGACTGAAACTGAGACAGTAAAAGAAAAAGCGGAAAATTGAATGCCTGGCATCGTCTGTCTGTCGGGCGAGAGAGATGTGTCCAGCTTGTGCCGGGCACACCCAGTGTGGCAGCCAGGATGATGGCCATTATACTTTATGCAAATGCTGTGGCAGCTTTAACAACCCGGGGCATGCGTCCGGTGAATGGCAACAGCATTGGCAACATCAGGCTGCCACCAGCCTGGTGGCAACAACGACGATCTGTGCGACATACATACATACATACATACGAATACCATGCATTTTAATTTAATTAATTTAAATTCTTAATGCGATATCTTGCGCCCTACACATTGCCTCTAACTATGTGGCCACGTCTCCTACGCCGCATGCCTCATGCCTCATGCCACATGCCCCACTCCTGGCTGGCCACAAATACAAACTGTATATATTTGTAACTGTCTCTCTATACATTTCGGATGAAAATTCTTTCATTTTTTATGTTTTAGCTAGCGCTGCAATTGTTTAATGTTGCGTAAACAATTCTTAGGCGTGGAAAATTAATAGCCACCGAGGGCGGAAAATGTTCGAGTGCCACAAAGTGCCACAAAGTCGTTAACGGAATTTTCCAAGCAATTAAAGTTGAAATTTCCACAGACTTAAAGTAACATAAATTAGCCAAACAATATACTACACAATATTCCGCAACCAACAGACCTACATACATATGTCCCTCTATATCAAAGAATATCGAATATCAATTCGAGGTACAACTATCATATGGACAGGTTTTCACTCTCTATTGAAAACCGCATACGCATTTTTTATGTTTGCCCATAACCGTGATTTACGATCTCATCTCGAGCCTCTTTGCCAAAAAAAAAGTTGCTTGGCTATGGAATAACCTAATGGCCAAAATAGATGAGAACCAGAAAGCCAAGGACAGTCAACATAACGGAGACTGAGCGGGCGAGGGACAGAGAATAAGAATCAAATATGCCTCATGCTTCATTGCGAACTGTCATAATTCTTTGGAAATTTTCATAACATAAACTTAACAGGATGTAGCCTTCACATTTAGTTGCCAGGCGTTTGCTTTTTATTACCCAACGTCATGGCCAGGTCCCTGGTGGGAGAATCCTTTGAGAGCGCTCTGCGAGTTTGTGTCGCCAGCTGACTCAGCTTAAATAAATCGAGATTTTCATTTTGAATCACAAGACACACAATGTGCATTTCATTTGTAACAAATTTCCATGTTTTAATGTTATCGATAAATATTATTACTGCCCTCTGGCAGGGGAAATACCTTGATGAATGATGCTAAGGTCCCGTTTAAAGAAGCTAAACTGAAATGATTTTACGGTATTTATTGCCTGGGAATCCATCTATTTCCTTGTTGTGTAATAATCGATAAGAATAATCAAAAGAAATTAGGAGATATATTCAAGAAAATTAAAAAAAAGCAAAAGCAAATGCTGAAATTGTTGTATTTAACAATAATGAGTTTATTTGAATTATCGATTAATATTTCGATAAATACTCTAAATTATATTGAGGGTGACAAGTTTCAGATTGACTTATCGCAATAAAATAATATTTTCCCGGCAATTGGAACAGCTTGAATTTGAGGTCCAGTTCAAAGAAGTTCAAGTGAAATGGAGATTTTAAAAGCAATCACAGTATTTATTGTGCCGAAAGGATCGTGTTCTATAAATGAATCCTTATCTGTCAACTAAAATAAAGGTTATGTATGGCATATGCCAATAACGATTTAAATATAAAATTTGAATCAAAGGAGAGGTTGATTCAGTTATTAGACTTAACTCAACTTATTGAAGTCTCCGATTATCGTAGTCTATTATTAACGATAAGAATAATCGATAGAAATTAGGAGAAATATTCAGGAAAATGTAAAGTTTACGCAATTACGGTAAATGTTGCATTTTTAAAATATTAGAGACTTAATATTATTCTGACTTAATTAGTGTTATCGATATGTATTTACATAATATTGAGATATCTAAATTACCTAATATAATATATGCATTATTTAAGGTTAGTATTAGTTTATTATGTCTGTCGATATAAGTATCGAAGTAAGGCGAAGTATTAGTATGGCATTCGATATAATAGTTTTTATATTCATTTACTATAAAATATGTTTTTAGACTGTGAATGATGCGGATGCATCGATAAAAGTTATTACCCTGGATAAGAAATCACAGGGTTGCATTTAAAACAAGCTCATTTTAATCACTCGTATAAATTTTTTATTGAGCTTATGAAAAATGTGCTTAAAGTAACGATACTCAAAATATGTCATCATAAAGACAATTTCGACTTTCCAATGATACTTTTGATATTTCTATATTTATGTTATCGATAAAATATTCTTTTCCTACATCTATAAGTGAAGTAGCTTTCACATCCTTCTGAAACTTTTCAAATTCTATTTCTTGGCATGCTAAGTTAATGCTCGACATGTGTTAAGTTTCGACAGTTTTTTTAATTTTATCGGCTTTTTATCGATAACTTTACGCAGTCAGCTAATGACGCTCTGCTCAGCAGAAGACATGCAGAGTTCCATTTTCATATTACGTATACGCCAATTGAGCCAATTCCAAGCACACACCCACACACACTCCCACACACACATAAAAAGCAAACACACATTACAGTTGGCATGTGTAGAGCGTAAATCAAACGTGGATCAGTTCAAGATGCAAATGAAGAAACTGTCAATGCCAGGATGCACCTGGCATGGCAATCAGCCAACTAAGGGCATAGCGGGGGGTGGGATTGAAAGGGGGGGAAACGGATGCTGGCAAAGTGCAACGTAAACGTAAAAAGCAAAACGTGTACAATAAAAAAAGTGGAAAAGTGGGGAAAAGTATGAAAAGCGTGGCGAAAGCATTTCGCTTGCGGATTTATTTGGAATCTCAAAATTTAATGCGCTGGGCGGATGGGCAAATAATGTTATGCAAATGATATGTGCATAAAAGTCAAACAGATTCCGCGCAGTGCCACGCCAACACACACACACACACCCATCACGTTGGATTCATGCCACACACAGACACAGACACAGACACATGCATAAAATCACGAGGAAAACCAAAATGACTGACAGCTTTCAGTTGTGAAACCAGTTAGAAAGATGAATAGATTGACTATCGACAAGCGAAAACGCTTGACAGGTTCACGCCTCCTACTCCTGCTCCTGTTCCTGTTCCCACCTACTGCTCCTGTGACTGCTCCTGTCACGGCTACTGCTGCCAGCTATCACGCTATTTGCATATGTTGGGTGTCAAATGCCGCTCCTCTTTGGGAGTGTCTATGTGTGAGTGTGTGTTTGTGTGTATTACCTTCTGCTCTTGGCCAAAATTGCAGTAAAATTGTATCCCAGGCACTCTCCACTGCAAGTGTCGGAAGTGCATTCCCCCCACTTCCATTACTAACCCGCCCATGGAAAGCGGATTTTGATAAATGCTCTCAGCCATGGCGTAGTCCATTGGAGCCAGATATAGAGCATCATCTTATGGCAGCTACCGAATCCATTGCCCCAATGACTGACTGAATGACTGACTGAATGACTGACTGACTGACTCAGTGACTGTCTGACTGACTTCGCCAGCTACTCCATCAAATTACTCAATAAAATTAACAAAAGCAAAGCAAACAGCGAAAGAAAAGAATACAAATATACCCTATAGTTATGCACCTTGCGGTGGGGAGTTTATTGTTTAGCAATGGGAAGGTAAACTGTAAAGTTCAAACTTAAATGCCGAGAATTTGCTTAGAAATGCAGAAAATTACTATATTAAGAAAATAATAACAAAATAACTAAAATCTTAAATAAGGTGCCCTTAAACTGATGGAGTTCAACCAAACAAAAATTTAAAGGATTTTTTATTATTATTCTATTTTAGAGTATTGACAATATAAATAAAACGGAATTTTTAAAAAGTCCTTAATTTATAGCATACTATACACAGAGTATTATAAGATATTATGTCAACAGTATACGCAACAACTAAGATATATTCTTTAGAAATATGAAATTTTGATTTAAATAAGTAAAATAAAATATGAAATCAAATAAATTGATAAATAAATATATTTTTTTTATTGTTATAGTTTTAATTTTATTGTTATTATTATTAATTGTCTTATACTATGTTATTGATACTCTTGATACATAATCCCTTAAAATGTTGGTTTAAAATACACGAAATAAATAATTCTCTCAAAGAATTTCAAATTAGAAATAATAATTCTTAATAAATAATTAATAAGATATATTAACAAAAATAAATGGATGGAGTAAATAAAATAGAAATAAAAATAATATATACACAAATTTTATTTATTTTTTTTTTTTCATTAAGTTCAACTATTTAATGAATTAATTTAATTATTCAAGCAATTTAATTAATTACTTTTCTGGCAGAACTAAAATTTTTAAATTTTGTATATATCATACGATTCTTATGCAACTTATTAAAATAAATTAATAATTCAGGGGAACTTGAAACAAAAATAATAATTAATACAAAACATATATTGATTCTTGATAATCAAGCATGAAATTGTTTCTTCACCTGTAGTTAACATTTTAACAAGGATACCTGGTATTATCCTTAAGTTTTTCCTTTTTTTGTATTTTACTGCAATGCCCTTGTTTGCAAATTTGAGAGACAACTTAACCCCCCTTTGTAAATGAGCGCCAATTTGACTATCTGGCTGAAATCTCAAAATAAATTCAGTATACCTGTTATAAACTTCATATTGCAGGGTATCTGCAAATGCCTGCAGCCAAATGCATTCGAGGTGGTTGCGCGTAAATAAGTAATTTGCATAGTTTAAATATGCATCCGGAAAATAACAGAAAATGCAATATGTTCTCTCTCTCTCTCTCTCTCTCTCTCTCTCTCTCTCTCTCTCTCTCTCTCTCAACCACTCTCCCTTTCTTTCTATGAGAGATGGGGTATATGTGTTAGTGCAGGTGTCGGTGTCTGAGGCAATTTCGCTCGCGGCTCTCTTCACTCGGTTCCATATGCATGAAAATCTGAACTAACAAGCAAACAGTTTTCGCCCAAGAAGGAAATGAATATTTCTCTGTTTTCGCATATTCTGCTGTTTCCACCAGCTTCCACTTTCCATTCTATATTTTGCCTTGCATTTTTTCTGTTGTTGCTTATTTTTCTCTTCTGTTTCTTTTTTGCATAATTTGAAATGCAGCGAAATGTTGATAGAGCTGCAGAAGGCGTTGCAAGCGTTGCAGACGTTGCAGGGTAAGGGCAGCAGCAACTAAGCAAAAGATGCTGATCACAAACATGCCAATACAGACACACACAAACACACACACTCACACACATACATGCATACCACACGTGGGTAAAGTTTTAATGAAACAAACTGTGGTTGCCACACTCTAGCTGCAACTCACACAGACACAGCACAGATATTCTATATGCCACACGTACATATATACTTATGTGCCAGGTGGAGTGTCTGTAGCTCTTGGGCAGCGCCATGTTGCATGTTGCACGTTGCACGTTGCCAGCGTGGAGGACATTCTGCCATGTAAAATCAACCACAAAACCATAGCAAAGTTTTTCCCAAATGCAGCACTTGCCACGGAAATGAGAAAAGCTTCCAATACAACGCGACACATGTAGCAGTTTAAATGTTGCGGGTGTATCTGTGTGAATGTGTGTTTTGAAATGATGAAGCAAATTTTTAGTATGTTTGCTGGCAGAGTGAAATACGAGTTGTTGCACAATTCACAAAACATATAGATCCAACGGGGACTCAATGACAGATAAATCTCTGCGAAATGAAATAAACAAAAAAAAAATTGAAAATAATTGCAAATCGAATTTCGCAGAAATTGTGATGCAAAGCCTCGAAACAACAGATAGACAGAGAGGCACTGTGTGTGTGAGAGAGGGAGAGAGAGAACATGGAGAAGCAGCTGCAGCATTTTGGCAAAACATTTTGAAAACGCGTGAAATCTCATACTGTCAGCCAGCTAAAGAGAACGTTGTGTGGCATGCAACAATCTCTAAAACAAAGTAACAAAAAAAGGAGAAAAAAAATGGGGAAAACCTTAAAACAAATTCAATGCCGCTCTGTAAATAGATGTGTTCTGTTTGAACGCATAGAACATGAAGGAGAGACCCTTAACGGGGCATAGTATACGCTGAACCCATGCATTTCATTTACAAAAGCAACGCTTGCCACATTCCACATTCCACATGTCACATGCCACCAGTCGCAGAGCGGGTTGCGAGCCTGCATTACCTCGTCAGGCAGCCACAACGCGGCAAGACGAGCTGCAGCTTGCAATCTCCCAGTCTCTGCCTCTTCTGCTCTTCTACTCTCTCTCTCTCTCCCCTTCTCTCCGTCTATGTTTGTGCAACCATGTTGCCTACTGCCAGATGACACTTCACTGCACTGTGAGTTAGTGTGTGTGAGTGTGTATGTGTGTGTGTGTGTGTATTTGATATAAATTATTCAAGCAACAACTGCGCTTTTTAAAATCGACTTTATTGTGCGGCGGCGCTGGCGACAGCATTTGTGGCAAGCAGACAGTGCTGCAAAACTGCAGCAAAACCACACACGCACACACACACACACACACACACTCCATACACAGACATACAATTGCGTGAGTGCATTAGTAGTCAATGTATGTGTGTGTGTGTGTGAGTGTGTGTGACACACTTTGCAGACGTACAAAAACATTGCAGCTCATTTTTCAACACTATTTACGCTAGTAGTAAAAATGGTGCACGAAGAGCGATGGGACAGAATTGAAGAGGAATGTGTGGCTCCAGCTGGGTGGAGGAGGCATAGAGAGGTAGCTAGTGAATATGCAACAATTTAAAAGAATAACTTGGCAAGTTTATTGTACATTATCTGAAAAAAATGTTGGTTTAGTTTTTCAAATGTTAGAAATGGAAAAGATAAAAAATGTATAAATGAGATAAAATGATATGATATAAATTAATATTAAAAGTTGTTTAGAAATAGAAAACATATAATATTCAAATTTAAAATTACATAAAATTACAAAATACTAATTATATTAATTTTTATTTCTCAATATTTTTAAAGATATAAACGAGCGAAAAGAATCTGTAAAAAAATAAAACTATATTATTTTTTACAATTAACTAAATTTTCAACAATTAATGACTTAATATTAATTAACGAGAAAATTTGTAATAAATATAAATTAACAAATATATAGAATTAAACATTTTAATTAATTCAAATTGTATGCCACAATATAAAATAATTTTTATTTTAGGAAATACTAAAATAAATAAAATCTATTCAAATGAAATTTAAGCTGAAATTTAAAATTATAATGAATTTGTTTTTTATGTAAACAATAATATCATAATATAATTTTATCAAAGCAAATTTAATCTGAAATACAAATTAATAATGATTTTGTTTTTTATGTAAATAATAATATAATACTATTATAATATAAATAAAATTTAAGAAGAAATTAAAACTAAAATTAAAATTTATAATGAATTTTATTTTATTTAAATCTCAAAATAACAAATTTATAACATAGATAAATATAATTTACATTTAATTATTTTAAAAACTATAATTTCAATTTACACAATAGATATAAAAAACAACCGATGAAAACAGGCTATATTAAAAGATATATAGTAAATAGAGGAATTACAATTAGTTAATAATAAATTAATATACTTCTTCCAATATTAATAAAGTATAATTTACATTAATGATCTTTTTGTGTCTGCCCTCGTAGCAAAATTTATAATCTTAATAGATCAAGTTTAATTATATTATATGTATGTAGGGAAATTTTTCTCATTTGGAAATATACAAAAATAATCTGTTAATGTTAGTTCAAATTTTTTATAATCTTTGAGGAAAATTAATTATTATGGATCATAAGAGATTGAAAATTGCTTGATATTATCCCTGTTTAAAAAGAATTAAATCGAGGCACTATATATTATTCTGAAAGTGGGAGACTCCAAACTCCACAATTTCTTTATTCATATATCAAAGAAATTAAGAAAATTGAAGTAAAAAAAAATAAAAAAAAACAAAATAGAAGAAAGCAAGTATTACTGAATTTAATTCTGCATTTCGACAAACTAAGAAAAAAAAATATGGTATACATTTGCAACTTTGTGTGAATGTTTTTTGTACGTTCTGCAGGCAACATGTAGCATGCAGCATGTAGCATGCAGCAAGTGCAGACACTCAAATTTGTTGTCAGCACGAGCACAAAAATGCGAGTTTTGCCAGCCTTTTGCCTTATGCATTTCATGAATGCAATTTAAGGTCGACTGCATATTTCACCATTAAAAACTATGGCCAGATGAAGTTGAAGTTGCAGCTGAATCCGAAGCAGGCACAGCCGAGAAGAAGGCTGCATAGATGGGTGTGGATGGAGGGGTGGCTGGTAGTAGAGTGGGCCTAGGCATATATATGTTTTGGCTTCTCGTTTGACTCAAATGTCCGTTTTCTATATTCCACCTCAGAGCGAGAATGTTCCCTCTCTTTCTCCACTCTCTTTCTCCCTCTACCTCTGGCATTAAAGGATAAGGCTTTGTATATATATATATATATGTACATATGTGTGATTGTGGATTTTCTTCACAATTTTGCATATGCAAAAATTTTACGGCACAGTTTCGGGCAACGGATGGACAGACAGTTGGACAGATGGATGGACGAGTGGACGTAGAGAAATGACTTGCATATTGCGACGGCTGCAAACAAGAAAATATTCGTATTTATATGTGCTAGAGAGAGAGAAAGAGAGAGATAGAGAGAGATGGCAACAGATTAGCAACTCTGTGGACAATTTGGCCACAATCTAAAAAGCTTGCATTTGAGCCTCAATCCAAGGACTTAAAGCCACCTGCTGTGGTCTCTCCATGTCCAACTTGTCGAGTAAAACTCGCTATATATATATATATATACACTACTACTCTGGTCTCTCCTGTTCGTGGTCCTGGCCTGGCCATAAAGCTCTTGCCAATTTCGTAGCAAAAAGAAATTTCTTAAAATTTTGCAGTTTACACTGTGGCCAACAGAGGTGGACTTAGAACTTGATATTGTCGACAAATTTTTAAACGTGTATTTAGGTAGGTATGTGTAAAAGGCAAAAGTCAACGTTTTGGCCGGGCTAACAACCGACAGGCGGGTGGCAGTCTGCAGCCAAAGCTGACGCTGACCAAGTGCTTGTCCTTTTGCTTGGCTTTGTGTCTTGGCCATAAAGTGATGACCCGAAAGTGTCTCTTCGAGAAGCATGCAACCAGAGCTGCTCAAAGCGGACTTGGCTAAGTTCCTCTCCACCTACGCAATGGCAGCCACCTGACTGCATACTAAAATGGTGGGCGTGTTGCTGGTTGAGGTGGGGGGCGTATCTGTTGTCAAACAACTGCTCCACGTTGAGGTCTAGGCATCATAAAAACTCGGGGTAGTGGAATAAGTCGAAGAAAAGTGCAGTCGTAGTGTCTGTAAAATTTGTGATTGGGGGAGGGAGAAGTTGAGTGAAGTTGAGGATGTTGCAACGCCAGCAAATGTCCGTTCGTGGCACTCCTTGGGGCATCTTTGGCGACCGGGTCTTAATGGTTGTTATTGTAATCAAATTTGTTACGCTGCGTTTATACTCGTAGGAGGAGCAGGAGCAGAAGCAGGAGCAGCGGGGGCAGGACTCGTGCTGTCTTTGGTGTTTTGGCCAAAAAAATTCGACCCTCTTAAGATGTCATAGAAATTGGCTTTAAGTTTGCTTCTTACGGCTGCTTCAAACGATGCCCCAGGGAGGCAATGTGCGTACTTTACACACACACCCACACACACACACATCCACACACGCATACGTGGGTATCGGTATCGATAACCGATATACAAGGCACATTTATGGGCGCCCTGGGAGTCATGTGCACGAAGCATAAAAGTGAAGAACACCGTGCTATATTTTTATGCTAATTGAAAGTCATTCGAATGGAAAGAAATTTCAAAATTTGTTTCAAGTCATACTCTCAGTATATCGTCCTCGAAGTCCTCGTCGTCGTCCTTGTCGTCAGATAAGCCAGCTTTACACTGGGACGTCTTTTCCTCTGTCAATCTCTCATATTCTTTTTTGCCCTGGAATATATTTTTATAAAAAAATTGTATGTTTGTTTAACTTTTTTCAGGTAGCAACAGTCGGTCGCTGAGCAACGGTGCACAGTCCGCCTCCTCATCCTCGTCGCTGTCATCGTCCTCGTCATCGTCCTCCTCGAATGCACCACAACCTCGATTCCTTTCACGCGGCAACACCTATCGGTCAGTGGTCGGAGACACGCTTGTCCTGCCCTGTCAAGTGGAGCATCTGGGTAAGTCCCTACTCTCTATATATATGGTATATGGTCGATGATATACTATATTTGTTACTATATACATGTTTGATTTCTGGTTGCCGCATAATTAGTGTGCCGCAAAATTAATATTTGCATAAGTATCAAAAATTCGATCAAAAATTAAAGCGAAATCCAGGGCTGGGCACGTCTATTGATTAGTTTAACATTATGCAAAAATCGAATGCAAATATGTTGTTTTTTTTTTCTATGTCTATTCAAATACATTTTGATAAACAGTGTGAAGAGGCAACAACAATATTTCTAAACATAATCCCCATTTCAATCCCAATCCCAACTCGGATCCGTTGAGGATGCAAAACCAACAGCTGTCAACAGTTTGACGTTCGATTTTGCCACGTGCCACATTCTAACCAGAATATTTATCAAATGACATTTATAAATTTTATGCCAAAAATACACACACACACACATACATACACATCCACACTCGCTGTAAATCAAATTCAATGATTAACGCCATTTGAAAAGCCTTTTTGTTGTCGTTGTTGAAAGCGAATTGTTCAACTTCAGCTGTTTATATACATATACATATTTAAAATATCAAATTTATTCAAAATATATTTCGATTGTGAATTTCACAGGAATTTATTGCAATTTTCCATTTCGGCATGCCACACAAATAAATCAACATTCTCCATGCAACCCCAAATGTGGCACCTTCAATTTTGGCCTAATTGAAGTTGATTGTAGTCAGTTTGTAGGCATGTTAAGTATACGCCATGTGCGCAAAATAAAGTCTTGCTTTAGTGTTGTAATTTGAGGGACAACTTTAAGCTGACCTAGTTGAAGGTGGCAGAGTGAGGAATCTGGACTAGGTTTTAATTGCAGCTGCTGTTGACATGCCAATAAATAAAATGCAATTAACAGTTCACAGCTAAATGAAAATAAATTGAACATTGACGACAATTCGCGTCGCGTTTCAATTGCTGCCAACTGTTGGCAAACTGTCTGCCAACTGATTGTTGACTCTTCACTGTGTTGTATTTATCCCCCTATATACCATATACATATACCATATACATGCATATAGTATATAGTATATATATGTAGTGTTGTAAAACAGGCAGTGTCATTATTAAATTACATTAAACTGATGCTGCATTCATTTGCTGCAGGCAGTTTAAGCCTGGTCATAAGCTTTGTCTGGCTTAAAGCTAGCATGGGCTATTAGTTTAAACATTTAAATAAACAACACAGTTCACATAGAGAGTGGGGCAGAGTCTATAAGGTAGACAATTTAATTTGTTGCCTTTTGGCATTGTTTGGCATTAGACCGGCTTTTGACGGGATGGGGGCTTTGGGACTGATTGCTGTTGCATTTGCAGCAAATGAAAAACAAATACGAATCGAAGAGAGGAAGGTAATGGATAATGGCAAATGGGAAGTGGGAAGTGGGAAGCGGGAAGTGGGAAATGGGAGAGAGTACCCGATAAAGTACAATTTAATCCAATAAAGGAAATTGGGTATCAAATGGTGTATGAAGCCATTCAACATGCAACATACAACGCAGCTGCGACTCAAGTACAGTTGTAGCAACGACAAGTGCTGATTTTTATTCCCAGTACCACAAACACTAAAAGAATATTGGGTTTGTGTGAAACTAAAAAAAGCACACATTACGGAACACAAATAAATATATAATAATAAATATTAAGGAATTGATCTGATCATGTCTTCTTATTATCTATCCAAATTGACTTAATTGACTTTTCTATTCTAGAATATTTCCTCTCAATTTGATGCTTAGTCATGTTTTATATATAACTGAGTATATAACGTTCTTTAAATAAGTTACAAATCAATGCAAAAATCAGTCTGAATAAGTACTTAACCAAGAAGAAGAAGCAAAAAGAGTTGTGGGTTAATGGTTGAAATGACTCAATTGACAGATTTACTAAATTTAAAAAATATAATTTTTGTGATTATATTATTTATATACAAATAGAATAGCTGGTGCAAAGAATCGTGTAGTTGGGAATCTCCACTTGATTTTTTTACCACTCTTCCTAGATAATGTAGTCTGTTTAAAACTTTCGCAACTATATATAATATACGAGTAAATAAATGCAAAAATCAGCCTGAGTAAGTACTTCACCAAGAAGAAGAAGAAGAAGGTGATGAAGAGAAAAGGGTTGTGGGCTAAGGGTTGAAATGTTTCAATTGGTCTCTTATAAAATTGAAGTAATTTTCTCAAGTGATTCAATGTTTATCCATTTAACGAGCCTCAATTGCCTAGGTTAGCCAGAGGACCCATGAGGAGGGAGCAGGGAGACGGGGGAAAGGTGTTCGATGCGAGTCCCTTTTTGCTGTTTGGCAGCTAAACAAATTCATATGTCGAAATTGAAGAGTTATAAAATACAATTTTTATGGCTGAGAGCACATAAAATGTACCCCAAGCTAAATAATATCAATAACAAGCAAATACGCAAAGCCATTAGACTCGAATAAAATGCAAAGGCAACAACAACGAAGAGGGGGGAGAGCATATCAGAGTTGGCCCACAACAGCTGCAAATGGCCAACACGTATGTTGGCAGCAAGAAGAGACCAGACCAGAACAGTTCAGGCCAAGAATACTGACAAAACTCAATCCGATTCAATAATAATCGAAAACAATAAAAAGATGATTGTGTGCGTTTAAGTTGACTTTATGTGCGGGTTGCCCAAAGGGCTGCCCCGACCACCAATTGAACCAGGGATTGGGGTTGCAACCCGTTGGTGATGCGGGAGGGGAGAAACTTTCTGACTCAATTTTTGAATGTGCCAACTTTTTATAACTGTGACCCAATGATTATACAGTTACGAGCGTGCTTAATCTGAGTTGAAATATTTATGGAATTGCATGTCCCTAGATACTTGACTCTCCCTCTTATCCCCCACCTCACTCCTTTCTCTTGTTCTCTCTGTGTGACCTACTCTCGAGTAGGTCTGCCTCTTCCCTCCTGTGATTGCCGCTAATAACCGGAAGGAAGCAAACACACACTTAACTGCACACACGTAAACACATTAAGTGTGTATCTGTTTAAGAGAGAGTAAGAGAGAGAGAGACTGAGGGCGAGACAGAGAGGGAGTATGTGTATTTATTTTTAAAAGGACATTAATAATGCATCATTTTAAATACAGATTATTTGATGCAGGACTAAAGGTCACTGCAAATGCCCCGCTTCATGAAATGAACTTAACTTTCTCTCTCTCTCTCTCTACTCTCTTTGACTCGACTACAGCTTTATTGTCTTTGTCCCCCTCTCTGTAACTTTGTCATTGTATATCTCTCTGTACGGTGGAAGCTTCCCTCAAAGCGTATGGCAATATTTAATTAAAATTTCAGATTCGGAATCAAAAGCCCTACTAACGAACGAGGCTAAGATTTGACCTGAGGCAGATCAAAAAATATATAAAAAAAAGAAATAATTTATTCCTCACTTTCTCAAAAATATATAAAAATCAAGTATTTATTCTCCAGTTGCTCAAGCGTAACACACTCCATATAAAGAGAGACCTGATTTTCTTTTCCCGACTCATAAAATCAGAAAATATTCTCCTATAGAGAAATCAATTCAGTGCAGGAAAATATTTCTTAACGAGATATTCGTATTTGATGAGCAGATATCTTCTGTCCACATATTGTTATTATTATGTTTTTTTAGTATTTATATTTGTATTTACAAGTAAATTCGAGATTCATACCATGTTTTTGTGGAATAAAGTCGGAGTTTTTTGTTGGTCAAACAGTTTGGATATGTGAGGAAGAACTTAAGCACATGGAATAAAATAAAAATATTTGTGTATTATATGCCATGTAATCCCGTTTAACAAATTTACGTTCTGTGGCGAATGGCAAGCGAAAGCGTAAGTTGTGTAAAATATGCACGAGGACAAATAAGAGATGGGGAGAAAGTTGGAGAGGAAAACGAATCTGGCGGCAACATCTGCGAAATTATGTCATTTATATGAGCAAACATACTAAAAAATAGATGAAAATACAAGCAGACAATAATAATAACAAAACACACAGGCAGAAGGCACAGACAGGATAAAGATGCAGAGAAAGTCAAAGAAGAACAGAATCTGTAGAATGTTCACAGCTCAGCAAGCAGACAAAGCGATAGCAGCCTCGACTCATCGCCTAGATAGAGACAGATACATTTAGATAGAAAGATACAGAGAGAGAGAGAGAGAGAGATGTGGGATAACATTTCAGACAGATGGCAGATGTGTATGTGTGTGTGTCTCTGCTAGAGGATAACTAAAATTTGAACCTACCAGATACACACTCACACATTCTCAGAATACCATCTATTTAGCTTCTTCAAAGTAAATGCGTTAGTTGCAAAATGTTTTATATTTATTTTGCGGCATTTTACAATAAATTTGGCAGCTAACAACAACATATGCAGAGCTGCCTCCACTTAAGTGTATAAGCATATCTCAATCTAACTCTCCTCCCCCCCCCCACCCTCTTATACGTTCATTTGTTGCAGGCAACTTCGTGCTGCTGTGGCGCCGTGGCACAAATGTGCTCACTGCCTCGAACATCATGGTAACAAGGGACGACCGCATAAGACTGATAGATGGTTATAATTTAGAGATATCTGATTTGGAGCCCCAAGATGCTGGGGATTATGTTTGTCAAATCAGTGACAAAATAAATCGTGATCAAGTCCACACTGTTGAGATTCTGGGTAAGTAAAATGCACCAAATTCAAATAACAAAACTTATACAAGATAGGTGTGCAATTTTGAAACAATTTGAAATTTATCAATAAAAACTACTTTATAACACAATTTTATAATCAAATGTGGAAATATTTTTCTTTAATACAAGCTTAAACTACAACTTATGATTTATAAAAGCTTTTTTAATCTGATATGTATTTTGTAAAATGTTCGAGCATTAATACAAATAATAGCCAGTCAAGACTGTCAAGAAATTTAAATATTTCTCATCACATTTTATACATATTTTATGAATTCATAAATTGGAAGATAACTAATTACTCAATTTTATCTACAAAACAATAAAATGACAAAAGAGTGCTATCCTTAAAAGCAAAATCAAATTGACAACTATTTTTATGATAATTGCTGAAAATGTTCATATTATTAATAAATATTTCTTAATCTCTACTTTTGCCTAACAAATAAAGAAATAAAATTTTTATTTTTTTTTTTTTAATTTTAAACAAATGTGATCAATTTTTTAAAAAAATATTATATTATATTAATATGGCACACATAAGGGCAGCCTAGAACTAAATTATTGAAAAAAATAAAAATAAAATAAAATATTCGTTAGAAATATAAAAAAAAATAATTTTCGTAAGAATTATAATTTCCAAGACAATTGTATAATCGATTGAAAGAAAACAATGAAAAATGACGAGTAACATACTGAAGATTAATAAAAAAAAGTTGCACACCTATATTTTAACCGTTAAAATCAACAAAAAATTATATTTGTGATTCTTATAAATATTTTTTTAAATATTTTTTCAACAATATTTTCCGCTTTTGATCTGCACCTACAGTGCCTCCCAGTGTACGCGCCATACCGACTTCTGGACAGCTGCAGGCACGCAAGGGAGGACCCATAACACTTGAATGTAAAGGATCTGGAAATCCGGTGCCATCTATTTACTGGACCAAAAAGGTTTGTCCTGCCATTCAATCCAAGCCTAGAATTTAATTTTAGTGAATTAATTTGAAAGTCTCTTTATGCAAATTTCAACGACATTTAAGAGCAGTTTAACAAAAGTTGTTGTTGTTGTATGTGTGGGCAGTGGAAGGGAGGTAGGGAGGGTCTTTCTAAGCACTTTTACAATTTTACTTACAAATTAAGTTTTTAGTTGACAGCGAAATCTTCATTTTCTTAACTACACGAAGATTCTTTTCCTTGACCAGCAAAACTTTTATAATTAATTAAATGGAACTGGAAGTGGGAGTTCTTTTTTGAAGAGCAGAAGAAATCTTAAGGAATTTTTTCAAAATTTATAGGTATTTAATTTAGTTCGATAATTTTCATTATGTACATACTTGCAGTCCTACTTTTGTGATAAGTCTAAAATTCATAGGTTAGACGGAATATACTAAGAGCAGAAAATATAGTTGATGTGGAATAGGATTCGATTATTTTCGTTAGAGGTAGGAGAGTGGTTTCTTTAACCTAGTTCTGGCGAGTGTCAATAGACGATGTGGATACTAAATCAATGTCAATTGCAGTTTAGTACGGGACATGCTAAACTGGACTTGTATGCTAAACTGGCCAAGATTTGCAAATAGTTAAACTAGAGTCGATGCAAATCTCTATAACAATAGATCCATGTCTCTGTGTGTGTGTCTTTGAGTATGTATGTGTGTACACACACACATATGCAGGTCAAATTGTAATTAATGCAATTCATCGATCCACAAATATATGTGTATATATATGAATATATGGCAACTAATCTTGAGAACATGCCTGACTCCATGAATGCCTAATGGGGAGTTAGAAAGAGAGTGAGAGAGAGTAAGAGATAGTTAGGGAAAGAGAGGGAGGTAATCATTGGCAAACTTTCAAATAGACTCAGTGCCAAAAGTGTTTCTGCTTCCTCCAACTTATCTCAAGTTGAAGTGGTGGGTGGAAAGTGGGTGGGTGTGTGGGTGGTTGTCTAGGAAAATGACTCTTCCATTTTCCTATGCACATTTCACATTTTTCGTTTGCCATGCTGCACTTTGCCGCATTTGACATTTCCGTTCGATTTGTTTGCTTGCTTTGCACTTGACATCGGCAAATCTCAACTAGACTCTCTCTCTCTCCCTCTCTCTTTTTCTTACTCTGTCTGTCACTCTCTTTGTCTCTCTCTCTCTCTCTCTTGAACTCGCTGCAAAGTAGTGTGTCATTTCATTTCGCTTCAATCTACTCCCATTTCCGTAACCTTTACACGGCCAGCAGACAGCTCCAACTTCAACTGCAACACGCCCACCTAGGCAGCAGTTGCATGTTTAGCTTGTTTTTTTTTTTTTGTAGCACATATCAACACATATCCTGTGCCTGTGCCTTTGCCTGTGCCCGTGGGTGTCACATGACTTGCAACCTGCTTGTAAAGGAGGCAAGAGGCAAGACGAGATGCGTTGTGCCAAAAAGCTGACTTGTGACTTACTGACTTCTGACTTGGTGAGTTGGTGACTGGATGACTGGATGACTTGCTGACTTGGCTACAATCGAATCCACACACATCCCATCCACTTGGCCCCTGGTGACTCTTTAGCAACTTACAACTCTACTCGTCACTTCCTCTCGCTGTCGATCTGAGTGGCATCTCCGTGTTTGTGTTTACATTCCATCCTGTTTGCCATTTGCTCTACGCATCCAAAAGTCAATTTCATTTTGCCACATGCCACATGCCTCCACTCCCATCTCCCATCTTAGTTCACATCCATTTTATATTGAACAGTTTATAATTGCTCTTATATAAATAGTTTGTAATTAAAAATATACATATATTTCGCATCTCTTAGAGCGGCACTGGCAAATCTACGGCCAGAATTGGAGATGGCCCCATTCTCACCCTGGACAAGTTGGAGCGGCAACAAGCTGGTGTCTATCAATGCACAGCCGACAATGGAGTCGGAGATCCAGTCACAGTCGATATGCGACTAGATGTTCTCTGTAAGTTACAAATTGAATTGCAAAAAAAAAACACATTTAAAACTTGAAAAAGAAATTTCAAAAATTGTGAACAAATGAGAAAATGTATAAATATTTAAAATAATAATTATTAAACATATGTGGACTTTGGAGAAAAATTAAATAAAACTACATAAATTAATTTCATCTATAGTATTTGTCCTATTGCTTTGAATTATTATTATTCTTTTCATAATGTTTCAAAGTTAATTAAAACTAATAAAATAAAAAAGATTAAAATTAATTAAAATATGTATTACAGATATTTTTACAGTTTTTTAATTCATTCTAATTCATAATACCATTTAATTTTATATTACTTTGTTTCTCCAAAATACTCTGTCTTTTTAAAGGATATATTATATATTAAATATTTTTCCAAAAAATTAATGTTATGAAACTATAATTTTTGCATTAAGACGAGTTTTTTAAATATAATATTAACATTTATTTCATTAGTCTGATCTAATAATTCATATTCTACTAAAATTATCTAGAATTATCTGCTCAACAATATTTAGTTTTTAATTTAATAAATGTATCTTAGTTTTATTTTTTACTTAAAAATAATTTTTAATCAACTGATAATAGTTAATATTAAATAAATTATAATAAAAGAAATAATTTAAAATAAATAATAGATAAATAAATAAATAAGCAAATAAATTATAAATAAAGATAGTAATTTGATTACCACAAAATTAATTAACAAAGAAAAATATAGTATATAATAATATTTTTAGAACACTAGTTCTAAATAATAAAAAAATTCATTTGAAAAATAAAATTAGCATTTTTGATTAGACTTACATTACGTTAGGATAAATTAATGAGTTAAAATTTTTTTTCTCAGAATTTTATAAAAATTTTATAAAATTAAATTTGTATATGAAATTATTGTATTCTTAACAAGGAATTCCAACATTTGTTTCTTCCTCTTTCTCTCTCTGTTCTCTTTTATCATGCGGCCCGATGCTCTGCGTTTGTGGACTTTAATCCTGCAACTCCATGATGGAACCTTTGCACGCGGACGAATGATTTGCGACTGGCGATGCTCTGCAACCATTTAACTTATTGTCAACGTGCTTAATCCGCCAACCCCCACCAAACTGCCTGCCCCCCTCTGCCACTACACTCCCATCTCTCATGTACTCTCTCTTTTTGTGTGTGTATATGTGCATTGATGTGTGCTGGTGTGCGTGACACGCACAGATCCGCCGGATATTCAAGTGGAAAAATCATGGATACACTCGGGCGAAGGATTTGAGGCGAAACTCGTTTGCATTGTTTACGCTGATCCAGTCGCAACGGTTTGTAACTCTACTATTCTTCTTCTTCTGCTGCTGCTGCTCCTTTCCGTTGATATATTCATTTGTATATGTATATACTCCTATATTGTATTCTTTGTTTTTGGAATGGTTCGTTATTGTTTCATGTATATACAGCGCCAGTTTGTATACAATATTTTACTTTACTTCACTTTACTTTATTGTTTTGCTGTTGTGGCTTTCTAGACTATTATTATTATTATTATTATTTTTATTATGAAATCGCAGCATTCGCTGCATAAACGAAGCAGCCGGAGAACGAGCCAAGCTGATGCTGCTTTTCAGGTCACTTCATCCTGGCGCTTTTCAGAGCTTGCTCTATTCTATTCTATTCTATTCAATTTCTTCCTCCATTCATATCCCTCCTACTCTGGATGGGTCTGTTCATGTTTTTGTTTCAGTTTCAGTTTTTATTCTACGCTTGCAATTGCTTTAGCCTCAAATTCAGATTCAGATTCAGTTTCAGTTTTAGCATCAGTTTCAACTATAGCTTTTATATTCTGCGGCCATTTAATGCCACAAGATATTTTTCCATCTATTTTGTATATTTTCTGTATTTTTTTAGAAATTGTTTATTTTTTCATATGTTTTTTTAAGATTTGAATTTTTTGCATTTATTTCCTTTATTTCTGAGAATTGTTAATATTTTTTATTTTTGTGCTTAAGAAATTTTTTACTTCTGAATATGTGTCATTTTGTGCTTTCGCATATATTTACATATTAATATTTTAGTATTAGTTTATATATTTATTTTTCATTTTTATTAAATTTTTTAAATTATATTTTAATTTTTTTAATATTCGTTTTTTTTCTGCTGTTTTTTATTTTTTCTTACTATTTTGAATTGTTTATATATTTTCTTTTCTTTTTTTATTTATTAGTATTCCATTGTAATTTTGGTGCTTTTGCATGTTATGTATATTTTGTAATTTTTTGTAGTTTTCTTGTATTATTTTAATTGTATTTTTTTTCATTTTTCTTTTGAATATATGATGTTTACATATACATATATTGCCTTTTTTGTATTTTTAGTATTATTTATTGTTTTCTGTAATTTTTTGAATATGTTTTTTTTATATTCATATGCATTTGTTATAGATATACTAACTCTTGTATATTTAAATATGTTTATTTTTCAACTATAACTGTACTTTTAATTTAAAATCTTTTTTATATTTGTTAATTTTTACGAGTTTTTTTTTTGTATTTTCTATATATTTTCTTATTTTTTTGTATCCTAATTATTTTTGTATATATTTATTGTTTTTTATTTCCAGGTATTTTTTGTAGTTAACAGAAATTTTTTGTACTTTTATTTATTTGTCCCAGTTTATTTTTGTTTGCCACTATATGATGCAAGTCGAAACTAACTGAAGCATTTGCACTTGCTCTTGACAGGTGTCCTGGTACCAGAACTCCTTCCCCATCCAGACAACCGATAGACGAATTATGAACACAAGGGCCAATCGACACACACTCACCATACGTCACATCCAGCAGGAGGACTTTGGCAACTACAGGTGAGTCAAGGACCACAATTGATGGCAGCCAGACAGAGAAAGAGAGGGACAGACAATAACAGAGAGAGAGAGAGAGAGGAAGATACTTTCAAGTTTGTGGGACACAATAAACCTTTGCAAGTTTCCGGTGCAACGTTGATTTAGTCAATTTACCAGCTTCTGATACAACTTATTTCACTTTTAGCCAGTTAGCAGTTGGCGTTTTTTGCCAGCCCGAAAACCTGGTCAAAACACAAAAGTTAGAGGCTGCACTGTTTGTATACAGATACTACAGATAGATAGATGGCCACATAGATGGATAGATAGATGTTGGTGCATGGAACGTTGGAGGTGGGAGGTGTGGCGTGGGGCGTGAGGCGTGGTCTGTAGCATGTTCTGGCCATTATGTCGGCAAACAAGTTTTCCACATCAATGTCAATCTGTCTGCAACATATTAAAGGAGCGGAAGTTTCGCCATGTTGACACAACATTTCAGGCACAAAGTTTTTGTTTTAGCCAGCCCGCCAACTGGCCAACAACAGTCAAGCAACGAACATGTAGGACAACCACGAACCAACCAAGAGACCCACCCACGGACCGACGAACCATCCATCCATCCATTGCCACCTGCCACATGCCGCATGCCACCATCATGTTGGCTGATAGCGAGTGGCTTTTCAACGGAACGTGCTTGGATTAGCTGAGCTCGAGGCTGGCTTTCCTCAGCGGAGATGTGCGCGGTGTTGACTCCTTACCACAGCACCCCAGAGAGTTCTCTGTCCATGCCACATCATCTCTTTCTCTCTGTCTCTCTCTCTCTCTCTCTCTCTCGCTACTATTCATACTTATCACATGTCTATTTAGTTAACATTTTTTAAATTTAATACAAAATAATATATTTTTAATTTCTATATTCCACTCTTAATGCAGCTGCGTTGCCGACAACTCTTTGGGACGCTCCAGGAAGTACATGGAGCTGTCGGGTCGTCCAGGACCTGCCGAGTTCTACTCGCCCAAATGGGGACGCTCCTCGGACAGCTACAACCTGACATGGAAAATCGATAGCTATCCGCCACTGGAGGAAGTTCGCCTGCTCTACAGACGCGTCCTGGTGAGTAATTGATCCTGGCCGCGTCATGTTATTAAAATGAAGTCTAGACAAGACAATAGCTTCGGTTGGGTTCATCCATTGTTCAATTAATCCGTTGCGAATGTAACTCAATATGTCGAAGACAAGTCGTCATGAGAACAAAAAAAAAGTGTTCAAAACTTGAAGGGAAATAATGATGAAGTATCTAAATTCAAATTGAAGTATTGCAATCCGAGTCGAGCTGAAGTTGGAGCTGGAGATTTACCAAGTCTCGGAGATGGGAGCTTAGCTGCATAATGAGCATTAAATCAGAATCTAATTAATTTAATGAGTTATCACTGCCTTGACAGACTGACTTGAACTTTTATCGAAATGCGTGTAATTTGTTTCTTGGTTTCTTGGGGCAACCAGCAGACGAACTCAGAGGAGAGTAGAAGAGAGGAGAGGATAGGGGATGACATGACTTAAGTTCTAAGCCAGCATAAAGACGAGTTGTCAGCAAAGTCAAAGTGAAAATAATTGCCACATCCACAAATCTCTCACATTTCATCTCAGATTTGCTTCCTCTCACTCTCACTCTCTTCTATTTGCTGAGTTTTCTTTTCTTTTATTTTCGCAGATGAACGACACATTCCAGCAACCAGGTAGATGGCACGACTTTATACTGACGCCGGAACATCGTCCTGCCTCCGAGCCCTTGACACATATCATGTCCTACACCATTAAACATCTGCATCCTGGCGCTTACTACGAGGCGATTGTGCAGGCCAAGAATCGCTATGGCTGGAACGAGGTGAGTCTGCCAAATATTGTAGATAAATCAGGACATGACTTGACTCAGTTCGACACTTTGTCCACATGCCACTCCCGCTGTGTTCGACACCGGGAGCTGGGCTGGGTATGGGGTTGGGATTGGCGCTACTTAATCTTTATTTTGTGCCCGAGACGGACGTCTAAAAATGTATCCATGTTTTTGTACACTCTGCAGGTCAGCGATATATTTCAATTTATTGTCGCCAGCAACAACAACGATATTGCCCCCGAGGACGCCGAGGTGGTCGCCAGCTCCAAGTCAAGAAGCAACAGTGCCGCCTCCAGTTGCCCCCTGCCCCATGCCATGCTCCTGCTGCACGGAGCTGTCCTCCTCCTCTCCTTTGCCGCCCTGAGGAGTAGCCAATTCGGCAGACTTCGACTTGGCTTGGGGTAAGCTCCCACACACATACCATCACCATAAATGGCTAAGAAGCAGCTTATAGAGAGAAAGTCACACACACACACACACACACACACATATATATATGTGTGTAGGTGTGTGTGTGTGTGTTTCAAAAAAGTTGGTGGAAAGTGCTTGGCAAAGGCCAAACAACTTGTAAACTATCCTGGCAAACTATCTGCAAGAAATGCGCTCCTTCTCCGACTACATTTGAGTAGATTCTTCTTAAACATTTAAAGTTCACTTCATTTCCAATACGAGATTACATACTATACTATATGTGGTATCATGTATAGTAAGTTGATTCTGTTCTAGTCCACGTCCTACAGCAAACTAACCAAAGATAACCGATAATGCTAATTAGTGAAAAATGAATGTAAAAATTATGCGACTTCCTGCCCTCTCCTATAGAATCCATTCCGAATCCCGCACCAAATATCTAAATAAAAAGAAAGCAAATGTAAATAATATTTCAAGTATTTTGTCAGCGATTTAATTAGCTATTCAAAAATAATTGAAACACAGTGCGAGAGGAAATATGAAAAATGGAAAAACAGAAAATGCGAGAAATATGAGAGAATTGCAAATTAAATTCGTAATATGAGCTGAAATACACAAATATATATCCCCTTGCCACTTCCCCCTTTCCCACCCTTCCATCTTCACTATCATCATGGTTATGGATAATCCAGTTGAAGTAGGTCATGTAAATATGCATTAGATATTTGAATGTGAATTACATTTTACTCGTACTTTAATAAAAAAAAGCAAAACCAGCAAAAAAAAAAATAAATAAAGAAAAAAAATATAAAACTACAAAATGAAAATTAAAACAGCGCGTAAATAATAAATGTATGTAAATTAAGTAAACATTCTATAGTGATATTATTTAGTTTAAATAACACACACAGAAAACCAAATGCAAATTCATAAAAATATATACATACTCCATATATATATACATATATATATATTTATGAAATGAAATATAAGCGAATATAGAGTACCGAACACCACTGTAAAATGTTAGTTTGTAAGTTTGTAATTTTCATTAAAACAAAACAAAAATATACATAAATATAAAAACACATTTTCTGTTTCACTTTGCCACTCCCACATTTATTTAGATATTCTAATATTTACTGTTTTTTTTCTATAGTATTTTTGTTAATATTTTATTTTTTTTTTTTGTGCTCAGCTTAGCTTGTAAGTGCACCGAGAACATGAATTTAGCATAAAGTTTTCAATGTAAAATTAGAATTTAAGCAAAAACATGTTGTACCACCAATAGCAAGAACTCTAAACGAAACTAAAAATCACACAGTTATATAGAAATCGAATATGAATTCGTTGAGAAACTTAAATATCCATTTGTGTCAGCTAGCTGATGTGTACTTGCCACAAAGTATGTTGCAAGTTACGAGGCGGCAACAAGGCGCTTCATTTTATCAGCAGCTTCTGCACCCCATATGTATTTGTATATTGTTCAGTTGTATGAAGCATATATACAATATAGTAAGGTTAACGAAAGGCCAAGTGAATGTGTGGCACGTGCCACATGCCACATGCCACTTAACATTCATATGTATATCGTATATATAGAGGGTACATGTTTGTACTTCGAATAAAATAGTCGCAACTTGAAAACCAAATCATATTTATTAACTATATGTGTGTGTATAATTAAAAGCATTACTAACAGATACAGATACTGACGGAGTTGCAGATACTCTTCGATGCGGACATGTATTTGATATGCAATGCAATCGGTTTAATCACAGAAAAAAGGCATTTTTAATTGATCCGCATTCACATTTAAAACACATTTCTACATGTGCTGCTATCGATCCGATATGCCGATAAATCGATAAATCGATACATCTATCGATTGGCTGCCATATACGTATTTAACAAGCAAACATAAAATTAATAACAAAGAAACCAAACACAACATTCACTAATTACCAACTAGTTCAATGCTAAATTACTGTGGTTTTTGCATTGTATAAGATATTAATTAACGATAATGATAAATCTCTAAAATTATTCAAATATAAAATAAAGCATTAGATGTAACAGAACTATCCACTTGTTTTTATTACCAAATATCTCATATTTCAGGATTCCCTAAGGAAGAAAAATCATTTATTTTAAATTGTCATTATCATAATTAAATTAAAATTTTGTTCTTTTCCATTTATAATGCACTTCAGGTATTAAAAAGTTAAGAAAGTTGGACTTTCCTCTACATTTTTTTTTTTAATAGATTAGTTACACATTTCAAGTGTGAGTATTTTTTTAATAAAAATAAATTTTAATTTATTAAAATTTAGAGCAACATATTCTTCCCATCAGAGCGCCCTAAAAATATCCTCAGCAAGAGCATAAATTTCTCGTCCTTTTTCCTTTAATAAAATTATTCAAAATTATTATGCATATGCAGCTTACATACATTACATATTTAAGTAAAATTAGTGCATAACTGGAGTCTGAAACTGTTTTAAATAAGTTCTTCAATAATAATATTAATAACTTAAGGGAGTTGTGATCTTTCAGATAAATTCTACACTGCAAATAGTTATGAAAAATGGGTGAAAATATAAGGAAATCCATTTCTTATTTTACAATCTCTAAACTCTTAATAAAGGTAAATCAAAAAAATTTACAAATATATTTAGAAAATATAAAAAGAAATTAATAATTTTTAAAATATATATGAAAAGTTTACTCATTTCAAGAAAAATGTATTTGGCTACAAAAATGATTTAGAAATGCTTGCAATATTTTATCTCAATTTATATTTTACCTAACTACAATTGAAAAGATTAAATTTGTGTTTGATTAATTAAATATAATTTGATTTGTTAAATCAAAACTAATAAAGCCCATACAACAAATAATTTCCTTATTAAAAATATCGATCCAAAGTTCAAAATTGCCCCGTTAATACAACAAAATTTTTTATAACATTTCTCATTTGAAGTAATTATTGTTTAATAAGAATGCCTGTTTTTCTGGCTCTTGAACTTTTTCGTAGACATCAAGAAATTGTTGTTAGCTGTATGATCTGAAAGATGTCCTTGGATAATGAATGGATAAACTTAATAGTTTGCTGGACGAACAAGAAAGTCCAGTTTGCCCATTAAAATATTAAGAGTTACAGCAATCTTCCACTTTTGTGATGAAGGTACCCATCCATAGAGTAGAGAGACTTCTCTGGGGGTGGACGAAGTGTATCAGGAGGGAGAGTCTCAACTAGTTAACAAGTGTTGCAAGTTTAATTGGTCTGAAATGCTGGACATGTAACGTGGCAGACTTACAATGCTGGACAAACTTTTATCAGAATTTACAAGTGAGTTTTAAATATCATCGATAACGTCTCAACCAGCACCAGGAAGCGGACGAGGATGAAATGTGGAGCGGCGGCGGAGGAGAGAAGAGGACAAGCAGCTGCAGAATTGAGTAATTTTTTTTTATTCTGTTTTCTTTTCTAATATTTGGGAGGAGAACTAACGACATTACCTCGAGCACTTTTAAGCTGCTTTTCTGTAGAGCATGGAGAATATCTGCGAGAGAGAAAGAGAGGTGTGGGAGAGAACTGAATGGAGAGAAAGTGGACACCGCATACGTGCCCGGTTTAAATTATAAAAACTTTTGCATTTCCTAAAAGTTTATGCATGAAATTTTATAGAGAACACACACTGCCAACTACTTGAGCTCGGTTTTTATAGAAATGCATTAAAATGACGCTCAACGAGAGAGGGAGAGAGAGAGTCGTGTTGGGCGCCTGTCACGCCTACTGTGCCCAATGCTCGGGCAAAACCGGAAATTTTATAGCTATTGCAGCTTGCAACTGAGTGGGGCATGTTGTTGCCGGTATTTGCATAGAACAAGTGCTGGCAAATAGTCAGAGATGGGGGTGGCAAGCGCAGCTGTTATGGGGAGTGTGGGTTGCGGAGTGTGCGGTGCGGTGGATGGTGGGGCGACACACTTGACACAAGTTTGTGCACATTTCAAACTTAGTGACCATTATGCATGCAAGTTTCAATATATTTCACATGAATTTTAATGAAATTCGCAATGTATGCAGTAATACATTGGACTTGGTCTCCTTTTCCTTCCCATCCCCTGCAAAAACTCCTGCCAACATGGCGGTGGCCGGCGAAAGTGCCACGGCCCCAATAAGTATGCAACGAGAATTTTTCGCAAATCACATAATACACAAAATGCACTGCGAACATGAATACAATGCGAAGAATACAATGTGATAGCGAGAATTATAATGGGAGAGAGAATAGGCGATAACTTTTGGGGCATATTAATTAGCTCGTTTATCATTTGAACACTTTTGAGACAGAAGAAGCAGCCAGGAATCCAGGCATCCTGGCATCCTGGCAGTCTGGACAACGCGCAACTCCTCGAAGCAATGTAAAATTAATTAAGTTGCGCCACAAACACAAACTCAGAGGACACATTCACATTGCTGCCAAAAGCAAACTTGCAACATGCAGACAAAGTGCGTAACGACAGCCACAGGAGAGAACATAGAGAGAGAGAGAGAGCGTAAGAGAGTGAGAGAAGTGAATAAGAAAATCAAAAGCCAAGTTGAAATTGTTAACGTTAAGAAAACCCAAGTGAAAAGTGAAGTCAAGACTGCGAAATGAAATCATAATTAATATTGGTAAAATTGGCAAGGGCAACGGCAACAGTCTGCCTGCCACTTGCCGCTGCAACGACGCCACAATCTTCCAAAACTTGCAACAATTAAAAATAATACGAATTTTCGTTCATTCTATGTGTGACTGACAAACGGACTGTCGGACTGTTGTGATTCAAAAAAACTTTTATAATTAAAATTTTGCATTTTTGGCATTTCTTCTCAATTTTCTTTCGGGCTGCAAGCAAATCATAAAGCTGCATGAACAGAGAAAGAGAGAGAGAGCGAGAGAGAGTCAGAGGTGTCCCAAGTTTTTGTTAGGCAAGTGCGAATTAAATTAATTTTCAACTGATTTGATATTTCCACAAAACTCAGCCAAAACTTTTCTTTTCCTCCGCTAAATGCAATGCAATTGAATCGACGAATCCTCCAAGAGGCAGTTGCAGGACTGAGCGGAGGTGGAGCTGAAGGTGGAGGAAGTGGGTAGCTGGGAGGTCAAATAGCCTGGCAATAATTTAGTACAATTTAGAGGCATTCAGGCAGCGAGTCGCCGAAGAAAAACATGGCTACAGCAATGGCTACAGCAAAAGGGCAATACTATGGCCAAATAAATTTACATAATTCTTCAGCTGAAAACAGGACCAAGCAGCAGTATCAGCATCAGTATCACCATCGGCATCGGCATCAGCTCTGATATTTATGGCTATAGCTTAATGACGGTTTAAAATGTTGTGCGTTGAAGCAAGCAAAGATCCCCCCTATCATTCTCTCTTCCACACTCCCTCTCTCTCTCTCTCTCTCTCTCTCTTTCTCTCTCTCTCTCTCTCTCTCTCTTTTTGGCCTTGCTCAATCTCTAAATAGAAAAGAAATGAAAATAAGCCACACACAGTTAGAGAGAGAGAGAGAGAGAGAGAGAGAGAGAGAGACAGACTTATATAAAGTGTGCGAGTGAGATAGAGAGTGTGCCAGAGGGAGATGGGTATGCAGAGACACCCTCGTCGGCATTATGCTAAAACAAATCTACATAATTTAGAAGTAGGCCGACTGCTTCCTACTGTGAACACCCTCCCCGCCTCCCTTCTGTCATACATATAACCGAAGGCTGTCAATGGCGGCACAAATCAAAAGGCGGTGCTCCATTTCCACCCAGCACTCTAGGATGCTCCGACAGTGCCAGCAAATTGTTTGCGGATGTTAAGAAAAATTTGTACATCAATCGATTTTGTTTGATTCGTTCGGTTCTTGGCTCAGACAGGCGGCATTTGGGCCACGTTGGCCGCAAGAGATTTACATAATTCATAGCCATGCCTCGTGGTAGTCGAGTATTCGAGTATTTGGCCCAAACACTAACTCATTTTGGTACATGCAGAGGAAGGGAGAAACGAGAGTTCAAGAAATTGGATAAATGCATATGCCTCTGCCACAAAGATTAATTTACACCGAAAGTGATGACTACGTCGAAAATCAACATCCCAAATTCCCTTGGCCTTAATAACTCAAAGCCAAGCAAGAGGTGTTCTCTTAGCAATATCTTGCAGATTCTCTTCTTTTCTCTCTCGACACTTTCTTAATAAATATTCTAATGACATACGCATTGTCCTGAAGCATCAGTTTGCATTGAAAGGACTCGAACAAAAAAATTAAATAAAATGAAATAAAATAAAATAAAAAAATAAATAAAGTTTGAAAAACAATTTCAACATTCGCAGTGTTGGCCAGAGATCTCTCTCCCTATTATGCTTAACTCATTTAGCCAGAACGTGTGGAGAAGTGCACTCTCTCTCTCTCTCTCTCATTCTCTTAGTCTCCAGTTCTCTTTTCTGTTGAAGAAAAGTCTGCTGGAAAAGTCTTTGTCGAGGACAAAGTTCAGAGCCGAACAAAAGTTTATCTCGCACTTTGTTTGCATGCAGAGAGAGACTCTGGCCTGGCAGGATAAAGGCTGAAGGATACAGGATGGAGTATGTGAGAGGGGGCGGGGGGAGGCAAGGCAATCGTTGCATAAAATTCAGCGTGGCATCAGTGCGGTTGGTGGAACACACTAAGACAAAGGACAGGTAGTGTGCGGCGAACTGAGAAAGGAGTAGTGAAAATGCGTTGAGCATTTTCTTTTCATTAATATAAATGCCCGAGAAACAACACACAGATACAGTGGGAAATAGACAGAGGCGGGAGATGGTATGGTATGGTATGGTGTGGAGATGGTCACTAATCCTTCAGGTCTTATGTTCATCTGTGTCCTCGCCGATTTCCATTTCTATGGCCTTGCCGCAGTATGATATTTACTGCAGTGCAAATGTGACTTTCTGTTCGTTTTTTTATTCTCTCATAATTCAGGTGGCAGGTGCCCCCACGGATCGGTTGAAAGTACGTCACGCTCGCTTCCGCACCTTTTTGCGTTTGGCTGCGTGGTGTTGCAACATTTGGCCGCATGTTGCATGCCGGCCGCTTTCACCTCGCGACAAGTTTGACCAATGGCCGCTTATCAGGCGAGAACATGTTTCTACGGAATTTCATTAAGCTTTAACTCCAAAACTGACTTCACTCTCTCCCCTCTTCCCCCCCTCTCGTACCCTTATTGCCTAATGTCCGGTTGTTGGCCTTTTTTATTGCCCGGGGTCGACGCCGTTGTTATTTGTCGCAATGGCCATGGCCGCTAATGGCGTTACTTCGTTAGTTGTGCGATAAGATTTTCATACTCCCAATGAGGCCAACTTACAAACACACATAAACACACACACACACAATGTAAGGTATGTATCTAGCTACCATTGTTTCCAGCTGATCACATGTCAAACTCTCACATTCCCAGCACAGCATGAAAACAAACAGTGCCTACCAAAATTAATCAGAACACGCCACTCTTAATATAGACCGATTTCGTTTCTCACTACACCCCGGACAGTCTTTAAATGAAACGTCAACCGAAATTTGAGAAATAAACAAATATTAAATTGAGGTAGAGATTATTAAAATTCGCCATCTATTAATTATTAGACAAAAGTATTTATTATTGTATATTCTGGAAATTAAGATCATATTGATGATACTTATTATATTTGAATAATCTTGATGATTTTAAAAATATATTCTAGTTTTTATCCAAAAACATTTTTAAAGAGGCAATACCAATTCCAGATAAGAGGAGAGATATACAATTGTATGCCCCTAAATGGCAATTTACATACAAAAATATAAATATGTATATATGTCTATAAAAAATCATATATATAAATTATTTCAAATTTACTCTGATAAATTTTGCCAGAATTTTTATCAGTATGCTGAGATAGTTTAATGTGCAGATTTTATCCTTGCTACAGATTCTGCGCGTAGAGATCGAATAGTCAAAAGAAGACATGGGTCCTTAAAAACATTAGCCATCAAAATAGTGAAATTAAATATTAAACATTAAAAATTTCAAATAACTAGACTCTTAAGTACTATTTTCGTTGTTCATACTCTTAAATAGTAATGAAGCCGACAACAATAATAACTCCACTCCACATAAATACATTGATTTCTTCAAATATTTTGAAATTATTTATTTTTAATAATAATATTAATATTCACTGTCTTGATTTGTAATATATCCGAAACAGCTTCTTCTTTTCTTTTACAACTGTGGGCCTACAGCCCTATTAATAATTCCGATTTCTAGCGAAATTTTCGATTTTACCACAGCGACCAATTTTAAATCCGTATGATTCAATCGGATCTGGAAATGAGAACTGGCGTGCTGGTGAATGAATTTTTTTTCTGCTTACATTCCTATGAAATTGGGGTATCGAATCCGCATTTCCGTTTTGCTCATTAGTTTGGATTTGGCCTTAGGTTTTGGCGATTATGCCCATAGTACTCGTCTGTCACTTTCAAGATTTTATTTTCCCATGTGAGTTGCCAATCGAGGGAATCTATTGTTACACTGTACACCTGAAGCGAATTCAAGGTTATCAGTTAGTGCTAATTGCAGGATTCGAGTTCCTGTATTTGTACATGAAATATGGGGCTCGAGTTTAGTTGTGGGGGGGGGTGTCTTGTAATTGCCGTTGTATAGAATGTTTGAAGAGCCGTTACTCAATCAATGCCGCATGCATGGTCGCTTGTCACGAGAGATTCTAATTCGAATTAAAGTTCAGCCAAGCGCTTACACAATCCAATCGCATAAAAGTCAAAGGCTGTTTATGCCCCCTATACGCCCCCTATATACCCCTCAGCCAACCCCTTCGGCAACCCCCATTTGGCTGAGTAAAAACTGTCGCACGCAACTTTTGCAGCACGAAAGGCTACGTGAAGTGACGAGAGAAAGAGAGTGAGGGAGGGGAGTGGTAGTGGGGGAGGGAGAAATGTTGAGAAGGATGGCTGTGGAAACCGCAATCATTCACATTTAAATTAACATTTCCCGACGACGATTATCCTAATTGGGAACTAGCCCGACTCAGTCAAAGTCAGCTGACTACCCACACACACTCACACACACACACACACATCTGTGAGTTGCCAAAAAAAAATATAAAATAAACAAGAAAATGAAAAAAACAAAAAAATTAAAATAAAATAAATGCTGGAAAATTTGCATTATGTGCTTCGCATTTGTTAGAATCAAATTTCGTGTAGTTGGCATTTTTTTCCATTCATTATTTTTTTGAGGAAGCACGCGAATTTCATATGGAAATTAAAACAAACGAAATTAATCAAATTAGCATTTGCAATAAATAGCGGCACATTACAAGACTCATGGCAGCAATTTGTTACTGCCTCTCAGTCAACCCACGGATCATCATCCGCCATTCCCAAAAAATTCTAGCTAGTATTCGCAAATTTCTTTCTCTCTCTCTCATTCTCTCAATATCTTTCATTTCATCCCTCTATCTCTCTCTTTTCTGTAGAGATCTGGCAACCACTGTTGTTCTTTTGGTGAGATAGCAGCTATACTGTCGAGAAGCTGAAAAAAATATATAACAATATATAGTAAATTAAAAATATACTTATACTATATCAATTTATTTATTTACTTATATGTATTTTGTTTCACAAATTTTAATTTCTATTGTTAGTTATAAAATTTTTAAGATATTTAATTTAATTTTAAAATTAATTAATTCTACTTATGTCGACTGATAATAGTTGACATTAAATAAATAAAAAAATAAATATAGCATAAGATCAGATATATATATATGGTATTTAATTTTGAATATAGTACGGAAAATCTTCAAATATAAAAACTTTAAAATCGTATATCGACTTTACCATGCATATAATTTTTATGAAAAATTAAAATAGCTAAAATTAGTCCTGATATCAAATTCAAATAAAGTTCTAGCATTTGAAATTTAAATTTTTAGTAGATCCAGCTATAAAACATCTGAAATGACAACACTGCTGGCAACTAATGTTCAATTGCCAGCGTTTTGGCCTGGCTATAACTTCTGATGTACAACACAAATTAAGCAAGTGTATATCTCTCTCTCTCTCTCTTTTCAATCTTCTATCTCTATCTGTGCTTGTCTCGCAGTAATGGGCGTACAAGGTGCAAGCAATAAAAATTATTTATTGGGCCAAAATTGTTGGCCAACTCTGAGGGAGCAACTCGAACTCTGGGTCGTACCTCTGGCTCAATCGACATAATCTGACAGTTCTCCGACTCTTGATTAGAATTGATGTACGGAGTAGATGTAGGAATGGATGAACAGCCAGCATTTTAAATACTCGTATTTTACATCAATTTTTCATAATTATTTCTGAGATTTATCGACTCTACTCGACTGCTGCCAAATAAATGTTATCTCTGCCAAATGAAATCATTAAAGCAGTCCAGAATCTATCCATGTTATACTATATGTATGTACATATGTACATCTGACTGTAACTGGAAAATGAACATATATATGTTACATATGAAAATGTTTGCATTGAGGGTATTTGGGTCAATAATGGAAGTTGGCTGAGTGCACTTTTGGCACGCAAAGGCAGGGGGAGTTCTTAAGTAATTTCCAGTTAAAATGATTTAGCCAGAAATTGTCATTCTCATTTTGAGGCGAACATGCTCGACCTGCTCTGCTTTGTGTCAGCTAAAGTACACACACACACACACACACACATACATTCACACTCACTCATACATGCACAATTACAGGTGTGTTTGTGCACAAAGTAGACGCGAGCATGCGGAAAACTTTGACTCTTTTATTTATTTCGTGAATTTGTGTTTTTCTCCGTCACATCTCCTCCCTTCCTTCTATACTCCTCTTCTCTTTCATTTTGGTGAAAATGTCAACCGAAAAACACTTGACGTTCACTTTTCACTCAATGCAGGCCACACACAAAGTATTGTGAGCGAAACACATACCCTCTCTGAGGAAGGACGTGCGAGAGCAACAAATTCCATCTTTCTCTCGCCATCTCTCTGTATCTCTCTCTCTCTCTTTCTCTCTCACTCTTTCTATCTACCTATCTCTGCCTTTCTCTCGCTAGGACTTACTCTTTTCAGGCTGAGCTGCTAAAAGACCAAATGATGTCGCAGCTCTTTAACCAAAGTTGAAGTCAAAGAAAACACGTCAACAAGCTCAACTGTAAAATACCTCGTTTCATCCGTGTTACAATATTTCAATAATATCATAATATAAAAACTAAATAAAAATAATGTAAAAATAAATAATTAAAATTAATTAAAATTTTATTTAAAGAACTAAATTTATTAATTAACTATTTTATATAACCTGTAAAATTTTGCCAATTAAGGAAATATAATGCAATACATATACTTTCCATTTACTTATTCCACAAAAAAAAAAAAAAAAAATCAAAGGAGAGTTATTATATATAAATTAATAATTACGGAAGAATAAATAATATTATCTGGCAACCAAAATATTGAGAAAATGTATGAATATGCTACTTAAGGTGATGAAACTTTATTTTCTAGAAATATGGGAGATTCACAAAACTATGCAAAGCTCATGAAGATAAAATCGAGATGGTTCTAAATCTGTAAAGTATATATTTAAAAATTATTTAATTCAAAAAAAACCATAGAGTTGTAGACTAATTCAGAGAAAAACTTTGTAAACTTTTTGACATTAAAACAAAATATTTGAAGAATATACCTGTTATAAATCACACTAGTATTATATTTTAAATTTCATATTCCCTGTTTACAGGGTATTCGTGAGTCAGCACCAAATAAATTACTGAAGATGCAACGGGATGGAAAACCGACGTTTCCAACGGCGACTGAACTCTCAGTCCATGCCCCCTATGGAAGTATTTCCAACTGTGCCTATCTGTCTATGAGTCTGTCTGTCTGTCTGTCTGTCTGTCTGTCCATCTGTCTGTCACTATATTTATCTGACAGTCGTTCTGTCTTTCGTTTTGTATATCTTTCTGTGTGTCTTTCACAAAGTGCTGAAAAAGGCTCTCGACTGAAAAATTAGCAAATTTATGACATATACACATATTAAATGAATGTGTGTGTGTGTTTGTGTTTTTGTGTGTATGTGCATATAGATGATGTCTAGTCGCATTTATGGAGATGCTGTGAAGAGTATATAATCCAGATTTTAACACATATATTTATGATGTTGTTGTTTTTTTTTTGTTTTGATGTTGTGTCTGTCAAATGCGTCAAAATCAAAGAGAGCAACCCGAGGTGAAGCTCAAGTTTGGTGACAACGAAGCCAGCAAATGGACATGACACGCATATTTAATATGCCTACGCTTCAGATACAGATACATCTACAGATACATCCACAGATGCAGATCCAGATAGGTTCACACACAGAATGTTGACAGTATAACAAAGTCCTCCAGCTAAACGAGGTGCCTTCAAATTTTTTTTTTTTTTTGATGGGTTGGGGGTAGGTACTTTAATGGTGGGGTACGGCTGTAAGGGTGGTTGAAATGGGATGGGGAAGGGTGTGCAAGGGTGGTCACGTCGGAGAGCTTGTTATGATTTTGTGTCGGTTGCCCTTTTCGTGATTTTATTGTGTGAATATGTGGCACATTATTCATGATTAGCCTGGTTTCATGTCCTACGCTTAAAAATGTGAGCTGGTATGCATGTATCTGTGTCTGTGTGAAGGGGTGCACAGTGGCAGCGAGCAGTATGTTGCCAGTCGTGCGTAATGGGGCACATTTATCAGTGTGGGGGATGGAAATGGATGATGGGGATGGGGATGGAGAGAGGGCAATTGTGAACCCAATTCGTAGCTTAATTAGCCAAAACATCTATTGTTGAACTTAATGCTCTGGCATTGTATCCAAAACGCTAATGAGGCCAATAACTCAATTGTGGCAAGACTCAAGTGGCAAGTAGCAAGAGGCAGCACCAACTGCAAAAGCCTTAAAAACGTTAACGTTTACACGCCATTTAAATCAAAACTAATGCGCCCAGACTGACTTTTACAATCCCACCTGCCGACACTCCACCCCTCTGTCCATCTCATCCTCTTTATCCTTATATACATGCGTATCTATCTATGTCTATCTCTTATCCTTGCTGTGCTTAACTGTGCTGGGCAAGTTGAGAATCATTTCGTTTTAATGACTGACTCCACGCTTCGTGTAAACTTTTTAATTACAAACTTCAATTACAATTAACGAGCGAACGCCAAGAACCTAAACAAAGAGCAGGAGCAGCAACAGGATCAACACCAGGAGCAGCATCCTGCACTAAAACACCCAAGCAGAGACACGAACCACTCGGCTATAAGTCAACCCCTTTCAACTGCCTTCCCGTTACTTGCAACTATTGGCTAAAAAAAATATTAAAAAAAAAATACATTAAAAAAAAAAATAAAAAACACTTGCATAATTGTCCAGAAAAAAAGTGCGACGAGAGTCAACGCAATCATCAAAATGGAAGAAAAAGCGAACAAAGTGAGGAACAAACAGTTTTTGCCTCTTCCACCTCCAGAGTCCTCAGAATGTCACAATACGTACTCCATGTATATCTCAGTATATCTTTATACAATATATAAAGAGATTCCATGACCAAGGATGATTAAGAGTTATAATTACAACCCACGTTGCACTGACACATGCTTTCTCTCTCCCACTGTATTTTTCCCCATTTTCTCGCTCTCTCTCTTTCTCTCTCGCTCTCTTTCTTATCTACAGTCAAGGACAGTGCTGCCAATGTATCTGTTTAAAAGACGAGGCGGAAGGCATTAAAACGCTGAATTATTTTTAGAAAAAATAGCCACATAAACGTATTTATTTTACAATTGAATTCCTAAAATGTTTTAATTTTAAAAATAGCGGCTTATTAAAAATAAAATCCAGAAAAAAACCGCTTTTTGCTGTTTTTGAATTTGCAAACAGCGGCCTTAAAATAAAGCCTAATTTGGCGGAAAAGCTACTCTGGCCAGAGCATCATTTTCCGCCTGCTTCGGCTTGGCTTTTTTCATATTCCTCTCCTCGTTTTCATTCTTGTTTATTAGAAACGATGTTGGGGACATAATACCCTCAAATGGACATGAATGATAATGCAAATATAGGCCATATGTCGCACAGCATCAGTTGAAATATGTTACACGATATTTTTTTAAAGGACTGATACCCAAAGAACGCGCATTCATTCCGCATAAATTATTAACTGGATTAAAATGAAAACATTACTAATTTCAGCTAGGATAAATTGTGTTTTGCTGCCACGTGTCTTAACACCTAAAAAGGAATTTTGTTTTTCTTCTATTTCCATTGTATATTAGTAATGAATACTTTTAAAGGAAGGCGCATATTTTAAATTTTTGTTTATCATTTTTTTTGCAGTCGCACATTCCTTTCCTTTGCTTTCTATAAATAAGATTATTTTTTAGTTTACCCAACATTAATTATAAATTTCTCATTAGCTTAAGCTCCCACAATGGTAATAGAATACTATCCAGCTGTAATCAATATTTCAAATACGATTAATAAGAAAACCCAAAATTACATTTTTAAAACTTGTTTTTAATTTAAAATAACAACAATGATTCAATTTATCAAATGTTTAATATTACAACATTGATTAATTTCATTATACATTATTAGATTAATAGTTAATAAACTTGAAGAGCGCCTTCAATTAAATGATTTCTGTTGACTAAAGACAAAATCGAATCGGTGCAAAAGAAGTTTCTAATTTTCGCACTAAGAAACTTAAACTGGTCACCACAGCTTAACCTACCGCCATATCCTAGTAGGTTACTATTAATTAATCTTCCTTCTCTTTCTCACCGTCGCACTATGCTGGGTATTACTTTCATTCTGAAACTTATCAATGGTGATATTAACTCGCCTTTCTTGCTTAACAAATTAAACTTTTCAATTCCTATCAGATCTACCCGTTTCTTTTCCTTATTAACAATTAGCTACTAAATTCCTTATGCATGAACCTTTTAGAGTACTATGTTCTGAGTTTAACAGTCTTTACGGGGTTATTAGATTAGAGTCGTCTGTTTCTACTAATAAAGCCTTAATCTTAGAACATTTACTCACACATTAATCACATAATCTCTAGTGGTGGTCATTTTATATGATTGGGTTTTCCTGGGAATCCCCAATCCTTGCAACAAATGTTGAATCAATTTACAATTTACTCAATTAATCAACTTCTGTCGACTGCTAGTAGTTGACATTAAATAAATAGAGAAATAAATAAATAATTAAATAAATTAGAAAAATAATATAAATATATTTTTTTATGGCCAAATTTCTATCAGAAACTTTAGAAAGATATTGATTATTTTAAATTGCTTAAGGAAGATTTTAAAGTAGTTTTGCGAGATAAATATGTGTCCATAAATAACATTAACAAATACAAAAAAAGAAATTTTTATACCTATAAATAATAGGTTTTATTCTCATGATATTGAAATCTAAATAAATATAGATATTGAATCATAATTATATATATTCATATGCGTGTACAGACATAGTTATTTCATAGTTACATTATAAATTATAATTATAAATTATAGCAGACAGCAGTATTTAAAATATAAAAAAAATATTTAGATTATTCACTTTCTATTCAGAACTAATTTGACTGCATCACATTTAAACAAATTCTTGAATATTTTATTTACTATTTTCGTTTTATTTAAATGGGTTAAAAATTATATTTATAACTGAAACAAGAGTCACTTCTAGAGCCTTTGACTGGGATTTGTTTATTTATATCTTGTTGTTATTACATAAATAATTTATTTTGTTTAATATTACTTTGTGCATAAATTCAACATATTTAGATTTGTATTATTCAGTTCATCTTGAATTTAATTTAAATTTGACTTTAGACGAATTAAATATCAAGCTTAGTTGAAATAAATTTTGCATTTTGATTTGATATTGAAATTCTGGTTTTGATTATTTCAGTTGGTGAAGAATAAAAATAAAATAAAGAAAAGTAAAGAACTTTTCCATTCGACGCTTTGTTTGAGTGAAAAAGTAAAAGTTTCGCATCAACGAATTGGCTTGATATTGTTCAAGTTAAAGTTGTGCCTTGTTCATGTTGCTGTCTGCCACATTTTGTGGCAAGCAAGGCAAATAATTGTCTTTCCAAAAACTGTGGCATGTTCTTTGTTTCTCCCCTCAGCAAGGAATGAGAGCAACCAGAGGAAGAAGATTGTCATGTGAATGGACTCGAGGCGAAGAAAAAGAATTTGCAATTTTTGAATTGAAATGAGTATCTCGACAGACGATTCCGATTGAGTCGTTGCGACGATTGAATTTCATTAAACACCCGGCCATAAATTGTCGGCAAAACACAAGCTGTCCCCGTCGTTAGAGCCATATTTGATGGCACACCTGATCTGGGCCATAAAAAAGGGCCATTCTGTCGACTAAGAAATGCAATCACGGCCATGTCTATAAAAGAAATGCGGGTGGGGATTGACTTGGTTGGTAGAGGGTGGAAGGGGTGGGGGAGTGAGGCAATGATTGGACGAGTGCAGCTGCCACAAAGCGGCGCATCGTCATCATCATCATTATCGTCATCGTCAACGTTGTTATCATCATTATCAGCAAACAGACCGCAATGTGTGACAACAACTTTGCATGTCTTACTGACATTTAACATTTGCGTTTCGTGTTTCATGCTATCTAGCTCGTAGCCCCCCACCCCTCTCTCTCTCTCATCACCACCTCTTTCTTTTTTTTTTGTTTATTTTTCTTTTTTTTGATCAAATATTGCCATTTTTTTGACATGTTCTTTGTGTATGTGTGTGTGTGTGTGTGGGCATAAAAAGTGAAATTGAAACGCAAGCAATAAGTTACGATGTCTTTGTCAAACAAGTTTTATATTGCATGTACATGCCACATGCCACATGCCACAGGCCGCATGCCACTTGCCATTACACACATACCGCAAAGTGCAACTGCATATTCAAAACATCAAATTGAAAATACTTTTCAACTCTTCTTTACGGCCAAATACTCAATAAGCCAAAACACCAATAGCAGAGAACGGGCCTAATGAACATCAAACACGTTAGCCATGTGGCCATAAATAATAAAGGAAAATCGGAAAACTATTAAACTGAGAGCTGAGAGTGTTGCCAATCCTTTAAGCAGCCATTAGAGCGGTAATCTCCCTCTCTCTCCCTCTCTCTCTCTCTCTCTCTCTCTCTCCCTCTCTCTCCCTCTCTGTTTCTCCCTTTTTCACTCACACAATGGCGCTGTTAATAATTGACAATGGCATTCATGGCACATCGTGTAGCGACTGCAAATTCAATAAATTTTCTGTTTTTGTATTGCACATTTTCCATTTTCCATTTCGCATTTCACATTTCCCGGCCTTCAGCACCCCCTCCTCACCCCACTATTTGCCAATTGCCAATTGGCATTTGCCATTGGCCGAGTGTTGGCGATTTACAACAAATAACTTAAACAAATACAGTACGTGGTGCACTCTGTTGATGGCAGTTGGCAGCTGCCACGAAACAGCATGTTGCACGTTGCGCGTTGTGCGTTCCACGCTGCACGGCATTTTGTCTGCCAAATGGTCCGACATGACGTATACGCAATATTTCATTTCATTTGTACACATGTCGGCAATAGGACTGCATGCGTGCGTATTTATGTATGTGTGTGTCTCTGTATGGATTTGTGGGTGAGTGTTTACTTTGGGGCATAAACAAAGGTAATGCTGCAACACGACGCCTACAAGCGTTTACGCAAAGGTTCAACACCGTTATTTATTTAATTGCATTCAATTTGCGGTTAATTGTTAAACAATGCTCACTGAACCAACCCTTCGCCTTACACCCTCAACCAACACACACACACACACTCCCAACTCCCCACCCCAAAGAGTGCAACAGACGGAGGCAGTGGCAGTGGCAGTGGCAGCCTCTTGCTTTTGCTTCGCTTTGAGCCTGTCCGACAGCCACTTGTAAAAGGTCATGGAATGAGGAGGACTATAAGGGGCTGAAGTGGCTGAGGGGGTGTGGCAACCTGTGGTCACTCGCTCAGCTGGTCAAGTATGTATGTGTCTGTGTTTGTTGCACAAACAAATACGAGTGCGGTTTTAATTGAACTCAAGTGGCAAGCAGAGGCGCAGTCGTTGCCACTGCTGTTCCTCCTGTTTGTGCGACGCTGCGAATACGCAATTTTTATTGAGAGACGTGCTGGCTGCCGTTCTCTATCTTACAATGTATCTGTGTCTGTGCGTATATGGATACGAGTGTGCTACTGAGACTCAAAGAGAGAGAGAGAGAGACGAAGAGAGAGAAAGGCTCCGCCTAATGAGCGAACAAATATTTGCGCAAATTAAAAGTAATTAGCTTTCAACTTGCCAATAATATCTAAACACCAAGGAGAAGACTAAATGCGACAAAGAGGGACAGATTTATATTGAGAGAAAGAGGTAGATTAATTACAAGAAATTATATTTGGCAATATATATTTATTTTATATTATCTATTTAATAATCAAACAACTGCCCTACGTCACATTTAAGGTTAATTTAAATAATATTTTGTCTATATGATAACATTTGCAGTTGAGAGTACTCGGCTATAAGATACCCTGTGCTAAGCTTTTTAATTTAAAAGTCACATTACAGCATATTTTCTGAGACTCTTTGGAGTGAACATGAATATGCAACATTATATAACAATATAGAGTTCCCCATATAAAATTAATTTTTGAACAATTTCTGTTTCTATTTGTGTTTACTTGCCTTATAATTCAAAACTGCGAAATCTTAAGTTTTCTGGAAAATCAAAATGAAAATATCCATGTTATTTTATATTTTGCCAAATAAATTATTCTTCACATGCATGTTAAATTATAAACTTATAAGATATTTTAAAACATATTAAAATCATCAAACAAATTTTATTTTCATTTGTTGAAACTGAAAAATAAACAATATACTCCTAGTTAGTATATAAGAATCCGTTTGCCAAATTTGGGGAAAAAAACACTCTATACTATTGAATGCATAATTAATGCGGGAATTATAATACCCTTTTTGATCATTTTCAAAGAACACAGGCTATAAAAAAAATATTTCAATAAAAAATTAAAATTAATTAATATTTGTATTATATAATATCTAATAGATTTATATTAAAAGGAAAACATTTTATCTAGTAACTAACTTGTTGACCATGGCTAATGCCAAATGAAGTAACTCTCAGTCAACACTCTGCACATCATTGCACACTAATCTCTCTCTCTCTCTCTATCTGTTCCTATCTCTCTCTTTTCCTTTCCCCCTCTCTCTTCTTTTCTATATGCAGTACATGTATTATTATCACCCGCTGTGCATTTTAATGTCAGTCTAAATAGCGTAGAAATTCAGTGCTAAATGCAGGTGCAACAACACATAACAAATTCCCAATTTCACATTCCAAACTCGAAATTTCAATTTGTAAACAAAACCGAAATTCGAAAATTGTAATCGCGTTTTTTGTTTAAGGATTACAAGCGCGTTACACGCTCCTGGCCACAATCCAATGCAGTCTCAATGCAATCATTACCAGCCAGACATCATCATCTCTCTTTTTCTCTCTCTGTCTCCCTTTCTCTGTCTGTCTCTGTCTGATTCTCTCATTGTGTGTTTAATTGCAAACAGTGGAATTATTTGCAAAGTTTTTATCGGCAATCGCGATATTTATACTATAATTTATTTCAGCAATTAGTTTCGTTTTGCTTATTTGAATTGTGCAATTTGTTGGCCACTCGACTGCAAATTATAATCATGTGCCTCATCACACACACTAATACACACACACACACACATACACACATACAGAAAGATACTCCGACTGCCTATGCAGATTTTAAATTGCAAAATTTCACACACAATTTGCAATATTCTCAAGCTGAGAAAATGTTAATTTAAATTTTTGGATTTAAAGGCAAACGCTTTTCCATTTTCTATTTTCCACAAAATTTCGACGCATTTAGGCCCGAGGCAAGTTGCAGATAATCTGCAAATACAGCACTGTAAATATTGTGCGGCATAACGGAACCATGTTGCACTATAAATTCTAAGAAGAAGAAGAACTTCGAACTGAACTAAAACAAACACAAGGACTATCACCTGCCGGAACAACCAGAAGCTGATCTAATGTGTGTGTGTGTGTGTGTGTGTGTCTTACTGTTGCCTCTTACCTCTTGCCACCACATCAGATCTCTTCCTCTGAGTGTCGGCAATGTAAATAAATTCCAGAAGAAAGTGGAAAAAGTTGTGAAGTGGCAAAGACTTGCGAATGTGTAAACAAATGCCGAGTCGAAGTAATAGTAAAAACGGGGCACAGACTGTCGCAGATGAGTGGGAAAAGGGCCATAGAAGAGTGCAGAATTCAGTAGACAGAGAAAGACATTGATCGAGAGAGTGAGAGGGAGAGTTAGACAAGGGAAGGGAAAGGTTGGAGATGGAGAAATAGTAGAGATAGGGATAGAGATACATTCAGTGCAGACATAGCCAAACGAATGTTTATAGCACTAATTTTATTTGTTGAACTAACAAAAACGAGCAGCAACAACAACAATGAGAACAACAATAATAACAACAACAACAATGACAACAACAGCAATATATGCTACAAGGGCAAACGTAAATAAATGTGCCTGAAAGAAAGATAAAAAGCGAGAGTGATGAACGGAAAGTTACCAATTAACGAAAAAGTTAAGCTACAAAAATAATAGAAAGATACTAGAGTAATTTTGAGATAGGGAAAAATTTTAGAAAATCCATATTGTTTATCTGTTAAAAAAAATAAAATGAGCATTAGCAAATTAAATAATATGAAGAAAATCTCTTTTGCTTAATTAAATTAAATATTGTAATGAACTGCACTTTACCAATCAGAAAATAACCTTCCAAATTTAATTTAATATTTCTCTATTATATGTACATGAATTAATTACATTTTATGTACAGCGCATTTTTAATTTTTTTAAATTAAGTGAAATTATTCAAAATTAACTTCTTAATTTGGTGTGTGATATTTTATTAAATGGCAATTTAATTTTAAATTTTAATTAAAAAATTATTAAATTTCTTTTATTGTTCTTTAATTATTTTATCTGGTCCCACATAATTAGATATCATATGTAGTAAAAATTTTTAAGCTAAACAATAGTTAGCTGAAATTTTATTTAGTAAATATTTAAAAAAAATACACTAACCAATGTTGAAATAGTATTATTTGTCCTATATGACATATGAATTTTATGTCCGGTTAAATTAATTAAATAACATTAAATTATTCTAAATTCTCAGAATTTTATCTTTTATTTAATTTGAAGTTATTTATTAAATTTGAATTATATTTTATTGAATTGTTGTTAATCATAATATAATAAATTAAAAATTAAAATTATTTTTTAATTATTTATTTTGGTCTAATATTACTAATATTTAAATTTTCAAGCTTCACAAAAGTTACCTGCAATGTTATTTATTTAAAAAAGATTATAACTTATGAATAGTTGTACTTTATTTTTAGATTAAATAATTTTGTAACATACATACCCCTTTGCTGAACATCAATTTACAGGGTATGGGGCACATACTCCTAAGAGCGTGTCACATAAAACCCATACGACAACCCGACCATTGTTGGGGGCATCAAATTCGGACCGAAGCACTTGGCAAATGCGTGAAAACGTGGCACTTCATTCACACCCAATACACACACACACACAAACATATACACTCATACACACATGCATGTTAAGACAAAACAAAAAGAAGAAGAAAAAGAAAGTAAGGCTACAAGTTGAGACTGCTGAACGATTTATACGACTATTGCGAATTGCTTCAAGAGAGAGAGATAGATAGTAACAGAGAGAGAGAGAGAGAGAGAGAGAGAGAGAGAGAGAGAGAGAGAGAGAGAGAGCAAGTAGTTACAGCCAAAAACAAAACATATAGAAAAAGAAACTAGTAATGGCATTAGGGGAGTGATGAGGAGAGCGGGGGATCATCATGGAGGGGTGGGGATGGGGGAGAGTATCGTGGGCAAGAGTAAATGCTGTTTAAGTGTGCGTAAATCCATAAGGACGCACATCTGTCTCGACGCTGTTTGTCGTTGCTTTTAACAAGAACCTATCATATAATTTCTATGTGCCTCTGTCTCTATATCAACTCGTCCTTCCCTCCCACTCCGCCCTCTCTCTCTCTCTCTCTCTCCTTCTCTTTCTCTTTTTCTCTTTTTCTGTCTCTGTTTGATTCTGTGTTTTTTTTATTGGTCTGCCCATTGAGTTTGTTTTAGCTGGTAATGTTAACACATTGCCGATGTCCTTCGCCATTTGCAGATAGTCTGGGCTCGCTCCTAGTTCCTTAAATCTGCGCATCCTGTCACTTTTTATTGCCATCACCCCCCGACCCCGCACTCTCAATCAGAGTGTCCCACTCTGCGACATTTCAAATTGATAGTTTTAACAAGATTATAATCTGTTTATTCTGCAAAGTGTCGCAAGGCAAAACAATTTAATTGCCGCATATAAAGAATGTGACTTTTGATGGAACAACAAGATATGTTATGTACAAGAGTGCTCTCTCTCTCTCTTTCACTCCATGCTATTTCTTTTTAATGTTGTCGTACCTTGACGAGATATTGTTATTGTTGAATTTCTCACACCATTGAGCATAAGTAGGAGGTGCTTTAAAGTTCTTGTTGTTGTTGTTGAGCATACAACAATTGAGCTCATTTCCGGCGGAAGCATCAGTGTTTGGCAATTTCCGGTCTGCCACAACTCCAGCGCCTTATCAAAAACACAGATTTTTCTATGCACAGCACAGCATCTTGGCCAGGCCAATAAATGTTAATACATATTAGCCAAATGCCTCCGGGAGATGCCCAATGGTCAGCAAACAACATGAGTTTGCTGCTCTGCAATCTCAATCGACTTTTGAGAATCTCAATGAGGATGGCAACTGAATACTTCTATTCATTCACTTATTCATTCATTCATTCATTCATTAGCTGAGCATAATCATCATCAATAATCGGATTTGGTCAAAATGCATTGCAAATTAATTATGACAACTCTTGGCCACGATTAATATCAATTATTTTCAATAGTTTGCTCCAGTTTCATCTTTGAAGGTCTGAGGTCACCTCTGGTCTCATCTGAGGCATCTCTTGGTCTGCGGAATTTATCATGAGGCAGGCATTCAGTTAGAGACAAAGACAAGTTGATCTCTTCCTCTTGCCCAGCCACGCCTCATTGGCCTTGTTAGCCCATTCAAATATTGGGAATGGTTGTCATTGTCGGAGCTTGTCGAGGGATTTGACAAGAGTTAGTGGAGTAAGCCTGGTTTTCGATCACATCTCGGTTTGTTGGCTTATTAAAAAAAGGCCATTTGGTTGGCTAATGCATAATACATTTCAATTTCTGACAGTGTAAATGCAATTTGCAATTCGCATTGAATTATGCATACTTGTAACTGCAGCCGAAAATATGAAATTTAAATACGAAATTAAATAATATTTATTTATGCAATTTTGCGGTTCACCGAAACGATGTCGCGTTGATTCAATTTCTACAAATTTGTGCAAAATGTTTTCCTATCCACAAAATAACAGGCCACGAGTGCTGTCAGTTTGGAAATATTATTTCCAGATTTGGCAACTATTCTCATTTATTATTATTATCATTATTATTATTTTGTCAGCACTGCAGCCCATTAGTAAAGTACTCTATTTAAAATTCGATTTCGAATACGAATCCCATCTTCAATGCTCATTTCATGTCAAATCTTATTCAAAATCAAATTCGAAATTCGAAAACAAAGTGTGAAGCATTTGATTGCCGTTGTTATACTGCGTCTCGGCCTCTGATGCTGATTCTGAGTTGGGGGCGGGTCAAAGGTTATCATCATCAATTGATAGCGTGAGGAGTCTACTCGGTATTCAAGCTGAGAGACGAGACAGATTCATTTGTCAATTCGAAGTGCAAACATTTAAATTATGAAGGTGGTTTCGGTGGTGCTGTTTGCGGTGGTGCTGCTCTGTGCCACAACCGCTGGACAGGTCAGTGGTGCCTCACAGGATTCTCTGCTGCACCGCATCATTCATCGCAAGTCAACAACAACAACAACAACAACGACACCTGCTCCTAGCCAGCCATTGTTCATCAACAACAGGGTGCCAAAGATTCCAGATGGCTGCATCGCTCATTTTGCATGCAGCAAGAAGCTGACCACGGTGCCTGCCCCACGGCCGTGCCTCAAGTACTGCCTGAAGCGCATCGAGTGCCCCAACAACCAGAATACACGCGGCAAGCCCGATGAGTGCGCTGAACTGGACGCAGATCAAGTCCTGGTCTCGTATCAGGAAGCCAACACACCCAAACCCACGTCCAATGATGTCGCTGCCACCACCGAGAAGATCATGGAGGTGGCCATGATTGACTTTCCCTGCCAGCCCGGTTACCTGCCCGATAGTCGTGGACGTTGCCGGGAGATATGGTAGATGGAATCACGGAAACAATGCGAGAGAGAGCAAGAGATTATTAGATCGCGAGATATTTATGGAATTCCAAATTCGACGACTAGTTTGAATTTTAAATAAATAACATATGTATATGTATAATATAAGTCGTATAATTTAATGAAGCTGATAGTAAAAGTGTCGTGTGGCCAACGATGTTGTATAATTACAGAAAACAAGCCCAAAACAAATTGTTAATTTGCACGGCAAATAACTCGGCCAAGTCCAGCTCTGACTTGGCCAACAGACTACCTGAGTGGGCGATAAAAACTAACTAACAAGTATTTAAATTAACAAATGACACAAAAGGCGCAGACAGAGACTGTCTGGGGAGAGGGGCTGAGAGATAGAGTGAGAGTGGGAGGGAGGGTTGCCGCCTATGACGTGATTAACGCACATTTCAAACCGGCTCCAAGCTGTTAACATGATGCAAAGAACAACGCCAAATTCAACCCCCCATCCATTCCCCCCCAACATTCTTCATCAACCCTCTTCATTTGAAAAGTCAGGCCAAAAAAGATTGACAGAAGTGAAATTTTTATGTGTCTTCGTCATGTTAATTGTTTGTGGCTTTGACGAGTTAATATTACTGCTGTTGTTATTGTTGTTGTGGTTAGTGTGTTTGTTATAAGCCATAATTTGCGCGCTTATAAAAGTCGAAAGTAGAAATTTTCCAACGCCAAAAACTAACTTTATTAACTCTCGCCTGAACGCAGCGCCAACTTCTGAGTTCATTTGAGCTCATTCTTTTTTGTTTCCTTGATTTCCGTTTCCGGCGCCAACAACAATAACACTAAGAAGAAGAAAACAGTAGGAAGAAGATGCAGAGGTAGAAAGAGGAAGACGTAGCCGTCTCACATTGAAGCAAGTTCAACTGACGCTTCGTCAGCCGCTGCTATTTGCCTTCAACATGGGGCAGGGTTGCTTTAGGGATGGGAGGTCTCTGCTTATGGTAATCGCCCCCTTCCCTTGCCGCTGCCACGCCCCACAGAACCGTTGACTAGCCCACCTGTGAGGAAGTGTGTTAGTGTGTGGGTGTTGTTGGTGTGTGTGTTTATGCCTGGCGTGGCATTTGGAAATTAAACCGCACACGGCCCTTAAAATTTTATAACTTAATTTTTGTTGCACAGTTTTCAGAGTTTTTCTTTAGCTTTCTCCTTTTCCCATTCACAATTCTCTCTCTCTGTTATTTTCTCTTTTTGTTGCTGTTTTGCTTTTTGTTGGTCTTGGCATTTTTGTGAACTTTTTGATTTGATTTTCGCCTGCTGCCATTGCGCTCTTGTTCGTAGTTTCTCTCCCCCACTTCGTCTCTCTTCACTCTCTTTTCCTTTCTTCCTTTATGTGGTGCGTGGGGCATCTGCCACACACACATACATATAAAAACTGTGGATGTTAGCTCTGTTGGAATTGCCAAGTGACCCTCTCCAACCCTCCCCAGGCAACTCCCCTCTAGTTGGCGCTTCGGGGAATTCATGGAGAAGAAATGCGAATTACAATAATAAACTGCTGAAATTTATTTTATACAGGAAAATTCGTTTGGTGCCGCTGATAAGCTTGATCTATAGTCGAGCAGGCATTCAAATGGCACCAGCGATAAGGACAATTGCCCTTTTTGAAGGATTATGCCTGGCCAAACAAACAGTGTGGGTAAAGTGGGTGAAGGTAACGGGTGTAAGAAGAGGAAAGGAACCATAGACCAGAGGATGTCATCATTGCCTTGAATGGGGGCATGCCAAGCAACCATTTGCCAAGTGATTCAAAGCCAAACATAATTCAATTGCTTAGCACTAATTGTAAAAAATTTCAAATGCCAGCAATGGTTACGCTGGTTATGCTAACAACGACGATAGATACCTTATAAATATATATGTGATTGGGCTTATTAAATTACCTATTTATTTAAATATTCATAATTGCTTATTTATTTTGCTGATTATTTTTTATTTATTTAACCAATAAATTAATTTCTTGCACTATCAAACTATAATCTAAAAATATTTCAATTATAATTATAATATAATAAAAAAAATAAAATCAAATAAAAATAAACTAAAAAAAATTTTTTTTTTTGTCCACAAGGTAAAAATGTTAATAAGTTGGGGTTTCCTCAATCCTAGCAACAAATGCTGAGTCAATTTATAATCTACTCACCTCAGAACTATTTATTTATTATTTTAATTTTTATTTCTTTATATATCATTCTAATTTATTATTTTTAAATATATATATATATATAATTTAATTATTTTAAAATTTAATTTTATTGTTACATTTTAATTAATTTCTGTCGACTGTTAATAGTTGACATTAAATAAATAAATAAAATCATTCCTGTTTGCAGCAATTCATATACCGCCTTTCATAGTTCTCACATATTTTTGGATTGTTAAACAATCCCTAAAAAAAATTGGAATATTTAAAATTTTATGGGCGATTTTGAGACGGATGGTATCAATTTCTAGTACTTATTAGTTTTGGCAAACGCAAACTGATAGTTAACTATGCAGGAACTTTTCAATCGACTAGAAAAAAAATTGTTTTGTTAGAAAAATAATTAAGTATGGAAGAAAATAATAAGTTTTTGAAATGATTACTTTTAAATCTAATTATTATAAAATAAAAGAATTATAGAAAATTAATGTGCAATAAGGTAAAATAAAATTAATTTTAAATTCCCAATAACTTAATAAAGACAATTTTAATTGTATGACCTATCTATTAATACACTTTTATATGAACGATAAAAATAAAAATAATTTATTTATATTAATAAACTGTGATACTTAAATCGGGTTGTTTAATAGTGATGAAAAGTAGCTTATATATTTATTTATGGTTTATTGTATTATTATTTTGTTAATATTATTAAAATATTTTATAAATATTATTATTTATTTTTTTCTTCAGTGTTTCTCCTTTTTTTCAATATTTCTATTTATACTTCTGTTTTATCAACTTGCATGAAATGAACTTTATGAGAGAGTAACTTAGTGAGCTCAACTGTGAAATACCCTAGACAATTAGAGTAGTTGACTCTGGTTTGTCTGAAATGTAAAAAGCAAAACAGTAATAAAAATATTGCCAATAAAAATAAGAAAAACAACAACAACAACAATAATTATATTAGACATAACAACAACAAGGAGACGGAACAGAGAAAGGAAACAATAATAATAAATCATGGATGGAAAGAACGATTGAGAGAGAGGATTGCGAAAACCAAAGAATTTTCATTAAAATTCTCATTAACTTGAGCAATTGTTTCGCTGCAGCTATTTTAATAACACTAATTTACCTTCAATTTGCAAACTCGTTTTCCGCCATCATCAACAAGGAAAATGCACTGCGAAAGGACTTAAAAATATATGTATGTATTTTGAGCTGCGAGTCGCATTAAAATGAATCACATGCCATGCATTGATGCATTTCTCTCGCTTTTTCACTCTATATATATTTTTCACTCACTTATTCTTTGCACTTTTATATGCTTTTCATTTTGCATTTTCTTCGCTTTTAATTTCCATGCTTTGTGGTAAATAGAAATTCAAACTGAGTTAACTCGGCTGCCAGGAATCCCATTCAACAAATAATCAACTCTTTCTCTCATTCTTTCTCTCTTGCTTTCTCTATGTATTTTGGTAACTACAAGAACAACAAACAATAACATCAACAGACCACGAAAATGAACTCCTTTTAAGCTTGTCCTTGCTTTGCATTTCAAATATCCCACACAACAATTGCCTCTCCACTTTCAATTAAAAAAGCTTTTCCGACTTTTCCTTCACTAAAGTCAAATTGACAATTGACATTGCGAAACAAAGCATATTTTTTTTGGCTAAGAAAGGGACACAAAAAACTAGGGTAAAAATATTTAAAAAAAATTTGAAAATATTATATGTCACAAAAACATCTTATATTATTTGTCGTAAATATATATTAATTTTTGAAAATATCTTAACAACATACAATATATTGTATTAATTTTTTGTTTTCTTTTATTGTAAATATCACTTAAAAAGAATCTATACTTATATAATAAAATGACAAAAACTTAAGTAAAAATAACTTAACTTTTTTCTGGATGCTAATTTGTAAAATTATCTGTAATTTTTCTCAAAAATAATACACTGTCTATTTTGATAAACCTGCCAGTCCACCTCATCTCTTGAATATACATATGACTGTTAAAAGTTACATTTGTGGGTGTGGTTTTGTGATATCGAAATATATATTTTTAACTGATTTCTTCTGCCTTAGAATGAGGACTGTATTAATTGTAATCTGCTATTACTTCCTAGATCCATTGAAGATGGATATTATTCTACGATTTTGTTAAGGTTTCACTCGGGGTCAGTAGTGTAATTGATTGAGTTCTAAAATATATTCTATAATTTAAAAATAAAATTAAAATTATTACAAAAAAAAAATTAATGAAAATTAAAATTAAAACTACATTCCGATTCCAAATGAGTCATGTAGTTTGGTCATAACAACTATTACCGAAATCGCAAGTTTCGCTCGGATTCGAAATTGTGAACAGGCCTGAAAATCTTGTTTCATTTTGTTACTTTATATAACAAACTAGTTAAAATCGATCAACAGTTAGGGCTCACAAAGTATTAACTATTATTAATTATGTTTCTAATTAATGAATTTATTTATTGAATTTATTTAATTACATTTAAAATTATATTAAATTTTGATTGTCTATTTCTAATAAACAAACAATAATTGTTCACTATGGCGAAACCAACAAAATTTCATTGATTCTCTTATACTTGAACATATATCTCAGCAGATATTTAAAAACTATTGCCTTCAATTTTGCAAAATAAATAAAAACATTTTCCATATATTTTTAAAAGATGCAATTGTTACTTTAATAATCCAATCAATCTTCTTTAAACACAATTAACTAAGTTAGTTGCAATGTGGAATAAGTTTAAAATCGAATAAATAATTTGATGTTTTAGTGAAAATAAAACATTTCAACTATCTGCCATCTATCATATATCAATTAAATTTAATTCATCAGTGAAATGCGAAATTCTCATTAATTTGCATTTGGTCAACATAAAATAGAAATTCGCAGAATATATATTTATTTATAAAATGTATTTGTTTAGCACTTGAATTGATTGAGAGAATATAATTCCAAGCAGACAAATTGTGGGTTGAATGTGCTGACAGTGCAAAAACATGTTAATCCTGTTTAATTAATTGAAAAACCAATTAGCGAAATCCAGGACCAGGGATTAGGCTCAAATCTCGTCATAATTAGGTGCCGAAAATTCAAAGTATTATGGCCCGAAACAAGACCAGCAGTTTGGCCAACAGATTTTCAATTCAGTTCAGTTTCCAGTTTTGAGTTTTTGGGGTCATTTTTCAGCCATTTGCCCCAATATTGTTTTTTCTGTTTGCGGAGCGAATAAATATTAAGTCCTGCAGGATTAACGCCAAACTTTGACAATTTGAGCAAGTTTCGCCAGGACTCGAAGTCTGTTGAAATGTGTTCCCCTAACTTGGCCCATTTCGAATCGAACCAAAGTCGGCCCGTTAACATTGAGTGTCAAATTGTTCATTACGAATGTTATTTATTGTCTAAGTACATCGTTAAGTACAGTTAATCATAGTTGACACAATCAAAATTAAGTAAACAAATTTGAAGTTGATCAATAATTAAAGACTATCTAATTAAAACGAGCATGTCTACCCCGCACCAAATGGATATGGAATGGATTCTTTAGTTCGATTCGCTTCACCAGCACCTGCATTCTCAGCCACTCTTCTGAGTGCTCACTGTAGTCAGCTCGGCAGTGGCACACGGCGTGGCAGGAGTCTCCGGAGTGGCAACGGGATCGCCATGTTTCAGCCAAAACGGTGCCAGACGCAGCATCAAAACGGCACCCAGTGGCGCTGTGAAAATGATGGCCAAGACAGAAATGATGAGCACTTGGCTGGCCAGTGGCATCAGGGTTGCATCAGCGGCAGTACGTGCCAGATCCAGGGCCACCGGTCCCAGGGCAGCCTACGAATAAAAAAGATGTGGGGGGAGGGGGGTTAAAAACATTGAGATTTTCTTACGATTATGTTTATGTTTAGCATAATTTTGTGTTGTTTTGCAAGGGCGTACACGGCGTATGAGTGATGTGATGTTGGAAGACGGAAGACGGAAACTCGGCAACTGTTGTGGCAACGAGAGAACGACTGTGGCAGCGGAAGTTGCAACGATAACGGATTAAATGAAGTTGTGCTAAAAATTTTAATTAAATCACGAAAAAAGGTTGACAGTGAAATATGCACAAGCAGACCGCATATTAGCCAAAAAAAAAAAAAACATAAAACATTAAAATGAAAATGGGAGAAACACTATAAAAATGAAAGAGCAGCAGAAGGTAAACTACAGCTAAAATATAAATGAAAATTAAAACATACAAGAAAATTATATGCAAAGCAGACAGAGAGAGAGAAAGAGAGCAATAGAAGGGGGGGAGAGAGAGAGCAGTTAAGTAGAGACTGGAAGTAAGCAGCATGTTGCAAAAGTGTCAGCAGCAGCAACGGGCAGCAGGTTGCAAGTGGCAACTGTGAGCAAACGTAATACAACATTTACATTCCGGCCAACCGCAGACTGGCAGCGCAACAAAAGCGCGTAAACCACATGGCATACCCAAACATACACACATACATAGACAATGTTGGACACACACACACACACACACACACAGTTGCGACTTGCCACTTGCCACTTGCTACTTGCGACAGCAAAGCCAACAAAATGTCCGCTTGTGGTTCGGCTGCAGGCAGAATGGTCAGGCAAATGCCAACTGCAACAACAAAAACAACAACAATAACAGTGACAACAACAATGACAACATGATCTGGCGGAATACAAGTATAAGTTAAGCATTTGGGGAAAACAACATAACCCGAAAATAGTGTCTGGCGGGAACCAAATGTCCAGCAAACAATGCAAACAAAACTGAAATAAAAACTTTCAATGTAATAGCTGCCCCACTATCCCACAATCCCACTGTCCTGTTGCCCTGTTGCCCCGTTGCAGCATTGTGGCAACACTGCATGTGCTGCCATGTGTAACTTACTTGGACGGTTGCCTTGGGAAAACCGGAAATTGTAATGTAGGCACGTTCCTTTCTCGACAGATTTCCGCCATATGTGGATAAATATGCAAAAGCCAAACGGAACTGCAATGAGAGACACAAAAAAAAAACAAATACAGCTTTGTATATGCATGTGAGTGTATGTGTGTGTGTGTGTGTGTGTTGCAGGTAACATTTGAATTGCGGCTAAGAACATTTTCATTTTGGTTTCACGTCTCTTTTGTTTTTCTCTCATGTTCTGTGGATTGGCCGAACATGCGAGCCGTGCCACAGGGAGTTGCCACCAAACAATGCACCTCAATTCGTGCACCTCCTCCCTCGCACAAATTAAATAAGTGGCTTCCCCCACTTCGCAGACATTATTCTTTCACGCCAGACTGTTTTTTCTTTTTTTGCACCATAGACTTTGTCCTTTTTAATTACCAAACTTCCGAGCAGCACAAGGAGCAGACCATAGCCAAGGACACGACCCTCGAGCACATTGAAATTGATTTCCTTGCCAATAAGCGCAAAGGACACGGGCTTCAGGAACTTCCACAACAGATCCAGACGCTTGGGCACACTCGCCTACAAAATTATTTGCATTTTGTTGAATTTCAATAAGTGCAACAAATTGTCATCGATAATTATCGTCATGTGTCCACACTCACCACTTGATAGGCCTGCAATTGCTGAGGCGTCATCTTCTGCTCCTCCCGCTTCCACCCAATGCCGGCTATGAACGCCATCATCACACAGCCCAAGGCGCCCGCCGAGGTGAAGCCAATGGCACGACTTCCCATCACAGCAACAGCACCACCCAAGATCGTCATGACGAATCGCAAGCCATTGGCATAGACCTTAAAAAAAAAACATAGGGTATATGAATATTAAAATTAATAAATAAAAGAGAAAATTTATATTATTAATTGTAATTAAATTGTAAATATTATTATTATTATTATTATTATTATTATTATTATTATTATTATTATTATTATTATTATTATTATTATTATTATTATTATTATTATTATTATTATTATTATTATTATTATTATTATTATTATTATTATTATTATTATTATTATTATTATTATTATTATTATTATTATTATTATTATTATTATTATTATTATTATTATTATTATTATTATTATTATTATTATTATTATTATTATTATTATTATTATTATTATTATTATTATTATTATTATTATTATTATTATTATTATTATTATTATTATTATTATTATTATTATTATTATTATTATTATTATTATTATTATTATTATTATTATTATTATTATTATTATTATTATTATTATTATTATCATTATTCTTTTTATTATTTATTAAGGAAACTTTCACTTTGAGCACACGACGTATACGTAATATTATCCCACTTTCACAGAAGTCGTTGCCTTTTCTTTTTTGGCTTACTCTCTGGTTTGCTTGTGGCATTGTTAACTGAGTTAATTGACGTGCAGCAAACAGCCACAGCATGCCATTGCTGCAACATGACTGTGCCACAAACAGCAACGTCTTTGTATTTGACTTTTGCCGCATTATGTTGCAATTAACGAACCAAATTAACTCAAAGTATAATTCACAAACATAACACTGTAATTGACACAGTCACATCAGAGATGAACAAATTTCAATTTCAACTGAGGCCAAAATAATATTTCCCACTTTCTTATATGCAGATCTCAGCACTTTGGATACAAAAATTATTTAAAAACTGTGCAAAACTCACAGATTGCATTGTTTTAGGGTTGCAAGGGTTGCAATGTTGACTATGCCACACAATCATAAATAGGTTCACATTATTATAAGAAAATAATATGAAGAAATAAGGAAAGAAACACAACGCAAGGAACAACATAACAAACTAAAAAGTTGTGAATGATGAACGAATAGATACTGTTGCAAAATGAAACTTGATAAAGTGAATATTGTTCAAAAATCGATAATTTGTTTAGCAATCATAAGAAAAAAATTGTAGAAATTACAATTTAATTTAGAAAGTCTAATCAAAATAATAACTATTTAATATTACTAAATTATTGAATTTGATGCGAAATAAAATGCAACATTTTGAAAAATATTACAAGTTAATAATTTTACTTCTGAAGTTAATCGAAACCAACCTCAATTTAAAAATAAATGAATGTTATAGTATGTTATATTATATAATTACTATTATTATTATAGTTCATATAATTTAAAATAGGTTTATTATTAGACTTGCAATTTTTGATACATTAAAAGAACTCTATAAAAATATACAAAAACATTTGTTCTTTAATTTTTACTGGCGGTTATTAAAGTATTATAAATATGTTAAATAAATAAAACCATATAGACATGAAAAACTCAGAGGGTTATCTATATAGATAGATTTCCGTCGCTAAAAGAATTCTATTTAAAGTGCTGTAAATAAATTCCGTGGGAACTAATTTAAAAAATCCAAGTTAAATGTATTTTTAAAGAATGATATTTAAAAATTAATGAAAAATAGTTCATTATATTAAATAAGATTTATAATATATTTATGAAAATTAAAAATAACTTTTATATTAATATATTTATAATATCATGCTTTACGCATTATACGTAAAATTCTAAAAAAAATTCTGTAGAGAATATTTTAAAATATGAAAATGAATTTTAAAAATGCATACATGCATTAGAAATATTTGCAGAAAGTGGAGTGATTGATCAATCTTAAAACTACTTGCAACATTCGTGTGTCAATTCATATGCAGTTACTTTGAATTGCATAAGGCATAACTTCATATTGAGCATACGAGTTGTGCATATCCATTATGCCATCCAATATTTCCATTATGTCGATATGCCCACAACTACTTGCAACGTGGGGGGGGGCCCCCACGAACACCTTTATTTTTCTGAAATTTTCCATATTCAATGGCTTACATACAGGGTATAAAAAGACGGTGTGGGTGCGATGACAGCCCAACCAATACACACACACACACCCACACACACACACACACCCACACACACACACACACACACACACACACACACACACACAGACACATACGAATACTCTTACATTGGGAAGCATTGTGGCTGTGGCTGCGCGTAAAATATGCAAGGATGCAAGGATATGTGTGGATGCAAGTGGCGCGTCTTGAATGGAGCACAGCGTGACAATTTTTCGTTGAGAGTCTGCTGTTTGCGGGTTGCTGCGGGTTGTGGCCATGAAAGTTGCACAGGCGAAAACAAAAATTATGAGTACCACGGTTAACACACACACACATATAAGTGTATATATGTATATGTATGGGATAGTTGGTGCATGTTGCAAGCGAGTTCAAAGGCATTCAGTGCCACCCATGGCGTTTGATTATGCGCGCCATTAGCGGTGTAAGTTGCGGCAATGAGTTTTGTGCGGCTCCAACGTAGATGGGAGCTGGGTGCTGGGTGCTGTTGCAAGTGCCACGATGTTGCTTGCCATAACTTTCCATGGACTTTGGCAGTAACTGTCGTCGCAAATGTCGCCAGTTCCAGTTGCAGCTTCAGCCTCAGCTATATAGAGGCAACCTCATCGTTGTCTTCGTCATCGTCATCGTTGTCGTTGTCGCCGATTTGGCTGTAAGTGTCTTTTTATGCAAAGTGCGCCCACATACACTATTCTACACACACATCCATTGTCAGTCATATGTATGTGTGCGTGTGTGTGAGTGTGTTAGTGAGCCCCCACAGATATTGCAATGGCGCGAGCTTTGCATCATTAAATGCGCTGATTGAGTGTGTAAGTGTTTAGTGAATGCGCATTTTGAGGGCGCACAAAAGTATGCAATGCGAACGGGAGAGAGTATGGCCATTGTGTGGCATGGGCATATCCCTATTGCCTTATATGTTGGCAGCTCTTTATACACTTACCGCATTACGCGATGGCAAATAGTGCAGCATCATGCCATACAGATAGCCAAAAACAAGTCCAATACCAATGCCAATGGGACCTTGTAGTAGTTTCTGTGTCAGCGAGCCTGAAAGTATGCAACAACAGTAAATACTGGCTGAATGGAACAACCGAAAGGATGAGGAGGAGTGATTGAGAGAGAGGGAGGGAGTGCTCTGCCATTTCGTTGTGAGTGTTGTGGCAGCATGTGGCACGTACTTGTAGAGAATATAACGCTGATTACGACACCAAACATGAAGATGGCCACAACGTCGTTGCATGTGGTCATCGCATAGATGAGCGTATGGATGCCACTGTTGAGGCCCAGACGATCCTCCTTCAGCTTTAGCATCACAGTGACCACAACGTTGGGCGAGACAGCCGTGATGACCAGCCTGTAAAATGAGATGCAATGCAATTATATGATTCATATTCTAAGCAGACCCACACCGCGATGAACTCACCCCAGGGCAATGCCCCACAGCCAGGACATGGAGAGCGTAAAGTAGGCCAGGACAGCGATTACGGCCACCTCGGCTATGGTTGGCACCAGTGTCAGACGCAGTATCATAAGCCACAAACGTCGGAACGCGCCGCCATCCAATCCCAATCCAGCTAACAGCATGATATTGATTAAAGCCATCTCTCTGCAAAATTTCAACCACAATTTGAAATTAACTTTTCGAGCCTGTCAGACGGACCTCAACAAACCTCAGGAAGACCTCGAAGCGTTCGTAGCCCGCGAAATTGGCCAGTCCCATATTCGTGTAGACGACGCCAAAGAAGAGCATTCCCAACATATCCGGCAAGTGCAACGTGGCAAGCAACATGCCCGATATCTGTGCCCCCACAAACAACAGAATGATCCGCATGATGGTCGTTGACGGCTCCGCATACTCTGGCAACAGGGCCAGGCCAATGGACCAGAGTGCCAGGAATATCACCAGCAGCGCCACATGCTCTGATAATAGTCCCCAGTGCAACACCAAGTGGCGCCACCTGCAGCATAAAAACGGAAACACACATTACTGTTACTGATATTAACCATTTACTTTCGTTGAGAGCACTCCACTGAGTGTCTGCATTCTTTTTACATTTATAAGGCGTATACGTATACCCTGTTAATACAACTCCATTGAAAGCGGGTAGCATAAGCCTAAAGCAAACTTGAACTAAATTGTCTATTATTAGGAGCTGGTATGAAATATTTAAAGCTCAGAAAATGCTATTATTGAAAGTTATCAATCCCGAATCCCGAATCCCAAACTGGAGTTATAACTTGGATGAGGAATCGAGAAAATATACGAAATTATTTGAAAATCACAGAAAAATAATGACAGTTTAATAACAAGTTATTTGATTAGATGTAACATCTTGAATTTAAAAAAAAATAAATAAATAAATAAAATGAATTAAATTAAAAAGAAAATAGAATAAAATCTCAAGATTAAACTATTTTAAGTGCACTTCATAGTATTTCTATAATTATTTTTTAAATAAATTTGAGATTCAACTCAAATAAATGAAAAAAATATGAAAATATATTATTTATAAATTTTATAAAAATGTATCAGAATATTTCAGAATAATGCCACCCAGCAATTATTATTAAACTGAATTTAATGTAAAATATCAATTAATATAAATTTATGCTCAACATTTTCAATACAAATAAAGAAATGTATAAATTATTGTCAAAAATAAATTTATTTAATAAATTTTTATATCTACCCTCTACTCCATTAATGTTAAGTTGTTCAGATTCTTCACATAATAAATTCATTAAAAAAAAAGAAATAATTGATGACATGTATTTCAAATATTTGTATTAATTGTTCATTTTATTGACGGTCTTATAAATGAAAATTATATTTGATGTATGTTTTGTTATTAGTTGATTGACGCTTTTGATATTGTTAATTATTTGTGATATTTTTTATGTATAAATATTAAATTAAAATCACATATAAAATCAACCAGACAAAGTCCTTAGAAACCAGTGCTGACCATTCGATTGGTTACAAATTTAATTTCTAACCTAGATACGTGAAATATATATTAACTAAATAAAATATATATGTATTTTCCACTTGTTATAAAAAAGTGTAACTTCTGACTTTATTTAATAAACATGATATCAATGTGACGAAAAAATCTGAAGTATCCCTTTCTTATAAATGTTTATCTTAAATGTTCAAAAAAATTTTTAAGTAAATAATTGTTTAGATACATTTTCGTCCTGTCGGCTAGATTTTCATATAAATTATATTTTAAAGACAATCTGTTAGACTTTTTGTACAAAATTATAGTCTAATAAAAAATATGCAGCATTATCTGTGGAAAAAAGGTTTTTTTGCGAGAAAAAAAACCAATACGAAATTTTTAAATAATATGCTTTTACAAAACAAATTAGTCACAGAACATTATTAATTTAAATATGCAAAAAAAAAGTCTTGAAATAAGTCTGAAATTCATTCCGGAATATAGAATCCCAGTAATCAATAATGGATAAATAAAGTGTGTTTCGATCAAATAAAAATTTAAGATTACCATTAAAAACAAAATATTTCTTTTACGTTGAAGATAAACTTAATGGGAACAGTTATATATATTCTCATCTTCATTTAACCATTTTCAGCAGGGTTGTAATACAGGGTATTACTGTGTCCATCATTTCGAAACTAAATCCTCCCCATCCAAATATAATTTCTTAATAAGTTGTCTCCCCGGGAATATGTCTTCACTTAACTTGTTAAAATTTAAAATTTTGTGCACCATTTTCAGCACGGTTTTAATACAGGGTATTGCTATACCGATCATTTCGAAACTTATTCTCCCCATCCAAATATGTATTCTTAAGCACGCTCTAGACCTAATTGTCGTTTCGTGTAATATTTGAATTATGAAATCCTAATTGCTGTTAATTGTCCTTTTGGGCAAAGGTTTCCCAGAGTTGAAATGTTGTGAAGAGTTCCAAAATGTGAGATTAGAATCAAGTGACATGGAGAAGCAATCGGATCGCGTTCAATCCCTACACCTTTTCTTATGGGTCATGTGCATCTTTGGAGTCTGGCCATGGTCTCCGCCGAACCGAAACGAATCCTCGACGTGGAAGTTTCTCAAGGAGAACTACAGGTATCTCCTTCACTTGCCCTGCACTTTCACATTCATTGGAATGATGTGGCTGGAGGCATTTGTGTCCACTGACTTGGAGCAGGCTGGACAGGTGCTCTACATGTCCATCACAGAAGTGGCCCTGATAGTGAAGATTCTCAATATCTGGCATCGACGCACTGCTGCCTGGCGTCTCCTGGAGCATCTAAAGCAGGCACCAGAGTATGAACTGAGATCGGAGGAGGAGCAGATGGTCTGGCAGAAGGAGCAGCACTTCTTCAAGTGGAGCTTCTACATCTACACGCTGATTAGTCTGGGCGTAGTCTACAGTGGCTGCATTGGAGTGCTCTTCCTCCAGGAGTATGTGCTGCCCTTCGCCTACTTTGTGCCCTTCGACTGGCAACGAGAACCTAGCTACTGGTATGCCTATGGCTACAGCTTGGCAGGAATGACTGTGACCTGCATCTCCAATGTGACGCTGGACATGATCGGGTGCTACTTTATGTTCCACATCTCCATGCTGTATCGGCTGCTGGGCATGCGATTGAAATCCCTGGGCGAAGTCAACAACGACATGAAGTTTGAGTTGGAACTACGCAGGATATTCAAACTACATGACTGCATTCGCAGGTGCACAAAGGATACTTGATTTCTTGACGTGCTGCCAACTGATATGTTACTCATTTTGCAGAATCACCTTGGAGTGCCAGAGGCTGGTGTCGCCATACATTCTCTCCCAGATTGTGCTCAGCGCCTTCATCATCTGCTTCAGCGGCTATCGACTGCAGCATGTTGGCATTAGGGCCAATCCTGGCCAGTTTATATCGATGCTACAGTTTGTCAGTGTCATGATCCTTCAGATATTCCTGCCCTGCTACTTTGGCAACCAGGTCACGTTCCATGCCCATCAGTTAACCACCGATGTCTACAACACCAACTGGCTGCAGTGCCAGCCTCCAATGCGGAAAATCCTCAATACGTACATGGAGCATCTGAAGCGTCCTGTGAAAATCCGTGCAGGATATTTCTTTGATGTCGGACTACCGATATTTGTCAAGGTAACACATTGATTTTAATTTCAATTACAATTACAATTAATCTAATCCCAATACTTTCTTTCAGACCATCAACAATGCGTACAGCTTCTTTGCGATTCTCATCAATGCGTCCAAATAAAAAGGATATATGGTGGCAAACTCTGAATCTATTCCATTACACATTTATGTCTCAATTAACAATCTGCTGTAATTAATTCCATGTTGTAAACCAATTTGTTTCAAATGAAAATCATTATTATCCATAATATAAATTAAAAGACAGTTGGCAGTCCAAATAAAATATATAATCGACAAAAATTCAAGAATATTGAAGATTTATCAGCAAATATTTAAAATATTCTGAAGTTGCATAAAATCTATGAAATTAAAAAAAGGTTTTTGTTGAATTTTAACTACTGTATATGGAGCTATTTAATTTGGAAATAATAAATGTAATTATTTCTCTAAATAAGAAAAAATAATTATTAAGTTTAATTATTGTTATATTGCTCCATAGATAGAGCAGAGTGAATTGAAAAATAAACAAAAAAAATAGATTTAACAATTGTAAACCACCCCTAGTAATATAAGTTATAAATAACAAATCAATTAGATTTTGAATGTCAATGATATAATCAGAAATATAAATTGCTTGAATTTCTTTATATAACAACAAAATTAAGAATATCCAAAAATTATATTTTCGAAAAAATTTCCACAACGAATTACTTAAAATTTCTTAAAATTAAATAAACTTTTCTATATTGCATACTATAGTAATATGGTATAGAAATAAAATATACTATATAGTATTAATGAAATAAAATTTAAATTAGCAAGAAGTTCGAACAATGAATTTCAAATAATACACTAAAAAAATTAACACAGAATCAAGAATAAAATGATTATCGATTTGAATGATAATTCCCCACACAAATTAATATATTATATTAGCCTAAAATGAATATAAATAGTAGTTGAGAATGTAATGTAGTAGTTGAGAATGTAAAATAAACTGAATCTTTAACTAAACTTGCAGAATAAATATCTATAAAACTCTTTGAAATTTTACTATTGAACATGACTTTGAGTATTATGAAGGATATTTTGTTGCCGAGCCAACTCCGATTGGTTCCATGTCCTCATACAAACTGGGGATATTTTTGAACTCTTAACTAACAATTGCGTGACTTATTCAAATTTCAACAATTAATTTACGAATTAACGTCATTGGATAATTGTTGTAATTGCTTTGGATTTTAATTTGTAAATATTTTGTAAATGCGGCAATTATGGAACAATTCAGGGCTGGTTGAATTCAGAGCACCCAATGAATGGAACTAGTTCAATTAGCTAAAATGGAAATCAAACTCATCCGAAATAGAAAGGAACTATTAAAATTCAGATTAAATAAAAAAAAAAGGTTTATTACCATACAATAATAAATCAAATTAAATAGTAAATTTAAAAATTTTTTAAGAACCCAAACCTTTTAAAAATTGTAGTAATTATAAGAAAATATATAAAATATTTAAAAAAAAAATTTATATTTATATTTAAATATATATTTAAAATAAAATAGATATAATAGTAAATTTAAATATAAAAATATATAAAAGACTTTTAAAAATTTTACGGATCATCAGAAAATATATAAAATATTTTAATTTAATTTTTAATTTTAATATTTATATTCATATATATATTTTTTAAATATTTTATGCATTCTAAGAAATTCCAATAATATGTAATATATGTATATGTTTAACACACAATAATCTATGATCAACGAAACACAATCTCGTAATTTTCTTTTTTTATCAAAATTATAATCTTTGAAGATCTGTTATACCTTTTGTCATTGCCGAGTACGAGGTATAAGAAAAAATTACGAACCCTATGAAAAATTTAATGAAAGCAATTGGCAAAGTCTATAAAAGCAGCCTCAGGTTAAGGGAGGTGCATTAAGTGAAAAACCTCCAGAATAAGATGACCTCGACTATTTTTGTGGCTTTGCGTTGGCTTGGATTGTGGAAATGGGACAATGAGCGGAATGGATCGTATATCTGGCTGAAGAGAAGCTATCCGTTCATCCTGCATCTGCCACTGACCTTCACCAACATCGCTCTGATGTGGCTGCAGGTTATCACCTCAAGTGACCTGGAAGAAGTGTTCAGAGTCCTCTACATGTCCATCACTGAGGTGCCGCTCTTGATAAAAATTATCAACATTTGGTACAGACGGGAGGAAGCCTACAAGTTCGTGGAGGAGCTCGTCGAGTGCGCCTCCAGGTCAAAGGACATGCCCGCCATTGAGCAGGAGATATACAAGTTTCATCGCGCTTTCTACTTGTATATCGGAGGCAGCCTCACTGTGGGCATCACAGGATACGTTAGCGTCTTCTTCCAGGAGGACTATGTGCTGCCCTTCAGCTACTATGTGCCCTTTGAGTGGCACACGCCACGAGGATACTTCTACGCCTGGAGCTACAATGTTCTGGCCATGAGCCTGTGCTGTGTCTCGAATGTGCTCCTGGACTCCCTGGGCTGCTACTTCATGCTACAAATTGGCTTGCTGTACAAATCCTTTAACCTGCAGCTGGTGGCCCTGCAACATGCCACGGAACAGGAGGCGCTGCCACAATTGCGAAACATTTTCAAGCTCCACAAGAAAGTGCATCAACTGAAAGTCCAGTGTGAGAAGCTCATCTCTCCCTATGTGCTCTCCCAGGTGACCTTCAGTGCATTCATCATCTGCTTTAGCGGCTATCGCCTGGTCGAGATGGGTTGGCAGCAGAATCCCGGCCTGTTTGTGGCCACGCTGCAGTTCGAGACTGTCATGATTGTCCAGATATTCATGCCCTGCTATTATGGCAATCAGTTGACCATCCATGCCGATCAATTGACGAACAGCGTCTATCACACCAATTGGCTGGGATTCTCTGTCGCGACGCGCAAGGAACTCATCTGTTTCATGGAGTTCTTCAAGAAGCCAGTCAAGATCCGCGCTGGCATCTTCTTCGACATCGGTCTGCCACTATTCATGAAGGTAATATCCTTATATATCCTCTCTAACTTAAATGGACTTAAAGCATGTTTTCTACCCTGAACAGACCATCAATAATGCGTACAGCTTCTTTGCCGTGCTCCTGAACCTATCTAAGTGAGGAGCTCCTCCTCCAGCAACTGAACTAACTAAAAACCAGAATGTGCCCGGAATCCCTTTTAGTTGTTATAAGAGCACAGCTTGCTTTGTTGTGGTCAAGGATATCATTTATGTAAATGCATCCTTGATACATTTCCTGCTCGTTATACCCTGTACAAGCATTAAGCGAAGGGTGGTATCGTCATCAGTGCATGGAATAAATTTTGTGACAATTCTTAGAGTTCGCCATATTCATGTCTCAGTGACGTAAGTGATATGCTACTTAGAATGTTAAAAACTATAGCAGAATAACTAAAGAAATTTAACAATTCATACGCAAAATATAAAAAATATAAATAAATTAAATTTATAAATTCAAATGATATGATTCTAAGAATCTATAAAATTGGAGGAGATTAAATATTGGTTCCATCTTGAATTCGTAGTTGCGAAGAAATAAAATAAAATATGAATTTATACACATATTATTGATACACCAACAGTTTAATCTAAAAATTATTGTTTAGAAATTCATAGAATATTGATAAATGAAATGAAGATGCTCTATTAATGCATGATAAATACTCTTAGATTTGCTTAAAATAAATAAAAGTAGATTGTTTTTGATTGCTTCTGAAAATCTGTCTTAAAAAAAAAATAAGTAGAATCTATAAATAAACTACAGCTCACTTAGGCAATCTCTCGGAAAAATTAAAATTAACTAAAAATGTTGTCACCTTAAATGAAAATTGATTTTGTTTTTTTTTTTCCGCTAATTACAAATGTCAAATAAATGTAAATTAAGTGTAAATTTTGTCAAATTAAATAAAAACTTTTTTTATTTTTTGTTTGCTTTCTTTGAATCCATTTTCTCAAATCATAAAAAAGAAGCTATAAAAAGGATACAGCTTACTTAGGCATAAAATAATATAGGGAGTAATATCAAATTAGAAAAAAAGCTATGCAATATTATGATTTATAATCTATTACATTTGCCAACCATTATTAATAATGAAATTAAAAATTGTTAAATATATTTATTAACTTTTATCATTTTTAGGAAAACCTTTTAATGAAACACCATAGGCTAGCTGAAAAACTTTTTATATAGATTTATGAAGTATTAGCAAAAAGTTTCAAATTAAAAGTTCGACATTCAATGCACCAAAAATATATGTTTAAGTGAATGTTTATCAATTTTTGTTTATTTATAAATTAATAATTTGAAAGTAATACATGTTTGTAATGAAATATTAATTTTTAAATAAATGTTTTTCAAAGACTTGTTTAATTTAAATTAATAAATTATAATAAATAATTAAAAGTTCAATATTAATATTAAAAATGTATTTGTTTATAAGTGTTTATGTTTATCAAAGTTTTTTCTTTCAAAATTAATTAAATTGAAACAATTAATTTTTGTTTATTTATAAATTAATAATTGATATAAATGTTTATGGATGATTTTTCTTTAAAGATTAATTAAGTGATGGATAGTAATTAATGTTTCAAAGTTCAATAATTTTTTGATAACTGTTTATCAATGTTTAATTATTCACAAATTAATTAATTAATGAGAAGGAATTAAGATTTCAATCCACTGTACTTGGTTCTAAATAAATTATTTAATAGTAAATGTTTATTAATGTTGATTTATTTATAATTCAATTAACTAATAATCAATAATTTATGATTTTTGTTTACAAATTTACTTATTTACATGTTTATTAAATTACATATTTATTAATTTTAATTAGAATATCTGTTTACAACAGGATATCATTGAGTTGTGCAGACTCGATTGGAATACCGTTTACTTGTTATTTATGTGCCACATTCGCCACAGCATAATCATTGCAGCTTTTCTTCTTTGCGGCATATCCAGAGTATGCAGACAGACGGACAGACAGACGAACAGACAGACAGACCGCCATTGAGCTAGGCACTCTACGAGCTATTAAAATGGTTATCATAGCCAAAAAAAAAGCCAGGGTAACAATAAAAGGAAACATGGCCAAGAGTGCATTTTTGGCCCAGACACCGGCTGAGACTGAGGCAATGTTTCCTGTTGCAGCGTAACGGAAGCACGCCCTACAGCCCACAACGTGCAACAACCGTCGAGGGGGGGCTGACAGAGCAGACATTGGCCCTGATGTGGCAACATTGTTAGCAGACATAAAAGAAATATTCTATATATAATGTGCAACACAAGTGTGCAACAACAATAACAATTCGTGGGGCAAGCAGCAAAAGGAGGGGGAGTATTAAACGGATATGCGAGAAACGCGTGCATTGCGAAGTGTGAAAGTCTGACTCAGTTCAAGAGCGGAAAAGCCAGCAAAGGGTTAAGCAGAAAGAGAGAGATAGAGAGAGAGAGAGATAGAGAGAGAGGGAGATAGAGTATGTGAGAGAGTTAGAGTTGGAGTCTTTCTAAACCTCGAGTCTGTCCATATACATATGTGAGAGCATTTTCACTCACCATTTGGGTCCTTTGTAGTGCTCATCGTGTCCTGGGTAGCCTGTGCCATTGTTGCCACGATTGTTGTTGTTGCAACTGTTGTTGTTGGTGTTGTTGCTGTTGTTGTTGTTGGTGATGCTGCCATTGTTGTTGTGGCTGTTGACGCCAGGGGGCGCCGTTTGTGTTGCATTTGTTGAATTTAATGATGTCGGCGTTAAAATTATTGTTGCCGCTGCCTCATCAGCAGTTGCTGTTGGCGGCGTGGCAGCTGCTGCAACTGCTGGTGTTGGTGTTGGTGTTGCCTCGCCGTCAAGAGGATCTGTGAAGGCAGCATTGCTGTATTCCTCCGACAATTTTTGTATGTCTAATTTAGTATGTGCGGGCGGAGCGGGATTACCAGCCGACGCCGGGGGGTTACCATTCTCTGTCATCTTGCCACTCTGCAACAAGCTATTGTTTGCCGCCAATTGTTGCTGTTGCTGATGTTGTTGTTGCTGTTGCTGTTGCTGGAGTCTGACTGTAAGTAGCAAACAGATTTAAGCACATTTAAAATGAGGCAAGCACTTGACATTCGAGTCGCATTGCAATGCTTGCAACACAGCGACCTTGCAAATTGGTTATAAGTGCCACAGCATGCTGCATTTAACCCATTTTGCATTCATTTGTGCAGCTCATGCATGACTAAAATGCCAGCAGAGGAAGTCCTGGAAATGCAAAGGCGACACCTGCAGGCAGCATGCTGCAGCTTCCAGGTTGCAGGTTGCAGGCCGAAGGTGGCACGTTCAGAATTGTCTCTGCCAGAGGACGACAACACCATGTTGACGCTGACATCGCACTGATGTCAAACTAAAGATTGCAACATAGATTGACAGCCGCTGATTGCGCTAACGTTGCGACAGCTGCGCTGCCAGTGCCAGTGCCAGTGGCAGTGCCTGTGCCTGCCACTTCCACAGGTGATGACAACGAATGGGGCAGCAACGGAGCCAGGAAGTTGTCTTGGCTGTGTCGCGTTCACTGAAAGTGCTGCAATTGCCGCTTGTCTCCATTTTGTGCTCGACGCGCTCAGGCATAATTGGCATTATTGCCACTGCAACAACTTGCCACTTGCCACTTGCCACCATGCCTCATGCCTCGCGGCAATCATTGCAATTGCTGCAAGTATCTGTGGCGCAACACATAAATATTTCCATTAATAATGGCCACCTCCACCCCTGCCCACCACCTCCCCCAACACACTCATCCCCTACCTAAATAGTTGCTAATTTCAGTCTATTAACTAAGTACTTATTTGCTTTATAAACACACGTCAACCCCCTTTCCACCCCGCTCTCTTTATATATCTGTCATAATATTTGTGATTTGATCTCATTTCATTTGATTTGATTTTCGACAGGTTTCTTTAGTTGCTTCTAGCGAATTGTCACCAAGCTGCGACTTGTTAATTGTTTACAAATATATATGTATATATATATATATATATACACGTGATCAATCAGCAACAAACAGCCAAATTGACACAACATATATATATATATATATATATATGTTGTGTCAATTTGGCTGTTTGTTGCTGATTGATCACGTGTCGCCAATACAATATCAATCATCAATCTTGATATCATGCGATGAGCTCAGATCCTCTAATCAATCGACAAGGTTGAAAGTCTCAACCAATTGCGAAATGAGCAGAAGAAAAAGAAAAATAATTATAAATTATATTAAAGTTATTAACTTCCATAACATTACAAAATCATAAAAGTTAGTTTAAACAATTGCAAATATTATACCATTAATATTATTAAGCTACTTAACATCTTTAAAAACATAACAATATGATTTCGAAATTATAAAATAAGTCCAAAATAGAAAAAAATTAAAATGTTTAATTTTAAACTTATTATATATTTTTACTATTAGAAAAAAAAACCCATTACAATAACCAAACAATTTTGAAATAGGCAGTTGATTTAGAAAATTGAGTTTATATTCCAAAAATTACAATTAAACAGCAGGTATATTATTTTTTTAAATTGAAAAGAATATTTTCTTTAACTTTAAATTAAAAATTTTTTTATGAAATATACAAACTGTGAACTTGCCAACTAAGTTAAAAGACTGCCTGTTTATTAAAAAATATAAAAGTTATTTTCTCAAAAGAAAACTGCTGAAATTTCAAGCATGTAATATTTTTTTTAAATAAATTTTTAATAATTTTTTATCATTTTTTTTTGGCTGCAATTTTGGTATTTGTTATTTTACTAAAATTTAATTGTTCTTATTTTTCTCATCAACATCTATATATTTCTGTATATCTTACCGAAAAAAATTCAGTTGAAATGTGACAGATCGAAAATTAGGTAATCCACAAAATCATCCGATATACATAAATTATATATTTCATATATTTAACTTTACGATATATATGACGCAATGAATATATTAAAATTAATAATATTAGTGTTTACTAACTGTCGAAATAATTTATTTGTTTCTTTATTGTAATTCTAAATTTTAATCAATTTATTTTTTTTTAACAAATTTTTTTAATTAAATAAAAATTTAATTTAATTAACTCAATTTTAATTTTAATGTTATATATTCACTAATTCTATATATGTCGACTGATATTAGTTGACGTAAAATAAATAAAACAAATAAGAAAAATAACATTAATATTAATTTATACTTTCATTTTGCAATTGTATTTTTTTTTTTTCTGAATCACCTGCAATCTCAACTTAATCTTTATATTATATAATATTTACACTTGCAATCAATTTGAGTGAAAAGTTAATTAATAATTAAGCAAATTTTGAACAGAACTCGAGAGATTTATCAACTGATTTTAAGCACATTCAGTAAGTGACTAAAATTGCACTTTTTTAAGACACTTTCCACTTCAATTAGTTAAACGTAATTGAAATTTAAATACAATATTGTATTAATTGATTGTAAATCTGTGGGTAAATTTCAGATGGGGTATTATCAATTTACTGTATTTATAGATGAACTGCACTTGAATTTACCACGACTGGGAAAGAACAACGATAAACGATAAGATTTGCCGACGACCTACCGCACCGAGACAGTACTATATACTCAAGTGTATATATATTTATATATAAGTATAAAAACAAATTAAAATAATTCTTACTAATCTGAACTGATCTGACGACGGCATACAACTGACAGAAAAACTGCGAGCGAATCATTTGAGTTTCATGGAAAGCTGTGAACACCTGCGAAAGAGACAGAGAGATGGAGAGAGAGAGAGCGATGGAGAGAGAGAGAAAGAGAGAGCAATAGTATAGTAGAGAGATATTTGTATCCCAATAGAGATGTTATCGAGTGAATTGGCTTGTGCAAATATTATATCTTCTGCTAATAAAAAACATAAACAAAATGAAACGTAACGAAATTGTCCACAACAGAGCAAGAACTCTCTCTCTTTTCCTCTCTCTCTCTCTCTCTCTCTCTCTCTCTGTTTACTTGCCACACTCTCGGTTGTGCTCTATCTCTATCTTTATCTCTTAAAGATTCGCTCTCGTGCCGTTTTCTAATTTGTTAAATTAACAAATAAATTTAAAACAACGCAGAGCAACAACAAATGAAACTGAGTGGATCGCAATGATGGGAAAATAATAGTTTTTTTTGCATTTCGTAATTTGTTTTCTTATATTATTTTTCATTTAGTGTTGAGAACGAGAAGAACAAACAAAGGAATATTTTTAGAGCGCATAACAACGAATACCAAATACTCTTTCCAAAGATTTGATATGCTAATTCAAAAGTGCATCAAATGAGCTATCTCCACAATAATAGACACCAATAAATACAAAAAAAATAAGTATTAATTAGTAATTAAAAGTTAAACCAATTATCTTCCGGGTAACATGAAAATATATTAAACATTGAACAGCATCTATAATTATTCTTTGACCTTTACATAAATGACAGCATATTTTATAAAAAGTGGGAAAATTAGCAAATATTATTGCAATATCGAAAAGTTACAATTCAATTTATTTAATGAACAGAAAACGGGAATTCTAAACAAAATTGTATGTTAAAGACACTTTATACTTTTAAATAAATTGTCATAGAATTTATTTTATTTCTTTTTGATAAGATATAAATTATAAAATTTATTAATAAACATGCATCAAAGAAATAGCTATAAATATGAACATATTTTAGTGATTGGGTCTAAAATACTAAGATGTCAAACTTAGCAGCATTAAATTTAATATAATTTAATTTCAAATAAGTTTTAAGAATTTTCATAAATAAAATGAATTGCTTGAAGAAGAATTTTTACTAACTTCTATTCTCTAGCTCACATATATTACATTTTTATGGAATATATATTTCATTGATTGTCTGTGAACCCCAAAGATGTCACATTTAACATTATGAGAATTTAAAATATATTGAAAAATAAAGAAAGGATGAACTTCTTATAGTTGTTTTAGTGTGATTAAATCAATAAAATTAATTAATTAAATCACAATTATTAGTAAATGTTATTGAGTATAAATTTCAAAATTAATCAAAATTGATATAATACATACATTTCAATGATGTATTGTAAAATAAAAAAATAAATAAAATGAAAGCCAATTACTACAATATGACAATGAAAATTTAATTTCATTTAAAAAAAATTTAATTTTATAAAAAAAAATTAAATAACCTGTATTGTTATAAAGATTTTTAGAGTGATTTCGCCAATAAAGTTTATAAATTTATAATTATTAGTTATTTGTATGGAATAAAGAAAATAAAATCGACAATTGAAATCACTCCCCTATTGAAGAAAATTGTTTCTTTAACATTTAATTAGAAAAAATATGCAAGGTACTTCGATATTTCAATCTCAATTCTAAATTATTTATAAAAGTATATATGGATATTAATCTTGTAGTTGCTGCTGTAGTGCTTTAAGATATGTATTTTATTAAAAGTGGTAAAAAATTTAAATAGTTTTCTTATTCCTATAAGTTGCCCAAAAATCAAAAAAGCTATGATAATGTGAAAATAGCTGTGAAAAATAAAATAAGTAACATTCGAGTTTCAATAATTAGTCAAGATAAAACCAAAACTAATATAGAATAGGGAAATCAATTGATTGATTTTTCTTTGTAAAACCAATTGGAAAACACATATAGTAGTGTCCAATAAGAAGCCAACATCTTCTTACCAAGTTATGCAAAGTCATGTAATTTAAACCGCTGTAACCATGAAATGAAATCATAAGTAAATTAAACAGAAATATTTATGCGATTCCTTCACATAGATTTATTAATGGAATTGCTGAAAAGGTCTAACGGTCCCACAAATGGCAATACTTGGAAAACTTCTGGTAAAATTCCTGTCATTTGCCAGCCCAAAGAGTACGAAGAACAAACAGAAAGCAATTGGCGATAGGCGATTGGCGATGGAAAGTTGGAAATGTGAATTGGGAAATGTGAATTGGGAAATGAGAAAGTTGTTGTTTACAAGCATTTGCTTATCAATTAATTAGCCATAATCAACAGTATAACCAATGTGCGTTGCACAAATATTTGCACTTACAGTACAGTTTCAGTTATGTACGTTAATGTATATATAAATGTATGTAAGTGTATATATATGTATATGTAGTGGGAGTTTTTGGGCACTCCGCTACTGTGCTCTAGGCAGATATCAAATATTTACAAGTTCAATGCGAAGTTCGTGTTTGAAGTGCAACAAATATTTAACATTGCTTAATTAATTTTAAATATCTGCTCGATGTTAAACAAACTCGACACTGTCTCCCCCTCCACTTACCCACCACTTTTTTCCTACACTTTATGAATAATGTGCCGCATTTAAAAGTTTCTGCGGCTTTGGTCTTTTCGCTGCAATTTTCTTCAGAATTTTGAATTTTTCTTTTTTTTTTTGTCCGAATTTTGAGCATAAATTGCACAAGGTGTCAGCAAAGATAGCGAATGAAGAGAAGGAGCGAAGCAAGTTGCATGCGGCAGGTAAGATGTTGCAGGCAATCTTATATTATATATGTATATATACTATGTATACGTGTGAGGGTGTATTTGGAGTTAGTGATATTTCATATTCATGCAGTGCACTTAACACAAAAAATTGTTCACCGAGTTGCAACTTGCCAAAGTCATTAAGGACTCTCCATCTGCCTCCCTTTTTTTCCCCTTCCCTTTTCCCATCGATTCCCCTCTCTGCATGTTACTTCATTACTTCTTTTAGATCGTATAGAAGTAGAGCCTTAAATTTGGATAGAGTATGCAAGTTATAGCCAAGGGCTGCCCAGTGGCATTCTTCAGTAGCTTATTGAATATTATGTTGAAACAGTACTCCCCTTCTCTCTCATACACACGCACACACACACACTCACACACATATTTTGCAGAAATTTCGAGTTATTTATATGCGTAGTTTGGTTATCATTGTCCTTTGAGCTGCTTGCCTTTGGCTCTTTTTGCCATTTAAACTTGCCTTATTTTTGCGAAAACTAAAAACTGGGAAATGGAAAATGGGAACTGGGAACTGGTAACTGACCATCATCATCTCACAGAGTCAACCAAAGAAAATTGTTGAAAACTTTTTACTACCAAGTGCATAAATGAACAAAATTTTTGGTTTCAATTATTGCAAAACTTTCCACACAAATAAGATGGCAAACCCCAAGTCCCACAAAAAAAAATAAGATATCCCAAATACAGAGAAAGAGAGAGAATTTGCACAAAAAAATATTCCAGCTGTGCCATAGATCATTTCATATCCAGGCACACATTTGTGCCATCCTTTTTGACTATCCGCTCAAAAAGCAAATTTATTAATAACCGCAAAAGTTTCGAATAATCAAGGATAACTCAAATGCAGCTCAACTCTAAGTATTTCCCCTAATATGTTGGCAGAGGTGACTCAACTCTGAAATAGACGCCAATGAGCCCAATAATTTTTGAAACTAATGTCGAGTTTTGTATTTCCGATTTGCAATCTATATTAGCTCCGAAATTTAGTAGTCGAATATATATTTTCAATTTTAAGTTATATACATATATTGTAAGTAAATGTATGTTTCGCTGTAATTCTATTATATATTAAGGAGACAGCAAATATTTTAGAAAAATCAGTGTAATTATGACGTTGGTTCTTCGACGTTAAGAACAGCTGTGTTTACAAAATTTAGTTAGCTATATACTAAAAATAGTTTCATTTTCGCTGTAAAAGTTGTCATTTGGACGTATCCGGACGAAAAATTATTCATATTTATATTTATTTTCATATAATTATTACTATTAATTATTATTTAAATTTTAATTTTCAGATAATTTCTATATGGTATTACGATCGACTCAGAAATTAAATTCAAATTCTAATTTAAAAGATGCAAAGAATAATATTAAAATAAATTAAAATTATAGTGATACGAAATTAAATAATGTTTAAATAAAAAAGTCGAATAAAACAACAAAATAAATGTAAGCATAAAATTTAATTTGTTTGCAGTTCTGAATGAATAGCAACCTAAGTAACTTAACTATCTTCAAATTATAATTATCCCTGATTATGAACTTAATTCGATTCAGTATTGTAGAAATGAAAGAAATAAAAATAATAATGAAAGACCTACAATAAATTAATGAAGATATATTTTTTTTTAATTTAAATAAAATTGACCCTGGCCAAATTCAATCTACGGAAACTGCTGTCAATCTAGAAAAGAACACAGGTGCTCTTAAAAGTTTTATTCCCAAGTCTGTCAATTACTCAAAAAAATAAAAATTCTAGTCATTACTTGCTTTGTAAGAAAGTAGTTTTTAAAAATATTAAAATATTTTTGTAAATATTTATCTTCCGATAATGTTCCTTGTATGAATACTTCAATATCGCATTCTTATTGTTTTTGTGAAGTTTAAGATTTCTTTTTGTTAATTTAGTTTGGTATTACTTGTCAGTTTATTTTTTAGTTTTAACTTGTCAAGCTGCCAAGAAAGTAGCAGTAAACTCTTTAATGAATAAAAAAAACACATTATTCAAGGAAAGAAACATATTAATAATTAAATATCTTGACTAACTCTAAAAATTATGATATTTTTTGAAAGGTGGCAACTCAGGTATATGTTTGATATTCACTCAGATATATACTTCATTACACATTTTGTCCACATAGGTTAATAGATATGTGTATTTATATGAATAGGCCACATTATATTGACAGAAGAGTTATAAATCAAAAATATGAGAATTAATTTAATATCACTGACTTTCCGTGATTCTATTTCTACTTGTATTTTAATATTTACAGAATAGTTTCTTATTCTAATGATACGATAATTAGAAGAAAAAGAGTTTCTCAAACACTATTAAAAATATGAATCTATTTAAACTGAATTATCTGAATTTTGTTTTGCTATGATATCTCTGATGAGCAATCCTATCGCCTTGTCAAGTAAAACTAATGAAACATGAATTGCATTTTATGACAAACATTTTTTGGAATATCAAATGGATTGAGCATATTTTCAAGAGGTTTTCAAGCGATAAAAGATACATAATAGTAATATGTGATATCTTTAACTATTTGCATATGTTTGCAAAATGGAAACCCATCAATTGCAAACAGAGCTTAAAATGTTTACGTTGTTCGTAGCTTATTGCCCATATAAATGCACTTTACCTCAATGAAGATACATACATATGTATCTGTATCTGTATCTGTATCTGCAACTGTCGCCAGTTGTATCTGTGTGTATTTTATTCAACTTGTTCTATTTAGAGAAATTTTTATTTATATTCTGTGAGGCATAACTGCTTTTATCAAGTCAGTGGCTCTGCTCTCTCTGCAGGCAGCCCTTCAATGTATTTACCTTTTAAAGATACTTTCGCAAAAGATACTTGTCGCTGAGTCTGAAGTGCGACGGGGAACCGAGTAGCGACTCTTCCTTCACTACCTTCCCAATGTCAGCACATTTAAATACTATAAAGATACTGCTGGGTGCATATTCATAGAATGTATCTATGTCTGTATATCTGTGAGGTATGTGTAATTTCTTTTACTGTCAGAGGAAGACGTATTTTCACACACACACACACACACACACACAGACACAAACTTGAGTTACTTTTGTAAATATTGCGACTTGAGTTCACGCTTTCCAGCTTCACGTGCAGACATCCTATAAAAGTCGTGACTTCATCACTTCTCTTTTGAGGACTTTTTATGGAGGGGAGGCAATGGGAAGTCAGGCAATCGAATATACCAAGATATATTTCTATGTATGTGGATAGATGGCTTGCATCATTAGTGTTAAATAGTCAGGCCACTTAATGACCCAGTCTCATTCAACAATTTGACTCTCGGTCTGAGTGGCATGAGTTGCATGAGTTGCAAGCTTGAGGTTATGCCACGTACTATGCGGGTCAACCATGAAATCCAAACTCAATCTGACAAATCTAACAGCTGGCAAACTGCCCATTCATAAGCTGCATAAATATGGAGACAAATTGAAAATCTCAATGTGACTATACACAGAGAAAGACAGAGAAAGATACAGAGAGAGCGAAAGGGAGGGTGGTTGTGGTGGGAGGGGGATATGCATGCTTTTACAATCTTGTGTGGAAGTCGTCTTGGTGAAAATGAAAAGCGCTTTATAAAGCGTAGTTTAGTAATTGGCTGCAATGCACACTCTGTCACAGATACCAAGAAAGAGACAGACAGCTAAAAAGAAAGATAGATAAAGAAAGAGAGAGAGAGGGATGGAGAGAGGTAGAGGGAAGAGTAGGAGGCAGGCACCCCTTAATGGTGTTTCGATTCAACTTAAGTGACTCCGAGGCAAGCTAAAATCCAGCTTGAGTGCCACATGCAACTGCCACAGGGCTAAGCATAACAGCAGCAGCAGCAGCAGCATCACGACAGCATCAAGTCAGCGTCAGTGACTCAATGCAAATGGCATCAAAGTGAAACCAAGCAGGCAGCCAGAAGGACAGACAGACAGACTGACAGTCAGTCAGTCAGTGAGTGCGGCGGCTTGTATGTTGCACGAACGGGGATTATGTGTGGCACGTCAAATGAAGCGTCCGGGGGGTCTCCCTCTCCCTCTCTCTGACTCTCTTTCTCACTGTTGTGTCGCCTGCCAGTCCTGGTATCATGTGTGTGTGCTGAAATTTTCCTATTCATTTGGCAAAAACAGTAGTTCCCCCTCTAATCCTCACAGACCCACCCCCTGCCACCAGCCCCTGCCAAAACGTGGCAAGTATTCGTCCACTCGTCTGTTCAGCACGTTTCCTAGTCAGACATTTATAATTGTTGGGCAAACGCTGCGTATACGTAATGTGAGCGTACGAATGCGTATACATATCGTATGCAAATGCATTTCTTTCCTCCTCACCACCCCTCCCAAACCGCCATTCACCCGCCGTCCCTCTACTACCAAATGTTTATATATTTTCAGTCTTACTAGGTTGATGTTGATGTTGCCGAGATTCATTTATCAATGGTGACTTTGCGAGTGCAAATCGTTTTTCATGTTGCAGATTTAAGTAAACACTGAAATGTCGCCATTTTTCCCCAGCGAGCGGTATATACAGTATTTACAAAAGAGGGTAGTGCCTGGTGGGGGGGAGGGGTTTGGGATGATAAGTCGGAAGAGGCGTGTCATGTTGCACAAAAACATGCATTCAGCTAGAAAAATAAAAAAAAAAAAACACTCGCAACGCAGTGTGTGTCACATTTAAATTGAGTTCAGCAAATAAATGTCTACATATATAGAATATACAAATATATATATATATATATATATGGGGATGTACATATGTATGCGATGTATTTATGTATGTACATTGATTTGCTTGTCGGTGCAAAAGAAATTCTCTGCACCAAAAATGTAATCTGAATATCTTAATTTATGCCAGAAACTGTCGAATTTTCTGATGCGTCGCATTCCATTCCATTCCAAACAAAATAAAACAAAACAAAAATATATGATTATTCCATGCATTCATCGCACACAGGCCACATTATTCATATGAAACTCTCAATTTGCAGCGAATTGCAAATTTTGTGAGAAAAAACACGGATATCTCGAACAGCCCAAAAAAGTAAAACGGATCAAAAAACAGTTAAAATGCGCCACAAATAAGAATGGAAAAGTCGAAGAATAATGCCGGAAATTATAAGAGCAATCTAACAATAATATGCAAAAATAATAATGATCATAAACATAATAATAATAGTTGTTCCGTTCTTCCAATAACAAGAAGCTAATAGAAGCTGGAAATATTCACGGCTGTAACAACACACATTACAGTCGGCCAATAAAAACAGCTCCATTGACCATAATGCTCTCGGGGAGTATGCTCGACGACTAGTTACCCAGAGCATATTGAAATATATACAACATAAGCCAACAAAATGCAAAGAAAAGAAGCAAAAAAAAATACTCTATAATTGTGGGTCACATCGTCATGGGATTTAAACCACAGATAATTTCGATATTTTATTTCGACTTACTTAGATTTATTGTTCATTATTATATTTCAAAAATCTCTTAAGCATATAATCAATATTTAATATATAAAATACAAGTATTGAAATTTATCAAGCAAATTGATTCTTCATTGCCTGATCTGTAACTCTTGAGGATCTCCATCTTTTGAATGAAAATACTTAGAAAAGCAGACAGTAATATTTTTGAAATTTGTATGTAATTAGGCGCAAATGTAAATCAAAAATTACTTTATAATGAGATTCGAATGTTTTCAAAATATTATAAATATTGAAATCCGATACTATCGGTATTGTAGTATTTCTATGACATCGTTATCACATTGATTCCAGCACTCCATCATAAGGGGAATATTTTAATAGACCCTCCACTGCCTGATCTGTAAATTTTGAGTAACTTCATCTTTTGAAGGAGTATCTCAGACTGGTATACCATGTAACTTTTCCCCGCCTCATTTGCATTCATTGCAATTCGGCTAAAGGATATAAAAATCCATGCAGCGTGTGCTCCTCGTAGTTCTCTAACAGTTCCAACGAAATGCCGGAAATGTCGAAATTGTAAAAGCTTCCAAGCCAAACTCATTTGTATATAGACACACATGTGTATATAGACACGCACTCCCTCCACAGTGCTGTGCATAAGTATATGCGCAATTATACCCTCAGATACATACATATGGATGTATGTTGATATGTATGTAGACATCAGCTGGGCAAACCTTCAGAGCATAGCCTCGATGGCGCCAATGCAATGTCAAGAGACTTAAGCAAGGAATCGCTGCATGTATCATGCGTTACTTTGTAAGCATGATTTCACTGTGAAATGGAACGCCCTGAGCCGAGTCAGGGCCAGATACTGACAGTGTGGCCAGCTTTGGCTTATATTGTTCAAAGCTTTGAATAAACAAAACCCGCCAAAAATACACAAGCAAGCAGATGCATCCACATACATGGGATGTATGTATGCCCCACTTCCTATATGTACATATGTATGTATGTATGTATGTATGTATGTATGTACGTATGTATGTTACTCCATGTGCATTTTGTGGCTGCCAAGAGCGGCGTCAACTCTGACAATGAAACGGAATTTCAGAACGGAGCATGGCGCCGTTATCCAAGTCTGTCTCAATCTTCCTCGCTTTCTTTCTTTCTCTCTCTCTCTCTCTCTCTCTCTCACATGCACTCGCCATGTGCAAGAAAATCATTTCCGGTTAAAAATAATTTTGCTTTGGTTTTCATTGCGTTGAGCTGCATTCCCCAAATAGCTTTGACCATGTTTTCCGCCTCTCTGCATGCGTCAAATGAATTCCTTGCGAAAATTTCACACTGATTTCAGCATTGTTTCTCCTCATATTCAACAAAACTTCCTTTCCCCAAATCCCCTACCACGCCCAGTCAGACACATATGTCATATACTACATATATATGTATGTGTATTTTATGCTCACCATTTCCAGTGTTATTAATTGGGCTCTTGCTGCTGAGATTGGCTCGTGGCGGTGGCTGTGGACGCTTTTGGCCATCTTCTTTTAGCCGCTGTTGCGAGTCGGCCAATAGATGCTCGTTTTCCGGTTCCGAATCAAGAATGCTATTAGTTGCAGTCTGACTGGCGCGCCGCATTAGTTCCACAGGCATTTTCACATTGACGTTGTCCAACACTTGTAACTGTTGCGGAGCAGCAACAAATTCGTTCAGTGTATTCAGCCGATAGGCCTGTAATGCGGGACCGTCGTTCAGGGCGAGAGTGTCCAGAAGGTCTAAAATTTGCAAGGAGTTAGAGAACCTGATGTAGGTATAGAAACATGTTAGTTGCATAATTTGTATTTGAAATTATAATGAATTCCAAATTAAATTAATTTCAATTTCTGATCTAGTATTATCCAAATTGTACGGTTGTTGAGTACCATAAAAATATAATATTGATAAATGCATCTTAAATTTTTATTAACAAATCTAGTTTTATAACAATAACAATATTAGTTTTATAATATATCAAAAAATGTTTAAATACTTTAAATATCACATATAGTAACTGGAAAAGTAATAAAATCTGTGTGATGTGTAATGTTACCAAAAAAATATTGAAATATTAATCGATATATAGATATTCTGAGATATTTTTGATAACTCTAGAAGAATTAATTTCACACGCCATAAATCAATCACGAAATTACGCTAACCACGCATAATGAACTCACCGGTTTGTCTAATCATCCTTATCACAATTGCAAACCAAAACTACAACAACTACAACAAGAATTTTAAATAACAAATCACGGAATCGGAGTGTCTATCGTATGTGATGTGATGTGACGCGAAACGATCGAATTGCAAAAACAAAATTGAAAGAACACAAACAAATAAATAAGCGCGCCAAAGCAAGAGCAGCAACAACAAGTCTATGCGCTCGAGTCAATGAAGAGAAATGTGAAGCGAAGAGCGAAAAAATGAACTTAACGATGCCAACGGAGCTTCGGGAATGCAGCGCAGCGCCGTCGTCGCTGCGTTGTTGCCTAATGCTAATTTGCGGCGACGGCATAAAGGTTGTGGGCAAAGAACGAATTGATATTATTTTCATTGCATGTTTGTTGGCTCATTAATTAGAAAAACCCCAATTCAAACAACATTACTAGCACTAAATATACAGAAAACACCAACACACTCACTCGGAATCGCATCTATGAAAATAGCCACAATGAGCGGACAGCGCTGCTGACGGCGGCACTCAACGACTAAAACTAATTGCCAAACAGCAAACAAATACACACACACACACACATGCCCACAATATACGATATTTCGAACGACAAAAAAATGCGAAGAGCGCGTGCAAATATATGGCGAATATGAATAGTAAACCTAAGCATACCCTGTACTGTCAGTACGCTGCGATTGAAAAACTAATTGTGCCTGAAATGGATGTGATTTAATTTGCGTAAATTTATGCTTAGACAAGCATAGAGTAATCCATCAATTAAATATAAATTCAATTATTTCATGCCTGTTTGATAATCGAGATGTCATAATAGTCAATATGCCTTGTTTGCCTTGCAATGTGTGAATGTTCGAATTTCGAAAAGAGAATCGATGGCATGAAGAGAGTGAGAGCGCGTCAAAGTGATGGCAATTCAAAACAAAAGAGCATACACGCATACATATCTATGCAAGCATTCGGTTGGTTATGCGTGTATTTGTATATATGAAAGCATGCTTAATCATTGACACTGAATATTCATTGTTTATGGATTTAATATGAACGTGCCTACGCATGCATTGACATATGTATGTGTATTTGTGTGTGTGTGTGATTGTATGTATTAATATATTTATGTTGGCATATTAAAGAACTCCACAATTGTTTATAAAGCATTTCATATTTAGGCAATATTTATTTTAACATCTATTCTCATTCTTTAGCGTGCAAAATAATTAAATTTATTTTAGTGGCGATTGCAGCAATTAATAAAGTATATAAAATACATACATAAATATATTTATAAGAGAATTAAAGAAAAAGATATTAGAAATTGCTGGTGAATATTTCAAAATAAGTTATCTTCAAAACATTTTTGGCGTCCATCCTAATAGAAAACTTCCCTTCTAGCTAATTTAGCGAAAAATTAATCAAAATTAAAAATGTATATAAATATATGAAATGCTGGTAATTTGAAAAATCATTAGAATTTTCATATATAAAATATAATGTTATGTAAATGTTGAGAAACTTTTTTAAATATATTGTAATATTTATTTCTTTAATTTACAACGAATTCGATATCGAAATATAAAAAAAAGAATTCATTAGAGTTCATATAAAAGTTTAACGAAATTAAATTAAATTGAACAACTCCCGGTATACTTATTATTTTGACGAGTATTGGATATTAAAAATATATACATAAGTCTTTAGGGTCCATCTAAGTAAATTCACCCCCTCCTTGGGTTTATGCATGTTGAGTGTACGTGGAATTGAGTTTTTACTGTACACAGACACTGCAATATGCTCAAGTATTGAAAACAGTGTGAAATCCATTTGAGATTCTCTTTAGCCAATCCTCACTGTACTTATATGTATAAACAAACCTGTAATTATCTGTCTGGAATTTTATATAATGTTTTTTTTTTAGTGTGATTCACTTTTTTATATTAATTTTCTTGCAATTTAATGTTGTTTTTTAGTGGAGCAGATTTGCACGGAAACTGCAGCTCATGGATATTGTTACGTTGCGTTGCGTTACGTTATGTTACGTTACGTATACGCCATGTGTTTGCCAAACAACGCAGCAATTTACGCCCAACATAACGACCAACATGGCTCACAACACATGTACAAACACAACAATTTCTCTCTCTCACTCTTTATTCTCAGTTTCTCTCTCTCAGTCTCTCTCACTCTCTCTCTTTCTCTGTGTGAATGTGTATGGGTGTATTTAAGGTAAAAAAGCATTAATTTGCGTGCAAGTCAATTATCAGGAGGCAGTGGCAAGCTGCTGTGGCTGTTGCACGTAGTTGTTGTTGCCGCTTTTATGCAAATATGCCTGCATCAATATAATTTTAAAACAAGTGTGAATGAAATGAGAGTAAATGATGGACTTGAAGATACCACTCAATTTATCAAACTTAAGTGCCAATCATCTTATTACTTTTAATTCAAATTATTAAAAAAATATTTATTAATACAAAATAGATATACTTATTAAATCAACTTGTTTGATTTACAAACGTATACAATTGTTAATAAGAATTCTTCTTCTAATTCTTAATTCAACTTATTTACAATTTTTATTATAAATTTTTGCACTCATATTTTCAATAAAAACTATATATATTTAAAATAATTGTAGTCGGTAATACCCACCCAGTAGATACCCACCCAGGGTATTGCATATGGGGCAGGAGGCGTTAGTCCCGCCCACCGATAGCTGCATGCTGGTTTGGTTAGTGGTAGTGAGGGGGGCGTAGTATATGCCAGGCCAGCATATTTCTAAATGATTTTTTTAATTAAAAATTTCTGCAAACTTAACACATTTCAAATTGTATTTTGCATATTTGAAATAAATTTACGAACACAACAGAAACGAGAAGAAGAACACAAAATGAGAAGAAAAAATGCAAATATAATTTATGAAGCTCTCAGCATACAGTATTTAACATTTCATCAGGATGTGTCACTCAGCAACGAAAATTATTTATAAATTATGCAAATTATTTCAAATTAACACTTTTATTGCACAGATTCCTATATCTATCATAGACTAAAATAATTAAGCTCTGCATTAGCTCGACTATAAGCCAACTAATTATCATGTACACATTGAGATGCCAACTATGACTATGTTTTTGGCCTAACTATTATATCGAATCCTGTACACCCGTGTTGACCATCATACGTCCAGCTCAGAAATTGGCCTGCTGCTTGAATCTCTGGCCAACTGCGGGTCAGCGGCTGAGCCTCTCCAAACCACTTGACTCGATTGCAATGTGGCTCGATGACTGTCTGAAACTGTGACTGTGACTGCGACTGTGACTGTGACTGTGACTGTCTTTGGTCCACATTGAAATGCCAAAGGAAGACGGCAAAGGACAGTTTGTCCACCTGGCCAACACTGGGCAGCATCGGTAACAGGGCCAGGAAGAAAGTTTGCACTTGGCTGGAGTCCGAGTTCGAGTCTCTCAGACGTAGACAGACTTGGGTCTGCTGGGGATGCAGCTGGACGTGGACTTGCAATCGCTGGCCAAAGGCGCCGTCAAAGTGCACAACATTCAGGCCATGCTCCCTGCTCAGATGCTCCTCCACTTTTATTGACGGTCCATTCAGCAATTGTGGCAATGGCAATGGCAACGGCAACGCCAATGCTCCTGATTCCGCATCCGCATCCGCGTCCGAATTCGCTTTGGGATCCCTTTTGTGGGCAGACGTTGATAAGGTCGCCGCACTGTTTGTTGCAACAACAAATGCAATTTCAGCGACCTCAGCCAAACGCTTTTCGGGTTGTGGCAGAACGCGGGAGGTGCCACTGGCCGTGGCAGTTGCAGCTGTAGCTGCAGCATCGCCTCTGATGGTTGACAATTTGTTGCATGCGCTTGTAGTCGGGAGGAAAAGTTTCGCTTCGCTGCAACGTGATTTCCCAGTCGGGCAATGATAATTTTGACATTGCTGTTGCCCTCTGCTCGACTTCAACACCTGCCCCACCCCGCCATCCTGCCAATCCACTGGCAGCGGTGGCAAACGCTGTTGGCCATTATTTATGGTTGCAACTTCATCGCAGCGCAATTCGTCTTGATCTTGGCCTGTAATCTGCCAACTTTTCTTACTCAACTTTAACTTTGGTTTAACGAGCATATTGTTGCTGCTCCGCCCCTCTCTCGACTCCTCTCTGACCTCTTGCTGCTCCTGCTGCCGCATCTCTTTTGAGGCATGCTGCGCCTTCATCGTGCCACATCGCAGGCCTGCATCGTTGACATTATTTCGAATTTGCGCACTTTGCTCATTTCCCTTTGGCATTCCCGGAACCTGTTTAACGCACTGCTCCGCATCCTTTGCCATTCCCCCCGCTTCTGCCACTGCCTCTGCCTCAGTCGCTGTCACTGCCACTGGCACTGCAGCAGGAGCAGCAGCATTTACGGACAAAATCACAGCATCGTCCACCACCTGCTCGTCCTGCAGCTGTCTGGATATTTTCCTCGACTTTTTCACCGAGTTTGATTTTTCCAACGCCATTTTTGGTTGATTATGATATTCAGTGGTGCAGTTGTTGTCCTTGCTCAGTTTATTGCCGCCGCTTTGCTCTGCATCCTTGTTGATTTTTACTGCGAAATGGAAAACACAATGAAAACAATAATATATTATATTTGTTTACGAATTTGCCTTAAATTTTTTATTTTTAAATTTATTCAAATGAAATGAACTTATTTTTGGTTATTAAATTCACTTTTCGCTTTAAAGTTGAAAATATAAAATTAAGCAAATAAAATCTGTGTAAACTGTGAAAATGGTGGGAAATTGAATGGAGAAAACGGAGAGAGAAAATTGCTGCAGAAATGCGCACTTAATATAGAAGCAATAAAACTCACTAAGTACGGGCGACAGTAACGGTAAAGGATGCCAAAAGGGCAACAAGTATACGAGAAGGAAGAACAACATAAAATAAGAAAAGTGGAAAGAGGAGTAGAAGAAAAATCAAAAAGATAGAGTTCCATGGTTATGTCAATATTTAAATACCCTCACTAATTCAAATTAAATTATATATGTAAATTATAATTACTTTTGACACATTTTTTTTAAATTAATGGTAATTATTAAATATTTTATTTTAAATATTAATAAATTACAATTTTTTAATATTGATATTGAATTTAAATTTTGTTCTCTTGATATTTTGAATATTTAAGTTTGAATAAATTAATGGAAATTATTAAATATTTTTTTTTAAATATAAAAAATTACAATTTTGTTATATTGACATGGAATTTAAATTTTGTTCTTAAGTTTTCATCTAATTGAATTTCAATAAATTTCTAGATATTTTATATAAGAAATAATTAGAAGATTAAATTGAAAATTTTGATTTAAGATACTTTTTCATATTAATAATAAAATACTTAATGTAAGAATCTATATTTATTTGTATAATTCTTTATGTATTTAATATGATTTGGAAAATATAAGTATTTTGAATTGGGAAAGCCAATTTCTTTTATTTATTTTGTTCATATTTAATTTTTTTATATTAATGTTTGTCTATTCTTAATTATTATTTTATGGTTCGATCTATGCTTCAATTAAGAACAAATAAAAAACAATTTCATTAAATTCATTTCGTTTTCTCGATCCACATTTTCTGACATAAACAATATAGTAGTTTGATTTCCCAATCGTTACAGCGAATCAATTTTAAAGTTTTTTCTATTAAATTTAATTTTTTTTTAATTTTGTAAGTTTAAGCTTTTTAAATATGCATTTATCATACATGAGTTATAATTTATCTAATTTTGTATTTCATAAAATATAATAAATAGTTGCTTTAAAATAAATAAGAATGAATAGGAAGAAACAGAGGATTTAATATACTGAGATTTTTGTAGCTTAATAATATCATGTTGGGGATAATTTCGACAAATTTTAAAATATACTTAGAAATTATATTTTTTGTTGTTTATTATATTTGTTTATTTATTTGGATGATGGAAATAACTCTCAAGTAGAGTATATATGAAAATTATGTTCGTCCTGTTTGTTAGACAGACAGTTACAGTGATTGTTGTTCTCTTTTCTCTATTTTTGTTTGTTTGTCATTTTCTTCTATGTTTTGTTGTTAGTATTGTTTTTAGTGTTGTTGCTGGCACTTGTTACCTACGCTGTAAACTTCACATTATCTCAAGTTGGCAACACTTGGAGCTCCTTATGGAGACGCACAGATTGAAAATGGCAGAAATACGGCAAACTTGTTGGCCAGCTAAAACTTAAAAGCACCAACTAAAAGAACAACTAGATGAAGCATAAGCAAAACACGAGTACAAGGAGGAAGCACAACTAGGAGAATGGACCGACGAAGTGGAGTACGTAATGTCAACAATGAGCGGATCCTGGCATAAGGAGCATAAAGCGTGAAAAACTTTAGCAATTTATGCGACATAATTATGCCGTTAAAAAAGGAGAGCAGCAACAACTGCAAAACAACAACGATAACACTAAAAAATACTGCTCAAGTGCAGGGTATGCGTACATATTCCAAGTAAAAGGAAAGCGACTCGCTAATCCCCAAAAGTATGCTACATAAAATGAATGAAGTGATGAAGCATATGATAGAGGGACTGAGGCTGTGATTATTGAATTTCATTATAATTTTTTTTTTTCTTTTTTACCCGCTAACCACATTTGATTCTTTACTTACTAAATTAAAAAAATATATTAATTGCACACTTAATTAATTAATTAAATGTAAGATTATTCACCTACTTTATTAAAAAAAAAATAATTTAATTAGTATAATATTAATATCACTACAAGTAAGATTATATAAAATGCAGAAAGATTTCAGAAAAATTTCCAATTAAAAAATTTTTTTACTAATTTTTCACTTTTCAGTATACCTTATTCGTATGACTTTAAGTAATATAGAGGTCCATTCTTAATATAGACTAATGGCCACTCTCTGTCAAATGATGTTTCTCGATCATTTTTTTGCTTGTTTGAGTGCTTCTTTTATTTTGCAGATTTAAGTAAAACATTGACAATTGTTTAACTTCTAACAGTTCTACCTAAACAGAGACTCGGCAAGAGAGATACTGTAGATACTGTAGAGTGAGAGATATGTAGGTTGAGAAAACTTTCCTGCAAAGCTGTTTCTGATTTAACTTCTTGGCTAGGTGAGAGTGTAATTGGGGATGCAAAGTTTTCCGTTTGTGGGCATGAAATTGAAAAGCGTTTCCCATCCCCCATTGTGTCAACAACTTGCCTTACATATTTTTTGGCGTGGAAACGGAGCCTACTGCAAGGAAGGGACACTGGTACTCTGGCACTCTGGGGGACATCGGACTAATGACAACGCTAATTTAGGCACCATTTTAGGTAGATTACTAGCTGATATCCCAAAAGTTTGTTCAACAAACTGACGCACTGAAGACATATTAATAAGTTGAGCTGGCAACGAAAACACTGCCAACTGTTGGCATCATTACGGCAAGAAAACTCGACTGTTTCATCATAAAGTATAAGGAGGAGGTGTAAGAGGTGCTGTTCCTCTTACTGGTACTGTTACTGGTACTGGTAGTGGTAGACTCACCTCCATCACAGGGGAAATTTTCTGCCAGCAGTGTAAATAATTTATCCGACAGCAGGCAACGGCCCCGAGGTCCCAGTGGCACCCTGCAAACCGGACACTTTACAGAGCGGTTACGGCAATTATTACAGAGCACGTGTCCGTTACAGCACTGCCAGCCAGGTGGTTTGATGACCTGATTATCCCCCACATCCATATCCACATCCACATCGACATCCATATCCACCATATTCATCCATATCCACAGAGGTCCAAGCCAGTTATCAAATTATGCAAAAGAAAAACAAATTAATTATAAATAAATGGAAATGGAAATCCAGAAAAATAAACAACGTAATCTGTTTTCCCAAAAGTTCAACAAAAGTAAATATTCCTTAAGCAAGTAAATATTCCCAATTAAGCTTAAAATGTAAAGAAAAGGGAAATATCTTCAATATTCAAAATTTCTCGATCTTTCCTGATAGAATTCTCTTTAAATCTATCTGTTTAAGAATTCGTACTTTGAATACAATTTAATATTATTCAAATTAATATTGATTCAGAAATGTTCAATTAATTTTCTCGCTGGTATTACAATAAATTTATTTAAAGTGGAGTTCGATTAAATATATAGGTAGGTATTCAAGAAAACTGGAATAGTTTAATTTTTCATATTAAAAAATTATACAAAAGTAAACCAATATTAATTATAAATAAATGGAAATGATATATTGATACTTTGCCAAAAGTTCAACAAAAGTAAATCATTTCTTGTCCGAAAGATACAAATTGTTAACTATATATTACGAACTACATATATATGGATAATTTCCTTTTCCAGTAGCAGAATGAATTCAATATCAATTCTATCTTTGTATGAATTCATATTTTGAGGATGATTGTATACTATTCAATTTCAAATTGATACCATTTAAAAGGAAATAATTTATTAATTTTCTCGCTGGTCTTTCAATCAATATATTTGAAACCGACTTTGATTAAATATATAGGTAGGTATTCAAGACAATGAAGACTAATGTTATGATATTTCATATTACCAAATTATACAAAAGTAAAACAAAATTAATTATAAGTAATGGAAATGCAAATCCAGAAAAATAAACACAGTAATTTGTTATGTTAAAAGTTTAACAAAAACAAATATACCTTAAACAAGAGAATCCTGCATTAAATTTGAAATGGAAACTCGTACTTCTCTAAAGGAGTTCTCGAATACGATGGATACAAATCTTTATGCAAATCACGAACAAAATACTCATCGATACTTTTCAAAGTTTGCTTATTGTACGTAGTACTCTTCAAATGTTGTTTTCTCTGTACATTTATTTCACTTTCCTTTTTTTGGGGAAAATCCGAATTTTCTTGATTTACTCTGATATGATGGACTGGACTTTATGGGCAGCAGCTACCAGAGCTTTCCATTTAAATGGGAAAATCAAATTGAAAATATTGCAAGCGGATTTAAAATAATACAACTGTATTTGATGTACACAAAAACACTTTTGCGCTTTTCAAGCTACAACTCGGACTTCGTAAAAAACTCAACTACACCCCTCCAACTTTTCCCCCTGTACCATCCCGCTCATCCACAATCGACAATGTTCTTTCATGCACACGCCGCCGGAACATTCGGATTGTCTCAAAAAATCAAAATAAAACAAGTGAGAGCAAAGAGTGAGCAGAGTGATCAACTAGAAAATACTACGCGTAGGATTTCAAAAATATTCCACTGATTTCAAATACCTATTGCACTATTTCACTTGATTATTATATTCTTATTTAATTAATATTATTTTTAGTATTTAACTATTGTTAATAATTATTAAGTTATTATTTTTAAAATTTAGTTGAACTAAGTGGCAAGTTAAAAAATGGGGAAAAGTTATATAAAAATGATAGTCCCTTGCAATTTCCGACTCAATCTATTAAAGATTCTCAAATCGAACTCGCTTCTTATTTTTTAATGTACTTTCATTGCTTATTTGTATTTAATAAATATCACTTTCTTAATCATCAATTTCAACAATCTCAATTATTTATAACAATTTAATGTATGTCCATTTTCTACATTGACTTATTGTGAAGTTTTCAAAATATTCCAGCAATAGAAATTTGTTATGTCTAGCGCATTTATTTAAAATAAACGTATGTTTCAAATAACTTTATTTTCAAAGTGAAAAATTGCGAAATTCAAATAGCAATATTATAATATAATAAATAATATTTTTGAAAGGAAATATTCAATTAATTTTCTCACTGGTAAACGAATCAATATATTAAGTAGAAAAATAGATTAAATGTATAAATTTATGTGCATAATTTATTTATTTATAGGTACGTTCAAATTAAAGATATAACCTATCAAAGGGTCAGCTCAGACTAGGGCGTTTGGCTGGAATATATATATATACCTATGTATAATACCTATTATAGGTAAGTATTTTAGGATATAGTAATAATATAGGGATATTATGTGGTTCTTTGATAGAGTTTTAGATTAGAGTGAAATGTGATGTTAATTTACTTTAAGCTTTATGAAAAAATTAAAGTGAAATATTATGTTAATTAATTTATCTTTTTTTTAATTCCAAATCCCTCTATAATACTCTATATTCTATATTAGTTACTCATGAGTACGCATACCTATTATGCCAGATTATGGCTTGGCTGAGAGGTATGAAAGAGTGAACAAAACAGCAAAATCTATATAGAAATTCAATTGATGCTTTTTGTCTGCATATGCACATGGATGTTTATATGAATCTGTGTGAGTGTGTGTGTTAGAGTGTGTGTATGTGTGTGCAACAGAACTGTTGCAAATATGCAGCAATAAAGATACAATTTTGTAGAGAAGCTTGGATTGCGCGAATATAGTGTGTGCACTAGAGTAGTAGAGAGACAGAAAAAGACAGAGAGAGAGAGAGTGAGAGAGAGAGACAGAGAAAGAGAGACAGAGAGCGAGAGAGAGACAGAGAGACAGAGAGACATAGATAAAGAGACAGAGAGTGAGAGAGAGGGTAGTCTGAAATATCAGTCATCATTTTCGAAAAATGAAATTGAAGTATTACAAATGTAAAGCAATTTGATTGCAATCCCCTTTTTGCAAGCCTCAAAATAATAATAATAGTAACAACAAAAGTCTTAAATTGTTCAAAAGAAAACCCAAAGCTTGTAAATTGAGTTTGGTTTCGATTTTTTTATTTTTCCAGGACACAATTTGAATCGATACGATGCAGTTAATGGAATCTGAACAAAGTCATTATTTTGTTTTGGAGCGGAAATAAATAATTCAATAATTCATACTTCGGTTAGATAATTTTGTGGGTTTATCAAAATGCAAATTGCTGCATTTTTAATTGAATGCAAAGTCTCGATACTTGTAGCTTATTTGATGTCAACAGCACATCTCAAAGGAAATCTCAAAATGAACAAATTTTATACACATATATATCTTACAACAAAAATATATATGTTTGTTTGTCTTTGTATGTAACAAGAAAGGAATCCATGAATATCTCCAGCTAAAGAAAATCCCTTAATAACTTAATGGACTTGTTTGTTTGCATAACAAATAAACACACACACACACACACACTCGCACACTCATTGGCAACTCTTTAGGATGGATGCTTTATACTAACGGTAATAATAATTGCCAAATATGAAATGGAAGTTGGCCTGGAAATACAATACAATATGCCCTAAGGTCGTCATTCCATGAACTGATTTAGGGTTAATAAACAAATTATGCGTTTAGTGCAGCAAACAGTTGGATATGTGGCATGTATGAGGCTGCCACAGCCACTGCAACTCTGCCACTTTAATATGCAGCAAATGTATTAGTATTAGTATATATATATGTGTGTGTGTGTGTTTGTGTGTTTGGTGTACTTTTTACTGGCAGTGACAATGGCAGGCAACTGTGCGTCTAACTAGCTGCTCTGCTGGCCAGGCTTCGTCTTGGCCAACATGCTTAATTAATGGCCAACACACACACACATTTACACATATATATACACACACACACACACACTAAGCTGCAGCTGTGGGTTTTGCATGTAAAATTTCATTTGCAGATAAGTTTCAGAATTTTAATGCCAAGGCAAAATCTCTAGCCGGATTTGTCCATCCCAGTCCCGAGTCCAGGCCAAGAGAGCAAAGAGAGAGAAGAGATAGAGAGAGTTGAGAACAGAGAACCAAGTTGTGGCTGTGGCTGTGGTTGTGGCTGCCCTCATTTTTATCTTGTCTAATTAATTAAAGTTATGTTTTTGCTGACATGCTGGCCATAAATAAATTTACACCTCAGCACTTGGCATTTGCCAGGAGCTGCCGCCTTGCAAGTTGCAACACCGGCAAACATGCCACCGTCCGTTGCAAGCAGCTTTGTCATTTTAAATTTAAATAGAGCAGGCAGCTTAGAGATTCCCACGCAACCCGACTGCAATTTATTGTAAACTAACCTATATCTATATCCATATATGTACTATATCCACTACACATATATATAGTAAAATATACTATATATACACTATATATAATTGAGCTGATCGATTCGTTTGGCCTGCCACGTCTAATCGACAATATTTGAGTTTCCAAATCCCGTAATCAATCAAAATTCTGCTATTTCGTAACTCACGAGAGTTACAACTCACATCATGTAGTATATTGAAGAGTGTGTATATATGTTTCCCGTTAGTTCAAGTGCCAACAAATCTAATCAAATCAAATCAAATCAAATCGAATCGAATCACATGCAATGGCAAACATTTATCAGGCATACGGAATTCGAAATTTCGAATATCATATATAAATGCTCTACATCGATTCCCATATATCACAATCAAAAAGTTAACATTTCACATTTGACAACTGATAGACTAGCATATACTGCGTACTTAGATGATAACTCACAACATCTAGATATCAGAGTTTGTTTATTCAACTACAAAATGAGATCATGTTTATTGCGAGGGTAGTTCGAAATTATTTCAGTCTGACAATGATTTCCGATTATAAAAATACGTTTTGAGACAAGATAAGTTTAAGAAATTTATAGTTATTTTTTATTCTAATTATTAAAAAATTATGAATTTTTGAACGAATTTGCAAAATCATACTTATAGTAAGCTCTCTCATAACTACGATTCGTTACATATATCAATAGTACTATGTAATTACTATGTATAAATTTTAATTTGTTTTTTAAATTTTTTTTCGCAATTTTTTATTTTTCAAACAAATTATTATAATTATATAGCATAAGAATAATGTTGCAGCTTCAAAAATGTGCTCTCTGATAACTCCGAAATATGTATATTATCTATTACATAAATTACTATAATATTACTGTCAAATTCAATCATTAATATAATAAATAACTTTAATAATATAATAAAAAACTTTAATATTATTAATATATAGTTGAGTAATTACTTATTACTTATTAATTACTTAAAGTAAGTTTCACTGACTACTGAGGTGTTTGGCTAATACTCATTATAATTTTAATTAATTTTATATTATTTATTATTACTAATATTTTTATTTTTTTCTCTCTCTCATTCTCTCTCTCTCTCTCTCTCTCTGTCTGTCTCTCTCTCTCTTCTGTTCCTCTCCCCGTTCTCTTCCTCTCTATCTTTGCTGCAGTCGACCACTATTGGAAATTATAGAAAATTAAAAATAATACCGTCAATAGTTAACTAAAATTCCCAAGTTTCTGCAGTTTATAACTTTAATCTATGTGATGTGATACACTGTATAACATAAATGTGATCGAAAAGCTATAATCTTCTGAAAGTAAAACCTTTTAAAAAGTTGGAGAGCAATGAAAAAGGAGAGGGATCTTTTGTGGCGAAGGGTCTGCCACTTTATACTCTATATATTTCAGTATTTTCACTTGCTTTGGTATTATTTTTGATATTATTATTAATATATATTATTATTGATAATATTAATGGATTTAGAAATTTAACAATTCTTTACTGGGTTTGACATTATTTCTAACCCTAAAATTGCAATTAATATAGATTATTTATGGCAAGATTTAACTTCAAAATTTCATTTGAGTATTATCCTAAAGAGAATTAAAAACATATATCATGTTATAATACGTAATTAATATTAATATGAATATTACTTTGATCTTCTGATATGATCATGAGAATCAAAATCTCATTAATATATAATTTTTTACCTAATTAAGAAAGTTTTCTGCTACTTTATTTAGATTTGAATTGAGAGTATTTTTGCTGAATACATTTTTTAAATTTTCGTAGATTTAAATTTTAAATTTTTCTTAATGATTAAAAATTTATTAATATTGTCAAATTATGAATATGGAATTCATTAATTTTAAAATTGAGTATAATAATTTGAATGTTATATTAAAAAGTTTAAGTTTTATTTCGATTTATAAATATAAGAAATAGCTATTTTTGCTATCAATATTAGCTCATTTAGCGAATAAAAAATTATTTTTATGTTCATTATTATTACAGTTATTATTTTTATTTATTATTACAAAAAACTATTTTTAATTTTATTATTATTACAATTATTACCTATTTCGAGATGTTATTTTCCAAGAAAAAAATAAATTAAAAATTTAATAAAATAATTATAAGATTTCTTTAAGTTTATAAATTTCTACAGACAAACTGAAACCCCCTTTTCATGTGCATTATTTTAAAGTTTTCAGGGTATTTTTTGAAAAATAAACTAACACATATGCGAGCATATGTTATTAGTGTCTGAGCGCGTAACAAAACTAACGGGTATTAACTAACAACAACAACAAAAACAACAACGACAACAACAACATGAGGAGCGTAGACTACTTTTTTGTAGACATGACATCGTCGGGACTGTGAGTTACTGTGTAAACAAGACCACGACACATGTATGCACTTCCACTCACAGATACACACATATACAAACATATATATAACATTTAGGTATTCACGAATCTATGCACATATATGTATGTATGTATGTATGGGGGAGGAGGAGACTCGTTTGTTGCATGGGCGTGGGGCATGCAATCAGTGGTGCAGCTCAACGTTTCAACTTTATACACGGTCAAGTGATTAGCAACAAAACTTGCCCCGGCAAAATCAACGTCAACGTCAGGCCGGAAGAGGAACTTGGCGACAGAATTGTATGTACATATGTATGTATGTATGTATGTTCAGTGGGCGTGGCTGGCATTAGGAGGCGGCCGCACAAAAGGCAAACAAGCAGCCAACTAAGTTTTGGCCATGCCATCTAGTTCGCTTCAGTTGCAGTTAGATAATGACGAACTAAAACTAATGCCCCACAACAGGCAACACGCAACTGCCAACTGCCAACTTGCAACTTGCAACAAGCATTGGGTAACTTGCAACTCGCCGTGGTTAGCTGGCCGACAATCTAAACTCATCGATATGCAACACACAGGCAAAGCGAGACAGGCCAATGATGATGATACGTTGCCTCAGCATCACTAAACTTGCCACATGCCTCAAGGTAAAAACGTAGAGCGTAGATACTTACATCACAGCAGACAGGACACTCCAGTAATTGGGCAATATGTTGCAGGCAGGTTGCAAACTTTTGCAGTGACTGTTGATTAATGCCATGTTGCTGCAAATAAAATGAAAAACATCAAAATTAATTATCAAGTATAAATTATACTTTAATTAAAATATTTAACATTTTTTGTTATGAGAATCTCAGTACATTTTAAATTAAAAGACAATACAGAAATCGGTGAACTACTAAAGTAAAGTCAATGTATTTTAAGAACTTATTAATAAAGAAAAAGTTATGGAACTAAAAAATATTATTTAATAGTAATTGGCAAACTTAACTTTAGGGGGTTAAAATGAGTAATAATGAGCTGATATTAAATTAAGTCGCCTCTCAGCAATATTATTAACTTGATTTATTGCCTGTTGAACATTTAACATTTAAGTATTGGCGAAATGGTATATAAATTTGACATATTATTAAAATGAATATTTAGGTTAAGATTATTTGCATTTCTTTCATATTAATGTAATGTTTGTTGACATAGTCTGGGGTTAAAGTACTGAGATACTTTATCTCGAAAGATTAAGAAATATTTAAAATTAAAATATTAAATAATTGAAAATTTAGCTATATTAAAAAATATCCAAATCATTAAATTTGTTTTACTTATGTTAATGATTTAGTAAATTTTGTTAATTTGATTGTTGTAATATTATATATATATATATACTACTACTATATATATATATATTTTAATATTAATATTAAAATATTTTTGCTTACAGTTATATTAATTTCCAATAAATATAAGCGAATTAGGATTATTATTTTCGAATGTTTTCGATATGAGAATACAAAGTTAAATTCAATAGATAATTTTTTTAATGAAGAATTTTTGTCTCTCTATGAAAATTTTATTTACGTACTTATGGCATTGTTAAATAATTGAATAAATTTTTAATTAATATAATACATTTTTAGCGAAAATATACTTTGTTAAATGAAATTAAATTCATTAATACAAATGGTCCTATGTTTCTAAAATTAAATTAAAATTAAATTATATGTTTATGTAACTAAAATTATTTAAAATAAGCCTGAACTAACCGATAGTCGTGTCACGCGCTCATCTCAAAAACAAAACATGAATTTGTTAAATTAAATTGAAATTAAATTCATTAATAAAAATGGTCCTATGTTTATAAACAAATTAAATTATATGTTTTTGTAACTAAAATTAATTAAAATCAGCCTGAACTAACCGATAGTCGTGTCACGCGCTCATCCCAAACATAAAACATGAATTTGTTAAATTAAATTGAAATTAAATTCATTAATAAAAATGGTCCTATGTTTATAAACAAATTATATTATATGTTTATGTAACTAAAATTATTTAAAATATGCCTGAACTAACCGATAGTCGTGTCACGCGATCATCTCAAACACAAAAGCATGTTAAGCCTCAAGCAAGGCCTTTAGCATTATTGATTGGGAATTTATATGCAAATCATATTCAGGCAGCCCAACCAGGTGTATATATGTGTATATATACATATATTTATACGTATATATATACGTATGCTTGTTTATTTGTTTGTAAGTCTGTATATAGTTTTGGGGTTTTTGTGCATCCTTGCAGTATTTGGGTCAATTGAATTTGAAATGCGGCACAGGCACAACAGACTGCAGACTGACTGAGCCCAGAGTATATATAATGTGTCAAATTTAATAAAATACTTAGTAATTTGTGCGACGGATGAACACCTCAGGGACAGAACAGGATAGTATGGAAGTCCTTGGCACAATATGTTGCTCAAAAGGATACATTCAATTAGCCGCAACATTCAATATGAGTATCAATTACATAACATGGCATTCTTCACATATATACATATATTGGCCCATCAAACAGTTCCTTGCAAAAGTATTCAACTTCAATATGAAATGTTATTGAATTTTAAATGACTCTGCAGAATATTAGTATGATAACGCACTATATTAATTTCCAAGTACTTCTAATTCCACACGGTTTTCTAAAATATGATAAATGATGTGAGGTCTGAAATCTTTTGAAATCTAATTAATTTCAATAAAATCAAATATACAAATAAATATTTTAAAAGAATCAATTTAATATTGATTTATGAAATGAATTTTGAAATATTTTGAACAATGTTATATAATTTTTAAACTATCATTCTGAATGAATTCAGAGACATTTTAAATCAATATATAAGAAAATGTTAGCAGATATTTCAAGAAATCATCATCAATATACTTAGTAAATACTAATTTAAATAATGAAAGGAAATTCACTGCCAAATATCATACAAATAATTGTAATAAAAAAAAACATATCGTAATTTAAATTTAAAATTCCAAAAATTTGAATTAAAGATAAAATATAGCAGCAACATCAAAAAAATACATGACTATGCAAACAGTGTTAAATATGGTGAATAATTAATATCAAATATTGCGAGTAATTACAGTGAGCAGATTAGTATGTCGAACTATGATGTATATACATATATATATAAATATAAATGAGACGGATTAATGAGACAACTGTTGCTAACTTAGTAATGAAAAAGAAAGACAGATAAAAATCAAATATCATTGCTCGATCATTAGCTTGGAATGCAGACATAGAAATTAACAAGCGGATAAACTCCACAGAAAACAACAAGTAAATATTATTAAAAAAGATCTCATATTCAGCGTTTGTAATGTTTATGGTGTCAGAGAATTTCAATTATAATGTACTTGTGATCAGGATATGAAATTTAATTAAAAATGAAATTGGTTTTAAAAGTGTTATTTAAATTTTATGATTTCTTTGTTTGTATTAAATAATATTATTTATAAATTTTTTTTATTTGAAATCATTTTCTGCTTGAAATCAAATAAATATGTGGATAAATTATATATAAATATATTATATAAATTTAATAATAGTATATAATAATATATCGAATTAGAATTTTTCTAACATGTTGTAATATTGACCAGGAAACGGAAAATAAATTATAAAAATAAATTGGTTTTTAATAAATAATTTAAACTTCATAAACTGTTCAACAAATATATTTATCTTTTTTTTTTAATTATGTCAATTTTCTTTTAAAGCTGTTGCTTGGAATGCAGATGAAAAAATCAACAGCTGTTTAAATTCCGGCTATAAAATAATTAATAATAATCATAATTTTTTATTAATTTCGTAAGTTTTTAATTAAGTTTTTTTGACTCAACGTAAGATTAAGTAGCAGTAATTACTTGCTGATGATGTAAGTTGTGCTTGTGATCAAGATTAAATTTCTTAAATTTAATTGATTTTTAATGGAAATTAAAATTATATTATTTTTAAAGTTTATTCAACTTTCTGTTATCATTACATTTTAATAAGTAATTAATTTGAAAAACAGTTTATTTGCAACTAAGAAACACACATATAACTGCAAAGTTTAAGATTTCTAGTTTTCCGATTGCAACCATGTTGCAATTACAACTTGACACACCGGGTGAATGTGATGTGGGGGAGGGGGGGGGGGCGGGGAGGGTGTAGATGCAACATGAAAACTCGCTAAACTAATAAACAATGCGTAACGAGCAAACGGCAAATGTGAGCAACAAATTGTCGTCTCTCTGTCTCTCTCATTGTCTCTCTCCCCCTCTCTCTCTCTCTCCACTGTTTCCCTCTGACTCTTTTCTCTTTCTATTGCCGTTGTTTGACTTACAATGACAATTTAGGCCAACCTGCAACTACAGTGAAGAGTTTAACTGCAAGTTGACAGAGGTAGTTGAGTAGGTTGCAGTTGCAGAAGAGAAATAGGTTAGGCTTCGAGCCGAGTTGTGGGGCAACAACCATAACACAACAAGAACAACAACAACACCAACACTAATCGAACGGGTTTTGGGTTTGGTTTTTAGCCCGACTATGAGTCTCAGTCTGAGACCGACTCCGACTGTGGTTTTGAGGTAACTTACCGCAGCATGTGCAGCCTCCGTGGGGTCATCGTTGGAGGGTGTTGGGGTATTTGGCTGTTGTCGCCACATCATCATTGTGGCATGGTCAGCGCCAGTTAGCCAATGGTCGCGCAGTCTATTGGCCAGCTCGCTGATCCGCATGCCCAGGACATCGATGCCATTCAGCTGGAGCAAGGTGTCCCCTATGCAAACTCCGGCCAATTGTGCATTTGATTCCGCCTGCACTCCGCTTACCCATGGATATGGGTCCCAGGGTGCCCGGCTCAAATTGAGGCCCAAGGCGCCATTAGGTGCCTTGATTGTGCATTGTTGCAGCATCGTTTAACTTGCAACTGAAATGGATAGAGACAGACAGAGAGAGTTCGTTAGACAGAGAGAGAGAGAGAGAGAGAGGGAGTGTGAAAGTTTGTGAAATCTTTGCTGTTGCACTGATTGTTGTTGACATGTTCAAGGTCGCACAAGTAGGTAATTTATGTCAAACAGCCACACCCTCCCCTCCCACAACACACTCATACACACACATACACATAATGGCTCGTAAGGAGGCAACTTTTGCTGTCTGCCTTGGCATAAATTTTGGCCCATTTTCAACACTTAAGACATGTGCCAGTCTCAAACACACACACACACACACACACACACCACTGTCTCTTCACACATACATATTTAATTATCAACACCCTCACACACACACACACACACACACACATTCACACAGATAACGATGCGTATTATTTTTTGAAAATGGGCGTCGGCGAACTGTGTTTTATTCGTTTAGCTAAGTGGGCGTGTCAACAGCATGTGCCACTTGCCACATTTGGCATGCCACTCACGTACACACACACACACACACGCACCAATACACTCATACTGTGTTGAGAGGCCACTGGACTCTGAGATATTGCCACCATCTTGCCATCTCTTTTTGCACAGTCTCGCTTTCTCACTCTTTTTGCTGCCTTCATTTCGGCACCTGCGTCGAAGCGCAATTAATTAGAATTCCTGTTGAAAGTTCCAGGGTTACGCCAACTAGGCCCAAAAATAAAGGAAAATCAAATAAGAAAATAAAAACAACAAAAACTTTTTGCAAACTGCTCGCAATTAAGCATACAACGCATCACTCCACACCGCACTACACCGCACCGCACCACACCGCACCGCATTGCAACCAGGTCAAAACAAAGTAGCGTAAAATTTGCGCAAATAAATCAAAAAAAAAAAAAAATGTTTGGCAAAAGTTTCAACACAATTCGGGCCGCAAACGCGTTAAATCAATTAAGATTACAGTTAAGTATGACAATATACATACATATATATGTACATATGTATATATAGAGAGCCGGAACTATATGCAGCAATTGATTGTACAGTAATTTCATGAATGATTTGCGCTGCGGCCACAATCAAGTTCAAGTATATCAAGTATACGCACTGAGGCCGCTGAGCGCGAAACAACAGCAACAGCAGCATCCGCAACAGCAACAACAACACTTTTATATACACTTTCATTTCATTGTATTTCATTTGTTTTTTTCTCAACTTTTAATTGTTGTTATTCTCATCCGCATTTGGGCAGGTGTCAAACGACACTCGCTCTCCACCTCTCTCTTTTTCAATAACTATCTCAAATTTATCGTATATTTATCTTTATCGATAGCTCTCCCTCTTTCTGTCGTTATATTTATCTTTAAGTGTATCTCTATATTTACCGTAAATTTCGTCTATAACTATCATCTTCATCTATAGGACAAACCCCGTTCTCTCTTCCTTTACATATCTCTCTATTTATCTTTAAATGTATCTCCATATTTATCTCATTGTTAATCTCAATTTCTGTAGTTAGCTGTATTTTTATTTTCATCAATCAGACAAACCTCACTTCCTACACACTTATCTCTCATTACATATGTGAATATTTATTTTAAGCCATATCATTGCATCTCAAAGTCTACTCACGACTCCATATTTGACTTTATCTGTATCTCAATATTCATCTATATTATTTGTATATATATCTTTATCTAATATTTTTTACGTTAATGTATTAATCTATAACTTTACCTCCAAATTTATATTATTCTCTGCATTTTGAATATATATCTATATATTTATCTTAATTTGTCAGACGCATCTCTGTCTTGCATTCTGTATTTATCTTCGAATGTATATTTATCTACATCTTCATTTTTATCTCAATCTCGCTCAAACCTCGCTCTCTCTCTCTTTGTGTATTTCTATATTAATCTTTATATATTTTTGTTTATCCTTTACCCTCCCTTTCTCTCTCTGTCTCTCTCTCACTATCACTCTCTTTCTCTATTTCTAACTATCTATATTTCTATAACTAAATCTTTATTTTTATCTTAACTCTTCAGAAGTCTACATATTCAACTTTTATCTATATCACAATATTTTCTCGATCTCTGTCTCTCAATCTATGATAATTTATGTCTATCTTTATATTTCTATTTTCATTTTCATTTTTTTTTTATTATGAATATATTTATATCTTCAGGTATATTTTCTATAATTGTCTCGAAGTCCCCCATTATCAAAATCTATCTCTTTTTTTGTGTTTCCCTATTCGCTCTTCAATCTGTATCTCTCTCCCATTGAATCTCATTATATTGTTTAATTTTTCAAGCGCTGCTAGAATTGTGAACTCGTCTGTACATGTGTGTGTCTGTCTCTCCGTTAATGAACGGAGTAAAACGAGCGTCCACTTCACTTCTTACTTGACATTGGCCATGAATTTATGTGGCCGTATGACGTCGGCGGGTTGAAGTGATTGTTTGGCCAAAACGACGATTGGTACAGTGGGTGGTACGTGAAATGGGGGATAATTAAGCCAAGGGCTTATGTTTAATTGTAATTAAATATAGAATTACAATTGCTATATTTAAATGTTGAATATCAATTGCAATTTGAGTGAAACGATGGAGAGATTATAAATGAAATCCACTGGCGATTTAATTGTTCATTTAGCGACGACAATCGCTGACAACACATTCCGCAACTATTTAATTAATGAAATAATTTATTGTTTGTAAGCACAGCTGAAAGTTGAGATTAGAATTTCACGCTAAACTAAACTCGCCACGTGTTCTGCTCCAATAATCCGTTTGCAACATTTGGTAAACGAGGCGCTATTTACCGTTCGGTGTAGTTACGAGTTCTTGCAATTGAACTTAACTGCTTTGGATTCAACTTGGCAAACAAAACGAACTAAACATAGTCGCGATCAGATAATAACTAAAGAGTCTCAGATAGCAACTGTTGCATGTTCGCATGAAGTATGATTCGAAGCAGCTGTAATGCAATTCACACACACCCCAACACACTTTAAGTTATGTGTAAGTATATGTAACACCAATATATGCATGTATGTGTGTCTGCTGTATATCTGTTAAATTAGCGCGGGTTTTTTTTTGCCGCTTTCATTTTCAGCCAATGACCAACAAGGCGAAACATAAACACAACAAACAACAACAACAACAATAACAACAGCTGAAACTCACACGAGAATTGCGTCACAGTTACACAAATGCAATAACAGCGAAAACAGCAACAACAACAACAACAACAGCAACAAAGGCAGAAAACGAAATGTATGGCAGAGACCCAGAAACCCCAAACGTTCAATAGTTGTTGCTGCGCATGCGCCACCGTTATCGCTGCCAGCGCCGCCGTCACGTCAGCGTCAGCGTCAACAGCACAGCAATTACATGGAGTAGCGTGGTTAGCGAACTATGCACTTCAACAGTTTAGATACGGTTCCTGATTGTAGTCTAAATTTGCAAATAGTATGCCTGATGTCAGGACCTCTATTGCGGGACGTCAATTAATCTGTGCTAATTTCTTACAAATCGATTAGAACACAATAAATTTGTATATCAAATGGTTTTTTTAGAGAAAATTTTATTAACTTAATTAATTAACATGCATTTCTGTTATCTCAATCGAAAGGTTTTCTTTAATGTCAAAAGTTAATTATTTAATAAGTTCACATTACTTTAAAATGAATTGACATATTCACATTACTATTCACATCATTGGGTCAATTAGTCCCAAATTTTTAGAAAATATTATAAAACAATTTCAAATTATAAAAAAATATTATTATTAGTGTGGAGGTCCAGTATGGAAATACTCAACCATAAGTTAATCAATTGAGTAGGTATACTTTATTTTAAATCTCATTAAAAACATTATTTTTACGATTTATATTTAAAATTAAAGTTGAGCAAAATTTGCGGCTCTTACTTATTTAAGTGCGCATATTGATGTGACCAGTGGTGTCAGCATATTAATATGGAATGCTGAACAGCTGATTGACTATATTAACTTCCTCCAGCGCGAGTTGCTTCTGTTAATCAGACTGATACACACTGATACATACACACACACGCACACACACACACTTATTCTCACACACAAACACACTTGCTCTTGGGAACACAATTAATTACTTCTTTGGCCATACGCAACAATAGAAAACTAACAATTGTTATAAAATAGTCTTAAAACTTTTACTTCCTTGTTAATCAAGCAACAAGCTCTGATTCAACAGCAAAAGCTTAAAAGTTATTGAAGTTGTTTAAGTTGTTGCTTGACCACATCCAAACAATTCTGAGCCCAGTCAAGTCAAAGCTCTAGGGCCAGCTGTTGGTGCAAGGTCATTTTGGCCATTAAAAAAGCCAAAGTTATTACACAAGAAAGGTTGAAGTGGCTTGCAGAGACCCCAAGGCTGTCCATTAAGCACAATCAAATGTTGCAAGACACTCACACACACTCACACAAGTTGCAACTGTCAATATATGTATATGTTACAACACTTACTGATTTATATATATTTCTTATTTAATAGGAAATTAATTTGCCGCACACGTTTAATTCTGCACACCGGTTGCCGCACTGCCACTTCGACGCGATCACGCAACTTGCGAGCGGCGCCTGCGCAGACTCAAAGAGCTCAAATCAGACTGTTGCTGCGGCTGTGACTGCGACTGTGGCTAACCCCAAAGACGACGTCGATCGCAGAATCTCACAGCTGGCAAGCTCGGCTACATTGCAAAGCGACCTCTGCTGGCAGCTTAAGCAACCAGAAGCTTTTGGCGTCAGCGCGTAACTAAAGTAAGCAGTGCAAACGATCGTCAAGCAGTTGAGTTTTTAAATCGTTAACATTGATTGTTTAAAGTAAATAAATGTTGAAATAAATTAATTGATTATTAAATATACCAAGAGATATATAAATAATGTAATATATTACTATGATATAATAATAACCCGAGTAATTTAAATTATTTATTCTGCCACACAATTTTAATTGAATGCGGTATTTTAGAAAACTTTCAACATTTTCTACTTTAATTGCCCTTGTTATTTGCTTGATATTGTACTTGAAATTGGTTATTTGCCTTCTTAGCCAATATTTGTATAATGGATGTGATTAATAAACAGCAATTGTTGTTGCCGCGGTCCAACCATGAACTCAAAATCAAACTCAAACTCATATTGCTTCCACACACTAATTGAAAACATGAATTTTTATGTTATGGTCTTCCATGAGTAGTTGTATATTTTGACATTCGAGTTGGCTACTGTGGCTACTTGAGAAGTTGTGGCCATAAGCAATAAACATTGTGGCGTTCTGAACTCATGAATGGGTCAATAAATTCAACCCGAAATTCGAAATCCGAAATCCAATTAAATGAAAATTAAAAACCTTAATCAAAGCCGAAAGCAATTCACTGCCATTTTTGGCAATCAAATGTGAACAGAAAATATTTCGAATTATGCAAAAATGTAGATTTGTTCAATTATGTCAGGTAATTGGTGTAAATCCACATTGAGTGAGTGCGACTGAGAGGGAGGGAAAGTGTGTTAGACAGAGAGAGGCAATCGTATTGGCCGTATTTATTTATTTATGCATGCTGTTTGGATGTTGTAAGTCGACACCTTTGGCGTTGCTGTGAGAATAATATTATTTTTACCATTTGCAATAATAATATTTTCAATTATGAACGCAATATGCATACATTTTTAACTCAATTAAATGTGCTTTGGCCAAGAGGCAATTGGCGTTAGAGCCCCAAGGAAAAACGGGGAAGAATCCATAAATAATTCGCACTGAAAAATGAAAAATGAAAAATATTTAAAGCATGCAGCTGCATGACTTTTCACCAGACTGCGCTAATTACACATATAATTTGTTAATTAATTCACTCATAAATTAATTCACAGCAATTTGATACACGATAGTTTATTGACGTGTTAATTATTCGATCATTTCGAAAGAGAAATGTTATAGACCCCAATCAACCTATGCAATCATAAATATATTTTATCGAATTATCTTTTGTCATATTAAATACAAAATTTTATCTGCCAAAGTCTTCTTAGGAAGACTAAAGAATTAAGTATTCAAAAATATTTTTATTTTCTTTCATTAGCAGTTGAAATTTAAGCAAGAATAGAATATTCTTATATTTATCTTGCAACTTAAGCAACTTAAGTTTGAAAATAATTTTAATATGGCGATGCACATATAATTTGTTGTTGCTTATTTCATGTTAATACATGTTAAAGGCGCCTTTTGTATATATTTTATTTAATCTATTTTCAAATATTTATCCGAAACTAACAATCTCTGAAATGTCTGATAATTATAGTCAAACAAAAAGATAAGCTGCATATACTTAAGATAAGTTCACTGTGTCTGCATTATTTTCTTTGTTCACCCATCATCACATATTTCCTACCCGAATTTTACTTAATTTTTTATAAATGCTACAAAATTTTCTTATGAATGACGTAGATTTGGGAATTCCAAATAAGAGTTACCCATATTTTTTGATGAATCGCAATTTATTTTGTTTCATATAATAGGTATTTGAGAAAATAATATTATATTTACTCTTACAAGCATTTTTTGTTTTTCTGCAATCAAACTACCAATATAACAAATAAATTTAGAAATAATCTATTTTTCAATTTTACAATTCTAATTTGGCCCTACTTAATTAACTGACACTGACCTTCAATGAACTTTAACTTTTATATATTTAATGAACTTAATATCACCGTTTGAATATTTTCTATTATTTTTATGATTTTGTTTATGAATTTTTGGCCAAATTGCTTGAATAAAATAAAATATAAGAAAATAAAATAAAATAAAATAAAATAAAATAAAATAAAATAAAATAAAATAAAATGAAATAAAATAAAATAAAATAAAATAAAATAAAATAAAATGAAATGAAATGAAATGAAATGAAATGAAATGAAATGAAATGAAATAAAATGAAAAGAAATGAAATGAAATGAAATGAAATAAAATAAAATAAAATTTAAACAAATTATTCTATATAACATCAAATTCATAATTCTCAATTTATATTATATAAGTTATAAATATTAAAAATTACCTTCATAGTTCTTACCAATTTTATTTTGGGTATGAGACAAATTTATTATGTTTAGACTTCAGTTTTTTTTTAAATTTATTAATAGAATAAAAAATATATATTTTTAATTTTATATTTAATAGCCTTATATATTTTTTATTAAATATTGGCTAATTGACTCTAAAAATATAATTAAATAGTTTCAATTTTAAATTAAATTTATATAAAATAGATATATATTATATCATTTCCTTTAATTCTAATTCAATAATGTGAATTTCAAATTAAATTTTTATCAAATTGAAACATACATATATTTTTGCCCTCTCTGCTTCTCCAATGGCAAAATCAACATCATAATGAAAGTGTCACACCCACAATTTATTTTTGTATTAATTCCACACAGTTGACAAGACAAGTCTTTATTATTTGTTTAAAAATACGAGTATTCGACACAAAATCTCGCCAACTGCACAAATAAATGTACAATCATTTTGAACAGTCGTCAGATAATCAAACATAAACTCTAACACAAATATTTTCCAAGCTAATGGATTCACTAATTTCCAATGCGTATACGTAATTCTCTCTGGCTCTCTCCCCACCTCTTCTCTATCCACCTCTCCTCTCCACAACTCTCCACTCTCTGTTTGACGGTCTTTCTCTCTATTGACCTCAGCTGTTTGAATCCGCTCTTGGCCACTATGAAACGTATCGGTGCCAACAAATTTTTGAAATCTCCCAAAAAAATAAAGCAGCAACAAATCGAAATGAAGAAAACAACAACAATAACAGTATCAACAACAAAAACAACAACAACAACAGTAATGACAATAGCACGTTGAATGAACAAGTCAAGTCGGAGTCTGCTGAGACTGTTGATGCTGTGCGAGCTCGCAAAGTGTTAACCTTATAGCTGAGCATAGAAACTCGACTGAACAGACCGGCAGAGAGACGAACAAGCAGACAGACAGACAGACAGAGAGGCGGACAGACACCGACTGTTGTCAGTTAAGCAGTTGAAGCAATTCGCTTTCAGCTCAAAAATTCTGAGGCAGTTTGTTGGCTGGGAGCGTGCCGTGAACACGTACCTCTTTCATTGGCTCTCCGTGTTGGTGTTTTTTGTTATTTCTACTTTGGTGACAGAGCACTAAAAACTCTAAATACGGCTAAATAGATACTTGTATATTGGGGCACACGTGTTCGTTTAATGCAGGGGTCGAACAAAGTAACCTCAGATGCTGAGACACCGTCGGTCCGTCTCTTGAAGATACCGCGCGCCGCTCCGCAAATCGAGGAGTACGGTTTCCGTCTCAGCCGTACCAAGTGGGATCCATATCCATGGGTATATCCATCTGTGTAGTTTTAACAATACGATTTGGAATTATGTTTAGCTTTCGTCCAGGTTTGCGAAGTTGCCAGTGGCACACCTGCCTCATTGTGCGGCCTCAAGACCGGCGATTGCATTTTAAAGGTCAGTAACGCTCTCGATTCGCCCAAGTGGAGTACTCGTCTCAATAGTTCTCCCATATCATGTGTAGTATATATAGTATATATAGAAGTTATCATTTCTAAATTGTTTTGTCTAGAACACGAACTCTCCACATGTGTGTAAACCGTTGATAATCATTTGGTGTCACTAATTGACTACACTGCGAGATTAACAGAGAAATTACTAAGTCAGAAAATTTTGTAGAATTCGTAAATCAACTAACAAACAATAATTTTACACCATTTGTTTAATTAATTAACAGCAATAGGCTGTCGATACTCAAATGACAAACAGTATATTATTCATTCGCATTACATATTTTGATTGTTGCACAATCATCGAAGACCGTGAATTGCATAAAGAGTTCACTTCGAGCCGTTAAACGTTGTCTGCTCATGTTAACAGAACGCTGTTGCTTAACAGAGGCCGTTGATTAACAGCGTGCAAGCAGTTAAACTGCTTACAGCACAGCCAGCATTGAAGCAGTGCAGTCGCAAAACATGCACACTGTTGAAAAACAAGCATTAGAAACATATTAATCTGCTATATTAATGATTTTATTTTAATTATAGAAAAATTTTAAGGTTTACTTTGAATTTTTATAGTCAGAAATGTATTCTCTTAATGACTAAAATCATGCAAAAGATTCCAAAAATAATATTAAATAATCAATACACTTACAAAAATGCCGTTTATATAACACTGAAATTAAAACCATTAATAATAAATTTTGTATTATTACAAGGATTAATAAAACAACTATTTTTAAATTAATTATAATAATAATAAAATACATGGTAATTGATAAATTTATTAGTTTTGTCTTCTAAAAAAACTTATAATTACATAGAAGAATAAATATAGTATATATAACACTTGTAATTAAATTGTATTAAAATGATAATGTTAACAAATGAATAGCTAACTACCTTATACATAATTTTTAATTTGAATAAAGTCAAATTCAATTCAAATTCTAGAAAATTTTATTTCTTATCAATTCGATTTTTCTATAATATTATATTTTTCTGTCTAAATTAATTATTTTTAACTGATAAGATATCATTTAAAATTAATAATGTTTCTTAAATATGCTTATTAAAATTCTCTAACTTTCAAGTTAAAAAATATTTTATTATAATTATAATTATTATTTTTATTAATATTTTATTATTATTATTATTATTATTATTATTATTATTATTATTATTATTATTATTATTATTATTATTATTATTATTATTATTATTATTATTATTATTATTATTATTATTATTATTATTATTATTATTATTATTATTATTATTATTATTATTATTATTATTATTATTATTATTATTATTATTATTATTATTATTATTATTATTATTATTATTATTATTATTATTATTATTATTATTATTATTATTATTATTATTATTATTATTATTATTATTATTATTATTATTATTATTATTATTATTATTATTATTATTATTATTATTATTATTATTATTATTATTATTATTATTATTATTATTATTATTATTATTATTATTATTATTATTATTATTATTATTATTATTATTATTATTATTATTATTATTATTATTATTATTATTATTATTATTATTATTATTATTATTATTATTATTATTATTATTATTATTATTATTATTATTATTATTATTATTATTATTATTATTATTATTATTATTATTATTATTATTATTATTATTATTATTATTATTATTATTATTATTATTATTATTATTATTATTATTATTATTATTATTTTTATTATTATTATTATTATTATTATTATTATTATTATTATTATTATTATTATTATTATTATTATTATTATTATTATTATTATTATTATTATTATTATTATTATTATTAATATTAATATTATTATTATTATTATTATTAATATTTTTATTACAACGATTACAGATAAATGGAATAGATATTGTTGGAATGCGTATGTCGGATGTTGCCAAGTTAGTGAAAAGCCAAAAGGACTTCGTGTCTTTCTTATGCTGGAACAGTGAGTCCTCCTGCCAAACAGATTGTGATGAAAATGTAAGAAATTATTTACAGAAAACATCAGTTCTCGTTGATAAAGACTATAAAAATTTCAGAGCATCTGCTGTGTGCCGATGCCCACCAGTCTGACACGTCTGGTCACGATTGTGGACAGCATACTGAAGGTCATCGAATGTCCTGTGTGCAATGCAACGATAAGTCCTCCCGTCATGCAATGCCACAATGGCCATTTGCTGTGTCTCGACTGTCGCATTCGTTCCGAGAAGTGTCCCATGTGCCGGGGTTTCTTTACGCCCATTCGATCCGGAGTTGCCGAAGATATATATACCATCATAGCCGGCGTATTCGAGCATTGCGAGACTGATGGCAAACTGAGACAGAGGATCTTTGGCAATGCGGATTCGAGGAAACCCAAATCGAACAATGAACAATGCAATTGTCGGGGAGATCCTTCGCTCAAGCAACGCAAACCAATGCGACCAACAAATAAAATCTTCACAAAATTATTACAGGCCAAAGCTGGCTCCTTGGAGAACCTTTTCCAATGTAATGCCGCCAAGCTTGTGCGTGCAGAGCCAACGGACAGGGGATTCAGTGTGCTGCCATTGAGTGGATCCATTGAAAAGGGACATCAGCCAGGATTAATAGCGGCAAGAACTTCATCATCAATTCGGAAATGCACAAATGACTTACAACAGATGCATGGTCTGTCAGCTGAATGGAATGCCACAATCGATGCCCAAGCTGATGCCCATGGTGGTGTTCATGCCAAGACAAATGGTGGACAAGGACAACAACAACAGCAACGAGAAGCAGACATTGTTCGGCGAATAGACTTGACTCATATTGGGGGGCAGAATGCGTCTGTGGTGGCTGCAACAGTCCCGTCAATTGTCAATGAGTTATGGCCAACCACCGACCCACCTGTCAAGTCACATTCAAAGTCCTTTGACTGTGCGCCTCTTACTGCTACGAACAGTGGCGTCAGCAGGGGGTGAGGTATCAAGAAACAAAAAATAAAGTAAAAAAAAATAATAGAATTTAAAAAAAACGTTAATAAAAAATATTGTTAAATTAATTTGTAATTTAGAATTTAATTTAAATATTTTTATTTCAGACCCCCTTTGGTTTTTCTTTGAGCCCCACCCATGCAAGTGCGTATGCCAAATCCGAGAAGCTCTTCTTGCAACAAATCCGCTTTCCATTTGCTTTGAGCAATCGTGTTCGTATTCTAACCAACTTAATCAGCTTTCGAGCACTTATCAGTTTTACGCTTTGCACTTGTGTCCTTCACTTTTTCTTCTACTAATTAAATTAAATTCGAGTTGCTTTTGGCTAAAGTTTTCTTATCGTACGACGCTGACCGACAGCAGAAGCAGAAGCAGAATCAGTCGCCAAAGCAAATGAAGAAAGAAAAAACAACAACATCTGAGAGTGTTGGGAGAGAGCGGTGCGAATGCTCTGCTCCTCAAGTCAAAGACATTCATTCAATGGCCCGAGCTGACAAAGTGCATAAAAGGAAATTCTAAAATGCTGCGCTCTCTTTCACACACTCACTACTCAATAACTCTCTCTGCAGCCACTCTGTGTCGTTCTCTCACTCTCTCTCTCTCTCTCTGTCTCTCATTCATTCGGTATATTCTCTCTCTGGCTGTCAGTCAAGCTCAAAGATGAACGATGAACGCACTGCAGTTGCTGCAGTTTGACTTAAGTCAAGTGAATATATTCATTTCTAAACGCTCGAATGACTCTTTGTTGTTTGGAGTGTCCCATTCATGAATGCAATGCAGCTTCATTAATAATAATCATGGTAAACTAGGTTCAACTTCGAGAGCTTCCCTGCTAATTCGACTGCATTCATTTTCCACATTTCAGACTAGATAAATAATAATTTTCTATTTCCAGTAGAGAATCAAATGCCATTAACAATCAATAGGCCTTTGCTAAGAACTTATTGATATCCTGTGGTAAATATATTTTTGAAAAGGACTTCTCTCAATATTGAACTAAATATACTTTATACAACAGTTGGTTAGTACCTATATAAATAATATCGATAACATTCAACAGGTCATAACTAAATTGATTGACACCATGTCCTGACGCATTTAAGTCCAGGGTATCCTCACTTAATGATGTCCTGCATAATGAGCTAAATATATTTTTATTATAGAGAAAGTTAGGTTCAATTTAAAAGTCTTTCCTCCTGCTGCCACAAGCAGCAGACACTGCTGTCCTGGCTTAACGGCTGAAAGGAGTAGGTGGCAGGAGCTGGAGCGCAATTTTCTCTCATGTCTGGCTCAGATTAAAACGTCATCAAAACCGGAAGTGGCAGTTTAATTTAAGCGCGTTAATTGAATTCTATTTTCCAGCACGTCGGCCTGTTGATGCGCCAGACTGATTTAGACTCAAATGCTTTTGTGTTGCCCACAAATACTATTGGCACAGAAAGAGTCGAAGGAGGAGGGGCAGGAGCAGGAACAGGCAGAGGCTGCTGCTCCTGCTCCAGTTCCTGTTCCTGCTGACTGCATGAGAAGCCAGATCCATACTGATTGCCAAAGACATGGCAATGGCAACTGCATTCTCTAGGCTTCGGCAAACTTTAATTACAGTCAGTATCCTTGCTTTATTATGCAGGCAGGCTCCAGGAGAGTGGTGGCACGATTGTGAATTAAAAATGGTGAACGCCAATTGTGTAAATTGCTGTTATTGTTGCGTTTTCCCGCAAACAGCAGAGTTTTCTTTTTATTTTTTTTGCTGCTGTTGCTGCTGCTGTTTGATTTTCCCAGCAGCAAGGACATCATCAATGGCGACTTGAATTCTGTTTATAAGTTTGTATGCTGTAAATTCTCTAATTGCATTTCATTATCTGCGTGTGGCAAGTGTTTCACTTCAAGCTGGCCAACCATTCAGTCCGACATCCTGGCAGACATCCTTGCTGCCATCTATCCGTCCATTGGCAGCATTAATGAGACCCATGTCGATTGCGTTTGCGGTGCATTTGCAATTATTTCGATGGCTTGTCGCTCAATGCACTGAAATACGCTGCGAATCAAACTTAATTATAATTAATTATGCCAGTCATCGGTCTCTTTCATTCTCTCTCTGTCTCTGGATAGAGCATCTCGCTCTAGTGTAGTACTTTGTTAAGTTGGATATTTTGATGAAGTTGCAGCTTAAGCTTCAACTTAAGCTTGGCCTATTTTGCAACATGCGGCGTATACGCGATTTTGCGTGGACATCTCGCATACGCCATGTGTGCCGGCAAGTTGGCAACATTGTGGCCACCGTCAAAAAGTGGAAGTGGCAAGTGGCAGCATGCAACAGTCTTTAAAATCCTTTAATGACGCAGCTGTTGCCACACACACATACACATACACATATACATGCAACAAACTGAAGAGTCTTTGAAAGTTTGCAATGTCTGGGGCTGGAAATTTTGCTTTCCTTTGCTTTTGTTGTGGCTGACTTGCTATTGTTGCTCTCAATTGTTGTTATTGTTGATGTTGTTTGTTGTTGTTGTTGGTCTTTAAGTGCGACAGCAAGTGAACATGTGCGGTTCTCATAAATTTAATGCCAAAAGAGCATTTTAAGCACGCCGCCGGCAGCCATTCCCATCCTCAGCTCCATCTTCATCTTCAGTGAGCCTTCTAATTACGCTCATGGAAAAACTTTTCGCTCTATGATATATGTATGTATGCATAAAGCGACAGTGGGAAGGCAAAAGTTGGAGGAATGACCGGCCAGGGAATACCCTAGACAATCAGTTCTTGAGCAATAGATGTATTTATAAATTATGCATTGTAGCTAAATACACTAATCACACTATGTGTTAATTTATAAAAATTAATACACCAAATAAATAGAGCATATTTTTCAAATATGTTGTAAACTTCTATAAATTAATTTTATTTCCAATATCTTCAATTTTTATGTAAAAAGATGATAAATAATTAAGTACATTAAGAAATATAAATAAATTAATAAGTCCCATTTATTCAGGCCTCCATAAATTTCGAGTTCTGGCATAGGTATTAATCCTTTTCTAATAAGATTGGAAAACAGGCCATCTCATTTATTTTCAGATATCAATCTGATGATTAATGCATATATTTCATTATATTGATTTTTATTTGTTCTTACTATTTAAATATCCAACATTTCAATGACTCATATTTTTTTAATACAATTACATTTTAAATTTATTTACTGTTTTTTGGAGAGGCAGACTGTTGTCATCAAGAGAAGATGATAATTATTTTTTGTCAAGTCGAATATCCACAGAAGATATATTTTATTGATTATAAAATTACAAAAATAATAGATATATACGTGTATATTTAGTTAAGCCATTAAACACTTAAACACAGTCATATATGGTTTCGACTACCAAATATTTAAATTAAACAATGAATTATTCTTAATAATACTTGAAAAAAGTTCACTTCCTTTAAGGTATCCTCACTATCCTCCCTAATATGAGTTACCACAAAAAATTTGTCAATATTAGATATTTCATAATCGATTATTTCCAAATAATTTTAATTTTTGTTTAGATTGTTAAGTACTTTCTCTATTTAATCTGGAATTTTATTATTATTTTTTCTTATATTATAAAGCTCTTTTACGACCTTGTGTTTTAGTTCATTATTAATTATTGTCTGGTTTCTACAGATTTATCACTTATGTATTTCAAAAATATAATATTGAGATCATGATAATATTACTACTCCATAGAAGTACAGGGTATCGCAGACCTAGAAAACTTTTCACTCATGCCACCATGCCACATACGAGCTTCTGCTTTTGGTGTTCCGGTAATTAATTTTGTAAAGGTAGCGGTACATGTAACGGTAACATATGGGGCAGGCATTTTGAGTGAAGCACAATATTTCAATAATTTTGTATGCGAGTAAGCCAATACTTTGGAATCGTGAATGGGAAATCATTAATTTAATTAAAAATTAAAACGTGTCTGCAACTCCTCTCCCAATTCATGCAAAATGTCAACTGAAATACGCCCGTCAATGCGCAAACTTAATTACGAACATGTGAGGGGATCACCCCCCCAACACAACCCCCACTCCACCCCCCACAGTCTGTTTAATTACATTATGAAATGATTTCAGATGCATTTCATAAAGAGTCATTTTGAAGTGGCATGCATCCAGGTGAATACAGCTCGTTTCACCTGTCGACTCGGCACATTTCATATTGAGATTAATTAATTGAAATATCAATATATTTTGTTTGTTTTCGCATATTTTATTTTATATTTAAATTTATTTTTTATCCCCTTGCCAGACTAATTTAATCACACTTTGTTCAGTGGCGCTAAAACCCCAAAACCGTCGCACAACAATTACATGTGAAAAGCATTCGGAAAATGCCGAAAGTCGTAAATTAAAATTTTCATTGATTAGAAAATTGTAAATGCATGGAATTTCTACTCCACTTTCGTATCGTAGTTGGGCAATCTTTCGATTTGCATAATTGCCAACTTTCAAAACGACACAAAAACGCACTGTAAATCCGCCATGAAAGCAAGGGGGGTGGGAGTTGGGGGTGCCTAACGGCCATTTTGGAATACGGCGGACATGTTGCTGCCCAATGGAGCTGAATATCGCGAGGCGCCACATAAATATGAAATATCCAAAAGCACGACACGCCGCACGTTGAAGCGGCAACCATAAAATGTGAGTTACTTCACAACCTCGGTCAGGATGCCCAATATCGTGGTCAGGTTCGTTTTTTAATTAAAAAGTGCGAAAGGGGCCGACATTGTGCCGAGAATATTCGTGTTGAAGATATCCCTTTAGAAAAAAAATATCCTCGGCATTGTCGAGGATAATAGCTGCAACAATGTGATGAAACTGTAAATAAGATACAGAGTATCTACAGTGTAAAATCATATGTTTTTTAATATTTGGTTTGCTCTGCCTTTCATTTACTTACAAACTGATTTCAAATATATATACAGAGTGGAATAAATTACTAAAAAATAATATAAAATTGTTTTATACATGTGAGCAAAAAATCCCTAATTGTTTAATTTTAATTTTTTTTATAAAGTAATTTACCACAGGCATAGAATTTCTAGAGAAATCTTTAAATTCAATATGTAAATAAATATATTCATATATTAAATATTTGAGAAATAATTTATTTATATTTTAAAATATTTATTTATCTAATGTTATTCGATAGATAAGTATTCTAGAATATATTACAGAATATTTTTAAAGTATTTATTTTTTTAAATGTTGGTCGATAAGTTTTATTTCTCAAAAAGAAATGTATATAGTCTAAAAACAAATTGTTGCTTAAAAAAACATTATCGTCAATATTTTTTCACAGTTGAATATATACAAAAATGTTGTGAAATAAATACTATAAATCCTCTCGCAATCGAAATAAACAAATTTCAGTATTTTTCGCTGCTCAAAAATTTACATTTTTATAAAAAATAATGCTACTTGTGTAATCTGGTTAGAAGAAAGAGCATAAAAATGCTTTTTTTTAAGCTTTTTCAAAAACTGTCTCTAGTATTTTTGCTGTTAAAAATTCTCATTTTCTTAACTCTATTCATTCTTAACTCTATTCTTCAAAATCTTTTTTCATCTTATTTTTTAATATTCCAAAATTCTTCTTTTTATAAAAATAACCATATTTGGAATCAGGCGAGAAGAATGACAACAAACAATTTGTTAATTTTAACTCTATTTATTAAAATATATTTTAGTATTTTCTGATGCTCAAAAATTCTCATTTTTGTATAAATAACAATATTTTAAATTTAATTTTTAGTTTAGCTTAGAAGAAATATATTCTAAACTTTCGCATTCTTATTCCTCCAAATATCTTAAATAAAACCTCAAAGTCAAAAGATAAAAGGTGATTTTAAAAAATTTTTGAAAAAAAAAAAATAAAAAATGTATATTTTTTCCAAATTTATTATTATTATTGTAGATAAAATATTTCCCTGGATTATTTCTTGTTAACCGTTTTGTAAAAAATAAAATTATAATAAATTTTTTTTTTCGAAATTTATTATTGTAGATAAAGTACTACCCTGATTTTTTTCATGTTAACCGATTTGTACAAAATAATTATATATATATGTTTTTCGAAATTTATTATTGTAGATATTATTAATTTATTATTGTAGTATTACCCTGTTTTATTTCGTGTTAACCGTTTGCATAGTATACCTATGCAGTATTTAGTCGGTGCACGTTTAGAAGTGCCCTTAGGGCGGTACTTGTGGCGCCACTTCCATAGAATGTATATGTGTATATAAAGTTGAGGTAGTTGGGGGCGTTACGAGTATGGAAACCTACGCGAGGTTCGCTGATTAACAAAAATAAATTTTTAGCGATTTTTGGTATGGCAATTACTTTGGACCGCCAGTCGCCATTTTCATAAAGCTCGATGGCCCCAAGCGTGTGTTTGGGGGTGGGTGTTGTTTGTTTATGTGTGTGTGTGTGTGTGTGTGTGTGTGTGCGGTGAGGATTGTTGTCGGTTGAGCGGTTGAGGGGGATGGGATGTGAAAATATTTAACTCCCACTGTGTGTATGTTGGTTTGTGTTATCAACTTTTGCACTTTAACCTCAAATAGAGAGGAAATACGACCTCTGCAACCACCCACCCCTGTATTCCATACCTCGCATTCGATCGCAGTCTCTCTCTCTCTCTCACTCTCTCTTCTACTGACCACTTGTAGCCACAGCGTGCAGTCCTCTTCAATTCAAGAGAGAGAGAGAGAGAGAGAGAGAGAGAGAGAGAGAGATTGAGAAGGGGAGTGTTAGAAAGAAAGAGAGAGGCGGCATCGAGTCAAAAATTGGGCTGCTGCTGCTCATGTTTTATGTGTATATTCGTTTGGCGTCGTTGCATGTTCTCTCTCTGTGTGGCACTGCTTTTAATTGCTTTACATTTTGTTGTTTATTTTTTTCTGCCATTGTCAACACACACACACACTCATATACAAGTGTATGTGTGTGTATCTATGTGTGGTTGGTAATGAAGGCCAGTCTCGGCCTGCATATTAACTGACAAACTCGCAGTGCTTTTAAATGCATAGTGCGGCTCATTTTAGCTCCATCTCTGCACCGCCTCCATCCCTCATCTCATCTCCTGCCACTCCCCCACACATCCCCACTCTCCTACCCCCCCTTGCCCGTTCCCTAAGCATATTTAGTGTTATTGTCGTACAACGAAAACAGAGCGTCCGTCAGGTTGTTCATGCAACTAAAAGAGCTGCGTAGTAGCGCAGAGGCGTTAGTGTGGGCGTGGCATGTTGCATGTACAGCATGTTGCTAGCGAAAACAAATTTTTGAAGCAGGGCTTTCATTGTCTGTCATAAGCATAAATGGTTATTAATATTAAAGTTCATAACAAGGACGCTACACGACTATCCTCTGCCCATTTTACAGTCTGTTGCTATTGCCACTTTACGATCCACAGAGATCCCTGTTTCGTCCTTGTGCTCTGTGTTCACCATTAAATATCCATTGGGTGGTTTGGGATGGTGGTGGGGAGGAGCCAACTAATTAATGCAATTGCACATTTGAGCCTTATTATTTTCTATAAACAAAAAATTAACTCATTTTTATTCTCACTCGGCAGCTCTTGCTTTGCCTTTCACTCTGTGTTCCTCGATTTCTCTCAGTGTAAAATTATGAACTGCAAAACACAAACATCCAACTTAACAAAGGCACTTCATTTAGCTTAATTAACTTGAAAGCAATTAAACCACTTGATTACATAAAACGTTGGTAATTTAATTTATATATATTAAGCTTGTATGAAAAATTAATATAGTTTATATGAGATTTACAAATTATACATTATATAGGAGCAAGTGTATTTAATTTAAATTGTAAATGAAACATATTTGGTATTTCTCTAATATATTAAGGAATTAATAAATTAACAATAATTTTAATAATTATGTTATTAAGACATATTGTCATTAAAATAATTCTATTTGTCTTGCCTTTTGTGAGAGTTAAAAGCCAAGAGAAATTTCTCTTTATGTATAAATAGAAAATCTACAAATATATATAAATTAAATAGTGCAATAATTGATAATCGTACTATTTTATAACTTTTTTTGTCATGTTTTCATTATAACGAATTAAATCAATGATATTTATCACTTATAGTGATCGTAACTTGACATATCACGAAGGAATGTTTTATTGATGAGATTTGAGTAACAAAAAAAAATAAAAATCGTTGATATATGAATAATATTTGACACAGGGTATAGCTATGCTCTTTGAAGAGAGCTAAACAGGGTATTACAATATTACGCGTATGTATGTAACACACAGAATGTCGTTTCCAATCCCATGTAAAATATATATTCTGACTCTGGATAAGTAGGGAATTCAATTGAGGCCTATTCGTTTGTCCGGATATTAAAAGAATAGCATGACGAATTTTAATCATTGTTATACCCTGTAATCTTTGTAAAATATCTTTGAAGCCGATCGATGTGTCTTGTTTTCATTAGCCATAAAAGAATTAGTCTTAAAATAATGTCTTCCAAATCAAATGAATTTTACTCTAAAATTATATATATATACAGTTGCGAAAAAAAAATAGCACCACCGACCAATTCAATTTTTAAATTGGTGTTACAGATACATCTGTAAGTTTACAAAGTTTCTAACAACATTTTTAGATTCGGGAGAGTCCCTAGAAATTATGAATTAAAAAATTTTTATAATTATATATACCGTTTCTAAGAAATTTGACAAAGTTTACTGAAAAGCCATAAATACAGCGAAAAAAATAATAGCACCACTCTTCCAAAATGACCTTAAAACTAAAAAATATTCATAAAAATGTAACAAAATCACTGTTTATAGTTAATTATATACTAAACTTAATATTTTTTTAAGTTTTTGTATTTATAGGTGTACCGATATTTTAGATATTCACAGTAGAAAGGCATCAAGTCTAAATGTTAAAGTTCTTGCACTTATTTGAAGGAATTTGGCTCCAGGACTTCTGAACGGTGGTCCAAATGACTGCAATCTAGTTGGAGTCAATGTAGAAACTCCCCACTTATGTCTGACCACAAGTTCTATATAGGATTACGCTCTCTAGGTAGTCCAGACCACTCCATATGAATCAGTGAGCTCCCGTAAAACCATATTCTTGCATTTCTACGTGAATTTTTGCTGTCAATATCCTTTTGGAACACCAAAAACAGATGTATTTCATAATCTACAATGAACACTTCACTGTTTCCATTCAGTTAAATAGGGCGTGTCCGCCCAATATGGGTATTGTGACATGTATTCTATATCGTCCATAGTATGAACAACGTGACCATATCATCCCACAGGACCTTTATGAACCTTCCGGTGTATTGTGGGCTTAAAACTTGCTTCTAACATATCGGGGAGACACTTGAATATCAAAAATTTTGATGTTAGAATATTCCGATCCTTAAATATTCCTAGATTTCTCTTTCTGCCAATTTACACGTCCCCAAGCAAACCTAAGATGCTTAGTAATTGGTCCGGCATTCGAGAGTGAATCCTTTCTGAGGACTAAGACTCATAAATTGTTAGCTCTAATATATCTTCGAAGTCCTTTCATAATTGCATCTTTACTAAGGTCCTTCCTTAACTCTGTATCGGCTCGTAAAGATCCCTTATTGCCCCCGTCCATCACATAATTGGCGTTTTACGGGGCCAGGGCTTCTTTTTGTCCCGGATTTTCGGACTTTTTGTGGATGATTATTGCATTTCGGACATTTTTATTGGAGTATCCATAGATTTCACAAATATTTCTGTTTGAACTTTCACTAGACATAGGGTTTCTGATGATTCGTCGATTTAGCCCCCAGACCAGGTGTACAAGCCCCATTTTGCAGCAAAATTTACGAGTGATCTCTGATTTAATGATCCAATATGTAAGCTCCAAGGCTAATCTCAAAAATCCATACCTTTTATCGAGAGAAATATAAGATTTATAACGGCTATAACTCAATATATGCCAGCGGTGCTATTATTTTTTTCGCAAGTTCTCACGTATATTTTTACATAATGTCAAATAAATATATATAGATCGGCCCTCCATTCAAAGAAAACTTTTTTATTTCATAGAAGAAATATTATACTATGAATAGAAAACAAAATTTTTCAAAAAATTTGAAAAGGAACTATTGTTTCTTCGTTTGGGAAAAAACATTTTGCAGTGGTGCTATTTTATTTTTCGCAGCTGTATATATTATTATATTTTATTTTTTTTTTTAATATTATTTATTTATTATTATTTGTTTCCATTATTATTAAAATAATAAATAATAAATATTATATTATTTTATATTATATTATATTTTACTAAATATTAATTTTATTTTTTTCAAGAGCGACTTTTCAGACACTATACAAAAATATAAGCTCCAGATTTAGCTTATAGGGTTTTCAATATCAAATGGAGAATAAGATTATTTTCCAATTACGCCCACATAACGAAAAAGTTTTATAACTTTTTCAGTGTGCAGATACTGTCATGAATACTTCCTATATACATAAATATAGAGAAACTGCCATAAATTCTTCTCGAATCTGAGAGATTGATTCTATATTCCATCAACCTGTTTGATGCGTAATGAATCAATTAAAAGAAAATTAATAGCAGAATCTGCATGTCAAATGATTTCAGACTTAAGCCGCTTTTTTATGTTAAATTAAGCGTTAATTATACGAAATACGAGGAACGAGTGAAATGCGAAATATGCGAAAAAGACGAATTAAATCGTAATTAAGACATGTTGTCTACCGTAATGTCTGTAAATTGTATCTGACCCAACAATATTTAACTTGATTCCCTTGTGACACCCTCTGAATAAATATCAGATACATTGTTGATATCTCATGAAGTACTTGTTGACATACTTAAAACCTATTACTTATAAAAACATAGTTTGAAAGTAATCTAAGTTAGAATAAAGAAAAATGTGTTGTGAATTATAAAATTAAAACATTTACTTTCAAAATAAAACAATAATTGCCCTAATAATAAATGCACAAATTATGAATTACGGAAAATCACACAAATATATTTACTGGTAAAAATACATATATTTAAAAAATATATTTAAATTTATTAACTAAACATAGTATTGGCGATATTTTTATAAAGTCAAAATGTCTATTAATTATTTCTTTTTAAAACTTATGTGAAAAGTGAAATATTCTGTGATAAGATTATAACATAATTATTCTATATATTATTTATATATTTATTATTTATTCATATATATTTATTAATATTAGAATGCATGTTAAGCAATAAATTTAAAAGTTATTTCTCCGCAAAAATAAAAAGATTTCAAATAAAAATTAATTTTAATTTAAAATTGCTTTGTAATTTTATTTTATTATTTTGGTAACTCAATTTTGGCAATGGTAAAATATTTATATAATATTATATCTATAACTAATATAAAATACTTTTTTTATTCGCTATACCCCCCACCCCTTGCACTCAGAAACAAAAGAGTCTTAATAAATTATAAAGAAAATTAAAAATTAAGAAATAATCAATTATATATTTTTGGGTACGCGGAAGAGTCTCGATAAAATAATTAAAAATTTAAAATATGCTCAAGTGTCGAAAAATCAAAAACCCATTTTAAAATGAAGAAAATTTATTTAAATTATAGATTTGCTAAAAATTTCGCAAATTTAACAATTAAATAGATATATGCTAATTAATTGTAATTATTATTAATAATTTATAATTTTAATTAATGTTATTAATGTAGATTAATTTTCGCTGGGAAGACATTGCAAATCACTGACAAACAAATTTGAATTGAGGAACGTTTCTGTGCGTCTTAATTGTGCTTAATTAGTAGATGCTTAATTAATTAATTAAAGTAAACGATATTAATCGAAAACAATTTCGAGTGGAAAACGAATCTATGTACACATGTAGATGAATTTACTTAAAATATACTCAATTTGGCTGAGATCTTTGGATAAGAAATATAGTGCACTCCTATGGTAAATATTATTAATAACAATTTATATGAATTGCATTTCATATTGTTCAAAATTATCGCAGGATATCTGCGCCTGATCCTGGCTATGCAGAGCTGAGCTCTTGTCGGTGGCCTGAGTATCGAATGCATCTGTGAGATACTTTCGCACATATTCAAAGGATACGAACTCGTTGAGTTGACAGTTATTGGTTGTGGCAGTGGATGTGGCAGTGGCATCAAAGGCACTTGCCACATTTTGTTGCTCGCGAATTGGCATTGTGCCACTTAGCAGTTGTTCGAGTTCATTAAATTTATTAAAGTTATCAGCGCAGTTACTGCCACTGCCACTGTTGCTGTTGCACTTGTAATTGTTGCTGGTGGTGTTGCAAGTGCTGAGCGTATCTGTGTCCGTTTCCGTTGCACAATGTATATTAATGCCTTCAACACCTTCGCAGCCGTCACTGGCATTGCCAATGGGATTGCCACAATAATATCCAAAGCCGGCATACGTTGATGTTGCAGTTGCAGCAACTGTTGTTGCCGTATTGTATCTGCTTGCCTCACAACTGTTTGTCGCTGGCGTCGTGGCTGCCACATCATTTTGGTTGCGCCCGATGATGACAATGCAATTTGACAACTCATTAAATTTTATTGAATTGTTATTAGTTGTTGCAACATTGGCAGTGTCAATGCTGCAGGCATTGCGGTTACCAATTGATGCCACACAGCCCGACGTTAGCCGTTGCAGGAGTCCCTGCGCCCCATTATCGTCGCCATCCTGGACACCACTTTGCAACGCATCACTACAGCTATTGCTGCGCTGCGGGCGGTCCTGCCCCTCCTCACTCGCGACACCTGCCACATGCGTCGCTCTATTGCCCCGCAGTGTTAATGCTGTCGATTCGGAATGGCGTCGAGTCTTGGCCGACTTTCTACTGCCGCTACTGCTGCTGCCGCTACTGCTGCTGCTGCCACATGTTGCGGTGGTGCCACTTGCTGATTTGCGCCTCATTATTCCATGATTTTTGACATGTTTACGCAGGCTCGAAGGATCCGTATACCGTTTCGTGCATCCTGGCAGCTGGCAGGCATAAGGTTTCTGTTGAGATGCAAAACAACACAGAGAATCAAATAGAGATGGGAATAGAGATACAAGCATAGAAATACTGATACACACAACAATAGCTTTGTTGTCCTATTCCCCTTTTTTTCCAACATGTCCTGTTTGATTTCGATTGCACATTATTTGGCGAGTTCAATTGAAACCGCAGCGAGGCACGATGGCATATCAACTTTTGCTGACGCCCCGAAAAGTATGCAATTCATTTTCATCTACACACAGACACACACTTTGCATAGGTCAAAGGGCAGCATATGGCTGCCATGTTTTGTATGTACATATGTATGTATGTATGTATGTATGTATGTATGTATGTATGTATGTATGTATGTATGTATGTATGTATGTATGTATGTATGTATGTATGTATGTATGTATGTATGTACACTTGGCATGTGAAATCGTTGCGATTCGTTGCCGTGCCTTGTGCTGCATGTTGCATTTGTTTGCACTTTGGCATTGTGTGGCAGCTACTCTGCTAACCGCATACACACACACCCAAACACACACACCCATACATCATGTGACTGTGTGAGTGTGTTGACATGGCCTGCTGCTCATTGCGCAGAGAATGAAAGTAACTCGTTTAGTTTATTCGATTTCCCAGCTGCCACTTGCTGTTAGCATTTCCCACTGCCAACCCCCTTTCCCCTCCATTTACTGCTGGCATCTATTTCACTCTTTGATATACCCTGGGGACATTATTAAGAAGTGTAGATAGGAAAAAACTGAGAACTCTAAAGAAAACTCCAGAAGTATACAACTGTGCTACATAATTGACTATATTTTGACTCTACATATATCCCTACAAAAGATCAGCAGTTAATTATTAAAAAAAAAATATATGAAATATTTTTTTAAACTTTTTGTCTTGTCTTTTAAAATTTAAAAAAAATAATGAGAATTGAATATAATTAATAGGTACTTCAAGCGGTTCCGATTCTTCACCTTTTTACAATTTATTATAAAAAAGGGTTATTTTAATACAAATTTGTTGTAAATTTTATTTCTCTTTAGTTTTATTTTCACCCTAAATTCAAGTGATGCTAAGATTCTTATTAAGTTGTATAGGTTCTTCACTTTATACAAAAGATTAGTGATTTTGTCAATTTTTATTTGCACCCTTTATTCCTGAAATGTTAAGGTACTTACAAGTTGTAAATTTTTTTCATATATATAGTTTTTTTAATAAATTTTGTAATCTTGACTAACTCAATTAATAACAATAATATAGTTTTCTGAATTAAAAAAAAAATAAAAGTATTGACTCTAAATGAGTTAAAAAATCCTATTTGTATTACTCATAATAACAAATATATTATTTTTATTAAATAAGGGTTTATATAAAGCATTTTTTAATTCTTTAGCAAACTTAATATCACAATTCTACAAAAATGAAATTCAAGTTATAAACAATTCTCTTTCAGTTCTAAATCATAATGAAAAGAGCGTTTTTTTAAGACTGGAAATTTTGTTCGAATGCCGAATTGAGAACAGGCTTGATTTTATAATTTATACCTTATAATATAAAAATATTTGTTTTTCATTATTGTGTAATGTACCAAATATCTTTAATAAATTTAAAAATTGACGTGTGAAATTTTAAAATTAACAAATTTAATTATTATTTTCACCCCCTATACATGTGATGTTAAGATACTTAATAAGATACTTATTAAATGAAAAAATAATATAAAAGAAATAAAATCTGTATGTTAAGTAGAATAACGTATTTTATAGCATTGACCTTATTTGTATTTAAATCTATCATTTTCCCCAAAATTATACATGAAATAACTCCACAATTCTCTACAACCTTGACCTTCTGTCGCTTTATAAGCTTATCTATTTTCCATGTATATGTATATATATATAAAATTTCGAAGTTCTCTAGGGTATCTTGTAGTCTATACACCTTCGTGTTGCACAGACTGTATGTCAAAGCTGCTGTCATGCCGCAGGCTTTCCTGTCTCCTTTGCTGTCCTTGCCGGGCCTAACACAAACACACGTAAAAACTATAAATCAATCAGGCAACGAAATGCGAAATGTGCACATGTCATGCCAACAGCAGCAGCAACAGTCGCATTTTCCACATTTCCCATTTTTCCCAGTTTTTCATACAGTTTTTTTTTCTTTTCGTGGCCCATTTTTGGTATTTGGCAGCTCAGTTGAAACTGCTGATGGTCTTGAGTTGATAAAGCTCAGATACCTAAGCTTGAAAGCTGCTGGAGTTGCCAGAGCTTGAGCTTTAAGTTGAATGCAAGCTCAGAGTAGAGAGATGGTTACCGCCAAGGTGTCCAATGCCTTGGGCTCATCAATTTCCCTTTGACATGTCCCAACAAATTGCATGCACACCAAACACACACACACACACACACAGACACACACATGCACTCTTACCAATATCTATGGGGTGTGGCAAGGGGGGAGGGTGGGAGGTGTTTACTCACCGTATCGTAATGGGTTCTTTGATGCTTCGCACGATCCGAGCTATTGCTGAAAGCTTTGAGGCATCCTTTATATTGACAGCCATAAGGACGTTCGCCGGTGTGGGAGCGTTGATGAATTTTCAAATTTTCGAGACGTGAAAATGCTTTATTGCAGGCGGGAAACTGTAATGAAAAGTGGTCGCCATATCAATTGAATGTGTCGCTCTACAAAAATTCCACCTCAAATTGAAATTGAAATTGAAATTGATATTGAAAGGCCTTACGGCTACAAAATGGCAGCAACTGCAAATTATAAAATGCATTTGCAGCACTTGCCGAAAGAGAAAGAGAATAAGCAAATACAGAGAGTGAGAGAGAGAGAGAGAGAGGGAAAGTGTTGGTTAGCAGAAATGTCACTCAAATCAGTTTTAATTGCCACTGAAGTGTGACCAGATGATACCCAAAAAAAAAAATGCAGCTGAAACATCTAATCAAAGTGCATGCAAGAGAGAGATGGATGGATAGAGTTAGTTAGAAAGAGATAGAGATAGCATTATGGGGCAAGTGAAATGCCGGCTTGTTTATGCCACACACGCATGTGGCATAAACAACAACTCGTGCAACATTTGCACTTTTCACGTCAACATAAACAATAACTTCAGTTCCAATTCCAACAGCAGCTGCTGCCACTACTGCGTGGTATATTTATAGACACGCCTGTAGCCTGTGGGTACAGTCGCGTCCCACAATATTGATGCACGCATACTCACTGGGCATTTGTTGGGCTTCTCGCCGCTGTGGACACGCATGTGGATGAGCAGCTTGTAGCGGGCATTGAAGGGCTTGTAGCGCCGTGGACAGTCCAGCCAGAAGCAGGAGAAATCCTCGCCCTTGCGCACATCCACATGACACTTCTCGATGTGCTCCACGAAGATCTGCTGCTGACCGAATTCCATGTCGCAGCCTGTCCAGCGGCACACAAGTGGCACTGCCTCCATGTCGTTGGCCTCCATGTAGGTGGAGGTGGAGGTGGAGGTGGTGGGACAAGCTGCTGCGGCAAACACATCATCATCGTGCTCCTCCTCATCCTCGTCGTCCTCTTCAATTTCCGGCTCGGGCTCGGGCTCCTGCTCCAACTCTGGCTCCGGCTCCCGCTCCCGCTCCAACTGCTCCTCGTTGTCGTCCTCGCTATCGATAGCACTCAGCAGCAACTCATCGGTAGTAGGCAGGTGGGCATGGTCGTGCGCGTGGGCGTGTCCAACTGGCAATGTGGTGTGATGTGGTGTGAACTCAACCTTTTGATCCTCGGCGAGCACCAATTCATCGAGCTCATCAATTGTCCAAATGATTTTGTGCTCACGATTTGGTTTTTCCACAACTTGTGAAATGTTATTTTCAAAATTTTCACCGGAAAATTCATCTAAATTACCAAAGAGAGGCATGCCACTCTGCACCTGATAGAGGTTTGAGAAGTCCCCGTAATTGCCACCCATGGGGGTGCACTTTGGAGTGCCGAATGTGGAGGTCATCGAGGGCAACTTAGTAGTAGTGGAAATGGGAATGGAGATGGGTGTTGATGTCGGCGGGGACTCGGCTTTAATGTGCGGCAACTGCTGCTCATAAATGTTGCACAACTTGGGCGAGGAGGTGGAGGATGGGGCACGTGTTGCCTGCTGCTCGGTCGCTGACATCTCGCCGAGATTGAAGTTGAGCCAGGCATCCAGATGCGGTGAGGAGCACGGCGACTGATTTTTTGATTGGCAATTAACTTCGTCATAATTAAAGTAATCAATGTCCTGATTCATCGCGTCGCAGCCGGAGGATTCAACGCCGCCGGCTGCTGGTGGCACCATCAATCCCGTCCTCAATTGCCCAGTCGACTGGTGGGCACTGCAGGGCGTGTACGGGGTCTGTGGCACCTGCAACAGACCAGCCAGCTCCGCATACCCCTGGCTGGTATCGCACCCATTGCTGCTGCTCCCACTGTCCCCCGTCAGCCTGGCGATGTCCTCGGGCTCAAAGCGGAAGACATCCTCGCGATTTAGCTGCGTGTACTGACCCTGCTGATAGGGCATGCCCGTCGATTCCGCACAGACTATGTCATCCTGATCGGCGGCCCTATAGTTGTGGCACTCGCCAAACACTGAGTTGGGCGTCTCCGTGGCAAAGCAAAGATGCGAGAAGTCCGGAAACTGCAAGTCGCCGCAACCGAAGCTCGTGCCGTAGGAGATGCCTTTGCCAGGTTGGAACTGCTGATGCGGCTGAGGATGCTGCTCAGTGGCAATGCTGGCGCTCAATGGGGGCGACATGAAGGCATCGTAGCATACAGTTTGCTCATCCAGAGATGCCATCTTCGACTTGCCACCGAATGTGGCGGTGTCCATTAGCGGCAATTGCTGCGTCTTCATTGTTGAAGACATTTTCACTTGATTCAAATTTTTTTGTGTTTTTTTTATGTTTTTTTTTTTTTGTCTTTCACTTATGCATATGTCTCTTCTGTCTTGCTCTAATGATTGTCACATACGCACATACTTCCGGCACATAGACACACACTCACACACACACACACACACACGCATACACATACGTAGCCAGCTCGAGTCTAACTGTCTGTCTGGGGCAAGTTGCGGCCAATAACAACAACAAATTTCGGACGTTTGCCAAAAAAACGCGGGAAATCCCAGAAGCAAAAACCAAAAAACGCGACGACACACGACAATTTCTCTGCGCGTTTTCTTAGCGATCAGAAATTTTCTTCAAGATTTTCTTTTTCTGATTTTTTCTGATTTCTGCTTTAGTGATGTTCACGCCACCGCGTTGTAGCTGATAATAACCCCCAGTTCAGTGGCTGCACGTTATTTAAATGCCCGGAACGGCAACAGCAACATCAACATTGAATCCTGCGCTGGGCCGCTGTTGACGTCGACGTCGACGTCGACGCCACTGTCTACGTCGCTGCCGGCGACGCTGCTAAGGCGACACCCTGTCATGATCAGCTCTAGTTGACGCTGTAGTTGTTGTTGTAGTTGTTGTGGATGATGTTGTTGTTGCTGTTGGATTTCTCATCTTTTACACACACATGTGCTACACTTTTCTCGCCATCTCTTTCACACTGGCGCTCACTCATTTGCTGTCTCTGTCTATTTGTCAGATCGACGCACTTTGCCGTGCGTAGTTCTTACATATGTATGTACATATATATAGTTCTTGATGAGTTCTGTGTAGGTATTACTGGCAAACTGATGTTCAAATACCAACTCATTATTTTTAAGAAATTGTGTATGAATTTCAATTTAATAACTTTTTTTATTTACAAAATTTATAAATTAAAAATTTATATTAATATATATAAGAATATTATATTGTATTATATTCTTTTTCTAAATATTTTCTTTTAGATTTATTTCTATTCATTTTTGATTTGGCAACATGAGTCAAAAATTAAAATTAACTATAAATCAAAATTGGTTCAATAACATTATAATTTGATTAAATCAGAATTATTAATTAGTTATCAATATAAGGCAAGTACTTTTTTATATATTTTATTAATTTAATTAAGTTCTATTTAATTAAAAATATCTTCCATTAAAGTTAAATATACCAAAATGTTTTTTTTTTTTATTTATTATCTTTATTCAATAATTCTTAAAATTTTAGGCACAATTTAATTTAATAATAATTTTTCATATATTTTTTTTTAATTTAAAAAAATATATAATCGATGATCACATTATAATTTTATTTAATTTTATATATTAAATATCATATTCTAAAATACCTTTATTATCAGTTAAAATGTTTTTATTATTAATGGAAGTGAATATATTTAATTTAATAATAGTCATTTAAAGTTATTAATATTTTTAATGGAACCAAAATTAAAAAAAAATATTATAATTTGGGAACTTCATTAATAAATAAAACAACTTTTAAGTTGAAAATAAATTAAATAATATGATATACAATTTTTATTTTTTATATACTAATTATATTCTATATAATTCTAATAGATGAGGTGTTGGAATAAGTTATGCTATGTAGCTACATTTTTTTTAATATTTTTAAAAACATTATTAAAATATTCCCCTATCCAATTCTAATAAAATTCAATACTCTATTTAATTATAAAATTTAATCAAAAAAAATAATTTCTGATTTGAAAGATGAGCGCGTGGACGTAGATCTGTTCGTGTTGCACAGATACGAATTATTATAACAATACTATACTGCCGTTGCATGAACTTGGCACTGGCACACATGTTGCAAGTGTGTTTTTGGTTGCAACGCGGGCTGCCCCAACTGCCACAGGCATCCGCTGGATGCGATCGGTGCACTGTGCTGCTGCAGCTGCTAGACGACGGTGAACGCCTGTCGAATGTTTTAGCACTATTTTTTATTGCCACATTACTATATGATGGCCACCTCTCGCTCACACACCCAGCCAACCATCTCTCTCTCTCTCCCTCGCACTCGCTCACTAGTGGCAGCAGCATGAGGCTGACATGACTATGAGCTAAATTTATTAACGGCAACTCATTTCCCAACAACAGCAACGGCATGAGACAAATAACGCACACACACACACACACACACACACACACAATTACATATATATATATATATGTATATACATATATAGACAGTGGTAGTTTGGAGTGTTGATGCTGATCACTTTGGCCTGTCCCTGGCCTCAAGTGCATACACTCTCCGCCCCACGCCCATCTCCAAGTTCAACCCCCATCCCTCGTACCACATCCCCGACAATTGCAATTGCAATTGCAGCTGCAAATGGCACAGTACAGTGCCTCACGCACATATGCGTACACTTGCTTTAATTTTTTTTTCATTTATTTATTTTCATTTTTTTTTTGCTATTTATAGTGTTTGATGCTGGCGAAGCAAACGCTATGACAATATGTTTTTAATTTGCATGGCAAACAAAAATGTTGCATCTGTGGTAAAAACTATTTGGATGCAATTTAAGTGCAAATTCTTATTTGTTTGTTTACCTTCTTCTGTCTATATGCTCTCAATGGAAGGGAGTGGCAATGAAAGAAATAAAATAAAAATTAAAACTATTATATTAAAAGAAAATATGAAAGGGAAATTTGGTATTACTCAGCACTATTCAGTTAACAACACCGATCTATAGATATATATACATATATATAGTAGACAAGTGACGCAACTCAAAAACACAGTTGAATAGACAATCTCAAATATTTTGACAACTTTTCTAAAATGTTTTGATATTCTTCAAATCAAAATAAATATATACAGCCATATAATACATAAATATATAGATATTTCTAAATTTATTTGAGCCTAGGGAATTTCAACACAATGATCTATACTGTATTTCTTGTTTATATTTGAGTTGCATTTCATCTGCATTTTGGGTGAATTTAAATTATAATAAATATATAATGAATATATAGTGAATTCGGATTCCAAGAAAAAAATTATATTATTATTAATATATTAATTATTATTAAAATCGCTTGCATCGATTATTGGAAAATTATTATAATGTTAAGTGTCAATTCCAACTCATGATGTTTACCTCTTTTTGTGCAGATTTTGAAATCCATGAATCGAAATTTACTGAATTAAAGTACTTTTAAAGATTGCTAATAGCATATTTTCATAACAAAACTTCATCATTTTGTCTATTATATTCCCAATAACTTTAACTCTTAATATTTTGCATTTTTATTTTATGTTTTAAAATAATTTGGGACAACAAAAAATCATATATAATTTATTACATAAAATTTTAAAAATTATAAAAATTCAGGAATACTTCTGTCCAAAATATAATATTATATTACGACAATAGGGAGTAATCACAAAAAGAACTTTAAAAAAATTTGCACTTTAACTAATTGCAATAGTTAATTTACAATAAATAAAATTAATATTAAATTAATTAATATTAAATTTGTAATAAATAAATTAAATTCTCTAATTATGTAATTAATTTTATGTGTGTTTTTTTAAATTTCTTTTAATTCTTCATTTCCTAAAACAATTTCCAGTTGAGATAATATTTTCTCTTGAAAAACGAATACTATCCTTAGTAGACGATATAACTCAGGACAATTCCAATATATAGATGAAATCGATAAGAGTCTATAAGTTATTTGAGCCAATCAAAGTGTTATTCCAACGTGAACAACAAATCTACATCATAATGATTTAATTGACAATTAAACTAAAAATAATAAGCATCGTAAAAAATTTAGGAATAATTAAAAAGTTATAATTTGAGAATTAAATAAATTTTCGAAAATTTTCACTTGACTCATATCATGATTTTGATAGAAGCCAAGAACTTGAGGCCTGACGTCGATTGGCAGCAATAAAATCATAAAGAGGAGACATTTTATAATACTTACGATAATGTTTGTATTTGTGCTTTGAGTGAATCTCTTTTGTGTTTAATTGAAATTTTTTTTGGCAATCGACACAGTTTGGCGCACGTTCGCCGCCCAATGACAGCAGCTGTTTTCAGGGTATAGAGAGAGGATCCGCTTCGCATCGAAGTCAATTCTGAAACGTTTAGCACACAACATTTTGCCACTTGTACTACGTCTGTCACATCAACTGTGAACGCAGAGGCGGAGTGAGAATCGTACAGGGGGATTCAACAACTCAATGCTGGATACATATTGAAAATGTCTGTGTTATTTAAATACAGTCGATTCCAGATTATTTGTAATGCCACCGATTCGTATTTTTGACGAATTACAGCTTAGAAAAGAAATATTCGAAGTATTAACATGTTAAATAATGTTTACATAATTCATTATTGGTGGATTCTGCAAATCAACAAAAATTACATTAATTTGTTTATTTAATGTTTGTCTATTAATGACAGTAATATAAAATTATAATAACATAAAATTATTTATTTATAAACAAATAAGACGGCATAACTGCCTAAAAAAAAGACAGTGTCTTCAATGCCTAAAGTTTTGCAATCTATTCCTAAATTTTAAAAAGGTTAGCAAACAAAATTACAAAATTTGCATGTGTCGCGATAAATATTATGAATTAATGTGAGATCGAAATGTCTGAAATTTTTACGAACTTATCGAAATTTTTACGAATTATTTAGAATCCAGAATTAGCGGGATACAAATTATCGTTGCTCGACTAAAAATGCAAAATATGCATACAAATTGCGAACCCCTCCTCTAAATGCGTTGACTACGCCTCTGTGCTGTAGCTGCGTTAACGTTTGGGGGCTGGCAACGTTTTTGCCAACGTTTCTTTAGCCAGAAGTGAAAAGAAAAGTGAGCAAAGAAATTGGGCGCGTGTCCAAAACAAGAACACAAGAGTGAACGTATCCCATTGAGTTGCTTGGCCCGATCTGATCCGGCCCAAAAAAGTGCGACAAGTTACATCATTGTTAAAATTAGTAGACTTTTCGCAGTGGACACAATTCTGTTGGCGTCACAGCCTCACAGTCCCCCTCAACCACCTCATTGGCCACTCAAGATCCCACTGATTCGGATACCCTCACCCCATGTGCGATTAGTCAGTTATATAGTCTGATATATCTGTACTTGATACTGCTCAACAAAGATAGGGTATTGATGTGTCGGCATTGCTTTGATTTGGTTTGGTTTATAGATTATTGTTTATTTTGAAGAGATGACGCGCATTCTTGTCTACGTTTTCTTGGGAAAAACTAAACCATTTCCGTTCCGTACGTACCCATTTACCCACTCACAATTTTCTCAATTTTCACATTATTAATTTTCACACAAATATAAGGTAATTTGTCTTCCCTTGCGTCGGCGTCGGCGGCGACTGAAGAGACATTTACAATTTGCGGCTCGAGAATTATGAGTTTGTCTGATCAATTAAAAGTCTTAATCATCGAACAATATAATACACTATTTTTTTCAGTTGAAATACATATGTATATGTTGGTAAATATATGTACACTATCATCAAGTGTGAAGCATTTCAATTTGCATAAAGTTGAATATTTTTTTTTTGAGGCGCTTGAAATGAAAATTTATATTTATTTACTGGCAACTGGGAAATGTTTGGCCAACTCTGGGCATTATAAAGTTTACAACTTCCATGGTAGGTGCTGAAGGGGGTTAATCGGAGGGGGGATGTGTTGGGTGGAGAATTGTTGCACGCTTGGTTGCTTTAATGAAAACGCGTAAATAAAATGCAATAAAAACAACAACAAAAAATGGCAAACTTAAAAAACAATTATTTTTTCAACACACAATCATGAAAATGCGAAGCGACGATTTGTTAATGAAATTTTCAGATTTATGTATTTCTGTTAAACAGTTTCTCTCAACATTTTTTCTGAACATAATTTGTATGTGGAAATTAAATCAATAAAATGTTGCATTAAAATAAGCCAATTATGGGAGTCAACTTCAATCAAACAATCGGTTATTTGGGGACTCCTAACTTAATCTTCGTCAACAAACAACATTATTCACTTAATTATTGGAAAAATAAACAAAAATACAACTTTAACTGAAATATATTATAAATATACAAATTAATTTATATCCAATCATGAGTACGAAAACTTGTATCTGTTCATTATTAACCCATTGTATAATTTATTAAATCTTCATAAGTGATTCAATTCATATTTTCGTGGAAGTTATTTTTTTTTTTTTTTTAATACTTTAATTAAAAATCATATATTGAAAGCATTTTTAAGAAATTCGAAGTTATTAATAGAGAGGAAAACAAATTTTAAAATTATAATGGAATAACAATTAATGAAATTACCATTAAAATATGTAGATTATCTAATGGAAGTGTAAATAGATTCATCGTCTTCTAATTCTTATATCTAATTAGTTGTAAAAGTATAATATTCAAAAATTTATTCTGGTTATTCTTTAATATTATTATTTATTATTTAATTTGATCTAAAAAGTCTTTAAATAAGATAATTTTAAATTAATTTCTTTTGACATGACCGAAATAATATCTAATATATTGCAAACAATAGGGAGCATAGGGGAAAAAATAATTTTATTTAAATTAAAATTAATCAATTTAATTTACTTTTTGTACTTTAAGTGCAAAATAGATGACAGAATGATTATCCGTGAACGAAGGCCGCTAAATTCATTAATCCAATAGAAATTCACTTAATATGTATAATCGGGTTCAAAAATGTTTCTTATTTGTAGATAATAAGAGACTTCTAATTCCAAAACACTTTAATAAATATTTTTTTATTTTTTAATATACACCATTATCAAATCTGAAACTAAATAATATGTATGAGAGTCTTTTTTTGCCACTTTAAATGTGTTTTTAATGACATTTCTAGAGAGTTGAGTAATTATATTTTTTAACGCTAAATTATTGATAAATCATCTTGTTAGGTTCTCTTGACAGCACCGGCAAATTAATCAGATTTGGATTTTAGTAGCGGACATAAGAACGTCGCAAGGAGGCTCAAATTTCATCAGGACTCGTCTCGATTTGTTTGGCTTGGAGTCTACAATTTGTAATCGGAGTCAAGTGTTGAACTTGAACAGCAAACACACGCACAGACAGAGACAGCAAGTGTCTATAGAAGTGTGAGAAAGAGAGAGAGGGAGACAAAGAGAGAGAGAGAGAGAGAGAGAAGGAAAGTGTGTGTTGTATACACACAGGAATATGTGTCTGTCAAAATGTCAAATGATTGCGCTGACATGCGTGTCATGGTCGCTGTAAAAGTTGTTTGGTTTTGACTCGGATTTGTGCACATTTAACAAGATTTTTAATTTAAAACAATATCAGGAAATAAATGCAAGCTCCACTATTGGATACCCTCTATTTAAGAATATTTTAATATAAATTTAGATTTAGTCAAAATAAAATTATTTACATAAAATCCATTAAAAAAAATCAAAATAATACTTGTAACAAATAATTTATTATTATTAATGTTGAAATAATTTTGCAGCTTTTATTAACAAACCTCACTAGTGGATACTCTGTAAAAAATATAAAGCTTTTAATAAAAATATTACTTAATCATAATCATTAATTATGCTAATCTGACAAATTCTTTAATAAATTTATCGTTTTTATTAACAAATGCCTAAAATTGAACTGTAAATTACTTATTTGTTTAGATTTCAATGCAAATTTATGTAAGCATATACATTAATATTGGAAATATTCAAGCCTGTTCCTAATTCCCAATCCAAACGAAATATGCGGTTTTGCAACAGCTACCAATGTCAAAACCGCAAATTACATTCGGTTTAGGAATTGAGAACAGGCCTGAAAATATGAAATTATAATTAAATGAATTAGGGTCTAAAATAGGTTTCGATATTAAAAGAAAATTATACTATTCATTAGAATACTTTTCAAGTGAATTGTATTGAAATTCTTGTGGAATTCTTTATCTATTTATTTAATCTCAACTATTATCTGTCTACAGAAATTAATTAATATAGAACTTTAAAATTACATTTAAAATTAATTAAATTAAATATTTATATATTTATATATATTTACAGATTTAAAAATAAAAATTGGAATAAATTACAATTAATTTTATTATGGGCTAGATATCATTGGAGTAAATGTGGCAATTATTTATTAAATACATTTTTTGAGGTCTCAGAAAGATAAGAAAACTATGAAACTAAGCTAGTAGATACCCTGATGATATGAATTGACTAGCTAATAATTAATTAATAGCAATAAATGTAACTAAATTTTAAATCTTTTTGGAGTAGAAGTGACAATTATTTATAACATAAACTTTTTGAATTTTTCAAAATCAATGAAAACTACGAGACTAAGCTGGTAGATACACTTTTCCCATAAACTAACTTAATATAATATTTAATAATTAATGCAATTAACATTCAAATATCATCGAAGTAGTAATTCAGACTTATACTGCCTATCAAACTAAATTCTATAGGGTATATTCAAAGTAAAAGAAATTTGTGTTAGCATTGGTAAAAGTGTCACTCCATCAGAGCTCTGATCACACTATCCTGGTGCTTTGACCTTTTGAGAAAAGAGCAGGATGCAGAGCAAATGAGCGAGTGCAATATAGAGAGATAGATATAGGTGGAGTGAGGGAGAGAAAGATAGGGAGATGGATGGAGTTCTACTAAAGAAGTCGCAGTTGAACATGTGTGCCTAGTTCAAAAGTTGACAGCAAATTGACTGTATTTATAAACATTTAAATGCCATGCACTATGAACACACACATGTGTCTCTGTGGCTGTTGCCATCTCTGTCTGTCCCACTATTGCCGTCTCTATGCGTGCACGCCCTCAAATGCATTTAAATATGCAATTTTTATGATTATTGTCCCAACTACAGTCCAAATACATAAAACTGCCCCTGACGAGCAGCCAAACGGAATCCCAACCCAACCCAACCCAATACTATCCAATCCAATCCAATCCGATCCCATCCAAGAACAGGCAGTTAAGCAATTTTACGAGTCCAACCTCGAACTCATCCACCCCTTGGGGCATTGAAACTCTAGATGTTCAGTGGCAATTCGTCTGTCTATCCGTCTGTCTATCCGTCTGTCTGTTTGTTAGCTGACCCCAGTTTGGTATTTACAGTGCCGTTTAATTAGGTAAACATGTGATTTATGTGCTGTGGAATTACATGCGCCCAGAGATTAACTATTGCCTAGATCCACACTCGGGAACTCGGGAGCGCCTGACTCTTGACACTGAATCTAACTAACTGTATCTATTTATCGTTGCAGAGTTGTGTATTTTGCATACGTAATCAATTTGGTATCAGAGAAGTTTGTTACATTTCACTGCCAAAATGTCAATTAGCAATTTTAAATTGGTTTTTCCACACAGACAACAACTGCAGACATTGAATTAACTCATACTTCTAGCTGCAAATCGAGAAGAAACTGCAAATAAATAGTAAATAAATATTAAATAAATTTTAAAGAACAATTATATTTAAGCACAGTTGTGGCAATGAAAAATTGTTGATTGCCAACAATCCTCGACTCCTCAAATTACTATCATCAAGCAAACTACAGTTCAAATCAAATTTAAGAAAATTTAAATTGGAATCTGAATTTGTTTATTTTTGGTTCAATATGATTTTAAATGGACAGTCATAAGCAAATACAAATGAAATATAAAGGAAATTCATATACTACTTCATAATATAAATAATTTAAGAGGCTCAAAAAGAAACTATTTGCAGCACTCAGCACTATGTAGAAAATCTTTTTTTAAATATATATATTATAAATTTTAATAAATTACCTATTTTGAGATTTATCATATAATTTAAAGAAATTTTATTTGTTTTAACCACTTTTGTTGGTGCCCCATAATAATATCTTATTATGAATCTATATATTTAGATAAAGATAAAGATAAAGAAGACCAATACAACAGTAAATAAAAATTAATTAAAATTATGTTTTAATTACAAAAAATATAAATTTCATGTAACGCAAAACTTTTTCCATTCAGAAATATAATTAATAATTTTTTTAATTAACTTGCATTCTACTATCTTAATTGAAATCTTTACAGGTTTCATAAAAAATTAACAATTACTTTTCTAGAACTAAATTCTACAAACAAAAAAAAAAGATAAAATAATATTCAAAATATTAAATTAAGATAATTTTTTCTCACATAATTCATTATCTGCAGCTTAATAATAAATAATAATTATATAATTGATAAAATTAATTTAATCATTAATTTTTCAAAAATATATCATAGATAGTATAATGCGTAGTTACCAAATTACAAATAAAATACAAAATTAAATTTATAAGTAAAGTACAAACCATTTTTAATGTAAATTCAATATTTATACACTGTAATAAATTTAATTTTAATAAGTGAAGAATCTGAACAGTGTAAGAATCTGTAAGTGGAACCAAACGTCAATTCCGTATGACGATTATGTTATATTGATGTGCTATAGGATGGTGTTGTAGTATGGAGGAGGGTAAGCGCTATTGGCGCCTCATTGTTTTGGCAAATCCTTGCCTCTTAAGACGCCTCAAAGGTCTAGCCGGAATTAGATTTCGAGCAAGTAAGCTGCGGTGCCCCAGAAGTTTGTCTCTGTATCGGCTTGTATGCCTACCAATCTGCTCATCCACAGTAAACAGCTTTAAGTCTCTATGAAGAGTTTAACCGCGTACATACCAAGGGCAATCAGTTATACATATTTCTAAGGACCCGATGCTGCAGTACCTGAATCCGTTTATAATTTGATTTGGCAGCGATCCCCCAGGTTTGAATTCTGTAAAGCCATTGGTAAGATACAATGCACGTATACTGCGCATTCGATTATATAGTAGTATAGTATATAGTTCCAAAATTACAATAAAATACAAAATAAAATTTGAAAATAAAATACAAACATTTTATTATGTAAATACATTAATTTACCAAAATTCTATTATTAATAATTGTGCACTTTTAAAAATATTGCAGTACAGATTACAGTATAGTATGAAGTTACCAAATTAGAAATTTAATTAAGAAAAATAAATGAAATTAAAAAAAAAAAATTAAATATAATGTATATGTTTCATTAGGTATCTTTTAGGAAACTATCAAGTGCTACTTGGCATCACAGGCAGCTTAAAATCTGTAATCTAGAGTACTTTCTACTTTAAATTACTAGCTAATACCTCTTAAGAAGTGCATCAATGTGATAACGCATGTTGTTCCAGAGATACATGCTAATATGGTACAAATCCGACTTATGATCTCCAGCACTCTCTTGTCTCAATCCTTTCTGGTGCTCAAAGGAAATGAAAGGGATTTTCATGGAAACGACGCTACATGGTTACCAGGTAAATGGGAAATGTTCACATTCAAAACATCCCCCAGCTTCCCACGCAACTCTCAATCCAACTCAACTCATAATTTACGCCATCGTCAGTGAAAAGTGAAAATCGTATTCTCTCTCATTTTTTCGTATATCGTACATGGAGTCCCTGAGGGGAAATTCGGGTCGATGTCGATAATCAGGCACGCAAATGTCTCGTTTGTCCGCAGCCCCTTGAAAATTAAAAATACAAAAAAAAAAAAAAAACAAGTCGATGCTAGTGTCAAAGCCAAACAATAAACAGTCAATCGAAAGAGAGCAAATAAGAGAAAGATAGATAGAGAGAGAGAGATGGAGAGAGAAATATAGATATAGTATGGTGTATAGTGTGAGTGAGAGAGATCCCCAGCAGACGCGTTGACACCAAAACACATTTCACTTTTCAATCAGGCTGCCATTGAGGCGTTCAATGTGGCACGTCGGGGACTCATATGTCTATGCATCATTAACGCCTTTTTAATACCATATTATGCAAAGTCTTCAGGCCCAACTCCCCCCAGGCACTAATTGTGGGAGCCTTATTGGCCACGGCATTCCCACAATCAAACAGCCGTCGATGGATTTACGGTTTGTTTACAAGGAGTTCCGGATTGAAGAGACAAGCTCAGATCTTGTTTGGTTTTATGGGAAACTCGTTACATATTTATAAAGTAATCATGCATTTCTTGTGGATATTGTATTATTCTTTCATTTGTACTAAAAAATATATTTAGATATAAAGTTAATATAGTTAAGTTTAAGCTGGAGCTGCCAGACAAGTTAAGGAGAAGTTAACCAAAGGACATGTCTTTAGTTACGCATACTATCTGTCCCTCTCTCTCTCTCTCTCTCTCTCTCTCTCTCTCTCTCTCTCTCTCTCTCTCTCTCTCTCTTTATGCATATGTCAGCATTTATATATAAAGTATATATTCTGTCCGACTGAAATTCAAGTTGCATTGATAGCAGCAAGAAGATGGAAATGTTTTAAATACTTGCAGGATAAACTGGAAAAAATATGTGTAAGGACTTGCGAGAAAATGCGAGTCAGCTTACAATGAAGTCGTAAGAGGTGAAAATACGAAAGAAAAGAATTATACAAAGTTGTACCAGAATACATATATGTGTATAAGGAATTTATATATATTTATAAAATATATCTGTGTGTGTGAAATACTTAAGTTACGATTTAATGTTAAAGGCCAGAGAGAAAAGTGAAAGAGAAACGTAGAAAAAATAACGGCAGCTGCACTCACCAAAGAAGATCCACACCGAAAACTCAAGCAACTCGAATAGACCTTGGAAGTCTCTTGTTGCTACCTTATGAAAGATTAATAGATAAAAATTATAGTTCATTATTTGAATCATATTGTTCATGACCCTGATACACTGCTTATTTAAGTATATTTTTTTAAGATCAAATTTTTCCATATAATATAATAAAAAAATGAAACAAAAAAAATATTCTAATAAATATACTAAACCTTGCAACTAAATTCTTAAGCATACCTCACATAATGACAAGTGTCTTGACAATTCGTAATACCTTCATTGATTGTAGTGCATTAGCATCCACATATATGTACATACATATTTTAATTGGATTTTTAAATATTTATTTTTTAAAGATCAAGTATGAAAAATTAAAAATATATTTTAAAGAAAAATTTCTAAATTCATGTATATTGATAAGAACGTGCCTCCCATTCATGTCCATATCTATGGATATATCTATATTATGCCAATTGATTTCTTAAACATACCTCGCACTCATAAAACCCTCCATGGTTATAGAGTATGATTTACATACATACATATTTTAACTGGATAAATTGAATATTTAAAAATATAAATATATTTTTAAAATGTTAATCACTAAAAGAAACCCTAAAGATAGAAAAATAAGGAAAACAAATTTTTAAAAAATATGTTCAAAATATTTACCTATTTATAAGAATGAGTATCCCATACATCTTTATATACATATAGTATATTATAAAAATTTTTTAAACATACATAGCAGCATGGCATACATAGTGTCTTGACAATTCGTAATACCCTCCATGGTTGTAGAGTACGATATACATACATACATATTTTAGGTGGAGCTGAGCGCTTTGGCGACAGAACGTGCAACAGAGGACTGAGTCTGGTTGGGTTGAGTTGGGTTGGGGTTGCGTTGGTTGACGGAAGTGCTTGCAACATTTTTCTTAATGTGTTGCATTAATTCTGGGCCGACATAAAGATATAAAATGCAAAAGCGGAACTGCAAGCAACTGCACATTTACCTTACCTCGGTAATACGATGATGGAAAGAGCCTCTATAATATGTACCTATGCGGTGGCATGTGGCATTCATTTCCATTTCCATTCACATTCTCATTCTCATACTCATTCAGCATTTCCATTTTCAGTTTCGTGCGCTAAAATGGAAAATCACTTTGGCTTTTATGCCACAAACGAGACATTCTTAGATTTTGGCAAAAAAAAGAAGAATATATATTTCTTATTTTTTGATACTTACACTCTGTAATATCTAATGAGAATGCGGCTGTGAATAAGGGCGCCATTGTGTATGCAACAAAATGTTGCAAGCTCCAGTAGCGACGTGTTGAGCTTAATATTTAAAAACAAAAAAAAAACCTTGTTAAGCTTTTTAATTTTATAAAATATATAAATCACGCACCCTCAATGACCTCATAAAAGCTGCATAATGAGCAAGTGACGCCGCACACACGCAGAGCGTGGGTGTAAGTGTGTGTGTGTGTGTGTGTGAGTGTGTGTGTGTGGGAGTGTGTATTCCCGCTGACAAGTTGATTGCATGTCGTGGCAGTTACTGAGGCTGCCTGCCGCTTTTGCAGTCAATGCCGGTTGTCTGTTGCAAGTTGCCGAGTTGCCAAGTTGCAAGCTGCCTGCTGCCAACAGGACTATAAACGTCCTGCCACACACAAACAAAAGCCGGAAGAACCACACAGAATGAAGCATAATTATTTGCTGGAAGAAAAAAAGAAACAACATTTACAATGCAACATGACGACCATTGAATACTCTTTAGTATGAAAAAAGTAAGCGAAACCTCAATATTTTTCTGGTAACTGAATCTGTTAAGATCACTAAGCTTAAAATTAATTTGTTATCTTTTTAATAAAATATGTCAAAGTTTTAAATATGGTCAGTTTAAATATTTAAAAAAACTCTATTTCAAATGTGAGTTTGATTTGTATTAATTTGACACAACAAAACTTCATCAAAAATGTAATATAAAATTTAAGAAAAGAAAAATATATATACATATATGTATATACATATATACTAGAGCATCCATATATATATATATATTATTTTTTTTCAATTAGAGTATACGAAGTGTAACTGTTGGAAATATCTATGTACCCTTTCGAAGTGTGTATTAAGCGACAGACTTTAAGTATGTGTAAAATGCTTTTAATGAAATTAAATGAAATGCAATAAATTTCCTTTAATGCTTTCCTTCTCTGTGTTCATTTCCCCGTTTACTGTTTTCTCATGTCCTCCTTACTTTTGCCGCAACTATATTTTGTTAACAAATATAATGGAAAATTGTGATTTGCTAGTTTTGAGTTATAGAAATATTGAATATATTATAGTAAGTGATTTTTGCAATCTAACATTATTTTTCTTAAAAAATCTGAAAATTTTCTGATCTGAAAACAATTTGTTTTTTAGTTATATTGATTAAAATAGATTTGATCAGTCAATTTTCGAAAATGAAAATCCATATGGATTCAGATGTAGATAAAAGCGTACGAATAAATAATATTCTGGAATTAAAAATATTACAAATTTCATAGAATTTAATAGTCGGTCTTGGAAGCATGAATATTTATACTTAAATATAATTAATATGATATGATATATTTTTAATAATTACACTGACGAATTAAAAAGCATTTCCAGGGTTACTAAAGTACCAGGGTACCTAAAGTATAAAAAAAAAGTCAAACCTGTTCTTAAATCCGACTCCAAACGACATCTCCTTTCTTATATTTTATGTACACACTTGATATTATCAGTTTTAAAATGTTGAAAGTAGACTGAGAGTCTGGAAACATTCTAAAGTATATGGAGAATATATAGTTAAATTTTTCTATCAATTTCAATAGAAGTTGACATAATTTATGCAGAGGAATGCGAGGAGGCACTTGTTATAAGAACCTATGCCCGAGACTCTGTGCAGGTGCAGGATCTTCAAGTGGATCTGGGATCGGTGTCGATCCTCCCTCGTCTTCCTTGTCTCATTACTCTAATTGCTTTTTACACTTGAGTGCAAATGAAACTAATTTAAAATAGTTTCACTTTCAAATACTCTGTACTTTTTTTCTTGTGGACCCTTATCGCTGTAATCGCCACAGACTATGACAATAATTTCATCAGCCCTTTTTTTTATAAAACATAAAAGTGGATTTCATATTGACTCGAATTTTCATTTTGCTTTTTCGCTGCACGTGTTCCAATTAATAATTATTTGCATAAAAAGTGTCGCAATTCGCTTTGACTTTGCCAAAAATCGGGTCACATTTCATTGGCAAAAACTGGCGCACATTATCTCTGTCCTCCCCTCTGTCTGTCTCCCCCTTTCTCTCACTCTCTCTAAATATCTGGTATCGGTGGCACATGATTTATGTGTGGAGGGAGGGATATCCGCCTTCGAGTTGCTGCCAAAATCCGCACATGGCATCGAGAGTCGGTAAACATATGGTTGCATAGAGCCAACATGTTTTTTGCCACCACTCCGATTGCTCTGCCCTTTTTTTTGTTTTGTTTTGTTGGTGCTTGACACGCTTAATGTCGCATGTCAACTTGCCACGAAAACGGCGTAGAGCAAACTGCCTGATAATCAAACAAATTATCGAAAACATATATGCAAAAGAAAATCATATTAATTATTACCATATAACCCAGTTGTAATCTCTATTAACACTTTTCAGATGATATTTATTAATCATAATTAATTTATTTATTTTTTGCGAACTATTATCTGTCGACAAAAGTAGAATTAGGTATAATATAAAATTAAAATTAATTTCATTAAATTAAGTATTTATATATTTAAAAATAAAAATATGAAATGAAAAAAATTAATAATTAATTAAGGCCACATTTCCCAAGAACTTTTAAGCTCAACTTTTGAGGTTCCATGAAAAGGGAAAAAGGATGTGTCCTTTGCTTCCAATAAATAAATATTGCAATTTTAAAATGTAACTTTAAATCAAGTGTTAAGATAAATAAATACAACAGATTTAATATTAATAGCACTCAATTAATAAATAAAAAAAAAAGATATATTGTTATTTAACCCACTAAATAATTGTAAACTTTTCATTTTTAATTTTAACATATCAATTAATCATGATATTGCAATTTCTTTGTCTATTTATCTATAACCTAAATTTAAATTTTAGTAAAAATATGTTACTCGAAAACATTAAAAAATTAGTAGAATATAATGATAACACAAGACCATCAAATGACTGAATAATTTTATATATTTATATATATTTATAACAATTTCGTGAAATTTAGAATATGCCTCAGAAAAATTTCAAAATTTGAATAAAAAAACGTATTTTAATGTTCTTATATATATTATTATTATTATAATATGACTTAAATTTTTAGTGGGTGCTGTGAATCATGTCATTGCACAGACTAAGCATGAATAATTAAACAAGAACAAAAATAAATATAATTAAAAATATAAAATTATAAACATTCAGAAATTCTTATACCTCAAACAATTTAAACTCTTTCTATAAATATTCAAATATATTACATAACACTTACTAAATATTTATTATTTATTTATTTCTAATATTTTTTAAAATCTAATTTTTTTAAATATAAATATATTTCATTTTAGTAATTTGATTTTGATTTTAATGTTATATTTTAATTAATTTTATTTTTGTCGACTGATAATAGTTGACATACAATAAATAAGTAAATAAAATAAATAAATATTTAATACAAAAAGAAAATACCATTATCACATTTTCTAAACTTGTTCTCTTCTTACTCTTATTCCGCATTGCAAGTCCAATGCAATCTCGATTTCTTGGCCCTCTTGCCCATCGCTTGCCCCCAACTTGAAGTGAAATCCCTTGAGAGTCCTGCTGCAAAGTGCTTAAGGTGAAAGATTAGCAGCTGGTTAAACCTGTGCGCCAAAAAGTTTTCCATTTTCCCACGGCAACGCGCTCAGCAGATGTCGCAGCTGCCAAGGAAAACTGCTAGACAGAGAGACAGAGAGAGAGAGAGAGAGAGGAGGAGATAAAGACAGAGAGAGAATGAAAGTGTGTCTGAGAGAGAGAGTAGCATAAAATATCAAGAACATAAAGTGAAGAGTGTTGAGCAACAGTGCTTAGAAACGTTAATGTTAATTACTTTTTTGATATTTTACATAAGCACTCGGAGAAGAACAGAGAAAATTATGAAAAATCACAAAAAGAATACAACCGAAAACGAAAAAGAAAAAGAAAATGTAAATGAAAATGAAAACCGTGTGGAAATGGTTAAAGGGCGAGGCAATTTCTCAGCGTGCCTGTCAACACCAATTTGAAGTGGTGCAACAGCAGCAGCAGCGGTAGCAGGTTGCGGGCATGTTGCAAAGTCACAAAGGACCTAATCAACGCAATGAACTCTGCCTTGGTTTTTCCCAAAGACCTCAGGACAGGATTCGACTTCGGGTTCGACTTGGAGCTCATCGTCTTCGGTTTGGTCATGTGTTGCCAGCGGAGACAGGGAAAAGCTATAAAACTCATAAATGAAAGTCAAAAGGAAATAAATTAGCTCGATGTAAAACAAAATAGTTTTCCAAGAGGAATATGCAAGAAATAATAACAGCAACAACTACTTAGCAACCTGATACACCCAGACAGATGGAGAGATGGAGATGGTGTCAAGGCGGCAGCCAGGATAAACGGCAGCCGCAAAAGGATACGCCACCGCCACAGTGCAGCACAACACTTGCCACACCAGCACCAGCATCGCTTATGCAAATGTGTTTGTTTAGGTACAAGGATAACATTTTCTCACGCAACAGCAACATCAGCAGGAGTAAGTAGCAAAAGCAGGAGCAGGGAGCAACAGGAGCAACGGCAGCTATGCCACTTGAGCTGACAGTTGCATGTCATAATTTAACAGTTTGAAATGTGTGGCTTGTTGCAAGCCTAACGGCAACTGCATCTGCAACTGCAGCAGCGGCAACATTTTCTCGCCCCCTCCTCTGCTCAACTTGTTTATTTAGCTGAGGTCTTCAGCCTGTTTTTATATACAGATACACATACACAGATACAGATAAAGATACACACACACATACATGTATATTGACAGCTCGAAGATCCTTTTTTTCGTGGTTCGACGGAAAATGCGTTAAAAAATTTTATTGACATATTTATGCACGGTTCAAGCAACTAAATTACATTTTTGGGGCATCGCATGGATCGGTAGCACCAGCCACGCCCCATCCACTATATGCCACATAAAAAAGGATGTTGCTCTGATTTTTAATGACACTCATGTGTCTGTGTCTCTCTCTATGTGTGTTTGTGTGTGTATGTGTGTTTGTGTGTGTGTACTACCCCTAAATTGAATTTCCATCCAAATTTAACACTCCAAAATTCAAGTCAAGTGCAACAAAAAGATATGAGTTCAGAGTTTATAATCTACAAAGAAATACTGAAAACAATTGAACATCAGTATTTTTCAATTTGAAGGATATAAATATATTAAGTTTAGCTCAAGTAAACAAATAAAATGAAATAATTTATATATAGTACACATAACTGTATCCAATGTAAATATTTTTAATTTAGCTTCTCTAAAGAAATTAATTGAAATAATATATATATATATATATATATATATATATATATATATATATATATATATAGATATAGCTGACTTAATTATATCAGAATGCAATCTAATCTTATTTAGAACTTAAAGTATTAACGCTTTAACCTATTAACGCTATTAACTCGATTTTTAATTATTTTATAAATATAGTATTAAATAGCAAATTGGATTTTAGAAAAGATTTTGCCTGTTTCTCCAATACTACTTCAATATTCGCGAAGGCTTTTAAAAATTATTTAGTACTTTCAAATTAACAAATAAAAAAGTAATATGTTATCCCAAAACTATAAATTAAAATATGTAGTTTTTTCCTAGAATAATATTTTCTTATTGGCAGGCAGCACCAAAATTCAGTCTCAAACTTAACCAAGTTTGAAACATATTAACACTAATTATTTCTAAATCAAGTTGAAAATTGTAAAAAAAATATTTTTAATTAATTAAACAAAATAAATCATTTTTTTATATATTTTTTATATATAACAAATTTTATTTTATTATGTCAAATTAAATTACATCAATACAACATTTAAAATGGTTTAACATGAGTTTGAAATAAAATTAATTAAAAATAATATTTAATTATATAAATAATTCTATATATTTCGAATTTTATTCAATTTTTTCTTAATAAAAATTTAAAATTAATTCGAATGAAAATTTATTTAAAAAAATAGTTATTCGTATCTCGCAATTATTATTATTTTAGAAACAATAAATAGTAATAAATAGTAATAAAAATTAAAATATAATAATACTTTATTTATGATTTCTATGATTTTGTTCCAAAATTGTTTTTATATAAAAACCATGCATTAAAGCACATAAGAATAAAAAAAAAAACACTTCAACTAATGTAATCTCTTTATGAACACACTAAAGAAGCCGAGATCATATTTTACACAAGGCAAATTGCGCATTTGCCACGCCCCTTGTGTTGAATGGGCGAGAACAATGCTAATGATGATACTCAGAGCAGGCAACAGGACGAACTGAGGCTGAGCAACAAACGCAAACACTTTAAGGAGACTGTGTTGAAGCTTAGCTAACATTATTATTAGCACAACAATAACAACAAACTCATGAATACATATATACACAAAAGTATATAGAATATAGTAAATGTGTCTGTGTGTGTGTGTGTGTGTGTGTGTGTGTGTGACAGCAGCAGTAAGTGCGCAATTAAAAGAGAAATGATGATAAATACAAATGTGTAAGGAACATTGAAAAGGCTGACGACGAGGACCTCTTGGCCCTGCCGCCAGACAAAAGGCGAAAGGACGACGATGCTTGCCATTAAATAATTTCACATGTTGCAAATAATAGAAACAAGTTTACAGTGCAACCAGACAACTGCTCGACTACTAGTTGCCCTGTAACAGACATTTCCTATCAAGTTCATTCGAACGGAAAGTCAATTAATCGATATCCTTGTCAATCTACAGTTTCAGTTCAAGATTGTATATACAATATTCGAATGTAGCATATGTGTTGCAGTTTGAAAAATATATATAAACATTTGAAGAATTTTCATGCCCACTTTTTGTAAACACCCATATTTTGTTTACAGGCTACAGGATGCAGGATACACTCGCATACAAATGGCAGCAATGACAACTGGGTGGCCAGGCGGCCTTGGCTCCTCTGCTCAAAACTAGTTAACAGCTCCTATTTACTTGCCAAACAGACTGGAACACTGTGAAAACAAACATTTTATAGCCCAAAGGACATGTCAACACAAACACACACGGACATCCATGGAAAAACTGAAAGTAATTCTGCCCTGGGCTGAGAACGAAAATGTTCTGAAACTAGCTAACTTAAGTCGAGTTAAGAACCAGAGTTGCCGTCGATCGAGGTTTGCGACTTTGGTAAATTTTCAACTGATTAGCATCGATATGGAATGTTCTCTACTTATTTAGGCCATGTGGCGTATACGCAATTTATTTTGCTTTTTGGCCAAATAACAAAACAGAACAAAACTAAAAGAACACTGAAAACAACATAAAGTTTTTAATCGAATTTAAACAAAGTTTAGCAACTATTGTTGTTTGTTAATTTTGTTGCTGATACCTTGGCAGGAATGCTAAAGTACTTCACTTAAACAGGATGTTGGCCCAGCAATCAGATTAGAGCCAAGGTTTTTGAGTATGCAGAAAACAAGTGTAAAGTAGAAAGTGTCGAAACATATGCAACAGGTTAGATGTATCTCTATCTCACTATTCCATATCCTTCTCTCACTCTGCGTATTCCCTTCCTTATCTAGTGTGTATATCCTGCTGTATGGCTCTTCTCTTTAAGCCAATAGTTTAAACGTTGGCAAACTTGTACTACAACAGTGTGTGTGTGTGTGTGTGTGAGTGTGTGCGTGTGTGTTTTGGACATGCTTGTGCTTGTCAATTCCCATGCAATAATAATCGAGTAAGAGACAATGCTTATGTAATGCTTTTCAGACGCAATCTCCACTCTGCACATGACAGACAGTCCCATTGACCAACTCTCGCTCTATCTCACTCTGCATCTCTATCTATCTATCTGTCTGTGTCGGAGCATTGTTGGACTCTGTCAGCACAAGATGTTCTATTAAAGTCTCCAATTAATTGCACTTAATGCGATCAATCGGTTTATAAATAAATTGATTTATGTGTCGATTGTCACGCTTCTCTCAACTTTTTTCTTTATCTCTACTTTATTTACACTATATATAAATAACCATACTCCAACCTCAACCACTGTTCCCCACCACTTGCCCCTGTACCCATCGAATACCAATTCCACCTTGCGTCGCCTAATAAATGGAACAGAACTCTGAGAAGGGAGAGAAGGAGGAGGAGGATAACCGCAGTATGGGGCCAAAAAAATGAAATGATTTTTTTACTCTTTACTTGATATGCTGCTTCTTCATAGTATTTGCCTTTTATGAAAATGGTGACGATGATGATGGTGATGGTGATGGTGATGGTGATGCTGCCACCTTCCTATTTATAGAGATGCATTTTTTAGAGTTCATAAAACTCATTCTATACATCGGCGTCAGCATCAAAATGCATAAATATTCTATTTTCAGTTGACAGTTTGACAAGTCCATATGAATATTGCAACTAAAACGAGAATTTTATAATGGATATCACACACACACACACACACACACACACACACACACGCACACATGTACACGTGTCCATAAATGTAGATGGATATACAAATGTTATAAACGAGCTGCATCTATTTGCATAATTGTTAAACACTTTGCGGTCTAAAAATCCATATGAAGAAAGTGCATTTTTTCGAAATGCATCGCAGTCAATTTGACAAAATTTTTAAAAATTTAATTCCAATTTTTTATAAGTCAATTTTTAAAGTCAGAGTCAATTTGACAAAATTTGTAAAAATTTAATTTAATTTTTGTTTCAAGGCAGTTTTTAAAGTTATCCTGCGCTGAACATCCCTTAACATACCTTTTGACAGCTTAAAAAGGATATAGTGAACTCCTTTAATAAAATTTTAGATATAGCTAATTCCAAAAGAATAATACTTTAAAAAACAAGCATTTTACTAATTTGTATTAATTACAAGGTATTTTAGTACTTTAATAAATTCTGTTGATGAAAAGATTTTGTTATTGAACAGGAAGCTATTTATTATTTTTATATTTTTACAAATATAATTTAAACAAATAAAATAAAATACCCAAATAAAATTTGATTCTCGAATAAAACACAGAAATCTATGTAAACGTCTTTTATATTCTATTGAACTATTAAAATTATTTCTAAATATTTTTTCCAATAGAATATGCATCAACAAGAAATTATTATTTATTGTAATGAGTTCAAAGTTAAATTTTTAAACCAATAATTTTTTTTTCGTTCTTTTTTCTATATATATATTACTTATATAATTATTTACTAATAGAATAATAATATTTTGGACTGTTTTAAATATTTATATTACTTCGAGTACAACCATTGACAAGCTTCACTGTATGATTGACACATTTTTAGCAATGTCAATACTTATATCGATTTACAAAACATGTGTATTTTAAAGATACTACGCTGTCAAAGAACTAGAGGGTATACTCAATATATGGAAATTCGAAAAAAAACATTTGAAATATTTATTTAAATATAAAATATATTCAAATGTTATTAACATACATTTTACTACACGAACTTATATTTCTTTCCCGTTGACAATATGGGAATTCTCTTAAGTCCTAGAATATTAATTCTTTTTATAATCAAAAAAAAAAAACAAATTACCACTATTAAAATCCACCTACTTATTTTAAATTTTATCATTATCTTTATTAATAATTTTTTTTTAAAAATAAAGTTTTTATAGTTCAAATAATGTATATCAAGTATGACTAAAGTGATTGACAATATTGAGTGCAAAATTAAATATAATTAAAAAAAAAAAAATTATAAATTTAAAAAAAATATATAAAATTTCTGATTTACAATATATTTTTAAATAATTGCTGCTTGGTATTTCCCCGTCTATTACTCATCTGCTATTAGCAGTTGTTTTGAGTAACAAGTTTATTTGTGAAAATTGATGAAAATTGAAAATATGCTGAACAACTTAAAACGAATATAATATATACAGAATAGTGAACAAGTGTTAAATAAACCAAAATATTACATTTCCCAAAAAATATAAAATTATTTATATATTCGTGTTTATTTATGCCCTCCATAGATGTTTCAATATTTGCTTTTATTTCACTATTGCCTTCAATCTTTGCCTGAAATAAATTTCAAATAAAATCGAAATGCAGTTGGATGATGGTTCATATTAGATAATTCAGATTAGTTTGAGTTGAACTGACATAAATGATGACAACTTGGATAAAGATAATGCCAAAAAAAAACACAAGAAAAACAACAGAACAACAACAGCAGCAGCAGCGGCAACTTAAGTGGAGAGAGAAAGAGAAAGAGAAGGAGAGAGAGTGTGGCAGGACCACATGGAGCGATGCGCGGTGCGTAGCAAGTGTGCAACTGTGCAGCACGCAGATGCCACAAAAAATAAAAACTAGAAGCTGCAGATAGAGTTGGAGTTGAGGATGGGGATGGGGATGGGGATGGGGATGTGGATGGGTATGCAGTTGAAGTCTGGCAAATGGAAAACAATAAACAGAATTCCAAAGGAGTGCAAATCAAATATAATGTTTTGGGTGCACATAGAATGCCATACTACATTTAAGAAATCGATGTTTTGAGTCGACAACTTCGCGGGGGCAAGAGCACAAACACAAACACACACAAACACACAGACACAGAGATGAGCCCATAAAACACTCGACAGGCCCCCGAGCTCCGTTTGTAATTGTAATTGTAATTGTAACCCTAGCACATAAGTAATTAGTGCGCTTTATTTATGGAAGATTGGAACCGCTGCGCATGCTCGCAGGTTGGAGGACCACGTCTTCTGGAGCTGGATGGAATTGGAATTGGAGTTGGAGTTGAAGTAGCGGCATTTGGGGATGGGCATAGTTTTGTTTTATATGTTTTTTTGTATTTTTGTCTTTTATGTGTTTCGTGTTTTCATATGTGCCTCGATTGTCTTCAGGTGCCTGGGGGTCTTTGTAGGGAGCAACATCGGCAGAAAATGTCATAATTGAATTAGAATTTATTTCTGGGGAAGGCGCAACCTCTAAGTCTTTGGGGAATATATGGACACATGTGGAGTACTCGGAGTAGTCAGTGGCAGCAGGTTGTGTTTATCTTCGCAGACAAATGAAATAACGACGAACTTTAAGGGGTACTTTAGTGGAGAGGGATTTTGAAAAGTGCGGCAAGAAAATTTATATATTATTTTCTAAAATAATTCAACAGATAAAGAATTTATCAAAAATTAATGAATTAACTCTATCAATATTCATCTGAATGTACAGGGTATCTGCTAGTCGATCAGTCACTTATAGAAGTCGCTGTTGTCTATGATAATGCCGCTTTGTTTCCATTATTGGATTTGAAAATTTCAATGTTTGAAGTGAAACTTCATCACACTGAACTGAGGCGGCACTTCAATCCCTGCACCATAAGGGGTCCTTTTGCTGCACTGAGTCTGCCCTTTGAATCTATAAATATTTGACCAAATACATATATGTACATATATACAGACTGACTGATAACCTGTTACAACTGAGTTATCGTCAATCATATTATTTGTATATTATTTTTGCATTCTGCAGCATTTAATTAACATTAATTTATATTTTAATTTGTTGCAAGTGGTTTTGGTCTGTGTCGCCTCAAAAAAAAACTCAAAAATATATATAGTAAAAATAGATATATAAAAGAGCAACAACATTGGGCTTCATGTTAATGACAGTTTAAGCACGCCCCCTTCAGTCATATTCGCCCACTTTGGCAACAAACAACGCGAATATACTCGGAAATACTTATATTCTCTCTCTCGTTCTCTCTCTCCTTCTCTCTCTCCATTTCTGTCTCTTTTCCTCTGTACTTGCAGCCATTTGTCCTGTTAATTTTTCATTAATCCGCATTGCCCTGATTGCCCCACATTAATTTGCGATAAAAAAATAATAAACCATAAAAGTAAATACCTTTACATATATATACATATACATATATATGTATATATGTATGTATATATATAGTCATATGTTGTTCAGTTATGCATGAGGGGAATATGGCTTTCAACGCAATCGCACTTTGGGCCGTAAGCCTAATTATAAGTTATGAATATCTCATCGAATATTTAAACGTTGACCAAGTCAGTGTGGAGGGGCATAATAACAGTATCATATACGCAGTATGTGGGATTGCAATTGCTGTGGTCCAAAATTGCATTAAAATTGCTTTTACTATATATCATCGAAAACATTTTTAAGTAGCTGATAATTCCCACAGATGCCAAGATATGCGAAGAACCAAACATGATCCTGGCTGGAGTTCTGACAGGCTCACCTAATTTGAAAAGGACAAGGAAAACAATAAAAAACATCTCTCCTTCCATACATATATCCCATTCAAGATTATTATTTCTTCAATTCTATAAATAATTTTCATAGATATTTAAAGTTTCAACTCGAAATTGTATTTCTTTTGTTCGGTTAGTACAATTAAATTTTCGATTATCAATTTATATCAATAAATAATCATCTTATATCTAGAGATTACGCTAACATTAATGTCACACTAAGACATCATTATCCCTTTCTTAGACTGCAACATCCACTTTACTTCCAATAAAATAGATGAGCACTACGCACATCGAAATGATAGAAACGCAACAACATATAATCCTGCCATTTGGTGGGCAAAAGTCTGCATATAAATAATAATAAAATTATTTAAAAAAGGAAACAGTTATAAATTATACAATATGTACCTGAGCAGCCAAACAGTGAGTGCAAAAATTTTTGGCACGTAGATCATACGCTCATTGTACATCATACCCTTTACAATTTTCTCGGCTACATATGGAGTCGGCAAACCAGGATAACTTTTCGAAATGCTACAAAAATAATTAATGATCCAATAATTATTATAAAATAACAAAAAAAAATATTTATTAATATTAATAATATAATTATTAATTTTATAATAAATTTTTATTATTATTATTATTATTATTATTATTATTATTATTATTATTATTATTATTATTATTATTATTATTATTATTATTATTATTATTATTATTATTATTATTATTATTATTATTATTATTATTATTATTATTATTATTATTATTATTATTATTATTATTATTATTATTATTATTATTATTATTATTATTATTATTATTATTATTATTATTATTATTAAGAATATTAATATGTTATCTCTTTGAATACTTAAAACTTGAATACTTTAGTTAATTGTAACTTTTGGTATTTACAAAAAAAAACTTCTTTTCATTTTTTTTGTTTTAAATGGTCTGAAATAAAATTAAGTTATTTTCGTTAACTAAAATATTCTATTAAAAGTGAAGGAACTAAACTATTCGTGAGTCAGTTAAGTTGAAGGCATTTAATAAAATTACATTTTATATTGTTTAAATGTTTCAAAAGTCAATCTAAATTTTTAAACCAAATTAATTAAACAATGACGTATAAAAATAGTTAGAATTTGTCCAAAATTGGAAGATGAACATTGATTAATTTGAAGCGAATAAATATATAACGTTGATGTTTAACAACGTTTCTAGTTATATAAGTTGCCACAAAATGTAATTTGAAATTAATACTTTATATTTTATTTAAAAAAAAATGCATTTCAAAAAATGTAATTTTAAATTAATACATAATATTTAATTTAAAAGAAAAAGCATTTAAAATTTTTAATAGGATCTCAACGTTTACCTCTGATTCAAAATTAAATTTCCTGAGTCACATACATAAATTATTTTGCAGATATCTGAATGTATAAATCCATTCTACAGCAATTTATCTTATTTTATATTTGCGAATTAATTCAAAAATATTGAAAAATTCACTAAAATAATCGCATTCAAAAATATTTTTAATTTTATTCATTTTATATTTTAGATTTCAATATTTATGATCTGCAATCACAATTTATGAGTCACAAATAGTCGTAATTACCAAAACTATCTCTAAGAATTATCTGGATTTAATTGTGATTTATACTTTCATCGGACAAACAAGTAACGGCAACTGGATCCAAATTTATATACTTATATAAATTTTGGAAATTCTTCTCAATCAATATTAAAAATTATCCACTCTCACAATACATGCCTTACGTACTGACAATTCTTATAAGATACTAGTAATAATACTATATATTGCCAATCTAAAGTATTTATTATAATCATCATATATTAATTAATTCAGTTGAGTAAATGGGATGCTAATAATGATGAATAGAGTAATAACTGTAGATTATAATTTGTGATATATTATTATGTTAAGTGATGAATTATTAATTATTTATTAATTATATTAATTTTGAAAATACTTCTTCATCTAAAAATTTATTCACACTCACAATGCATACTTTAAGTACTGAGAATTTCGAATAAATTACATGCAATAATTCTAAGTACTGATTAAGTATCAATTTTAATCAGCATATAATGATTAATTCAGTGGAGTAAATGAGATGCTAATAATGATGAATGTAGTAATAACTGTAGATTATAAGTTCTATTGTGATATATTATTATGTTGAGTCTAGTGGCTTACCCCGCATCGCTGAGCAGGGGGAGATCTCCGCTGGTCTTCATCAGGTAGGCGTTGGCGACTGTGGTGCGGACATAGTCGCAGTCGGAGAGGCGCAGCTCGGCACGGAGAGACTCCATGAAGCCCATAATGCCATACTTGGTGGCGGTGTAGATGCCAGCGCCAGGCAGCGGTACCAGACCTAGACAATCGTAGACCATAAATCAGTCCAAACCGATGGGCAATTAGGCCAAGAGGCGGACTTACCGGCGAGAGCATTTACGGCTACCAAATGGCCTGATTTGCGCGTAATCATCTTTGGCAGGAACTCCTTTGTGGTCTGTAAACAATTAAGTTTAAATGTGGAGAGAAAATACGAAACGTATCTGACAGATACACACCATTATGTAGGAGCCAAGGTTGAGCTGGAGAATGGTATCGATCTCGTCGCTTTTCAGATGAGGCGTCGATGTCATGGGCATCAGGGAGGCATTATTGACCAGTATATCGACAGGACCGAGTTCCTTTTCCACCTTAACGGCCATCAATTGCAGTTCTCGGGGCGAAGACACATCATTCTGTGTATGTGTGTGTGTTGCATGTAATTGGGGCACATTATTACCAATACAATTACTATACATACTCAGTTGTGATGTGAAATTGGGGCTTACCTTGTAGGCCTTGGCGGTGCAGCGGGGTATCTTGGAGAGCAACTCGACGGTCTCGTAGCAACCCTTGGAATTGACATCCACAACCGCCACTTTACAGCCACGCCTCGCCAGTTCCAGGCATATTTCGCGGCCCAAACCGCTGCCTCCGCCCGTCACCTGAGAAATCAGCAGTAAATCAGTATAAATGGCACATACACTGCACTACAAGTGTACTAATTATCATAGCACAAATTAATTGGCTTCATTTGCAAACAATGAACGAGTCCGACATACAGTGCGTATGTAAATAGATCGACATCTCTTTCTCTCTCTCTCTCTCAGAGTCTCTCAACTACTCCCAGATTTAGACTCTCTAAATTTTATTAACGAATAGTCAAAGATTCGTCTCTATATACGACATTCTATAGACAGAATTATGGGTGAAGCATTCAACACAATTGAATGACTTTTGACCGTAATTAATATGACGTGACCCCACATACTAAACGTGTGTATGCACATGTCATACTTATATGTATAGTGTATATAGTGTTGCCAGAATCTAGAGAAAATGGCAAAAAAAAAAAATGCTAGATAAAGTAAGTAAATTGCAAAAAATAGCTATATTTTTTCAATGGCACTAATTTTTTAATATACTAAAAAAATTATTTTTTAATTTTAAATATTTTTGAAAATTTTATATAAAATATATGTAGGTTGTTTTATTAACCTAATTAACAATATTTTTAATATTGATAGCTTTCTCGAGAACTTCAATGTATCCTAGTAATTAGGTATTTATTTAGTAATGTCAGCATCTACAACTTTTAATAGAGTATAAAAATAATGGAGCTTTCTGCGCTTCTGTTTTAGATATTTTTTAGGTGGAACTAGTGTTTTCTTGTTGATCAGAAGCTGCCTCGAAGTAGAGATTACCCACAAGATATCGATCCAAGTTAAGAAATAAATTTATAAAAAAAGAGATTTGATTGAAAATGCATGTATACCCTTAAAAATTTTATCATTTTATCGAAAAATAAAAATAGCTTTAATTCTAGCTAATAATACTTTAAGTTATAAAATTCTTACTTTGAAGTATTAAAATTCCCAGATCTAGCAATAAATTAGCTAAAATGGCAACACTGATTTATAAGTATGTGTGTGTGAACAAAACAATGCAAAATCCAAGCACATTGTCAACTCATCGTCATTGTTATAAATTATCATACAGCATAGTTGTATTATGTAATTGCATTCTATAGCATAAATTAACAGGAATCTGTTATTGCCAGCTAATGCCAATGAGGTCACAGTTTCAAGATACAAGATACGATAGTTATAGATAGTATCTGCAATCAAACATTGCTAAATTTGCCAATAATGACTAATAGCATGTAACGTTAAGTGAAGATTGTAATATATGTATTAAAAAATAATATATTACAATATCATGTTCTTCATCACTATGTTAACCTGTAAAGTTGCCAATTTAGGTAATAGAGTGCATGTAAATTAATAAATTTAGAAGTAATTCTTTTCTCAAAAAATAATAGTGCTGATGTGATCATTGATCAAATTAAAAAAAAAAAAACAATTTAATTAACTTAAATTTATTCAATTACTTATTAAGTTCTCAAAATCTAAAAGAAAATTACATATTTTCATGTAATAAATGTGAAGATACTTTTTCTAAAAATCAGATAAAAATATCAAATTTTCCACAAGATACCATATAAAAAGGAATCCCACTTAGTACACCTCACCTTATCAGTTGACAAATTAAAATTTATAATAAGATAGAGTAAGATATATATATATATATATATATATATATATAAATATAAATATATTTTTAAAAATTCTTAAGATTTTCTTCGATTTAAAATTTAGAATTTTCGTTTGTCTGAAGAAAATTTACATTTCTTTTTTAAATTTTATTTGGGAATTATTTTTATTGGTATATACCAATAAAAATAATTCCCAAATAAAATTTAAAAAAGAAATGTAAATTTTCTTCAGACAAACGAAAATTCTAAATTTTAAATCGAAGAAAATCTTAAGAATTTTTAAAAATATATTTAAATTTTCGACAAACTTACAAAATTCTAAATTTAAAATGAATGACAAAATAAAAAATGTTAACCTAGAAATTTAATGCCGAAATTCAAATCAGATTCAAGGGATTTACTGAATGCAGTCAGTTGAAAGTTTAAGTATGTCAAAGATACAAATTACCTAAGACTGTAACTAATTCAGGCTGAAAAATATAACACATTTGCTTCATAGCACAATAAAATTAAATGTGATTCATTTGGAACTGTATTGTTGCTTACATCAGCCAAGAAATGCGAATAAGCACTAACTGTAGATAAGTATCTTAGAGATACAAGCTGCTTGCAGCCACCCGCAAATTACATATTTATCTTTATTTTATATTATATTACTTAAGCATGTAGACAAGATATTGCAGCATAAGTAAGTCAACAACATTACGTTGTTGTATCTCAGCAACAGGTAGATACATAAATGTATCTGTATCTATGCCTTTATCAGCATTGTTTACATTTCGGCCGCTCGCGCATTTGAAACGTCATCAGAGTCAGTTTGTGTTTTTGGCGAAGAAAACAAAAGTGAAGTTACTTCAGAGATCCGTATCTGTATCTGTATCTGTATCAGAGCTGGAAACCAGTTTGTAGCGTATTTGAAATGTTGTTTGTATTTGTGATTGACTTGCGAATGTGAATCTGTGAGTGAGTACGCGACTACGAATATATCTGTGTGTGAACGATCTGTATCTGCATCTGTATCTGTGTGAATGTGAGTTGAATACACTGCGTTTTAATGACGCATATGCATACTATGTATAAACTATGTGTTCATATTTGAGTATGTACATAAGTGGCACACCTACGGCATGCAAATGAAACTCAAATTCAAGTCTCCGAATCGAGAATCTATAACAAATATCGAACATTTTTAAGTATCTCTTCTGCATCCCCCGAGATACTTTTTCAGTTAGTCATGAGTCGCCCACGTCCGCTGACAGTTTTGGGCAACCGAACCTGACCTTGTCGTGGCCATCAATTGACATTTATCCAGCGGCTATCAATTTGAATCTGTCTATATATATATCTGCTATATATATTTATATGTATATGTGTATCAATTGTCAAGATGCTCGTGTAACTTGAAGATACAACATGCGTTATAAATACTCTGGGTCTCTCTAGAGTTGAGTTTGCACAGAACTCTGTTTTTTTTTTCTGTAAATATATAAACAATTGATTGTTTATAGCGGAGCATGGCATAAATATTTGTTTTATTAACAAAATGCTGGGTAAGCAGCAAAGTCGAGCGAGTGTGGCACCAACAACCGCGCCCAGTTGCCACTGGGGCATCTTTAGGCGACGGGGAAAACTCTGAAAAGAAAACTGCGTGACGATACGCTGCTGACTTTGGATTGGGCTTCGACTTGCCCCCATATACATATATATATTATATAGATAACCCCTTGCGGCCTTACCAGTGCCACCTTGCCGCTCACGTCCTTCTCCTTGAGGCCCAGCGCAAAGAGGTAATCCAACAGGTGTTTGAGGAACACGGCCAAGACGACGAATGGCAGCAGCAGCAGGAAGACAATCACTTTCAGGTTGAATATGGCGCGCGTTGTCTCATCATTGTTTTGCACTCTTGCCACAGTGGGCGTGGCAGCTGGCGTACTCGTTGTGGCAGCCGCCGCTGGCACGCTGCTTGTGGTGCGTGTGATGGTGGTAGTTGTTGCCGTTTCGACCATACTTTCAATTTGCGAACACAAACACACACTGTCTCTCTCAAAAGTATTTTCCTTAAGCAGCACACAACACTTGCCGAGTCGACAACTATTTCGAAATTTCCCTTATTATTTATTGAATATATTTGAATTTTTCGAATGCATCAGTATTTGTGGGTATTTATTTATTCAAATTGAGACCCGTTTCAGACAGAGTTGCTTTTGGGCACGTGCGTTAACCAACCGATATCGAACATAACTGAAACTGCGCGCACAGCTTACGAGCTCAATTCTTCTCCCACTCTTTCTCTCTCTCTCTCTATCACTCTCTCTCTCAGTTGCTTGCGCTCTCTAACTCGTTCCCAACTTGGTGGCAATGTCGTCAAGTTATCTTGCGACTGCAGAAATCTCTCTCTCTCTCTCAGGTTGTCTCTCGCGGTAGCTTAGGTGCTATAAGCTATGAGTGAAATTTTATGGCTTGGCAATGAAATGCTTGTACATACACACATACATACATGTATGTACATAAATAATTTCACCTGACCATAAGTGCATAATCACACACTTGGTTAGCCGAAACTTCGCTGTAATTAAAAGATTTGGAATGGTATTGACCCTCGGCAGTGGGAAACTCTTTTAATTTCTGTCAAGATCCGACTAATTGATTTTCTGTGGAATACAGCAAATGTATTTGTATATATTTACTCAGCGCTCTTAATAGCATCATTAAATTGCGTTTTCTAATTAAATTCGAAATAATTGCCCTTGTTCTGTTCAAGCTGTTCACATTTTCAATTACACTGCTTGCGGTAAGCAGTGCCATGCTTAGTTGGCGAATTGAACTGCTTTGGAAAGCATAACTGGCAAAAAAAAAAAAAAAATTCCTAGTAAATTTCCCTCTTCAAGGGCGTTGCGAATAAAATTCATTCGAATGGGGTATTTGTCTTATCACATCAGCAACTTAACAACTTGTAATAGAGCGTGCATTTTAGATACAGATAAATATATATATTTTCAATTTGATTTGAGTAGTATCTGGCAACTTGTTTTCGCAAACGATTCCCAGTTAACTTGTGGTTATGCTCTCTTCTGCCACCTGCTTTCTTTCTTTTTCTATTTCTTTCTCGCTCTATTGACAATCGCTCAGTTTTGAGTGGAGCGTTTATGCTCGCTCCCAATCCAATTGCCTCGAGTGGTGTGCCAAAAACCAGTAAGTACGTTTCAAGAGACCTCAACAGGCCGTATCCAAACTGGCAAAGAGAAAGCAAACCGAAGCAGTTAATATTGAAATTCCGCTTTGTCTGCTGTCGCCTTATTCGGCACTGCCCTACGTCAATGTACGCACACCGACATAGACATATACATAAACATACATATGTATTTTAATATGTAATAATAATAATTATATTATGCATGTGGCAAAAGGAACGCCTACCATTACAACATCTGCTCTGTGATCTTTGCCATCTCGCACATGTGCGCTCATCAGACTGCATGGAGGCCTTGCTTTTTCAGCATAGATCTGGAAGAAGCTCCAAGTATGCATATATATGGATGTGGATATGGATATGGATGGAGAATATGACATATTTGCGGCATGGCGTGCAACAACCGACAACAAGCCATCAGCATTATTACTGCCACAGAGCATTGACCGTAGAAACTAGCAAGTCTATGCAAAACATGCAAACATACAAAATATATGTATCTTATAAATACATGGTTGGTTTCCCTGCACATCATGTGTGCATTTATTTACCACTTAAAAAATAACTTATATTAGGGATTCATTTCCACAACATACATGTACATAAAAACTAAATTGTCAATTGAACTAAAAATAATTTGATTGTACGACTTTCACAGGTCTGTTTGCGTAACGCTAAAAAGAATTTCCTTCATTGGAATCAAAACATCTATAATTTTAAAGCACGATCTGAAAATAATTTGGAAAAAAATTATTAAATAAAATAATATAACCATTGTAACATTAATATAAATAATTTAAAAAGAGGATAAAAATAAATATTTATGAATAAGATCTTATAATAATTAAAAAAAAACTGTTATATATATTTAAAACTAAATTAATAACATAAATAAAGGTGTATTAAAAATTTGAATTAATCACAGAAGAGATTGTAAATTTTTACTTTTAAAGCACAATTTGCTAATAATAAAATGTTTATAGCATAATAATTAAAAAAAAAGGAAAAACAATTTAAATCTCAAAATGATAGAAAAATATATATGCTATTATAAATCATGTATAGTCAATAATGAAATTAATCAGATTTGATCTCAAAGAAGAAGAGAGTGCAAATTTATGTTCTAACCTGTCTATATATTAGAAAATCAATTAAAAATTTTAAAAATATATTATAGATATATGAAATGAAAATTGAAAATAATTTCTAAATTTTTGTTTTAATTTAAAGCAATTAAAATCTCAAAATGATAGAACAATATATATATTATTATATATAATTTATAATAAATTGATAATGAAACTAATCAGATTGGTGAATATAATAAATTTATATTATATGAATTGAAATTACTTTTTAGATTGACCAACTGATTGGCATGCTGTCGCAATTTGGAGTCCTGTGGACTACGCAAAACGGCAACAGCAGCCTTCTCAATCATTCCCTCAATGCCCTCCAGCAACATGTCCTTCTGGGCGCAATTGACGACGAGACGGTAATTGCCATCCACGGAGCACGAAACATCCCAATTGGTGGGGAGTGCCTGCGACGTATCGTAGCTATCGTTGCTCTCGTTCTCGTCTTTAATGTCACGCAGTGAAGTACGGCGACGTATCTTCCTGCCATGCGGTTCATCGCCATCTTCCTCCTCCGAGGCACCAGACATTGTCTTGCGCTTGCTGCTCTGCCAGTTGCGTTCGTCTATATTGCGATCGCGTTTCGGGCACGTGCAAATCTTCACATCCAACACAGTCTGTCCCACTATATCGCCGCTGTCAGCACAGATTCGGTTAGGCGAATAAAGTTATATGTATTATCATATTGTGTTTGACATTACCTCATGTTCTCCAGACAGAAGACCAGGCATGTTTCTTTGCGGCCAAAGCACGAATTCTGGCAGGCGAAGCTGAAAGCAAGTGTCTGACGCACGAATCCGTTGCCCTGATGTGTGGCACGACTCATATTCAAAGGCACCAGCACGGAGTATCTCTCCACAATGCTCTTCCCGTTGGCTGTTCCACAATACGAAGTGTTCGGATTCTCGCAGCGGATCAGACTCTCACGCATGCTGACATTATCCTTGACTGCAACAGAAAAGTTTTATTAAGCACACTACTAAGAGCGTTATAACCAATCTGTGCGTCTGAATGAAGATAGAAAAAATATAAAAATCCTAACAGGACTGACATAATCAGTTCGGTGTTAATCAAGAAGTACTATTATGTGGTCCAAGGACAACAAAATTGTCCTGGTAGTTTTGGAGATATACTGCATTTTCTGATATTTACCCAGTATCTTAAAGGTCCTGGCATTAAAATTTATTTTAAATAATTTAACAACTGTTGCGCAACGGTTACGGAACTGTTTAATAAACTTCGAAAATGTTAATGGACCCCATAATATTAAGGGAAAAGGATGAGGACGAACTCAATAAACATTTGCAGGATATTCGCTCTACTTATAAAAGTACGGTAGTCCTAACAGGAATCGAAATAATCGATATTTTGTATACACAAACAAATATCATTAAAGTTGAACCCGGGTTTTTTAACAATTTTTCAAAGAAGACAATACTTAGAATTTCCCAGTATTTTCAACGAAAAAAAAAAACATAACAAAAAGCATATGTAGGTATATCCATAAACTAAATACTCACTGCTGTCTGTACTCAAATGATTTTGACAACGCAGCACAGGACCGCTGACATCCTTGACGAAGCATAGAAATGCACGAAGATTGAGTGGTTGGAATGGCAGTTGAACCTTGAATCTGGCATCGATGTTGAAGGTCCTGTTCATGCGTATGTAGAGCTTATTCAGCTGCTCTGAGAATACCCAGTGTGACTTTGGGGGTTCCCCCAACTTCATGTCGAATAAGTAATCGCCAGCATGGTTCTCCAGCTTGGGCAAAGAGTTTATCTGTGACTTCAGGTCCTGCATCATCATATCGCGCAGCAAGGATTGCTTGAATTACAAAAAGGGATACAAAATGTTGGTTAGACAGGAAGTCATGCCCATGATTAATGGTTTCGATTGTGGATAAGCCCAATGGCGACCGAGATGACAACTGTGCGATAAGAGAAACAATTAAACGACATTCATGGTCGCCTACAGCAGATGCAGTCAGTCCATGGACGACCCTTGATGGCCATGGTGTTCTTTGACATTCGCTTGTCACGCAAACCCATTCGGGGCACAGCCAAGTTGGTGCACATTCTGCTCATCATGCTGGTCTCGATGCTGACCTTGTTCGGGATGTTTGCCAATCGCTTTACGTTACGTGGACGCCAACGTTTCATCTTCTCCAAGAAGTACCTGGCGTATGCCATGATGGTGACCACGATCTTCAGCAGCATCTATGTGCGTCAGATGTACATGGACTTCACGAATTCACAGCTCAATCTGCGGGATGCGGTCAAGGTGTATGGCTATATGAACGTCATCGTGGCCATCATCAACTTCGTCACACAGCTGGTGATGAGCAAGACGGTGGCTCATATGATGAGCCAGGTGCCGCTCTTCGAGACGATCAACTCGCTACATATTGATGGACGCACCATAATGACATCGGTGTTGATGGCCATGATTAAGGTGCTCGGCTTCCCACTCATCATGGAAGTGGCTCTCGTCTACCAGCAGAAGCACTACGAGCCCCATCTGAGCTTCGGTTGGACTATCTACAAACTCTTTCCCATGATAATCTCGAATTTCCTTAACAATTGTTACTTCGGTGCCATCATCATTGCCAAGAACATCATGGAAGCCCTGAATGCCCGCCTCAAGATGCAAGTACAGCAGGTCAACTTCATGCAGCAGGAGCAGCACACGAGACTCTTCACCAAGTACTTCCGCATCCAACAGTTCTGCACATTGGCCGACGAGCTGGAGTCGCTGTCAATCAAATACAAGCTGATCTGTGAGCAGGCCACCGACTACATGGCTCTCATGTCCCTCTCGATAGTCCTCTCGCTGATCTGCCACATTTTGGGAATCACTGTGGGCGTCTATAACCAGTATTATGCCATAGCCGAGTCGGTTATTGGCGGCAAGCCGTACGATGGCTTTGGGGCACTCATCAACATGGTGTTCCTGGTAATATCCCTGATGGAAGTAGCACTCCTCACCTACTTAAGCAACGATGTCCTGAAGGAGACCCAGGCTACGGGCATCATACTGCAGGAAATCGATCTGTATGAGGCGGACTGGCGGTATCGGCGCGAAGTTCATGCCTTTGCCCTGCTGGTGGTCAGCATCAAGTACAGGATTAAGCCGATGGGTCTCTTCGAGATGGACGTCACCCTGATCAACAATGTGCTCTCGACTGTCGCTAGTTTCTCATTAATTCTGGTGCAATCGGACTTATCTCAAAGATTCAAGCAGCCATAGCGTGCTTACCTGACTATACTGCATTAGGTTGCCCGACTACAAGCAAATAAAAGTCATCAATTAAATGTCCATAATCCATCCTAATCACATATACTCACGTTAAGACCTTGTAGATATGCCAATGGCTCCGTAAGTCTACGAATCGCACAGAGATATGAAAGCAGCAACAACAAAACATAGTTTAGGCCAAATTAAGACCAGTAGTGGTTTCTACTTACATCTCTTCTGAAATTTCTTGTGTACTTCTATTTGCCAGTCCAAAAATGTCAGTTTCCTGACTGTAATTCTTCTCTTCCTCCTCCTCTTCCTCCTGTTTAACAATCAATCTGCGCAATATTTAAACATTGTTAGCAAGTGAATGCATATGTGAGTTATATAATCAATATTCAATTAAACTTACTTCGTTTTCTTCGGCGACATTTTTCTTTTAATGCATTCCGTGCCTTCCTCACAATATTGATGAATTATTTGTTTGTTTTTACAGATGCAGAGTGTAAACTTCAAATCAACAGACTTCTTCTTCTTTCTGATATGCCATTCCCAGTGTAACCTCGATAAAAGAATACAGCTGTTGCCAATGGCTGTGCGGGATTTTTTTCTATCGACCAACCGCCTCAAAAGTAAAGGGAAATCCCTCTGTTTCTACTTCGGACTTTATTTGCCACAATTTAGTAACGTATTTATTCAAAATGCAGTATGAATCGCGTAAATGCCTAGAGTTGTTTGTCGAACTATCTTAAGAAGACAGCTTAAGTAATTTTAATGATCCGCATAAAACAAACATATTATTATTTTATTTATTGTTATTTATTCTATATTTTCTTTGCACTTATTTTAATTTTATAATTAATTTGCTTTTAAAGAGAGATCATTGCAGTTAAATATTTAGCCGGTAGCAGGTTGCTTGATTATTTTTATATAAATGAAGCAGTTAATGCATAGAATGCATAAATTCACGAAAATATCTAGCATTAGCAGCTGAGAACAGCGGCAGCTAAACAAAATAATATATTCTATATGTACACATATAGTAACCCAACATAAACTAATTTTTCAAAACACAGATTATTTTCTAATTGATTCAATTTAATTAAAATCAACTGGAGAAATATATATACAATTAAGATACGTTTAATAAATAATGTGAAAAGTATAGAAGAGTATTACAGCTAGGGGGCACTTAAACTATGAAAATTGTACAGAATAATAGCAAATTTTATTTACATATTATAAATTTTTTTGGCTAATATTTCTTAATTGATTGATTTTGAGGCTCTATTGAAACTCTTGTATCAGTCGTCAGATCCGTCTGGGAAGACTCTTTCGGATGTCTGCGAAATAAGAAACCGAAACATCAGTGACTCAACAAAATCAAAAATTCGAAAACAAATTAACATAAATGACTTGCAATTGTTACATAATCTAATGAGGAGCGTAGAATATTATGTACCTGTAAAAGACATAATGCTGGAGCATGAAGAATACATCGAACAACACAGAAAATAAGCCAAGGCCAAACTTTGTCGGATCCCCAAACAAGGAAGCCCAATCATCTGATAACGAAACAAGTTATTAAACAAATTTCACTCATCAAATTTCTCTTGATAAGCATACCATAATTATGGGCATTCAATATCATCTGCAGCATGCTCAGAGTTCCGCCCGTAAAGTCCAATAAAATATTGCCAATACTCCTACAAAATTTAAACATTACTTTCAAAAATCACAAAATATAGAACGAATGTGATCTTAAAAGATTATACTTACCAACCGACTGTGCTTTTTCTGCGATAATTCATTAAAGCTTGAGGTATATATTTTATGATTGTTATCGTTAGCTTGACGTAGCTGTCGAGCCGATGATAATAATTATATTAATAACAATATTAATTCAACTATCATTTATAATCACCTGCAGTAGTATAGGAAGTCCAGCCAATGTATTACGGAGCCACCGGCCAGTCCGGCAGATATGATCACGACAAGGGCGAATATTGCCAATAGTCCGTATGCAATTTTCGAGACACGTTGCAATCCTCTCTAGAAATCCGATAAGATAGATGTAATCTGGGCGAGATAAGGCAGTATGACTCGTGAATCGATCTTTACCTCATATACACAGCACTGGAATATGGTAATGCATGTGGCAAACATGGCATGTAGGGAGAATACGACATCGTTCAGCAGTACGGGATTCACGCCATGTGGATGCCGATCCTCGTACTCATCCTGCAGACTCTCAATGAAGTAAAGTCCACAGTTGAACATGCTGTAGAGTGTGAATCCCACAATGTTCAGCGTGATGAAGTCAAAGTTCAATCCCTCCACCGATTTGCGGCGATAGTTGATCCAGATTTGGGGATAAAAAGAGACCGACCACGCCACGAAGTATACCCAACCGAACACAATGGAGGTATAGATGATGGCCTCCGATTTCGCCACAACGACACGCACAAAGAGGTCAGCGATGCTGCAGACCAAACCCAAAAGTAATCCATTAAAGAAATGATCAATCTGAATCATTTCTGTTTTCTTTACTGATTGGATAATATATATATATATAAATATATATATATATTTTTTCTTACATTGAACTTTCACTGAGATCGCTCTGGGCTGTGATCTCGACATGACCGGCCTTTCGACCGGTTACGACGATGGTCTGATTGAATGAATTGGCAGGCTGATAAGCAAATGATTCGGGGTACAAATCCAGATGGTCCTCATGTTGTTTTATCAGCTTGACGTTAATATTAGCATTTAAATTGCCGCTGTGAATGATTTAATTCGATTGATAAGTGTCTTGATTAGGAATCTGGCTCTGATTTTGCACTCACCTTGCCCAAATCACAAAGGTTTCATTGGCGTCCACCAAAACTGTCAAGTCATGCGAGTTGACGGTGAACCCACCTAGACTACTCTGCCCCCTTCCCAATCCAACTTTATACATATATCGTTAAAATAAAAAGAATAGAAAAATTCTATTTACAACTCGATTCTATTTGTGTTTATTAGGACTTACCTGTGACGACTATGGCGAGTGCTAACAGTAATTTCCGCGAACCGCGAATCATCTTAATTATATATTTTGCAAGAGGCCAACAGCTGCAAATATGTTCTGTAACAACAAATTGATTAATACAGCTGTGCATTTATAAGTTTAAACTATGTACATAGTAAACACGTGGAAAATACATCCCACAATCAACTTTCAGCTATCTGATCTTGATCTTGAGATCTTGCTTCATGATACTCAATTCTTAGAACCGTTGAGTATTTTCGAGTAATTTGAATTTAGCTATAAACTGGATTCTACAGTCAACTATGGCTATAACAGACTATTTCTGGCTTGGCATTTGTTTTTATCCAATTTAGCTTTGATTAATTTATAGAACTGATTGGCGTTTAACAATACAATCAATGGACATCTATATTGACAAATTGATGGCAATCAGAGGGAGTTTCATACACATACATGTTCCACATACGACTGAACATAACATACATATATATATTTCCATAGAATGAAAATCTATGTCGAGATCGCATGTTAAAGTGGAGATGATTGAGCAATTACAATGTAATTGGGTGAATTGATATGTAATATTGAAATATCCATTTTGAGTTAATAAAAAAGATAAAAATTTAAAAAATATATTATAATATAAATCAATATAGAGAAAATTTTGTGGTAAATAATTGTAAATGCAGTTGCATAATTAATTAATAAAGTGTTCAAATTTTAATGTAGAATATTAAATTTAAAATATTTAAATATTCATATTTTTATGTATTTCTACATTTGAAAATATATTTTCTAATTTTTGAAACTATAACAGTAAATATTCAATTTCCGCAAAGTTTTCGTTGGTAATATTTTGAATAATTACATACTGATGTTATTTAAACTTAAAATTAAAAAAAAAAAAATTAAGTAGAATTATAATAATTAATTATTTCTATAAATGAGTTACATACATATTTATTTATACTTAAACTTAACATTTTTTAATTAATATATTTTTTGACCTATATTGATCTATATACATACATACATACATACATACATACATACATATGTATGTACATAGTTCTCAAAAATCACCCCTCAAATTTTGATTTAATTTGTTAGTCAAATACAAATAAAAACATTTAATATAATCTAACTTCATTTTTTTTATAGATTACTTTTTTATACTTTATTATGAGAAGCGATTTAAAACACATTTAGAATTGTTTATACAGAAATGTTATATTCTTTCGCTTTTTTTATTTTGTTTGTAAAGTTTTCATTTATGGAGTTGAAAAAGAATGGTTCTGGAATGATTATCAGAGACGTGGTTATATGCAAATGAGCTACTAATTGATAATGTTTTAATTTCGCCAACTAGCATGAATAATGAATACCTTTGCGGATAATTACTGTGTGAGCAGATAAAAAACACTTCTCGTCGACCTTTTTTATACATATCTATGTATGTATGTACATATGCTTGTATGTATGGCATTGAGAGTGTTACAATTCGCAATTAAAGCGCGATCACAAAAGCCCAACACACGGCATACGACACACGACACCATCAACTACAACAGGTCACACACACACACACACACTCACACACACACTCACACACACCTAGAGAGTACTATCAAAAGTCGTTTATATGTGATACAAATCAAGTGTGGCAGTCGAACCCTAGCACTCCACCTTTCCATATAACTACATATGTATATACATTTGTACATACATAAGTATATAAAGTTATATTGGGTCTGGCACTGACTACGTTGCCTCTCTAAAAATACAAATGTAGTATGTTCTCGGCTCCACAAGTCGAACCGCCTTGGATGTGAGTTCGTTCTATGACTTGTCGCGGCCAATAAATAATATAGCATTTTTTTTATTTTGACTGCCTATTCGAGGTACAAACAAATTTATAGCTGGAGCACATGACTGTGCAAAAAATAATAAACTACGAGTGTAAACAATAAAAAAGCAAAGAATTAACAGCAGCAAAAAATGTATACAACATCCTGGGAACTGGGCTTATCTCGTCGCTGATAATGCTAATCGGTGACTATTTTGAAATTGCTGCATTCGGCATTGATTGTGATTGTTGTGACCGCCCTCTCTCGGTGTATTATCAGAATTTTTGGGGAAATGCTGAGATGCCGACAAAAGCGTGTCACGTCATGTTCGTCACGACAGACCGACGGATTCAATAAGCCGACGCTGCACTTAATTGTGGGAATTTCACAAAGCACTGCAAAAAATTATAACCGGTCAAGAGCTCAAGCCCATATTAATATGTAGTTCACATACACTTTGCTGGAGAGGGTATATCGAATAATCCACTAATTTTATAATATTAATATATTTGATTTTTAAAAATTCTGTAATAAGTATTTATTTTATTTCGCACTTATTCCACTGTCACTGTTATCACGATTTGTTAGGGTATCAGCTAATTCGGCGCTGCGAATTATGTTTCTGTTTTGTTTTGATCGGCTTTCGGTATGTAAATTTTTCACCTATGCCAATAACCGAAAGCATAAACTCACACACCCACAGATAGAGAGAGAGAGACAACATATGTTTGTGAAACTATGCACATATCCACATTTAGCAGAGTTTGCCAATTGTATAAATAAACGATAATTAATTCAGCATATAAAAAACCAATATATATTGGAGGTGTCTCTTGGAAGCGCATTAGAACTTTCACTTGGAATCGAACAAGTTGGAAAGCAACCGTTCAATATAGTAGATATAGTACACAAAACAAATGACGGAGACTAACTCCTGTGACAGCCCTCTCAACAAATCAAGATGTTTGCACATTTATCAACATACATACATATGTATGTACATATGTTAATAAGATTTCTTAGTACGGCTTAAGAACGTGTTAACTAACAAATTAACGTACATATGTAACAAAGTTTCCAGCTTTTAAATATGGTTAAATGTTCTTGTTAACGATTGTGACAAGCAGACGTCTGTCCAGATACTGAGCCCGCAATGCACAGCACCACAATACTTATATACAACTATACTATAAATGAAAAGCCCACAACTTTGTCGACTTCTCTGCTTTTGCTTATTGCTTCTGCTGCCGCTGCTGCTGCTGTTGGTGTTGTTGGTGTTGCTGATGTTGTTGCTGCTGGTGCTGCTTCTGCTTCAGCTGTTGCTGCTCTTGTTCGCCGTCGTGTTCGACAAGCTCTGCTTTATCTTCTCGGTTTTGTTTTTGCACTTCGTAGTTGAACTGAGTTGGGATGAATACATATCGCGTGTACTTCACAAATAGACAGGCAAAAAAATGCCGGCAAATAATTACTGCTTGACGTGCGCTGCTGCCTCTTCTTCTATGCCGGTTATGATCAAACTCAATCGATGCATTCCATCTTACATGATTTTCTTTCTCACTTCCCCTGCTCTTCCCCGCTGTGTTGGTCTTCACCCAAAGTTACCCATCTTTATATCCAGTTGCATAAGCAAACGCATTTTTTAAATTAGCATACGTTATTTTGGAATGTTTATTCCTCGTACCGCAACTATTCGGGCAATACTGCGTTTGTCTAAGAATAAACTATGTATTGCATTAAGTATACGTATGTATATTCTGATTGGGGATTGATAAGGGAGTCACAATGGAATTTCTAACTGTCTAAGAAACTATAATTATTTTGTATTATAACATATAATATTTACTTAGGCACCAGGTGGAAGTAAAGTTTTTAATTTACATCAGGGTCTACGCCCACCGCCTTCACAGTATAACATATAACCATAGTATTTAAGCAAATCTACAGTTTCAAGGCTACTGGGCTGTAACTGTATATGATTTTTAGAAAGAATTTAACTCTATAGAAGACCAAGAAATAATTAAAGTTCAAAGAACACTTTTAGTTAGAAGCATTATTTCTGTATTATAAAGGCAATTATTAAACCCAATAGGAAACTTGGACAACATAAGTGAAAAAAGTTGGTGCTAGGAACTTTGTAGTTGGGAAATCGAACTTAAGTTTCCTTACTTTTTTTGTATTGGAGGATTTCAAAGCGATGAAACTGGAATCAACTTACCATAAACTTTTTTAAATTTAATAATATTATAAATAAATCATTGACTCTGTTGATTATGCTCATGCAATATATTTAACATTTTAATCAAAAATACGAAATAATATTGTCGGGTACTCGTCTTAGACTAAGGAAGTGGTTTAACATAAAAGTGGCTTGATGAATCCACAATTGAAATCATGAATTAATTATAATGAATTCTGAAGAAATACATTAACCACAGAGGATAAAATAAATTAAGTTTGATAATCATGTTCACAGAGTGCGAATGCGTCCATAGAGTGGGACCTGGAGAAATTGTCTTGATGCAATCCTCAGTTCAGTTGTATGATATCGGTGAGTTTACCTATATCCTTGATCTATTCCAGGCCAAATTATATCACAGCTGACAAACTGACATCACAACAATAGAAAGTCCAAGAAAATGACTCCAGAGAAATACGAAGATAAATAAATAGAGAGACAGCTGTCATAATGAGTATAACATATGTATGTATAACTAAGTGGCGTATATAGTATCTGCTAAGACAGTTGGACTATAGTCCCATCCAGATCGTTGATTATGGCAGTGTGAGCACCTGTGAGTCATGGCTGGTTGCCAGTGTGACCAGCTCGTCGGTTTTTCTCGAGTATTAGGGCGCGACTTGAAAAAGGAGGGAAATTGTTAAACCAATTGGGAAATCGGGGAATCCATTTAAAGGCTTACCGATAGCGCTCATAGAAGCCAACGATGGTGCCCAGCTCTTGTTTGAAGAGACGCACCAGCATGCTGTCGAATCCCTCAAGCTCTGGCAGACTGAACATGTTGAACTGCAGCAGATGATCCTTGGACGAATCTGCCTCAGAGTACACAGCCAGCCATTTGGGTATCTCCTCCAGCAGATAGGGATTGGCAGGCACCAAGGCATTATGGGTATGTGAAGGAGGCGCGTACAATGGTGCCTCTGGCCGTATGGCCTTCGGTGGCTCCGCAGATGTCGTATACACGTAGTAGGATGTGAGGCACGGATGCTGACGCTGACACTGCCCGGTGTACTGGTTCTCATAGTAGGTGCCATGCAGTTTGGAGACCACACGTCGCCAGCCAACAGGCAAACCTTCACGCTCCAGCGGATGATTCCAATGCGTAGTGTGGGCATTGTGATCAATGTAGTATTTACGACCATGCAGGGTATACTGAGTGGCCCAGCCTGGTGGCAGTGGCAGTTCCTCGCTCTCATTCAGCGACTGCTGAGAGGCAACCTTCTGCAATGCTCCATTGCCGTTGTTATCACCAGCAGTTGACGGATTGGATGCAGGGGGCGTCAATGGAGGCACATAAAGTGATTGCACTGAGCTGGAGACGCCGCGCACGCTGCCAGAGCTGCCGTCTCGCCCACTTATCCTCAGTGAACCGCTCGACGGCACCGCCAAGTGCTGATGATGCAGTGGTGTCGCAGCCAGAGTTGCAGAGGATGCAGTCGTATTGCTGTAAATGGGAGATTCGGATCGTTGGGACTGTGTTACTCGCATCGAGGATACCCGATATGGATTCTCATAGATAGGATAGGAATCGCTTGAATAGCTGCCAAGCAAATGAGCAGCGGCCAACTGTTGTTGCTGATGCTGGTGATGCTGTTGCTCCAGCGGTGATCTGCAGTATATAGTATGAAAATAATAAATTCGAAAGGTGAATCCAAAATAATTGGAATATTACATAGTTGGAGGATAAAGAGGCTGATGCTCCTTAGTTGGCATAGCTGATTGCTCGAATCGAAGCATGGATCCATAGGCAGTCGACGGATGCTGATGTTGTGGCAGTTGATGGAGATGCTGCTGCTGTTGCTGCTGTTGTTGTTGTTGCTGCTGCTGTTGCTGCAACGCAAAGTGTGCAGGGGATGGGGGCCTTCGAGGCAACTGCAGCATGTTCGCATAGGATGCACTGAGCATACCCTGATCCGCATCGTAGCTTGTGGTCGCCACATGGGGATGCGAATGCTTCTGACTGGAGTAACTTCGCTGGAATCCTCTCGTTGGCGTCTGCAACAGTGGCGACGATTGCTGCCGGCGCATCCGGTCAATCTGCTCAATGTTCACATAATTGTTGCTGTTGCTGCCTTGGCTTAGCTGAGTGCTGCCAGCTCGGAACTGGGGAAGAGATGGTGCCTGATGAATGTGCGGCTGCGGCTGCTGCTGCTGTTGCTGATGACGATTTGTGTTATTGTTGAGCGGCATTTGACTTTGAGCCCGCCGCGCATGATAGTAGTCAGGCTGGGTATCGTTGCAGGAGTACGTATTCCGACTGGTGCTCGAGCTTCGCGGCTTGAATTCACAGCTGGGCGAGCTGCTGGCACAACGCTGAAGGGACTTCTTCTTGGCCCGTTGCTGTTGATCGGAATACGATGTCCATACGTTGATCACCGGTATCTCCGGCGGAGTATCCTTCTTCACGTACTTCCCCACAACGCCCTCTTTGTGTGCCTGCGATTTCTCCTTGCTCCGGCGCGAGAGCATCGTCGGTTTTCGATTGCACAGCAAAATTGTTAAATAGTTCATGCAACTCGGCCTTTGTGCTGCACTCGTAATTTGGTTCTACTCGTCGCAGTACTGCTTCTCGTATTAATGTGATTCGTTGTAAAACTATATTAATGGGATTTGTCTTTATTTATGCACTATTTATGCATCTTTTACAATCACAGACCACCGTGAGGTGTGTTAACAATAGAATTGTATGGAATCATTGCCAATAAGTTCAGTGGAACAATTTGCCCCAAAGAACCAGAACGGTTCCAAATGTGTGCTCCACCAGATCGAGCGAACTTCTAGTGGGGTTCAGTGATCAGGCATAATTGCAAATATAGGATTTAGCCTATTAATTTTAGTAGTTGTATTTTTTACAGTTATACAACTATAGTCTTATTATTATATTTATAGTTTCTATTTAATTATCGCTGCAAGTCTTTCAATGTAGATATATATTTTAATGGCGGTAAACTGATTCACCTCCAGTGTGACCATAGACTTGCGTGTTCTGCAACACTGTTACCAGCTTACCAACACTCTCGATAGGTGTTTTGTTATTCAGACTTTAGCATTGCACTCAAAACAAAGAATCTATTTTAGTTACATTAAAAATGACAACAGACGAGCGTAATTTTCGTTCGAGTTATTATGAGAAAGTTGGCTGTTTTAGTGTGGAGGAGAAGAAATCCCTTAACAAACTACTGCAAGATGACATTCGCAATCTGTCAAAGCTGAAACACTTCGTCTACAATTACACAGTTCCTGCCCAACAGCGTAAACTTCTCTGGAGTCTGATAATGGGCATAATGCCACTGCACAAAAGCAACACGGATTACGTACAGGAGCAGCGTCATCAGGTCTACGAAGATTTGCGGCGCGCCGTTACTGTCATGCGCTGCTTAGACGTGGAGTCTGCCAAATCCAAGGATATGCTGATGTACAAGATGTGGCTGCTGGAGAACAATCGCCTATTGCATTCCAATGTCAGACCAGGAGGAACCCAAGTGGATGATAATCATTTTGTGGAAATCGTGCGCACCCTCCTTCAAATATTCGACGATGATGTGGGCACCTACTGGATGGCCAAAGAATTCTATCAGTACACGCGAGAACTGAATAAGGAGTGCGTCAAACTAAAGGAGCTGACACAGACGCTGCTGAAGCGCGAGGACAAGGAGCTGTTCAAGTAGGTCTTTATTGTTCCACAGAAATTGATTTTATTACTGAAATATCTGCATATCTTCGATTTGCAGTTGCCTGGAGACACTGGGGCTCTTTGCTGAGAACTCAAAGTTGTTGGACACCTGGTACACCACATGTTTTGCCGGCGTGTTCTTTGAGACTGTCCTGGTTAAGGTTTGGGATAAAGTTTGCGGTGGCGCCAAAACGATTGTTGTGTTCCTCTTTGTGGAGCTAGCGAAGGACATCAGATCGGTCATATCTCGCCTGAATTCTCTAGAAGAGCTAAAGGCACTTGTTAAAATGGTATAAAGACTACTCTCAATTTAATGACAATTTTTATATTGTTTATTTATATTCCAAAGGTTAAGGACCAGGATGGTGTGATTGTCAACAAAGCCATCAAGTCCTGGCACAGTAATAACAGCGAAGTAGAATATGCACATTGATAAATGATAAATCTATATAATGGACAAGTGGAAAAGAAATCCCAACTAAATGTATTTGAAGATCACGTCCTTTTTATCGGCCACCGTCTGCAGCTCCAGCGTCACAGGGCACTGCATCCAATATGACAGCATCTCCTCCGTGTATCCAATGAGGAAGTACATCTTCCTGGGACTAATAGCTTGTCGTACAATGCCAGCTATTCGGATCATATTGTGCTGTCGCTTAATGATGATCTCGGAGCACATCAGTGCATGCCAAGTGCCAGTAATAAACTTTCGCAGAAACACATCCTCAATAGCTGTTTGAGACGGGCGCAGGGAATCCTTCAGTGTGGCTATCGAATGTTTACTCTATATTAGTTTGTACAATTAAATAAAACGCATTACTTACATGTGTTCCACGAGTTCCAACTCTTACGATGTCCTATGAAATGGGGGGGATTTGCCATCTCATAGGTCAGGGGTCTGTCCCGCTTTGTGGTTATGCGGTAACGTCCCGACTGCACGCGACAGCAGACCGCGCTGGTGTGTAAAGCCGACTTGTTGGTCTGGCAGAGCTGTGCCTCAACTGCTGGCAGCAGCTGTGGTGACACCTAAAACACAATTTCGCTGAATTACTAATCCTTTTTTATTTATTTATTTACCTTTTTCAAGAAATTCATTGCGTTTGCGGTCGAACTAAACTCGTTGGATTTCAGCTGTGCCGAAACAGCTGTTTGACGTGACGTAACGTGAGTCTACATAGTGCTCGGAGAGTTGCGCGATACTTTCGCAGCGTTTTCCAACACTGATTCATTGAAATATACATTTGCTCTCTAATAATATTTATAAATTAAATATAATTTGTAATTTGCTTTGCAATTCAATTCGATGATTTCGTAATTTGAATAACTCACCACAGTTATTGCTTAGTATATTGAGCCGTGCGCCTATCGATAACCAAAGATAATTTAAACTCGATAACTTGTAACAGCATCGTCAACAAAGGCAGCTGATTCTGCGCCGTAGGATTACTTACTCGGAAATAACGAGACGCCCCGGTTATGGAGAGATTACGGGTATCGTTAACTACCTGTTAAATGACCGCCATAAACAGGCTATCGCCTTACAGTTCCTAGAATACACTTATGTAGGTATAAACGAATTCCACGATAAACTGAGAAAAATCGTAAAAGTCGAAATCACTTGAAATCATGACTCTGAACGAGAGTGACGCTCATAAGCAACTCGAACTAACCCGCAACTTCCTGGAGCTATCCAGGAATGCCGACACCTGTACAGCTCTGCGTAGCTCTGATTGCATTCAACTTCTCGTGCAAATACTTCACGCACATGACGATGGAGCCGGGACAGGAGGAGCAGCTCGAAAGAACGCCAGTCAAGCACTCCACAATATTGTCCACGGCAATCAACGGGAGGTGAAGGTGTTGCGTCTCCTGGATCAAATACACGATTACAGCTGCAATTTCCTACGCACACAGCTGCAGAGCGGAGGTGAGTCCATTGCCGACGACGAGGAACGACATCCTCTGGCAGCCATGAAGCTACTGATGAAGGCCAGCTTCGATGAGGAGCACCGCCATACCATGTGTGAATTAGGTGCCCTGAAGGCCATACCAACCCTGGTACATCTGGATCATGCCGTACATGGTCCGGCATCTGGTCGGGAGCAATGCAATCTGTTGCGTCGCTATGCTCTGATGACGCTGACCAATCTCACCTGCGGCGAGGAGAATAACAAGTCGCTGTTGTGTGGCCAGAAGCAGTTCATGGAGGCGCTGGTGGCTCAGTTGGACACGAACTCGTCCGATCTCGATGATCTGCTGCAAGCCACCGCCAGTGTCCTGCGGAATCTCTCCTGGCGTGCGGATAAGCACCTCAAGACCATCTTCAATGAGCTGGGAACTGTGACTGCTCTAGCTGTGGCCGCCATGCGCAACAAGAGCGAGAATACACTGAAGGCCATTCTCTCTGCCCTGTGGAATCTGTCGGCGCACTGCAGCACCAACAAGGCGGAGTTCTGTGCAGTGGATGGAGCACTGGCATTCCTGGTGCAAATGCTCAGTTATGAGGGACCAAGTAAAACCCTCAAGATTGTCGAGAATGCAGGTGGCATACTGCGGAACGTGTCCAGTCACATTGCAGTCTGCGAATCCTATCGCCAGATCCTGAGGCAGCACAACTGCTTGGCGATCCTCCTGCAGCAGCTGAAGTCGGATAACCAGACGGTGGTCAGCAATTCATGTGGCACCTTGTGGAATCTGTCGGCGAGATGTCCCGAAGATCAGCAATTCCTCATCGACCACAATGCCATTCCCCTGCTTCGCGCTTTGATCGCCTCCAAGAATGCCATGATAGCCGAGGGAAGCGCCTCTGCCTTGAAGAACCTGGTCAACTATCGTGCTGCCATTGAATTGACGCCACGCAATGATCTGCCAGCCAAGGAGCTGGGCAACGGCCATGCCGATACCTTGCCACGTCGCTACAGCTCCATGCGCCTGAGCAGTAATCCTACGGGGTCCCTCAAGAAGCTGCGTCCCGTAGCTGCCAATGGGAATGGCGCCACTTTGCCACGCAAATGTGAGAGTCGTGAATCCATCTATTCCGGCAAATCCGACTCGGACTCCAACAAATACTCTACGAAATCCGACAGTGCCTTTGAGCAGCGAAAGAATCCTTTCGCGACGACGACAGAGGAGCAACCCATTGACTACTCCATGAAGTATAACTACAGCAACGAGCACAAGTCTCCCTCTAAGCCCTCCACATATGACAACTCCATTGACATGGATCAGCCCACGGATTTTAGCGTGCGCTACAAGGAACGACGATCTGCTCAAGGAACCCAGCCCCAAGCACAGCCGACTCCATTGCCTGTCGAGGATAGGGACAGCAATGAAATTCTGCTCATACTGGATGAGACCGATAGCGGCTCCTCGCCCATTGTCCAGCCACTAGCCAAATCCGCCTCCGCCTGTGATCTGAGCAGCGACCAGGCTCACCGCCCCAAGAGCCTCAACTTGCGATCCACGGCACTGGAGAACCTGGCCACCAATAAGACCAACGGTTGCCTGCCCACCCCTGATCCAGAACTGGGAGAGCGGCCAATCAATTACTGTGAGGAAGGCACTCCTGGCTGCTTTAGTCGCTTTGATTCCCTCAACAGTCTCATGGATGTGCCCCCGGGCAAGGGCGAGAAGCCATCATCAGTGGACACGAAGGTGACGTCGACAACACCAATCCGTCCAGCTAATGGAAATGCAATTAATTCGGCATTGGAGACTCCCCTGATGTTCTCCAGACGCAGTTCAATGGACTCCCTGGTCAACGACGAGACCATTGCCTGTGACGACAATGGGTCCGTGATTAGCGAATACAGCCGCATGCAGAGCGGTGTCATATCGCCCTCGGAGCTCCCCGATTCACCCACCCAGAGTATGCCGCAGTCGCCGCAAAGAGATCGCAAACATGTGACACAGCAGGAGAGGGAGAAGGAGCAGCCACAGACGCAAAACCCTTCTTGTCCTGGGAATGATCTCAATGGCAACGATGCGCCTCTGAGCTTCTGCACCGAGGATACTCCAGCAGTGCTCTCCAAGGCCGCCAGCAACAGCAATCTCTCCGTGTTATCCATTGCGTCCACCGCCAATGAACCGATTCAACATACCGCACCCGTTCAGATGAGAGATCCCGAACTCAACTCCAACGAGGATGCCATTTCAAAGATGCGTTGCGGAGGCAGTGCGTTGCCCAGTTATCTACCCGTCAGTGATGAAATGAACAAGTACTATGTGGAGGACAGTCCCTGCAATTTCTCCGTAATCTCCGGTCTGTCCAGCTTGACTGTCGGCTCTGCTCAGGTCGGTCCAATGCGTTTGCCCATGAAACCTCCACAGCTTCTGCCTCGGAATGCAGAACTGGCTCCCAAGTTGCCACCCCGACGTTCCACAATACAAGTGGAGAACGAGCCTCGTCTCTTGGCCAAGCGGAGCGACTCGCTGAGTTCTCTGTCCATTGACTCCGACGAGGACTGCAATTTGCTAAGCCAGGTAAGTTAACCCCACTCCCACCACTGCCATTGGTCTACAACTTAATCCTCACTTGGTTCTAGGCAATTGCTGCTGGTAGTCGGAGAAGTCAGCCGAGTGGAGCCAGCACCAGTTCCAGCCATACGAATACGCTGCCTAAGGCCAGTGGTCACAGAAGACAGACTATAGCAGGTGGCAAGGCTGACTACAGTTCTGACGATTCATTGGATGACGGTCAGTCCAAGTCGCTGTTCGAACAGTGCATACTGAGCGGCATGCACAAGTCAAACGATAACCTGGAAAACGAACGCTCCACTGACCCTCCCAATGATCGGTTTGTCAGCAATCAGGTGCGCCAGATAGAGTCCATGTTGGCCACAGTGCGTCCTCCACCGGCACGCTCCATGTCCGGCAATCGTCAGCGACAGCATCATCATTGGGTTTAAGGCAAGGATACATCTATGTTAATCTAGAATACATTCTTCCAGATAAAAGTATTTTTAGGATAATGTTGCAGATAACTTGGTCGTTTCTTTATGTAACTTTATGCTTCCTCTTTACAATTTACACACACACACACACACTCTCATACACATACACTGCAATAATACGCCTACGGTCTCAATTTGTCTATAGTTGTGATTAAAAATGTTTACTTAAGTTTAACAATTGCCCATTTCTGATGTGTGTCCTTGCCTCCTCCTCCTCCTTGCTTCACATTTTAAAAGAACGTAAGAAATAAACGGGTACTGGTCGATAGGCAGCATAACGTAAGACAGAACGAACATCGTAAGTTGAGTAAAAACTGAATAAATTAAGTGTAAAATATGACTTTAATTTAACAATTGCCCATGTTTGCTTCCTTCACAATTTAAAAAGGATCGTACGAAATAAAAAAAGTGATAAAAAATATAGTGAGCGTAAAGTGTGAACAAATATCGTAATGTGGATAATAATTGAAAACACTACATAAATTAAGTGTAAAACAGGAGTTGAATCTTTAATTTAACAATTGCCCATTTTTGCTGTGTCCCTGCCTATCGTCCTTCCTAGCTGTCTGTTTGTCTGTGTCTGTTCAAAATTGCAAAAAAAAAACCTAAGGAATAAACAGTTGATAAAGATGGAAAATAATAAGTTATGAACGAATATCGTAAGTGTAAAAGGGGACTCGAAACTTGTCAGCATTGGATGATGTTTTGGTAGACTATGCCTAGATGTTTGGTTGCAACGCCTCAGTAGAAGCGCTTTCGCGCATTGCGATCCTTGAAGTAGGAGATGGCAAAGATGGCCACACCCGCCGTCACCAGCACAACGAAGAGGAGTATGAAGAATATCTTGGCATTCGACATGCCAGGCTTGGGATCATCCTTGTGCTCACGCGGCGCCTCAAATGTTTTCGCATTTGGTATAATGTTGGTGCGCCTCACAATTTCCTCGTGCTGCAATTCAAACAATAATTTAATCAATTCCATTCAAATGAATAATTAATTAATTAAGCTCGAGGGCAGGGCAGCAGCAGACTTACTGAGATCGCGGTCTTGTCGATGTCGAAGAACTTGAAACTGTGTATATCGTGATTGTCGGACAGATCGCCTGTTGTGGCCGACAGGCCGAAGTAGTAGCCCGTTGGCAGCTCCACATTGTTGACCACAAAGCAGTTCTTCCACTCGTTGCGATTCTCCAGATCCGTCGATACGGATAGGATGTCGTTCTCGTAGCGTATGCTGACGAAGGTCTCGTAGTCCACATTGCGGAAGCGCACTTCGCAACCCGCCAGCTGCGTGTGTGTTCCGTCTCGATCATGGTCGTAGCTCCAGGTGCCGTTGTTAACCATCGCACTCAGATAGGGATGTTGATGCTACAGGGGATGTGGGGTTAGAATTAATCCCGGTGTAGAAAGGCAAGTACTTACATTATGGGGACCATTGTGATTGCTGTATGTGTCCAGTATGATGGCCAGCCCAGAGAAGTGATCCTTGCTGCCAAAGACGGGACCTGTCTGCATGCGATCCTTGGTGTACCAAATGGCGAAACCATCGCCGAACAGTTCATTGCCCTTTCCATGCACCTTGAACCCCACATGCACCTCCCAATTGCGCGTCATGATGGGCTGCAAAGTAACCTCTGTATTGACCACAATTGCGCACTAATCCGCAACGAATGAAGAACTCACCGAATAATTCCATAACGCACCGCTCTTTGATTGCAAATCCGGCGTCAGTCTTATGTAGTTGCTGGTGACCATTGTGTTGCCCAGAAAGTCCCAGTGTGGCAGTATAACGCCAACGCCTGTGATGGATATGAATCATTAGTAAGTCGCTTCCGACAAACGTATATACATACATATATGTATATCTATGATAAGTTCATCATTTGCATTATTATCATACCTTGGAATGGACGCACTAAGCTGTGTTCCCGTTTCATGTATTCATTCTCCTCGTAGCTGGTTACCAGCTTCAAGGCCAAAAGTGCGCCAAAAATAGCCAGGAGCCATTGGGTGTTTATTTGTGTCATTCTTGCATGCGTCGGCGATGTCTTAACAAAAATATGCCAATCTTTACTAGAATTTTTTCTTTTCGCTTTTTCACTGCTGATGCCGGCTGATGAGTGGTTGCTTTTTACAATTTGTTGGCACTATCGATACCAGCCCGATTGACTGTTGCAATCGATACTATCGTATTTATACGAGTATGCCTTCTCGATTAGTATGCCCTATAATTTTATAGCAACTGAATTTTGTTCAAAAATTCAAAATATATAAATTGGATTTAAAATTTAAATGTATCAAATTAGTTAACATAATATTTGAAATAATGGGAGGCAAGTATTATTTTTCGGCTTACACTTTCAGTTAATTAGGGTTAGGGCAAAGACATTAGAACATTGGTTAGGGTTACTTCTATTTTGTTCTTAAATTCAAATGAATATATTTATAATATTAATTAAGGAAGTGAACAGCAATTCTGGAGATAAATTGAATATTAATATGTGGAAAGTGCTTATATTATAAATAATTACAGGCAAGATTTGATTGCACATTATTTAATTTATTATATATAGTCTACTTTTGTGCGCGGCTAAATAAAGTTCAAAATATTGCCGCGCTTGCATATTATTGTGACCAAGAGGTCCTTTAAGTAACTAAATATTTATTATAGATAGTTCTATTATTCCAAAATAGATGTAAGTAATCTGTAACAGCGACTTCAGCGGTACTGAAACAAGAGAAAAATATTCTTTCAAAAATATTTTTATTTTCTAAAAATTGTATTTATATAATTTGTCATATAGTACTGTTTTCATAAATAGATATATTTAATTTGTTCATTAGAAGTACTTAAAACATGGATTCTCTTGAGCGTAGTCCCGGCACTCATATTTTAAATTTAAATATCTATCCAGAACAACAAAAACTATAAATTAAAATGTGACATCGAAACTTTCTTTTTAATATCTTTCGTATATTATAGAATAATTTATACACATTTTAAGATAAATAATATATTTATAATTTGATATTTTTTAAGATTTATTTATATTTTTTATTATTTTTAATTGTTAGTATATTTTTTAACGCTAATCTCAATCCGCACAATTCTTATATAAAGTTGGCTTCTAGTACCCCGGAAATATCTTCCATAAATGCAAGTATTTCAAAACATCTTCTTCACTGGACAAATTTAAGCATTTATGTTAATTAATAATGTTATTTAAAAAATAAAATGAAAAAATTATTTCCACACAATTTGTTGTTTCTATGAGTGCTACTATGACACCCACTTGATGTTTAAATTCTAGGCCTATTTCTTGTACAATTGTAGATCTGTTAAACTAGAAAAAAAAAATAGTTATAATAAATTTATAATTATTTGTTCTCAAAAATATGACAAATTTTAAACTATATAAAAAATTTCTTGTAAGCTATCGATTTCTTGATCAGATCTAAGAAAAGCACAAATATAATATTATAACGACTATTCCTGAAGTTTTTCAGTTTTCCTGGAAGAAGAAAACTCAACCACCTTGTAGATTTATCATATATTTCTGTGTTCAACTGAAGCTGATTTCCTCTAGAGGATTGTGCCCAATTGCGTGCTTGGGTATTTGAGGTTGTCAATTTTATTCCCAGGAGGCTGTTTCCAGGATGGAGATATCAAATTGAAATTGCATTAACGAATGCATAACTATAATTGTTAATGCAACAAATGTACAATTACTTAAATTTCAACATGAATAATAAATATATACATATGTATGTTTGTGTTTTGTTGCAGAAAGTAGGTCTCCCATAATATTTTATATATCATGGACTTATGCTGTTTGTTTAGGCCATCTGCATGTGTATGTGTGTGTGTGTGTATATGTGTGTATGCCATATTTAATTGCATATATGTATGTATATATGTTTGTATGTGTAAAAAATAAATACGCACACATAAACCAAATGTTTTGATAGCGAGAAATGAGCTAAAATTAAAGCCGATGGCCATGAGACGACGATGCGATGTCCTGCACAGGATGTACGCATACAAACGCACACATGCATGTATATAAATATGTGTGTATTGGTGTGTGGAAAATGTTATTAATGCTGTGCAGACGCAATAACCAAAAATATTTATTATTTATGCGGAATAAACAGCGGCAACAGCAACAAATACACGCACAAAATATGAAATTAATGCAAAAATGACAAAAGCAGCGCTCAAAAGAGAGTTGCTAAAAGTATTCAACAATATATATGTATATATGTGAATATGTATATATATATTTGGGAATAATGAATGCCGCCAGCTCTGGTTTCGCAATTCGTATAAAACATAAAAGTCAAACTCAGACTCTGACTCAGAGTGAGGCCTGGGCTAAATATATTCATAAAGTAAAGCAAAAACGAGCCAATATTATGCACAAAGATCTGCCAGATATCGCCATATGTATATAAAAAGACATTTTTATTGCACGCTCGAACAAAAAGGGGAAAAAAAGAGAAGAAGAAATGCCAGAAAAAATAAAGAAAGAGAGAGAAGTGGAGTCAGGGATTTGCCGAGCTAAGCGAGAGAGAAAGAAGGGAGCAGCGGAAAAAATGGCTACAAAAATAATATGCGACCGCATAAAAATCTATATAATTCATAAACCCAACACACACACACACACACACAGAGAGAGACAGAGAGAGACAGAGAGATGGAGAGAGGGAGAGAGAAGCGACACACAAAACCGGAACAAACACGTACATTGCCGCGCTTGTCGGCCATATTGGGTCATAAAAAGCATACACATACAGTGACAGAGGGGGGTGAGAGTGAAGCGGGTGGCGGTGGGAGTGGGGGGGGGGTAGAGCAAGTCATACACAGACGGCATACACAGTTGTTGTGGAAGTACAAATGCCTGACCACAGACCAACAAGCTAGGGAACAAAAGTGACAGCCGCAGCAAAAAAAAAAAAAAAAGATTTTATGACGCTAAACTTTGTGAAGCAGAAGCATATAAAAAGTGTTGCATATTTTCGGGCGAGCTACGTTCAAAATTGTCCCATTGCTGCTCTCCCTCCCACCCCCTTACCAGGCAGTATGTCTCTCCTATTGTGAGTAGATGCTACACACACACACATACATACGCAGATATATACGTATGTGTGTATGTGTGTGTCCTTTGGTCCTTGTGCTGTGGTTTTATAGGCGTGCACACAGAGCGCTTTGTATTTTCTGAGCGGATGGCGAAAGTAACGAAAAAAAAAAAAATGGCGCAGTTTTGTAATTTGCTAAAAAGGCACATAAAAAGCAGTCGCAAAGCCAACAGAGTGGAGTATCATATATATGCCCCATGTAATGCCAAACATTACAGTTCTCCTCTGACCACACAGACCAAAATGTTCATCCAAACAAGACTACGAAAATTGAGAAGAGAATATAATATTTAAATTTGAACATAAGTAACTGTATAATATATCAAATTATTTATTTTTATATTAATTTTTCCATTTGATAATGCCACTTTCAACCGTGTTATTTGAAAAATAATAATTTAAATAACTATGAACTATATTTAAATAATTAAGCTGTTATAAAATGTAAATTGTCATTATTTATTAATAATAATAATTATTAAAAATAGTAAAATTTTATTAATTTCTCAATTTTTATAATTATAATACATTTTTTATAACTAATAATTTAATTTAAAGTATTGAAAAAGAATAAAAATATATTTTCATTAAATTAAGCTCTTTATATTCAAGATGTAGCAAATATAATAATTATAAAAAAATAGCATTGTCCTTGTTCTTATGAATATAATTTTTGTCGACTGTTAATAGTTTATAGAATTTAAATTAAAAAAATAAATAAATAAATAGATAAATAAATAAATAAATAAATAAATAAATAAATAAATAATTAAATAAATAAATAAATAAATAAATAAATAAATAAATAATTAAATAAATAAATTAATATATAAAGAACGGAGTATTAGAATTATATTTTATAAGAAACATAATATTTAACACATGTTGTAGTTAATATTCATTTGTTTCTCATATAAAAAAATTATGAATTAGAACGTGACTCTCAATTTATTACGCTATATACATATATTCCTGTTTACTATTCCGATTGATCGAATATATTACTTTACTTGGATAAAACATAAAGTTGATAAAACATTTTTAATAATTATTCTCAACATTTTTCTGCAATAAAACAATTGACAATTTGCAACTCCAAGTTAGTTATAAAATTTAAAAAAAATTTAGCTTGAAATAGAAAACCAATAGCCATGCTATAAGACTCGAATTTCTCAATTCAATTCGTATACTACTTATTTATGTAGTTGAAGAAGCTCCCCCCCCCCAATAACCATGACAGATACTCGGGTTGTTGTTGGCATTTTGGCAAACGTTATTAGCGTCTAACACATGGCCAATACAGTGCCACAAATGTGGGCGGTGGAGGCGTGTCTCGACGCACGTTTGAAAAATAAAATAAAGCTGCTGCTGATGCTGCTGCTGCTGCGCCTTTTACCAAGCAACGTGAAGCAACCGCCACGTCCTTCAACCTCATCAGCCCCATTCCCCTCCCACGTTTCCCTCTCTCTAGTCCAACTGCCTGAACGTCTCGTCGTCAACGACAACAACGACAGCGGGAAGGACAAACAACATGGCAATGTTGCACAGTGGGCTCATAAAAATATGCTTGAAATTGGTTTGCCATGCGAATGAAGCAAAACAAAGAGCATCGCAAAAAATACTCATCATGCATGTTTGGACTAAGAGATACCCTGTATAGCAGTCATAGTTCTTCAATCGCTTTGACAATGCCAGCCCTTCTGTTTATCAATTTACAGGGTACAGACGTAAGAAAGAAAAACCGTTAGCAACATTTAATGTCGCCAAGAATATCAAGAAACCAGAATGGGGCGCAGGCCATGTGCTTCTGCTCCTGCCCCTTCTGCCCCATGGAAGAGAAGGACACACGCTTCACTAAAATCAAGACGGAGTAGTATTTGCCAAGTGCCATCCATGAGCGGATGAAGAGTGGAGAAGTGTGGCGGCTTTTGGCGACGACTCGTATGCTTTTGATTGTTTTGCAAACAAAGCGAAAGCGAAACACAACAAAACAAAGCAAAGCCAAACCAACCACCCACTTACACACACACACACACACACAACACACAATATATGTATGTATATACAAACACACACTGGGGGAACATTCGAATGCTTTTTGTGCCTTGTTTTGTTTTTTTTTTGTGGCACACAAAAAGAAAAGCGAGAAAAAAAGTGGAAAAAACATGGCAACGTTTCTTTTTTTTTTGAGGGTGGTTTTTCATTTTGTATGCTTCATGATTTGGAACTTTATTCCAGCCCAGGCACTTGCCCCATAGCTGAAATTCGCTGTGTGTGTGTGTGTGTGTGTGAGTGCATGTCCATTTGTATATGTAAGTGTTTGCTTTTTTCTCTGTGTGTGTGTGTTTTCAGTTTTTTTTTTACCGTTTTCATTATTTGCAAATTTATGCGGGGTGGCATTTTTCTGACTCAGCCAGACCCTTTTGTTGTTGTTGTTGTTGGTTGAACTCCCTCTCTCCCTCCCTCCCTCTCTCTCTCTCCCCCTCCCCCCGTGTGTGTATCTTTTCCCACTCCGCTCATCGATTTTCGTTTTTCATGTCGAGCGATTTTTTTATGTAGATTGGCCATTATGTGGAATTAGTTTTTCTGCTGGATTTTCTCTTTTTGCACTCGTTGATCGCCTGCCCCCAAGGCTACATACATGCACACATACATATGTACATATCTACTATATACATACATATATACAAGGGGGAATGTGTGTGTGTGTGTGTGTCTGAGTGCTTCACATAGAAATGGCGTGTGCCATAAAATGTTATTGGCTGCTGTTGGTAAATGTGAATGCGTGCAATGCTTGATGGGTTTTGATGTGCCTCAGAAGTGCTTTCAGAATGAAGAAACTTCTATATATATATATATATATATATATATATATATATATAATATATCAAGTATTATCAAAAAATTAAGTAATAAATTCCAGTAAAGTAAACTCGCCACGTCGACTCCATCATGACCATAATCGAGTATATAGCATTAAATAAAACTTAACAAAAATTACAAAATTATTAAATTATTTTTTCTCAAACAAAAAAACACTTAAAAATAAAATTAATTTGCATTTTTCATATTATGTCAACTCCAGCATCACATAGATCGGATATGTATATTGGGTATATATAATAACTAATGTAATAATTAAAAAAAAATGCCTTTAAAGAAATGATCAGTAAATCGATCGAGTATATAGCGTTCACAAAATTTTTATAAAATTCAAATATAAATTCAAAAATAAAAATAAATTCCTATAAAGTTTTCTCATTAGGTCGTCTCCAGCAGAACCTAAAATGAGTCCCCAAAATTTCATAGGCAAACAAAAATGAAAAGAATATTATTATTGTAAAGCTTGAAAACATTCAAACTACAATTGTCAGGATATAAAAAATGTTAATATAAAATTAAAAAAAAAAATTAAAACTAGTATAAGTCTGTGCGTTCTAGCATTAAATAATAACTTAATTATTACAAACAAAATAAATTTTATTGATAGAATTTTTAATGTAATTAAATTAAAGGGGAGACTTCTAAAAGAGTGGCCAAATTTTGCTTAAAATGTTGAAAACTATTAAAAATGTCTTAAAAATCTTAATACACTGTTTAATACAAATGTTTACTAAACTAATTTAAATGCTAATAATTTAAACCAATTAAATTTAAAATCTGTATTAAATAATATAGCTTAAAATATTGTGGAACTTTTGCATCAATCGATATAATTTTTTGAGTAACAAGATAATGATTATGTTTCATTTAATAATTCAATCATTTTCGATCAAATTTGTTCTAAAAATATATATTGTATTTTACGATCAAATTTATTCCGTAAGTGCATATTGAATTTCTGTAATTCTTAAGCTCGAAATAGGAAATTTATGCTTACTGTCCTTGGGTATGCATAATTTAACACATTTAAAAACAATTATATAATTTATATTTTAAACGTTTGTTATTCCTCTTCAACATTATTATTCTCATGTTTTTTCCCCATTATAAACAATTCCGCCCGTGGCTTAATACAAAATATATATTTCCGGCTAATCTATTTATAATTTCAATAATCTTTGGCAAATAACTTCGATTCTCGTTTGTTGAAAAGTTCTCAATCAACATTTCTATACATCAAAAATTTCCATGACAATCCGAACAGAAGATGAAAAAGCGAGTCCAATGACCGCGATTGCAAACAACAGTTGGAACTATTATCAGTTTGAGAAAAAACAACAAACAATGATTCCGTAATACAAATATTTTGTAGAGCAGTTATTTACAATTGCAAATACTCGAAATTCCACTATTTTTATTTTACTTTCCAATGAGAGAAGTTCTCGAAATGGGCATAGATAAGACACAATAGAGGGAGAGAGATACAAAGTTCAATTTCAACTGCTTTGGGAATTGACAAATACTTAGTATATATAGGGCAAGTCTTCATGTACTACAACTAGATAAATCCCTTTAAGGAGTCAAAAAAATGCTTCTCCCTAACATCCCTTTTTGGACTGCTCCAAATGAAAGCCGTAAAGGACGTTTTCCGAAACAACAAAAAGAAAAAAGAGAAGAAAAAAATCATGTGATTCCAAACAATACGTGAAATGTATGTGTGAATTTGTGAATGTGTGAGTGTGTGTGCGTGATGGGGGGGGGGGGGCTGAAAGTGTGTGGGGGGAAGTAGAAGTACTGGCCGCATAAATAGCCAGACAAGGCCAAGAGGAGGGTGGCTCCTGTCTTGGGTGATAATTTAACAACAAACGAATGCGAATAGGAATGGGAATGGGAATGAAAATGCGACTGCGAATGTTGTTTTTGTATTTTTACTTTTATGTTTTTGCTGTTGCTCTTCGTCTGCTTTCTTCTTTTTTTACACACATTCGGACACCCATCCACCCACACACACACACACACACACACACACACACACACACATACACACGTTCAGGGGCGGGGCGTGGCAATGAAGTTGGTTTGGTGCAAAAAGCAAAGAAATACACATAAAAATATACGAGTACTCATTATGATAATACGAAAATAAATGACACTGGCGTTTATACTCATCGTGGATGGAGGGAGTGGCAGAGGTGGAGATGGAGATGGGGTTGGAGTTGGAGATGGAGGTGAAGGAAAGCACGGTAAGATCCCCTTCCTTCCCCTTCTCTTACTCATACATACATCAGTAGAGAGACTGTTGTGTATCCAAGCAACTAGCGACAATCGTCAACTAGATGCAAGTGATGGAAAGGAAAGATGGGGAATGAAACGGGACATCTGTGTATGTGTCAGTGCATATGTGTGTGTGAGAGGAGTATTCGCGAAACCGTTAGGCATATAAGGCACACAGTGCTGTACAATATAGCACATTATTATTTTTGCTTAATGTACATATATTCAATACTTCAGAGAAATATAAGAAAATATAGTATTTGATTTGAAAAGTCATTCACTATAGAAGAATCAAATGAAAATAGAAAAATTTGAAATAATTGGGTAATTTATTATTATTTTTATAAATACATTAAGAACCCTTTTAATAAATTTATGGGTATATTATAATTAAATTTATTTCATTAAAATTTTTATAATGATTATATTTATTATTATTATTATTATTATTATTATTATTATTATTATTATTATTATTATTATTATTATTATTATTATTATTATTATTATTATTATTATTATTATTATTATTATTATTATTATTATTATTATTATTATTATTATTATTATTATTATTATTATTATTATTATTATTATTATTATTATTATTATTATTATTATTATGATTAACATTATCATTTAAAATAATAATTCGAATTTCGAATCATAATTATATAAAAAATAGTAATAATTTTTGTCAAACTCCAGCTACAAGTTTTTATTTGAGCATTTGAAGAGCATTTGAGTGCCTGTATTGCCGAACAAAGAGTGCTAAGTATCTTAGATCTCTCATTTCGAAGCTTACATTCGAAAATAAAATATGCTGCTTTTGCTTTACTTATGGAATCCTCAATTGTCCTGTGTTGCCACGTACTCTATGCTCTGTTATCAACCTGGGCGGCATAACTAATTCAGCTTTTTGGGCCCAAGGATATGATTCCTGCCAACACATTTGGCGTGTATCTAATAGACAGTCACATAGTGCTGCCCTAGATATAGAAAATGTTTTGTCTTTGCCGTAAGCAGTTCAATTTTTTATACACATTTCCGGCTTAATTTTACGTCCGCTTCACACAAAATGGCTGCCGACATTTGGCCATTAGCGACATATTGGTGCAGCGGTGGGTGGAGGAACTAAGAGACGCCGACCATCATTTAAGTAATCTTTTTGATCATCAGGTATTAGCATAAGAAGAGGAAGCAAAGGAAATATTGTAATGAAAGCATCTGGAAATGGGGGATGTGCTGATGGGGGAGGCTGCACCATACGGCATGATAAAGTATCCAGTCCTTTCTTTAGTTCCTTTTAGGATGTTTTTATAACTGAACTTTTGTTAGAGTTCTCAGTTGTTTTGTCGAGCAGCTGCAATATTTAGTTTGTTACAGTTCCCAATTTAATCACAAACATTGTGAAAATCCGTTACATTTTGACCAAAAGTGCCGGGAATTTCTGTGCAGCCAGGGGTCAACAATTAAATGGCATTTGCAAATGAAAACAGAGAAAAAGGCCGTCGATGGCCATTGTGGGATTGAAAAATTATTTAAATGCGAGAAATGTGGCAATCAAGACGGGAAAAAGGTCAAGCTAGGGTCTAGGTCTAGGGTCGGCCTGGGGGTCAGCGACAGCCACAGCCACAGCCGGCTGAAGTCATTTTAATGGTCAATTGCAAAACTCGAAACTCAGTTCTGATTTCAGCAATCATTTCTCAACATGCAAAACAATGGAAATCCTTTCATTTTTTCGTTACAATTTTGGGAACATTTCTGTTTGTGCAGCAATAAATTTTGAAAATTGCAGCCCTACCCCAACCACAAATGCAGCTCCTACCCCTAACCCCTACCCATTGCATTGGCATTGGAAGGAAACCACCCCTATGCTGCCTTCTTGATCCTGCGTCTTATGCGTGACCCCGAATTCGAATTCATGCAATTTCCGTGACACATTCACAATTTTCGCATTAATTTTAACCTCTGCCGATCCCAAAATACCGTACGCTGACAAGGGGTCAGCGCCAGGCGACAACAACAACAACAACTGCAACAATACTAGAGCACGTTCTACATTTCAACCAATGACCATTGGCTGTTCTATGGGAGGACACTCGTGTCCTTGTGCCCTTACCCCCGGCCATTGTCTGGAATCGAATTCGCATCTCTCGACGCTGTGTTGGCGGACCATGGTCACCGCAGGGGTCACGAAAGTGTGAAAAATGCTGAGCAGCCGGACTGATTACGATGGTCCAGTTCTGTGGACGGACACATTATCGGGTCACAGTGGAACTCACAACTCGGATTCGGAGTCGGGGTGGCAAATTTTTGGCGCTTATTTCAAATTGCCAATTGCCTAAGCTCGGGATTTAGCCTAACCACTGGCATTACACAATGGATTCTGATTCTGATTCAGTTTCTGATGTCGATTCCAAATTCCGTTTTCATTGTTAAAATGCATTTCCATTTCCATTTCTATTCCTGCTTGGATAGCGGCGACTTTTGTGTCGTTAATTTTCGTATTACAAATGTAACTGTTATCTCTGAGGGGCTTCAGATGAAATTCATAAATTTATATATATATATATATGTATATGTGGATTATAAATAACGCAACCTATGTAAATACCTTATATATACATACATAAGAAAAAAAATATTTATTTCTAGGCTTTGTTTCAGACGCATTCAAATGAGAGTTTTTGGGATGCTTAAGAAAATCTTTCAGACATGAAATTTTGGGCTTATAAGGTATACCACAATTACTAAATATTATTTTTAATTATTAATACAAGAAAAACATTTACCTGTATAAAAAAAGTTACTAACAATTGCGGAGGTTTTCGTAAATATTACATATTTTTTTTAAATATCTATTTATATCAATAAAGGTCAAGAATGATAAAATTATTTAATTGACATTTTTTTGTATTTTATTTTCAGTAAGGTATTAATTATTTATATGTATAAATTTTACTAAAAAGTAAATTAAAAGTAAATTTTATTTTTAAATATATAAATATTTTATTTAATAATTATAAATTTAATTAAGTTTTGTCGACTGATCATAGTTGATATAAAATAAAATAAAAATAAACAAATAAATTTGTATTATACAGTTTTTAGTATAGCGTAATAATAATGATATTGACTTGGTTAGAAATGATTATAAATTATTGAGGTTTAAATGTATTCATATCATAGTAAGCTGATAGAGCACAAAAAACACTTTTCAATATTCTTATCTCTTATCTGTGATACACATATCTTAATATGGTATACTTATAAACAGTTATACGATGGACTACTTTCTTATAGAGTTTATACTCAGTTAATTTTGAACTGTAGAATAGTGAAGTTCGTTGTGACAATTAATTATATCTGTGATTCTTATCTGTGATTCATTCAAACAAAAAAAAAATTAATAAAAAATATAAAGTGCATAATGGCGAAGAGCATTGATTGGATAGATTTGGAATTGAAAACCCCTGTAAGTTTCTATAGCAGACTATATGTTATATACTCAAAGTATTTGACGATTATAGAAAATCGGGTTCGGAACATTTAGCGATGTTTACAGAGCAACTTTAACAACTAAGAATGGTAATAAATTAGATATTGCAGCTAAGCAATTTAGAGATATAGTTAAAGGTGTAAATATTCACAAGGAAATCAAGTATTTGTCGAATCTACAACATGACCATATTATCAAAATATTCGGGATCAGCGTGGATCCTCTATTAAGGACATACATCCTTATGGAGTATGCGGACTGTGGGTCACTTAGTCAGTATATACATGATAATACAACGGAACCCCTAAGAAACTTCCGTGCCTCTCATTCCCTCAATTTAATGCACCAATGTGCCAAGGTAAATATATTGATATGAGACTATCCATAGACATTCTTGAAACCCCTTCAATCCCACAGGCAGTGGAATTTCTACACAAGAAGAAGCCAAAAATCATTCACAGAGACCTGAAACCGCATAATCTGTTACTTTTCAACGATTATCAGATTCTAAAGATTGGCGATTTTGGAACTGTAACCCAAATGGCCTCTCAATTGACTACAAATGTTGGAACCGCTGCATATATGGCGCCAGAGGTGGGAAGTATTATTCGAAAATTTCTATAATTATGAAAAAATTCAATGTTCTTTTAATGGCTCTCTAGATTTACGACAACAAACAATATACAGAGAAATGTGACGTCTATAGTTTTGGAATCATTCTCTGGGAAGCAATGTCATACCAAAAACCTTTCTCCCATCTCGAAAATCGAGAAGAATTAGCCATAATGTTAGCAACAAGCAGAGGTAAACTATTAAATTAATTTTAAAAAAATTTTGCAATTTTAATTAATCATTTTATTGTAGGAGATCGTCCTCCTCTCAGTGCAGTTTATATTTATGAAAATACTGAGGATATTAAGCGGTTAATTGAAGGATGTTGGTGTGCGGATCCAAAAGAACGTTTTAAAATGAAGCATTTGGAGTTGATGTTACTGGAATGCCTATAGCTAAATAAATACAAATTTTAAAATATTGTTCTAAAGTTTAATCAACTCTTTAGTGATAAGTATGTTGGAAAGTGATAATACTATATAAAACCAAATAAATAATATTTTCTTAAATACGAAATGAATGTAATCAACTTGTTGATGCTCTTAGTTATAACTTAAAATTTTACTCACTTTTTCGAATTTAATATTATTATTATTTTTTTTTGACGATATATCCACTGATAAACTGATGACAAACCTGAGCTAAGAGTATATCTAAATTAGAAAAGTTACCTCTTTCCTTTATTTTTTTCTGAATATAAAAAAAGACATTTCCCCAATTAGCAGTTATTTTTTACGATAGCAGCCCAATAGAGTTTTACGTTATAGAGTGTCCATGTATTTCCGGTGAATACTTCAGAGACAATAATAGTAATAACGGTATAATTATATTGTCTTTATCTTATCTATCAAGTCTATCAATAGATTGTTAAGTCTCAATAAATAACCTAAAAAGTATTCGACTTCAAATCAGTCACATTTCAACTCGTTACATGTAAAGTTCGGAGAGACAGTTCTGGATAATATTCCGGTTAATTTTATATAATTTTATCTAAAAATCGTAATACCAACCGGAGGATAACAGACTTTTATTAAACATCATGGCAGAGTATATTGATTGGAAAACTTTGGAATTGAAAACACCGGCAAGTATCTAATCTTTGTAGTACTCCCGGAATAGTCTTATAATATATAGTGCATATGTGACTTTACAGAAAATTGGATTCGGCACATTTAGTGACGTCTACAAGGCAGATTGGACAACTCAGATTGGTTCTAAAAGAGAAATTGTTGTTAAACAATTTCGGGATATTGTTGACGTCACGAAAATCCATCAGGAAATATTGTATTTATCAGCACTTCAACATGACCACATTGTCAAGTTATTCGGAATCAGTGCAGATCGTCAACAAAAAATTCATATACTTATGGAATACGCCGACTGTGGATCCCTTGGTCAATATCTTCATGAGTCCTCGTCGAAATCAAGAAAGCCTTCCTTCGGTCAATCCCTAAGTTGGATGTATCAATGTGCTAAGGTATTAATACAAATCAATATAATATTCTAATATGTATAGATATTATGATTTATCCAGGGCGTAGCTTATTTACACAATATGACTCCGAAAATTATACACCGGGACCTGAAACCTCACAATCTTCTACTTTTCGACAATTACCAAATTCTGAAGATTGGCGACTTTGGAACTGTAACCGAGATGGCCTCAAAGTTGACCATGGCAGTTGGAACCGCTGCATATATGGCGCCAGAGGTTGGCGATCTCTTGATTTACCTTGTAAAATAATAACCAATAACTTTTTAATTCAGATATGCGAGCACAAAAGATATACCGAGAAATGCGATGTCTACAGTTTTGGGATTATACTCTGGGAGGTAATGACGTACCGCAAGCCTTTTAGCCATCTTAACACTAACATGGAATTGGCCATAATGTTAGCATCCACCAAAGGTAAGAAAGCTTCAGGATAGTTTCTTTTATAGATGGGTATAGTAATCATTTAAATAAAGTAAACTGATATATATTTATTTTAAATTTGTTAGATAATTAATTATTTATTTATTTTTCATTTTTTTTAAATCTAATTTTTTTTAAATATATAAATATTTTTTTTAATTAATTTGATTTTAATTGGAATGCCATATTTTAATTAATTCTACTTATATCGACTGATAATATTTGACACAATATATATATATATATAAAATAAATAATGAATTCTATAAAATCCGGAAAATTCTATTTTTACTATTAACAAAAAATCAAATAATGTCCATTTTTTAGGATTATTTAGTGAAGAAAGTAATTTTACTTTTAGTACTACATTTAACTAAATTCTTTTCAATTAAGTACATTTTGACAATGTTTATTGAAAAGACGCCTTTGTAATCATAACATTTCATATTTTTATAATTTTTATTTATTTTATTTATTTAAAATGAGATTTAATGAAAATATAAAATTAAAATAAAATAAATTAATTTAAATATTTATATATTTTTTTAAATAAAAATTATAATTTATAGAAAAAATAAATAAATAATTATCTATAATTTTCAAAAACGACAATATTATTATTAATTATTGATTATGATTAATAATTTATATTTTTGTTCAGGTGAACGTCCACCTCTAAGTGCAATCGATAAATATAAAAATGCTCTGGGTATTAAAAGAATGTTAGAAGTATGTTGGAATCCCGATCCGAGCATGAGGACATCAATGGAGGCATTAGAATATGTTTTGAGGTCTTATTGGGAAGACGAAAAGGAACAAGAAGGACATAAGTCCTATACGGTTAAACTGAAGGTAAGAATTTGAAATCAATATCAAATAAACTACTTGATTTTTCTATTCAGGAATGCATCGCAAGATGTCTTGGCCGCGATTACCGGGAATCAATATAGCGTTAAGCAATATATTTAATTAGGTATCCGATTAATCTTAATTAAATTAAAAAAAGTTATACATTAATAAGATATGATTTAACAAGAAACTAGTCTTTTAAAAAAAAAAAAAAATAAATAAATAAATTTAATATTCCATATTAATTGGTTCTTCGCATTTATATTTTTCAAAAATCTTATCAAACATATGTACATAAATCAAGTTGAAACAAGTTATATTTGTATATTTGTAATATTGTTTTGACAATAACTGATATCAGCGATTCTTATCTGTGATTCACTCAAAGAAGAATTAAACGTTACGATTTTGAAAATAATATTATTATTATTATCAAAGTATAATGTGCTTTTCAAAATTAGATTCGGGATACTTATCGATTTTAAAAACAAGGAGCCAATGACTGCATCAGAATGTTTGAAAAAATGTAGTAGTGGCTGAAGGAATACTTCAAATTATTAATACTATTATCTTCTCTATCAAGTCGATAGATAGATTGTCAAGTCATACACAAATTATTGTAAAGTTTTCAATTAGTAACCTTTCAATTCTTTATGTATTAATATTGTGATCTAATTGTAAAATAATGGTTACAATTCTAATTATAATTTAATATTTTTATAATAAATTAGTAATTATGAATTGAAAGATATTCCTCATGGCGGAGAGTGTTGATTCGATTGATTTGAAATTGATAACCCCAGTATGTTTTTATAGCATATATGTGTAGGAATATCAAAAGTACAAGGTGTTAATAATGTATAATTATAGATAATGAGATTCGACACATTTAGTGATCTGGACAATTCATAATGTCAATAAAGTAGATAGTTGTAGTTAAGCAAATTCCAAATATTTTTTATTGAGTCTAAGGATATTCCATCACTCATTTATCAACACTCCAGCATGATCATATTATAAAATTATTTGGAATCAGCGAAGATAATGAATTAAGAACTCTTATTCTTATGGAATATGCCGAATTTGAATCCCTTAGTCAATATCTTCAGGATAATCCACTGTTTCGCTTAATTTGATGCATCAATGTGCCAGGATATTGAAATTCTGAAACAAATATTATCCTTTTATTGTAGGGCGTGGCTTATTTACACAACATGCAACCTCAAATCATTCACCGAGACTTAAAACCACATAATCTTCATCCTTTAAACGATTATCAAGTACTAAAGACTGGAGATTTCTGAACTGTAACTGAGATAGAGGTAGAGAGATTCCATATCTTAGTCGATTTAACATAATATAGTACATATATGTATATATTTATAAAGGGTTGTCAGTATAAAAATTATACAGAGAATTGTGAAGTCCACAGTTTTGGACTTATTTTCTGGATGGCTCTATATTGTGAAAAGCCCTTTCGACATCTTAAAACTGAAATAGTCTTTGGAATTACGTAAACATCACACGAAGGTGGGAGAATTAAAAAGTGGATATATTTTCAATGTTAAGAATTAACCTAATACTTAGTTTTGAACTCAAAAATTTACGTTGATTTCCGTTTTGTTAAAAGACACTAAAAATAATAAATTTTAAGGTATATCCCTTGAGTTCAATCAATAAATGTGATTAAAAAAAATTTGAAAAATTGTTGTAGAACTGAACAGCAAACACGTAAAACAATAGGTTTTTTATTGAAAGACGACAGAAATTCACAGTCAATATGGAGGAAAATATTTTTACAAATCGGCCAAACGATAATGTCGGTAAAATTGTATTTATCGGGAAAACTATAATTAATAATTTTGTTAATTGGACAAGTCTGTTAATATAGAGAATATAAATTTAGTCAAAAGTCATATAATTGTAATACGATTTTAAAGATCTTAAAGATGTGAAAGTTATTTCTTAATTTTCTATTGATATTAATTCCTGTGTCATATTTAAAAAAAAGTATATAAACATGGTAAATATAAAATATGCTGAAAATTTAAATGTGCGACTGTTTATTTAAAATATTATATGGTATGAATAAACAAATATAATAATTTTTTCTTAAAATGTTCAGTTCATCCATAAAATGTTTGAGGTGCAAAGCGCAGTTAACCCTTTTTCGGTTAGAAATTAGCATGTTCGTAGAATCTTTTGAAAATCCAAAAACAGTTGAAAGCCCTAATAAAAAGTGCATAGACAGATATAGACTTGGATCGATATATAAACAGAAAACTTAACCCGTTCACTTTGTTAGGGATAAGAAACTTGATTCAGCCAAAGGGTTGAGGGTTGAGGAAGTGCAAGGTGAGCAACAATGGGGATCATAAAAAACACAACACTAAGGTCATAAAGAATACAAAGCGTGCAACATTAGAAGGAAGCGAAACAAAAAAATCCAACAGTTTCCTTGGAATTCGGCAAGGACACTCTGCCTAAAAGAGAAAGCAGGATAACGTAGCGAAACAATTTCCATTTCGAGTATTTTTTGAGTCTCTCTTATTTTTTTGTTTTTCTTAATGGTGAAAGGGTTAAGGATGTAGGATCTGCAGCCGCAGTCCGCAAAACTAATGCTACCTGCGGTGTTGTTCCGACTGGCCATAAAAAACTAAATGTTTTATGGTTTTTGCGCAGATCTAAAAAACTGCTTTACGCGGAAGTAATTTTTTTGTTTTTGTTTTTAGGTTATCTTCGCAGCGAGTCCTTGAACAATCATAACTAGAGCAAACTAATGAGCATCTTCGATAACTCAGAATGCAAAAAAAAAAAAAATAATACAAAAGGGAGAAAGAGATAAAGAGAGAGAGAGAGAGAGACATATATATAGAGAGAGAGAGATAGAGATATAGAGATATGTAGTTAGAGCGAGTTCGAGATACATGCATAGTTTAGCTGGAGGCGTCTTTGCAACGTGCAAAGAGAACTTTCTCGTGATTTTCCAGAGATTTTCATTGTTAAGCCAGAAAGAAGCCTAACCTCATTACCTGATTTCCATTGGACATGCAAATCCGCGTTACAGGAGTACGACTCCTAGACATAGTCGTACTCATAAACCAACCAAAACCCAATCCAACTCAAACTCAATCCAAACCAAACCAAACTGAAGCGAAACGAAACGAAATGAAGCAAAAAGGACTGCAAACTGCAGCGATGCCGTGTTCAATTGTGCTGCGTGTTGTCCTGCGTTGTCCTTCAGGCTATTGTTACTTTTCAGCTACTTTTACTACGTAACCATTAAGACAGACAATCAAAATTAGAGCAACTATTTCGTCTTTGCCTCGTCTCATCTCGCCCACATCTCGTTCCTGCAAAACATTATTATGCGTTTTGTGGCAGAAACTGTAAATGTATCTGTATCTGTATTTGAGTCTGTTCCTATTTTGTATCTGTAGAATATGTATGTGTATCTTTTGGGTAGTTGCTCTAGTTTCCTTTTTTAATCCTTCGGTTTTTCATGCTAAAAAAGGATTTACGGATGTGTCACCGTGCCCATAATATTTCCGCGAAAACTCGTCCTTGTGGGCGTAAACCCGGCCAACAACTTGGCCATTTCAATTATCCGGCTTTTATGGTGCGCTTGTTACACATAAATTAAATATAATAAGCCAGTTTTCTAATGCAAATTTTAGCATGTTTTTGTGGAAGATGTTTTCAGGTTCCAAACCGCAGAGAAATATTGTTTCAGAATAGGTAATTATGAGTCCGTAAGACAGCAATGGAATCAATAATAATTGAGTTTATTATTTTATATAATATTAATTATAATATCATAAATCGGATATGTATTTTATTTTTTTATTTATTTTTAATTTACAATCTGTCTATCTAAAGATAATAAGTAAATATTATGATAAAGATATATGATATATTATGATATATTTAATTGAATTATTATTATTTTTTTTTGCTTAAAATTCGATTTAAATTTTTTAATTTATTATAATAGAATTTTAATTTTAATATAATTTTTTAATTCAAATATTCGACATTATAAAAATGTATTAGATTAATTTATTATTGTTTATATATTGAACAAACTAGACCAACTTTTAGTTTAACACGTAAAATGAGAATGTAAGAAAATATTTTAATTCATTTTTTATTTTAGAGACATTAAGAGATAAATATTGATAGTTGAAATAATATAATATCTTAAAAATGCATCACTTCATTTATAGATGCAACTTTAAACACACATATCATTAAATTTTATATAATTAAAATATTAAAATAAATAAATATATAAATAATAAAAAAAACTTTAGTGATTATAACTTTAGTAATTCTGAATTAGCAAAAATATTACTTAATCTGTATACTTTTGAAAATAATTCCCACAGAAAAGTATTTAAAAATTTAGTGCAACTATAGAGTACAAATAAAGGACTTATTAAAAAAATTCAAATAAACCAATAAATAAAAAAAAAAAAATTAAAAAATGTAGCAAAAACATTGCTTAATCTTTATACGCTTGAAAATTATTCCCACAGTACAAGTTTTATAATTTAGTGAAACTATAGTTTACAAATAAAAGAATTATTATTTAACAAAATTCTTCAAAAATATTAATTTGATTTTGTAACATCAGGAAAGTAAAATCCATGTGAAATTGCCTGTCATTTTTCCATTAGATCTCAATTAGGCTCAACAGTAGCGAGTCCTGGCAAACCAATTTGCACTTCAGTTCAAAGAGAAAAAAATATAATAAAAAAGGAGAGGAAACCCATACACAAAAAAAAAAAAAAATAAAATACAATAAAAAGGAAAATAAAATATCAAAGAAAATGGCAAATCATCCTTAGCATGAAATCAGCTTAAAAACTCTTAACGGAGGAAGAAGAAGAGAGAGAGTGAGTTCCTGAGAGAGAGGGAGAAAAGTGCGCCAAAGATAAACAATGCTAATGAGGTCTCGCATAAGGAGCTGTGTAGGAACTGCAAGTAGGGAGAAGTAGGGTCAATTCAATTGAGATGCGGTCAACCACAAGATGCACATTTGCATATATCCTTGTTGAGAGGGGGAAACAAAGCGTGGCGAGTGAACAGGATTTAAGGAACTCTTGACATACGTCTAACAATGGACAACACTTCGGCAATGATACAGCAGATTTAGTCTTGTGCCCTCAAGGAGCCAAGCATAATTAAGGCAAAGCTATCGACTGGTTCATCAATTAAAAGGTCAAGCGTTTCATGTGCGAAGGACATGTGTGAGCATGTGCGAATTAAGGAGAAGCAGAAGTAGAAGAAGGTCAATATGTTGCTGGAATGGATTAAGTAACATTTGTTTAGGCTTTGTGACCAATTTACATAACGCGAGGATCAAGGTGACGGCGGGTTAACGGATCAACGGCTCCACACCCGTCCGCGCCCGCCTTAAGCAGCGCTAATCACATGATCAACGACTGGATCAGGATCAACGCATCGCTAAATCCCCTGTTGATCCTTCTCTTGATCCAGCATGCAACATGCTGCGTAATGTTGGATTATACAGTCGCTTGGGCAACATTTAAATCACTTTTAAATCTGGGCTACAGCCGCTTGCTCTAATTTCCCGACAGCCGCGGCCACTACTTCTAAGGATGCTGGATTAATGAACACCTCACAGGTAGCCGATGCTTTAATCCTTTCTTCACTGCACGCAAATCCGCTGCGAAGTCCGGTCGTAGGCTCTAATCCGGTTGACGACGTCAATGATGCCCGTCTGACCGGCATATACCACAACCTCGCCTACTACCTGCTGACTATAACTATCTCTCTCATTCACTTGCTTTCTCTTTCTCCTTCTCGCTCTATCTATATCTAGTTATATTTGTATCTTTCCGTATATGCATTTGCATGTATTTGCATACTTCCACGAGTCCTGTTTGCATTTTGGGCAATCGTTTGTTTTGTAAATATTGCCAACAAATTCGGAATGTCAGCTCTATGTAACATATTTGTACAGTATATGCATATCTGGGCACATTAAAAGTCATCCTTATGCATTATTTGTACTCTTTCATCCAAATAATCGAAATTAAAATTCTAAATTTTTAACCTAACCTCAATCAATTCAGTCTTAACCTCAATTTACCGATTAAACTCTTTATACATGCGTGTTTAGGAGTGTGCTTTTATCATATGAAAGTGAAAGCGCAAAAACACTTCCCAAAAATGAACGATGCCGACAGTCCATGCAACATGCGGCATGTCACTTACCATGAGTTGGAGCTTTCACATTGTCCCTAAGCTCCATGGTAGGTGCTAGCTTTAAGTTGGCTTAACTTCGCTCCACATATGTACACTTGTATGTACATCCACACATATCCATTCCCAACCCAGAGGCGTCAGTCAATGTCCAAAAATCAGAAGTGGGTTGCATAGACGCAGCTCACTCCATGTAACAATCAGCATCGGCGTTAAGAGAGTGACCAGTGGTAAGAGGAATAAATGCGAAAAAATCAATAATCAATAATGAAGGAACTTTTTGGCTAGAAACTAGAAAATGGGAAAAAAGAGGAAATTAAATGGACGGCAACTAACGATAGGACAGCTGCGAATGTGAACTGCATGCAGCAAAGCAGAATGCCGAGATGAGCGCGTGGCCAAAGCATGCACATTAGATGTACACAAACAACAAACAGGACGAAGAGAGCCAGAGCACACGCATACGCGACGCATCAGACAGAGAGACAGAGAGAGCGAGAGAGCTGCAGAGAGTCTGAGTTCTTGGGGAGGCAATGGCCAGTCAGTGTTGCTTGTTTTTTGGGGTTGGGGAGAATTTCACTCAAATCAATTTGAGTGCTTTGCCCGTATACAGCAGCCGAGAGTTGAGCGAATTGGCTTTGCAGTTGTAATTGTTTGTCTCCCTCATTCCCTATGGCTCTCTATCGTTCTAGTCGGCTGCTGTGCGTGCCTATGTCTGACTATGAGTGCGTCTGGCTGTGAGCGTCAGTTTTTGTGTTCGGTTTTTGTTGTGTTTTTGTGTTTTGTGCATTCATTTTTGACATTTGTTTCTTTGCATTTGAGTTGATTTTGAGCAAGAGCTCGGAACTATGAGATTTTTAGCTATGACTAGTGCCAGTTGAGAACGAATTCGTGTCAGTCGTGCTCAGTGCCTCGCATAAGCCGAACGTCGCTCTGGAGTAGCAGTCGCAGCATACAAACACAAATATAAATTCTCAAAAAGGACGACAAAGCGAAACGAACACGAAACCAAAAATTGCTCTTAAAAACCGCCTAAAAAACTACATAAACAAATCGAAACTTGGCAGTGATACAGTGCATACACTATTTAAAAGTCGTGTCTAAAAAATAATCCGAAAGGGTATTTAAAAAACTGCAAACTTTAAGAACAGACTTCATTTGCACATGCGCGAGCTGTCGCATAAAAAAGCAAAAATAAAAAGCAAAAGCCAAAGCCAAAAAAATAGATAAAAACGACAAAAAGGAACAGCCACCAGCACCAATACCAATACCAACACACCTCCGACTAAGCGCGCGTGTGCGTGAGTGTGCTTGATAGTGGGTGTGTGTGTATGTGTGTGTGCTTGCGTGCGAGTGTGTTTGTGTCTGGCCGCTGTGTGCGTTTTTTGTTTCGCACGCACTTTTATCGTCGTTTTGTTGAAATTAACGGTGCCGCGGTCAAGTGTAGAGAGACAGATACAGCGAAAGAGAGAAAAAGAGAGAGAGAGTGAGTTGGAGAGCGCGCCAGAGAGCTTCCTCCAGCATCAGCAAATTTGCCGTTCCCGATTCCCGTTTCCCGCTTCGAAGTCAATTTTTGGAGATTTATCAACTGTCGTGTTAAGGTATGTAAATAGTAAATATTATTCCTAAGATTATTATTATTAAACAATGTGCAGCCTACGCTAATAAGACAAAGAATACTTGATAATGGATTTACCTACATATACTATACATCTCTAACACCAGCTGCCCATCGCAAATAAACAAAAACATTCGAAATTAGAAAGAAATTTTTAAGGAATAGCACAAATAGCAAAATGTTGAGGCACAACAAGAGATCGTAAATCCGTAAATCTAATAGTTCTTTTACATACTCAAGGGCTTGAATCTCTGTGCTTGAAGAATATTTAAAAAAAATAATACGAATATTAAATAAAAGGATGATCAAGACTTAGAATTAAAATTCACATCACCCTTCAAAAATCGTTCATGCACTTTTTTGCTTCTTTTGTGTTTAACCTTAAACTATCCTATACAAACAAATATAACTCAAACACACATACTCACATACAAGTACGTACATATGTATGTTTCATTTGCTAAAAATGCAACGGCAAAAATTCTAAAACAATATTTCAAAATCTGTCTGGCTTTTAGCCGATCTCGCGAACTTGTTTTTTGCTTGCACCCGTACACTTTTGCCAGATACCCTGTGCCCCCCTTGTGCCCCTCTCATACACCTCATGCACCCCATTCTCTCACTGCCTGACAGCTAATTTTATTTGTTTACATGTCCGACTGCATGTTGTATTTTTTTCTTCGTATCTTTCTTTTTTGTTACCCGCCTTTCTTTCGTGTGCGCCTTCTCTCGGCTTTTTTGCAATTTCTTTTGAATTTCTTTTTTAATATTTTAATTTTAGACATGCAACTATAATTCAAAGTCAACATTGCAATTTTTTAAAAGCCCATTCTGCACTGCTGTCGTCTGCCAAATGTGCATTTCGAAATACAGAAAAGCAGAAAAATAAATAGAATTCAATTTTTTGAATATCTCTCTTCCACACTCACAAAGCGATAGCAACGCGGTTGAGAATATTTTAAAATCGTATCTTTCAAAAAATATGCATTAATTAGAATAATCATAAATTATACAAATAATTATATTAATATTAATAATGAGCTCTACAAAATATTGAAGATCTAGAAAATTATTTAATTATTTAAATAAATATATTAAATTAAATTCTAATTTAATGCTAAAAAAATATTATATTTTATTCTTATTGTAAAATAAAAATAATACATTTTTCACAATGTATTTACTTATTTTTTAATTTATTCTAATAAAAAAAAAATTGGAATAGTATAAAATAATACTTTTAATTTGATAACAATAATCCCTATTTCACATTTTATAATTTATTTATTAATAATTAATAGAATGACATTAAAAAAATAATAATTTGTTATTAATTAATAAATATGTCACAAAGTATTTATTAATTTTTTAATTTTTTTCTAATAACTAAAATATATTTAAATTAATATAATTCATATGATAACAAAAATTCCTTTTTCAAATTTATAATTTTTTTTATTTTGAATTAATAAAATGACATTAAAAAATAATATTTTATTTATTTAACGATTGAAAGTGCTTATTTCAACAGTTGTTGATTAGTTTATTCTAATTTTTAAAAATTATTGAAATAGTAAAAATATAATATAATTTAAATGATCATAATTATTATGTCAAATTTCTTAAAATCATTTAATTAAAAAAGGCAAACATTTTTTGTAGTATTTTTTAACAAAAAATTATAAGTGTATCGGTCCCCGTTTTGTTCTATTGTACTTGTCTTTTTTTTGGCAAAGATTCCCACAATAATTGTCAACTGTTTTAGTATTGTTTAAATGTTTGCTGACGATATCATTTCATTTCAAAATTTCGAATATAGTTGAGTTCGATTTATGCAGACGTTGGCATTGAAAGCACTCCCTGCCTGCCTCCCCACACCTCCCGCACGGAGATTCCATGCGGTTTCTTTCACGCGTTTCTTTACAATACAAAAATCACACACACACACACACACATATGTATATATGTAGATAGAGTGCGCTTGTATTTGCATATAAACAAAAAGAGAGGCTGTAAGCGAAACAACAACTAAATATAAATAATTTTTTATAATGCATAGACAACCCCCCCCTCTCTCTCTCTCTCTATCAACCCCCTCGTATGATGATCGCCTTTTGCATTTGCAAATTTACAACAAAAACGTTTTTTTTTTGTGGCGCATTTTCTGCTGCTGAATTTTCCATTTTTGCCATTTTCATGATATTTTTACAAAATCGGGGGGGTTACCGAGGTGTGAGGTGTGGCAGCCACTGTGTGAGCCTGAGGGGTGGTTCGGGCAGCGGGAGGGTGAAGGGGGAAGGGGTGTGGTTGGCCAAACGACTAGCACATGTTTAGTTTACTTTGCAGTTTCGGTTGCGTTGCATTCACACACCCGTTCGTTTCCCCATATATCCGCTCCTCCCTCCCTCTACACCCCCCAACCCCCCCTATCCCTCACGCACCTCATCCTGCTGCTGTCCATATAGCCGGCGTAATATTCATTTTACACTTGGCCTTTAGTTTTTGCCTTTGTTGTTATTGTTGTTATAGTTGTTGTTGTGTGTGCAAAAAAGTAGACAAGTTGCAAGCGTTGCACTCTCTTTGTTGCCACACCGCATCGCATCGCACCGCATCTCATCGCATCGCATCTCATCGCACCGCATCGCACTGACAAGCCAATTAATTTGGGTTCTTAAAAATATCACTAGCTAAATTAAATAAATATGCTAAGCACATTATACAATATATAAATTGTTGTTGTTCCTTCTATATTTCTATATATCTCTCATTCTTGTTTTTGTATTGCGAGCAAAACTTGTGTGCATCTGAAAGTTTCCTGTACCATCAATTATGCATAAGTATTCTACATATTTTACACACACACACACACACACACTACTGACGTTTTGCGTTTTTAATAATATTTACTTAAAAGCACAAACAATTGGCCAAAAATGCGCCAACTGCAACTGAAATCGCAATAGGCTAAAACAAAACAACAAAAAAAAATGTAAAACGAAAAAAAAATAATGAAAAAAAAATGTGGAAAAATGCATGGAATAATATAAAAATATAGAAATTTTCGTTAGCGGAAAAATTGGAAAAACTACGCAATTAAAATGGTAATCAGAGAACGTTTTATGAGTAAAAATAATTAAGCAAAAATTCCAAATATTTAAAATCAAATGGAAATTGTGTAATTGGAGAGAGCCATTGAAAATGTATAAAAAAATATATGTATATATATTGAATATTTGAAATATCTGTGTACTTTTTATAGAAATGCAAGCAGAGCGCATTTTAAAAATAACAATAATTTATAAACAATTAAATGCAAATTTATTCTGACATTAAAAGCCAACAAATGGCAACTGGGGAAATAGAAATGCGAAATCTTTTCAATATATTCTTTACAAATTTGAGAAAAAAAAGAATTCAAATGAAATAGAAATTGACATACAAATATTGAGTATATAGTATAATATGATATATAAGGTGGAAGATGCTCGGAGGCAGCTGTTAGCGCTGATCTGCTTCAAAGATGATCCTGGCAGAGACAATTAACTTAAATCCTTTTGCTTTTTATTATTAAACGCGAAATTCGCGACGACCTGCGACCAAAATCCCATATACATACGTACATATGCATGTGTAGCACAAATTTTAATCTCTATGCTGATTAACTTTAATCCACGGCAAAAATGGTTTAGCGAGGGGAAAACTCTGCGCGTTTTCGTCTTCTAATCTGCATAGCTTAAGCTTCTTCTTTGCCCGGATCAATCCAAATCCACATCCATATTTCTACTTTTCCACTTTTGTTTTCGGTTATTGTTTTTGTTAAAGGTTCTAATCCAGCTTGAATGGATCAAGAAGTCCATGCACAGGGTACCGGTACCGGTACTCCGGTACTCGCGACTCTTGCTCTCATTCGCGACCTTCTTATACCTGACTTTTTGCTCACCTTTTTTTCCCCGTGCGCTAATCCCTTGACGCGCGTGCTTCTCCTTCTGCTTCTGCTTCTACATTCTACCTGCGTTCCTGCTCGCACTGCAATCCGCACATCGTCGCATATAAGGGAGATACATTTGCATATCCTCAGTCAGTCACAAGTTTGTTTGTCCAGCGAGCAGACCACGCATTCACCCACAGAGATCTCGAGAGATCGCTTCCATCATCCCGCACACAATTATTGGAATATAATATATACGAAAGTCTATTTAGATATCTGAAAATCCATCCATCGAACATCAGGAGTAGCGCTAGGTGAGCACCAAGGATACAGCCATTTTGTGTCGATGTAAACTCACTCAAAGAGCAGCCATCACCACCACCACCCCATACTCCCAATTCGAGGCTGGTGGTGGCACTCTTTTAGGGGTGGCAAACAAAAAAAAAACGAGCAAAAAAAATGAAACACTGAAAAAAAACTCAAAAAAAATAAGAGAAAAATAAAACTTGACGCAGGCGCATTGAATGAATCGCATTACTGGACATGTTTGACTAATATCTCGCTTTTTGTTCTCTTTCCATTCCTGTTCCTCTCCAGCCGTGAGCAGCCAAGATGCAGAACTGGGAGACGAGCACTGCGGCGCCCAATTACGAGCAGCACAACGCCTGGTACAGCAGCATGTTTGCCGCCAACATCAAGCAGGAGCCGATGTCACATCATCATCACAATCTCAATCATCACAGCCAGCATGACAGCAACAGCGGCGCCAGCAGCCCCAGGCAGTCGCCGTTGCCATCACCTAATCCGCCCAGCACTCAGCTGGAGCAATACCTAAAGCAGCAGCAACAGCATCAGCAACCCATGGATACGTTGTGTGCCTCCGCCATGACACCATCGCCCAGCAACAATGATCAGAACAGCCTGCAGCACTTTGATGCCACCTTGCAGCAGCAACTGTTGCAGCAGCAACAATACCAGCAACACTTTCAGGCCGCACAGCAGCAACAGCAACAGCAGCAGCAACAGCATCATCTCACATTGGGCGGTTTCAATCCATTGACGCCACCTGGACTGCCCAATCCCATGCAGCACTATTACGCCAGCAACAGCAACAATTTGCGTCCCAGTCCACAGCCCACGCCCACCGCCACCACAGGTGGAGTCACCTCATCCATACAGACTGGAGACAAGCTGCAGGCCCTGACCCCTCCAATGGACGTAACACCACCAAAGTCGCCAGCAAAGTCTCAGCAGTCGATGGCCGAGCCCGAGAAGGATCACGATCTGATGTCCAACTCCAGCGAGGACATGAAGTACATGGCCGAGTCCGAGGATGACGACACCAACATTCGCATGCCCATCTACAACTCCCATGGCAAGATGAAGAACTACAAGTGCAAGACGTGCGGTGTGGTGGCCATCACCAAGGTTGACTTCTGGGCACACACACGCACCCACATGAAACCCGACAAGATCCTGCAGTGCGCCAAGTGCCCCTTCGTCACCGAATTCAAGCACCACCTCGAGTACCACATACGCAAGCACAAGAACCAGAAACCGTTCCAGTGCGACAAGTGCAGCTACACCTGCGTGAACAAGTCCATGTTGAACTCGCATCGCAAATCCCACAGCTCAGTGTATCAGTATCGTTGCTCCGACTGTGATTATGCCACCAAGTATTGCCACAGCTTCAAGCTGCATCTGCGCAAGTATGGCCACAAGCCCGGCATGGTGCTGGATGAGGATGGCACACCCAATCCCTCGCTGGTCATCGATGTCTATGGCACTCGGCGTGGTCCCAAGAGCAAGTCTGTCTTGGGCACCAGCTCCAGCTGCAATGGGTCCAGCAAGCGCAGCTCCGCCTCGGCAGCGGCTCAGCAGCATCACCACCAGCAACAGCAGCAGCAACAGCAACAGCCTGTGATACCGCCCTCAGCAACATCTCAGCTGTCGGCAGCTCTGCAAGGATTCCCAATGCCGGCAAGTGGCGTGCCTGCTCCAACTCTAGCTGCAGTCACACCCACCACACCAGCGACATCAACAGCACCACCAGTGGCGCCAGTATCACCGCCGTCGCCCGCCAAGAGCATTGCCAGCTCTGAGCCGGCGCCGAGCCTGCCCTCAGCTCTGCTGCCTCCTTTGGCCAGTCTGCTGCAACAGAACCGCAACATGGCCTTCTTCCCCTACTGGAATCTCAATCTGCAGATGCTAGCCGCCCAGCAGCAGGCCGCAGTTCTAGCCCAGTTGTCGCCCCACATGCACGATCAGTTGCAGCAACAGCAGCAGCAGCAGCAACAGCAATTGCAACAGCAGCAACAACCGCATAAAATGGAGGCACAGAGTGACAACGAGGATGAGGATGAGGACGAGCATGACGATGACGATGAGCGCAAGTCAGTCGATTCCGCCATGGATCTCTCCCAGGGCACACCCATCAAGGAGTCGTCGTCGTCGTCGCAGCAGCAACAATTGCCTCAAAGCAACCACCACCACATGGCCATGAATCTCAAGCTGAAGGATGATGATACCCCATTGATCAGCAGCAGCACGGCATCGCGTCGGAAGGGACGTGTGCTTAAGTTGGACACGCTGCTGCAACTGAAGGCGGACGCAATGTCCTCGCCAGAGCAGCACCTGAAATTGCCCGTCAGTGTATTGCCCACGGCCTCGTCGCCCATTGCCGGCAGCAGTGCCAACAAGCAAATGGCCGATGATCCTTGCTCCGGTGCCAGCTCGGCGGACGAATCGATGGAGATCAGCCACGTGCCACAGACTAACAACATCAGCGCCAGCTCGACGGCATCCAGCTCCGGCAACAGCTCGAATGCCAGCAGCAATGCCGCCCCCTCCGCACCGGTGGTGGCCACCAACACAGCCTCCGTATCTAGTTCATCCTCGTCCAGTGGCACCACCACCAGTAGCAGCAGCAGCAGTACACCGGCAATCTACGAGTGCAAGTATTGTGATATTTACTTCAAGGATGCGGTGCTCTACACCATCCACATGGGGTATCACAGCTGCGACGATGTCTTCAAGTGCAACATGTGCGGCGAGAAGTGCGACGGACCCGTCGGTCTCTTCGTCCACATGGCCCGCAATGCGCACTCCTAAGGCTCCAAAACCCATTTGTTATTCTATTATTATAATTATTATTAACATATTTCGTTGCCCAGAATTGTAAATATATTCGTAATTTAAGTTCAAATCTCGTTGTCAAGAATTGTAAATAAGCCGAAAACGCACCAAATTCGCCCTAGACTAACCCTAGAACTAAGGAAACTCACTATAACCTATAATCGAACCCCGTTATCTAACTCCAGTATCTACCCTATTATCTATGTATGTAGTCTAACTTAATATCTATATCTATATCTATGGAACTATCTCAACTATCTCATCTCATTTTCTGTATTTCCAAAACGAACAAAAAACCCGGAAAATGGTTTAAAAATTATTATTACTCTTACTTTAAGATCAACAGCAATTTAATAAGTCGAGTCAAGCAACAAAGTCCAAAGTCAAATTAATTAAAATCAAACAAAAAAAAACACAAAAAACAAATGTATTATTATTTAATCTTTTTATAACACGTATGATAACTGTTAAGTCTTAACGCAAAAAATCGATCAACAGAAAAACAAGTGAACCTCAACGGAATTTCTTTTGATATATTCAGTATTTTGTTTAGTCTAGCTTCTCATTCTTAAGTTAAATATTGAAAACATTTCAAAATAAAACAAAATTACACATAAACAAATAATTCTTATGATTTCCTAATCATTTTTTTTTTTTTTTTTAAGTCTGTTTCGGCAAAATGACAATATTTTTGATAAATGATCAAAAGCAAGTACAAATCTAGAGATTTTATACCAATGCGGAGAAAACATTTTATTAAATTGAAAAGTAAAAAACAAACACAAAAAAATAAAGTTAATATTTGTATATTAAAATTGTAGAATGAAATCTGAGCAAATGGATCAAAATTAATTAAGTTACACTTAAGATACATTAAAGTTCGATTCAAAGTCAAAGAACCCAGTGTGGAAATTCTTGTAGCATTATAATCAATCAGTAAGTTTCCCAAATGTTTTTAACTAAGAATATTCTATAATAAATTGAAAAATATTACTATACATACATATATGATTTATAGTCGTCTCTTATCGCCCACAATATGCCATGAAAACGGCTCCATCATCTGCTAAATGGCCTCAAGGTTATTAAGGGACACGGTGCGGGCGACCCTCAGCAAATTGCCCAAATGAGAGAAATATTCAATTCTCAAAAGATCTTTGTTGAGGTCTCTGAATTTCCATTGATCGATCGTCGATCGTCGATGGATGGCATTTGGCGTGAAAACGCACATTTCGCACTGCAATTGAAAATTGAAAATGAATGCGGTAGATTATATTATACATGGTATGTATGTAGGCAGGGAGTGTGGGGAAATGGAGGGATGTCTCGAAAATTATATAATAATGAGAAACTCATGAGGAGAGCACGCGCATTGGGATTGGGCAACGCCTTCAGCATGACGCCGCAAAAGGGAAGCGATGATCGAGGAGCAAGGATCGCTCGAGGGAGTTCCGCTTGCATCTTCGGGCAGGCGTCACGCGCACTTCTCTTCCAACAATACAATCTTACATAAATATTACATACTACATTCATTCATAACATACATACATTCACATTTACATCGATCGACAAATGTCGCGTGCTCTTGAGTGGAAATGGTGAAAATTGTTTTGTTTTTCCCCCTCGCCTGAACCCTTGTTGGATATTTTATAAATAGTTTTTCCAGCTACTTTTTGATTGGTTGGTGGAGTCTGACGCTCGAATATTTTGAATATTTTCGATTCAAAAATTATAGTTAAATGTCGTTATTTCTCATTTAAATGCCGCGTACAGAATATAATTGATATTTATGGGCAGTTGAGGGCAGGAGAACTCTAGAGAACTCAGCATTATGGTGGTCTCTCTGCATAATTGAAAATTTTTGGAAAATTTTCGATTATTATCATAGATTCGATTTTGCATATATCCCTTTACGAGCACAAAGCAAAGATGCCTGACTATTTGACCGCACTTAAGTCGCTAATAACTCAATGGAGATTTCTCCTTTATTTTCCTCAGATTTTCCTCATCCTCCAGGATCATTTGGCTTGTGGCTGACGCAAGCCAGTTTCAAAGATGTTTATCATGGTCGGAGAGCAGACGTAACCTTATTGTGCTACCTAACGATCGATCTATGTAGGGTCTTGTATTGGTCCTGTTTGGCAGCTCTTATCTCGGCTTGTGGTCTTGTTGTATCCTAGCGCCCATTGTTCGCACAGAAAAAAAACAACGTCTCCGATGAAAAGAAATCTTTGTTAAGTGGAACTAGACGGCCCTGGCTTGGGATCATTCAGGATATATCCAACAGTTTCAAATGGATGTCAGACTGACCATTTCAAAGGTGTAATTTTGGTTCCCCGCTCTTGCAGCTGTTGCTCATTTTTGCACCTTTTTTCCCATAAAAAATACGAATAGTTATAGGAAAAATATGACAAATAGAATTCTCTGATTTTGCTTTGGCTAATTTCGGGAAGGGAAGAAGTGTCTTTAAATTGTACGTAATTTGGGCTATAAATAAAAATATTTTAATAAATGAAATGCCAAATTTTTCCCCAAATCCACTTTCTTACATACATACATACATACATACATATGTACATACATACATACATACATACATACATATGTACATGTGGATGGCAGTTACCCCTAGTACTTAAACTGAGTCTGGGCTTATCCTACAATCTACATAAGAACCGCAGCCAGCTCACAATGGTAAACATGAAAGTATTATTAATGCCTTGGTGAAATCTCCCACAGGTCTGAACATAAAATAGGTATTTACACTGCAACCACCCCCAGAACTATCAACAACAACAACAACAACAGCCATCAATAAAGGCTACAAAAAAATCAGCTGTGAGCTCTCGCCATATTGAATGCTTATGTTGAAGTTAACGGGAGTTGCACTTGGCATGGGGGGAGTCTAGGACTAGGGGTGATGGGGTAGCAATTGTATTAGTGGTAGGGTAGCCATTTTTAGCTATAGCGACAGCAGCTAAAAATAAGCCAAAGCAGCAATTCCAAAATAGTTGCCGGCAATTCCGAGTTGGGATGAAAAGTGTTACAAGGTTTTTCACTATGCCAAAAATTGGCCCTGAGTGCGCCGCATGACTTACTAAAGGGGGGAGAATCGAACATGCGACTAGAGGGGGTGGGTGAGTGAGCTATGTATGCGTGTGAGTATGAGTAGGTGTGTGAGTGTGTGGGTGTTTAGTTGATTAAAACACGCAAGGGTGCAGTAAAAAGCTATCAATATTTTCTCAGTATCATCGCTTGACCACGAATCGCCGCTCACTCTCCCACTCTCACACTCTCTCCTTCGCTTTCTTCCGTACTCTTTCGGCATGATTAACCGCTCACCCTTCGAGGTAGTCGTCGATCCAGGAGAGCCCATATCAAACAGCCGTTGCGGAGCTGTTGATTGCCATTTCAAAGAGATGGCGCCCACATCACGTTGCCTCGTGAAAGACACGAATCGAAATTGTTCAGTTTTACGCATTATCATTAGGGCTAGCTGGAAGGACGATGGACGATGGACCAGCATCTGTGGCCAATTATGGACTCAGACAGATCGGCGAGCGTGACATCATGTCGGCACCTAAGCATATATCCCTTACATATACACACACGCATGCTCAAGGATTTACTGAATACCTGATAATTTATTTCTGTAAACAGTTTTCATTGGAATTGCACACGGTACGACAACACGGTTCTCTACAGTCCATTCCAATTCATTCCAATCCATTCCAACAGCTGACCAAGGGCCAAAGTATCTGCTCCTACTCCTGCTGCTCCTTCCATTCCACATGCGGTAGGTGGAACTAATCCCTAAGTAGCCGCCGCGAAAGATCCCAGAGGTTAACCGCGTCTCAAGCAGCTGATTGTTGTGGCATGCTCTCAATTATGACAGTTTTATGCATTTGTTTATTTATAACTCTAAATAATTACTATAAGCGATATCACATATTGTATTTATATTTTAAAATAAATGAAAATTATTTGTTTTTATTTTTAATAAATAATGCTATACGTATTCCAATTATGATTTCCAAATGTAACATTTTATAATTAACCAATTTAAATAATTTAATATAAGCAATTATAGTCAAAGCATAAATTAAATCAACAACATAAATAATATTATTATTATAATTTTTTTTTTTCCTTAAATGATCAATGTATTTATTTCAGCTAATACATTTTCATTTTAATGGCACATTTATTCATTAGCGTATGAATTTTCTAAATTTTAAATGTAAATAATTATCATCTAAAGACATCAAATAAATTATAGATAATGTGCGAATAGTTGAAGAATATATTTTTGGTAAACATCAAATGTATTTTATAAAAGAAATTGGCATCTCTATAAATAAAAAAAATAACAATAATAAAATTAAAATTAACCTTAAGCTTAATACAAATTAATTTAAATATTTCCCAACTCCATGTGTAAATATAAAATGTAGAACATTAAATTATAAAAAATGTATTTCAAACTATTTATATTTCGTTTATAATTCAAGTCTAAAAAAAATTTTAAAAATAATCAAAACCTTGAGCTAGTAAAAGCTTAAAATATGAAAAATATTATATTATTATTTTTAACTATTATTATTATTGTTTGCTGAAGTCCTTAGATAGCCAAATCATTCGTTTTATAACAATGCAGATCGATAAAAGAAAAATAATAATAATGATATTAAAATTTTTTTTCAAGTGAACATACTTTTTATTCAAAAATAATTTATTATAATTCCCCATTAAATTTTTAAGTCAAATGCATAACATTTTTTAATTAATTTTTATTATAATTGCACATACATAATTTTATTCAGAATACGAATCAGGGGAAGAATTTATTAATCAAGTTTAAGTAATCAAATAAATTAGATGTTTTAGATGAATATAAAACTATTGTTATTAAAATTGAATAGGCATTTGGTATAAAAATGGAGAAAAATTTTTAATTGTGTTAAATGATATCAATTAATTTACTATTAGTCTAAATGTAAATAATTATTAATTTTTAAATATATAAAATATATATACATATATAGTATATATATATATATATATATATTATATTATATATATATATATATATATATATATTTTTTTTTAATTTTTAAAAATCTGTTTATTATTTAGTATGTGAAAGAATTAACTTATCAATATTTCCACAAATATTTTTTGTCAGACATTTTTTCCACAGACATTTTGGAATCTCTCTTGTTTTGATACTTTTTATTAGCAGTTAAATTGTAGATGAAAATCATTTAAATTTTTTTCTGGCTGATAAATATAGAAAAGGTATTATAAGCAAATCTTCCATGACTTCACTTAAATCACATATTATCCTTTAGAATAATTAGCTAACTTTTTTCAAAAGGGTTCTAAATTAATTTAAAATATAGTTATAAATTCTATTACACCAGTTTGGTGGCCAAATTTTACATATCTTTGAAATGCCTTTAAAGTTTCTTATGATACAAAAAATTGTATAATTTCCCTCACGTCTTGACATAAATGAAATGCGAATAATTCGTAATTGGAGATATATGATATCAACCGCCATTATAACTGATCCGATGCTATATCACATAATTCGCAATGGCAGAAAAACCAAAACAAATCGCAGCGACATTTGCTGATGAATATGGCGAACAGTGCAGAATTAGTTATGCCAAGAACAACGAATTTTTGATGGAATGATGCAGTTGATCCACTAAACCGCTGAGGAATCTCGCATGTAAATGAGCCACCACTAAGAGAGAGAGAGAGAGAGAGCGAATGTTAAAAGAAAAGAGAGGGAGTAGTTGGACTGAACTGACATCGGGCAACGACTGAATATGCGGAGATACAACCAAAAAAAAAATGAAAAAAAAATCGAAAAAGAAACAAAACATCTGCCCCTGATGGCACTTTAGTTAACGAAAAATAACAATGGTTAAAAATATACATACAAATATGCGCACACATATTTGTATATTGTATGTGTATATTATATACATACACACATACATATGTACATGTATATTGGTATGCAGAAACAAAACATAACAACAACAACACCAACAACAACAAGGAAGAGAGAGAAACGAAAAATCTCATTGTGGTTGTTGCTGTTGTTTGACGGACTCGCTGTGCCATCCATCGATAATGTCCAGCATCCGTTATATAGAAAAAGGAAGTCGAAATAAACGACGGCAGCGTGTGCCCAGTGTATATGTGTGTGTGTGTGTGTGTGTGTGTGTGAGTGAGTGTGGGGGTTGCACACGCGTCCAACTCAACCCATGCCCAGAATGTCCTTTCTCTCTCTCTCTCTCTCTCTATCACTCTTGTGCTCTATGCTATTTGCACTGGACGGGAGTCCAGGTCGTGTCCAGTTTGAGGGACCGTCTGGTGGCATCGTTTGGACAGTTAGCTACATTTGCCACGCACAAACAATAAAAATTGTGTGGGTTACTCGATTGAATTCCATTCTCTGCGAGATTCCCTTTTATTTTTCCCCTTTGCGCCTCTTCACATTTCTTTGTACTGTGTACACTTTCTGTTTTTTTGATTTCGATTTTGGATGTTGTCTCGTCGCAGCCTTTCCCAATTTTTATTTGCTCTGGACCCGTTCCGTTTCCAGATGGCGTCCAGTGTGTCAACAGCGTAATCGAAGACGCCTGAGAGACGTTTGTCAGTACCAAGTTTCGGCCACATCCTTAAGCCTATCTCAGAGAGGGTAGCGGGGATGGGAGGGAGGTAGGGATTAAGGGAGGGTTGCAAATTGCAATCATTATCGACGCCAATCAAAATGTGGTGTGGCAAGCAGCTAAAAAGTCATGCAACGCCTATTGCAACATCACACAGCAATTTAACGTGTTGCACATAAAAAATCGCACAACGACCAATAAAAACATTGGAAATTGAAATTGAAACTCAACAAAAAAGAAACTCAACGCAAAAAAAAAAATGCACAAAAAAACAACCCAAAAAAAAATGTGCCAAATGTGCGAGAAAAACTGCAAATGGCATGCCAACAGGGGTGGGTAAGGGACACAACCACCCCTCAGGGGAGGGTTGCAATTGTATGCTCAGAAAAAATCACAAATTATTTCAATTTTTTTTTTTGAGATTTTTTCCCATTTTTTGTTTAAAATTTTCTTTCCACTTTTTTTTGTTTGTTTGCGGCATGTGAATAAAAAACAGGTAGTTGGCATTGTTATTTTTTGAAAGTAACAGATACTTTTTAGGAAGATACGGAGAGCACACATGTTACTGATGGATAGATCTATCTTGTCCCGGATCTGGTTCGACTTATTGGTCTTTGTCAGGCGAGAAGTGCAAATGTCAGCTGTGTAATGTGAGCAATTAGAGATGAGAGAATTGAGAATGGGAGAGAGATCTAAGGAGTATCCATTATTAGGCCTAGACAGGTGTCAAGTGATACCCTATAAAAATCTGATATCTCCCGATGGATACTTGCAACTGGGCGGATATGCAACTCGAATTTCCGTTGGCCAAACAGATCCTTTCACTCACTTTCACCCACAAACAAATATCTAGTATGTATGTGGTTTTTGAGGAAAATCCGCAGCTGCCGCTGCTGCTGTCCGCAATCCTTTACCCAGAGGGGCATGTTGCAGGTGACAACAACAGTGATCTCCCATCCATCAGCAGTAGTATTTGTTCAATGTGAAGTGCATACCATTATCCTGCATATATGTTGCTTAGTTATCGATTCAATTGTCTCCGGGGCTGAGCACATTTTCCAGCTGGTCATTCATCAGGACGCAGAAAGGGGCAGCAACTCAACTCCGTTTTGCCACATTACCATGCGGCATGGTGCACATTTTTGCCACATCAGCGTAGCGCAGCGAAATTATTTGCTGCCATTTCCAATCTGAAAATAAAGGTGTCATTTTTGCCGATTTTTAACCCCTTTTCAGAATATTGTTCCTTCATCACAACCCAAATTCTCTTCGGCAGTTACAATTGCCAATAATTGTGGCAGCTGCGTTGCCACAGATTAATGCATGTGGGGCAAGCTGCAAAATTTTGCAATTGTTACAACCACATTCTCGTAGTAATATAAATTATTTTATTAAAATATTTTTAATTAAAATAAAAGAATTTTGAAGTGTATTTCTTTTTTGTTCAATTTTACTTAAGGAAGTTTGCAAATTATGATTCAATTTCAAAAAAATTGAAATATTTTGAAAATTTTATGGTCTATGCATATAGTGGATACATCGACAATTATTTTAAAATATATTCTAAGTATCTAAATATTATAATCGAAATATTTACTAATTAAATTTGATTTTGAGATTAATACAAAAATATTTCTAATTTAACATTTTTCAATATTCAAAATATAAAAATATATTATATGTATTTCCCAAATGTGTATGTATAGTTAAATGTATATAAATATTTGAGAAATTAAAAAGGATTTTTAAATATTTTCGTCTAAGACAATTCTAGATTTGTAAATTTATAAAATTGTGACTTCAAAATATATGTTTAAATGTAAAATTTTATTATTTTCTATAATCACTTGTTGTTCCGCGTTTATATTTTAGATATATATGTATTTTAGCAAGTTTACTAGATCTATGCAAAAATAACAAAATATAGAAGTATTTTATTGCAAAATATTTTGAATTTAATCTTTTATCTTTTATTTCTAGCTAATAACTCCAATTTATAAAATACCTTACTTATTTACTTACGAAAATTTATGACATTTTTTATAGAATTATATTTTCAAGTTTAATTTTGAGTATAACATAAATATTCAAATTTTTAAATAATCTTACTTTTCAATAATAAATGTGTGTATTTCAGATAATATAATAATTTCTTGAAAATTGTTTTTTGATGATAAAGTTCTAAAAATTATATTTTATTTAAAAACAAAATATATTTTATTTAGTTAGCTGATTAGAACTCAGGAATAATGTTTAGAAAAATGTCCATTTTATATTTTATTTTTAGCTGTGTCGCCATTTTCTATTTCATTTACGCGCCCGCCTCCCCTCGCCACACCCCGCCACAGAGCCAACCCTCAAAGATTTGGAAGGCTCAACACTTCAGCCACACGTCATTAGATCGCGGCACACTCCACAGCCACTTGAATCCCCCAGCCACACACTTGAGTGTTTCCCCCTTTCCCGAAATCCCCTTGCGCCACAATCGCAGCTCCAAAATTAACGGCGCACAATAAAAACAAAATGAGATCTTGTCGAGTGCCCAAAAAGTGTCTAAATTATTTTATTTTATTTATAGCGAAAGATGGAACAGAGGGAGCGAGGACGAGCATTGTCTAATGGCGGGCCAATCATGTCAGAGAAGGGGTTCGAGTGAGGGGATTACACGGCATCTTTGGGCGCGTGGCACCGCAAGATCCAAGATATTGCCGGCATTGAACTTGAAAAAAAAAACATATATACAAATATATATAGATTCGAAACGTGCCGAAGAAGAATACAGTATAGAGTAGGGGCATCTTCATCAGGCTACCCTTTCAGCACATTCACAGCAGATTAGGTAATCGAGAAACCCTTGCCTGATCCTCACACCTCGTCTCTTTAAAAATAGACCGACAGCGTGTTGAGAACCCTTTAAGGGACTGTTTCCTTTCCTTTCCTTTGCATTCATTTTTATTTTGTTTGACTTGTTGCATCATCAGCATCATCCTCAATTGACATCTACATGGCGTTACCCTCATCAAATCGAGTGCCACTGGATCTCAAATTAACCACCAATAAAAAGGCAGCACTTCATAAAAAAATGAACCGATCCAACAACTTCCGTTTTTTGTTTTCCCGTTTATCCCCTATGCCGCAGTCCTTTGTTGCTTGCTGCATGTTGCATGCTGCGTGTGGTGTGCTGCCTGTTGATTCCCCCTTGCTCTGTTTTTTAAATTATGCTGTAATCGAGGAGGTCACATAAGCACCCCTAATCGCATTTTTAGCGCCTCTTATCGCGTTCACTTTTTATAGGGTGCGTTTTTTTTTCATTCTCTTTTCTTTTTTTTTTTGTGGTGTTTCCCCTCTCTCCACATGAGAGTACTCGGGGGCATGGGGTAGTTGTATGGTAATTGATGTTGTTGATATCCTGTTCCAGCTGAGCTCTCATTATGTGATTAACCTTTGGAGTGAAGTTTCCACTTTTTGTTCACTTTTTTTTCGGGGTGTTTAAGTGGGGCGTGGTCTAATTGAGATCACTTTTTTATATTCAGCACTTGAAATTCAAGTAGAGGTGGAAGAGCGTAAAAGGAAAGTGAGTAAAAAATAACAAATTCATAGCAATTAAAAATAAAGTAATATAATAATATTGATTATTGTAATTGAAAAACTTCTCTAGTGCTTGGAAAAACTTAGTTTTTTTTTGTTTTTTTAATAAGTTTAGCAAGTGGAAAATCTGTACAACTTAAAACGTATCATAACATCACTTAAAAAACTTTTTTTTTTGGTTTTTTTTAATATTTGAGCAAGTATAAGTATCACTTAACTTATCTTGTTGAAATTAGTATTATTCATCAGAAAGTCATTCAATTCAAACCAATTTCTTCTTATTGAGAAAATAAGACTTAAATTAATAATGTCATTATGTATAGAAAAAATTAAATATAAATAGAAAATAAAAGGAAAACGTTAATTGTGCTGTATAATTATGTATTTGAGGAGATAATCCTTTTTTAAGCAATTGAATTATCATTTTCAATAAAAATCATTTCAATTAAAAATTGAAAAAGTTTAAATAATTTTTCATAAATCATATCTTAAGTAGCGCTACAAAATTTAAAGCAGCGATTTAAAAATCTTTAATATTTTTATAAATATAGTTAAGAAATTTGAACAACAACTATTGCATATATTATTTCAAAACATAAAGTAAAGTTAAATGTTAGGATATTCAAATGATTTAATCAACTACAAAGAATTGAAACAGTGAAGTATTATAATTAAATAAATAATGATTAATGATATACAACACAAAAAAAATGGCTGCCCTTCCAAATTATATTTTAAAAAATATATATATTTCTTATCAAATAATTATTTATATATTAGCAAATTAAGGAAATAAATAAAGTATAATTTAAAAAAAAGTTATTTTCAAATATTTTATTTAAAATAGCCACAACTTCAATTGAGTTGAAGAATATAGAAATATCTGTTCAAATTTAATTTCAAAAATATTCTTAAGCTGTTTCAAATATATTTAAACTGTTTTTCAAAATGTGCTTACAAGAATTTCCATCGGCTAAGATCCTTATTGTTTCCAGAGAGTATATCATCTGCTCGCTCTTTTCTCTCTCTCTTTCTCTTTTATTTGGATGGCTCTTCAGAATGAAGTCATCGCATAATATGCTGATGTGTTGCGCATGCCTCTCTTTCTCACTCAACAGTCAACAACTCTCACTCTCTCTCACTCTCTCTTTCCGTTTCTACCGTTATGTTGTCCTTGCAGATCATTTGGTTTAGCAAATTGCCGCCCATGCTGGCAGCTCCTAACAATGCAGTTGCCCAGGCTGCAATCTGAATGGGATTGTGATGCAGTTTACTTCGGTTCAGGTCTCTGCACAAATTTAAATGTCATTCAAATATCGGTCGTCAGCACAATGACAGTGCCAAATGGACGGGCACGCGGCCAGAACAGGCAGAGAGAGAGGGAGAGAGATAGAGAAGGACTCCGAGTCACTTTTTGGGAGGAGATGGAGGAGAAACAGTGGAACCACGGGATAGTCAACGCCTGCATCTCATTTCGAGGGCGCAAATTCAGAATCTGTACTTTGTATGCTGTTGTTGTCAGGAAAATACGATTTCAATATGGCAGCGCGCCAATATCCTGGCACAGGATACGCACTCATATTGTTATTATTTTCATGCGCCATCCGGTTTCATCTGCCGGCTGCGTGGCGTTGGCGTCGACAACAAAAACAAACCTGAAACTGGAACTGTAACTGAGACTAAGACTCAACCTCAATCTCAAACTGAATGCCATAGTTGGGGAGATTGAGGACAACGGTCTGCTGAGTTAAACCACAACATAAGCCAAAGGCAAAGGACGAGGACGAGGGCAACCTGGTCGATTTTGATGTCCTGCTTCCCTGATAAGCGTGACATTTTCATATTGTTGGCGATCTAGAATCGTTTCCCATTCAGATTGAAATCTTCAAATAAATCCTGGCTGAGCTGCAGCACGCCAATCACACGCTGACGGGATTACTCAGGACTCTCAAGTCCTTGCTTCTATCTATTGACTGTCCTGTGTTAATTGGGACGATCATGAGTTCTGCTTCCATTATAATAAAGAATATTTTCCAGATAGCCGTGAAATTAGAGTCCCTCAGTAAAGATCAAGATTGAGTTTTTTATGGGTGTGCAATTGGCGTTAAACGTGAGCCGACATCGTCCTTTCCAGCAATCTGAAGTGACTTCCTTTCCCCCAGAAATAGTCATTACAAATATATATATATATGTGTATATATTAATAATAATAATAATTAATCAATAATTTTAAAAAATATATATTTTTTTTCTTATAAATATTTCTGGTGGAAAGGAAGTCATTTCAGTCATAGAAAAAAATATATATTTTTTTTTTAAATTATTGATTAATTATTATTATTATTAATATTAGTATTAGCAATCTAAAATTACTTTCTTTAGCACAAAAGCAATAATTACAAAATATATATGTATATTTTGAAAATTATTGCTTTATTATTAATATTATTAATATTAGTATTAGCAATCTGAATTTCTTTCATTGTCTCAAAATCAAATCAATAATTACAGAAAATTTTTATATATTATGAAAATGTTTGTTTCTTGACTTCCTTTTCCTCGGAAATAATTATTACAAAACAAAAAATATTATTTTTTTTTTTAAATTTCCTTATACAAAAATGATTAATGTTATTAATATTAATAATAGCAATCTGAAATTACTTCATTTACCTCAAAAATAATAATTGCTGAAAATGTATATTAATTTTGAAAATTTTTGTTTCTGGACTTCGTTTCCCTCAGAAATAAAGTTAAAAAAATATTAATATTTATATTAGCAATCTAAGTTACTTTCTTCCCTTTAAAATTAATAATTACAGGATATAATCGAATATTTTGAAAATTTTTGGACAAAAATACTAATTTTGGCTTTCATAACAAAAATTTAATAAAACTTTTATATTAAAAATTACGATTTAATTAATGAAAATATCAAATTATAACAAATAATAATAAAAAGAAATTATATTTTATTTTAAATTTCATTATTTAAATAAATGACGGTATTTAATACAAAAACATGAATTTCAAATTAGATTTATTTCCTCATAATTTTTTTTGATATAATTTTTATTACTATTAAAAGAAATAAACAAACAAATTTATTTTAATTGTTTTTTCTATTACAATTACTAAACATATACATTACGAAAATTATATTTAGAAATATTATAAGAAACTTTCATAGTTATACAAACAATAATAATAACAACAATAAAAGTGAAAGAATTGTTTAAATTTTTATTATTATAAATAAAAGATATCAAATAAATAAATATTAAATGAAAATTGAATACATTAAGTAATAAAGTTATTATTAAATATTGTTTTATATTCACAATAATAATATTTTTAAAAATCGAATACGAATTATTATCCTAGTAAATACTCGAGTGCGCCTGATCCTTGCCGCATCTTTTTAGGTCATGGGCAATGCTACAAATTTTCATGGCTGAAAAATTACTAAAAACTCAAGGAAATTAGTGAAGAGCTCCACAACTCCTCCACTCGGGACAGATGTTAAGCTGTTAACCCCGCGCTCATTTAAATGTCGCTTCCAAGGAAACAAACAAAAACAATACCCCACAGGAGCACCAGGATCATAAGAATATCATTTGTGACCCAAGACCCAAGTGTTGTAGTCAGATTTGAACTTCACCCCAGGATTGAGGAGTCTTAAGACCTTAAAGAGAGCGTGTGCCGAGGGCAGCAACAGCAGCCAAATGCCAACAAGGGTCGCGACATTGGCGCGCAAAGATCCTCGCCTAAGATGTGTATGTCTAAGTGTGTGTGTGTGTGTATTTCCGGAGGGAGAGGTCCTTCGTCAGTTTGCCTGCGTGTGCGGCGCACGCGCAACATTGCCTCAGCCTGAATCTGGGCTTCTGTGCGTTGCTTTGTTTGTTTGAATTCCTTGAGGATTGGCGTGTGGTATGATGGATGATGATGATATGGAGTCGCAATTTGAGAAACGCTTATGACATCCTTGATCACAATCTTGTGTCAGTCTCTATGGAGCATGAAAGATATTACAAATAGTTGCGTGGTTTTCAATAAAAGCAACAAAAAAACAGATCGTGATTAATCATAAAAATATCTCATAATTTGAGCAGATCTTGCCAGGATTGAGGTGGAGTCGATGTTGGAACTCATGTGGCTACGTTTAGCACCTCCAATTCATAATGAATGAGTTAAGAGCATCAACAAACTAACTCGCTACTCATGCAACTCCCCTTGCAACGCTTCAAGGATCACGAGCTCATACCATGTTCTGTGTACTATGTGTCAGGGATACGCCCGCATGGCGGCGGCAGGACATGTGTTAATCAAGTAGCAATCTCAGCAGCGCATAACTCAACTGCCCTCTTCCCTTCCCTACTCCCTACACCGACTCCCGACTGCCGACCCTCCACTGCAGATGTAACCAGTGAGCAGCTGCACGCCACGGAATCTCAGCCAAAGGACTAAAAATAGTATGAGCTGGAGCGAGGTAAGGTTCCCCTGCCAGCCGGGGTATAGGCTATGTCTGGGGGGAATTTATGTGACAAGATTCTCATGTTTACGCTTAATTTTCATTTAATTTTTATGGGCGCCAAGAAATGGCGGCACTTCTACTCCAACTCCAACTCCATCTCCGGCTGCTCCTGTTCCTTGTAGCTGTCCTTAGTTAGGTAATTTGGGCATTTGTCATTTTCTTTGCGACTGACACGGATCTCCTGTAAATAAAAAAAAGCGAAACATGATCTAAAAAACCAACAAGCATTGGCAAAAAGAAAAGATGCCAAACAATCGGAAGAAAATGCGCAATTGTTGCAGCATGACAATTGAATGGAATCCGGAAATGTCCTGTGATCCTTCTTTGCGCCTTGGACAAGACAGATCGACCAAGTGTCAAATCAAAAAGAGAGAAAAACAGAGAGAGAGAGAGAGAGGGTACGTAGTTTGAGTGAGTCTATCGTCCTCCACTTACCCTCCCTTGTCGCTCTCGCAACCCCTGTGAGCAACTCAAAGGCAATAAGATTTCCACTCAATGTCGTCCCCTTGGGATCGTGGCCAACTTAGGCAAGTCCCAAGTTGACCTCTAAGACGACCTCAAGATGTGTCTGCTGCTCCTTTTGTGCCTTTGCCGGTCATTGTTTTGACCTTTTCGATTCCTCTTTGGCATTCCCTTCTTGGCACCCGCTTGCCTTTGTCTCTCCTCATTCCTCTCTCGTCTCTCGCTTCGATCCTGTGACATTGTCAATGCCAAAGGCCATTGCAATAAATGTGATAAAGATTGCTTATTGTCTTTATCCTGCGCAGTTAACCCGAGGAAGTCTCTGCAATAAATTGCCCGTAGCCAGCTGATCGCTCAACGTTCATAGCTCATAGTTCATAGGCGACCCTTGACCATTGACATCGGCACCAGGCACAAGGCACAAGGCACATGGCTGGACCGGCGTTGAAAAAGTACATTCAATGATACCTTAATTGTGGCCCAGCAGCTGAATCTTTGCATTTCCATTGAACTCCAAATGTGTTGCATTTGTGGGAGTTTAGCGCATGTTTTTTTTTTTTTTGCCTTGTACATTTTTAATGGTTCAAAATTTATAGGTTCTTAAGCCGTGTAATACACGCCTATGTGCTCTTCACAAATATTAAAACAAAAGTTAAAATTATTATTGAAGCCAACTTTTAAAATTTCAGTAATTTTATATTGATTACAACTAAAGTAGCCTTAATACAACTGAATTTAGTCTTGAACATACGAAGAATTTAAAGCAACTCGATTTGTAGTCAAACACAATTTTGATAAAGTATTTAAATTCAAATTCAAAAATATATTGGCGCAAATTTTTTATAGCAAGCTAAAGAGAAAACGAAGGTGCCATAAATACCTTTAAATCAATTAGAACACAGTTCAATACGATTGGTTTAAGTAGCCAGACAAATTTATTTGTTTTAAAACCAAATGCGAATTTTCATAGTTTCCATATTTATTACATTTCTGTGAATTTGTATAATTCCGATTGGAGTGGAAACATTTGCTATAAATGGGTAGCACTAACTTATCGAAGTATCGTGTAATCGATAGTTTGAGTACAATTCTAAATACGATATGTACTACTCGATAGCTTATTCATTCATTCTCTCCGATCTCCAATCAGCTGTGCGTGCAGACAAAAATATGCAAGACGTTTACGTTTACATATTTAGTTTTTAAAGTCGAAGAATGAGCCAATATAGTAACGTTAAGTACACCACATCGCCGACACCATCCGTGGTGTCCGGCTATTCGAGTGCATCGCGCTTGCATTCGCCATTACCTCCACCCGTTGGCTATCGCAAAGATTGCCTCTCAGCGACATCAAAGAGTTACAAATATCTGAGACGTCTGCTCAAATTCAATCAAATGGATTTTGAGTTCGCACTGTGGCAAATGATCTATTTGTTTATAGCGCCACAGAAGGTCTACAGAAATTTCAACTACAGGAAACAAACCAAATCACAGTTTGCGCGTGACGATCCCGCATTCCTGGTGCTCCTCGTTATCTGTCTGTGTGGTAAGTGTGAGAAGCGTGAACGAAATGTAAATTCCTATTGTAATACTTGTGGTATATGTTTCAGTAACCTCATTGGGATTCGCATATGTACTGGGATTGTCCATTTGGCAGAGCATTTCGTTTATATTCTACGTGGTGTTCGTCGACTGCATCTTTGTTGGCATCATTATTGCATCATTCTTCTGGGCGGTTACGAATCGTTATCTGAGAACGAACAAACTGGAGCCGGACATTGAATGGGGCTATGCCTTCGATGTACATCTCAATGCATTCTTTCCGCCTCTGATGTTGCTGCATTTCATTCAGCTGTTCTTCTACAACTGGCTCATAAGTCAGACGTGGTTCATTTCGAGATTCCTGGGCAACTCCTTCTGGCTGATGGGAATGGGCTACTATGTGTACATCACTTTCCTGGGCTACAACTGTGAGTATCTGACACAATCGAAATGAGTTGCCGTCCCTCTTAATCATATCGTTTTTATTAACAGGTATTCCACACCTAAAGAACACGCGTCTCATACTCATTGCGCTGCCCATAATATTCCTGCTGTATCTCGTTGTCACCATCATCGGCTGGAATGCAACAATATCGTTTGTGAACTTCTATAAATACCGCGTTTATTAGGATGTCCATGACGTGGATGTGGATGTAAATTATTTTGCTTCTTAGCTACTAAGCGCACCCTACAATATTTATGTGACTAATGTGTACTACTATATCTATCAACCGATTGCAGCAATATCCACGTACGCATAAAAAAAAATTAATTTCCCATATGAAAATCCAGTCGATTGATTTTTGTTTTATTAAACTAAATATTAGAATAACAAATGCTGCCCGCCGTATTGATTTGGGATATTTAGGCAAGCTGTTTGGGCTTGACGAAGGTGCGTTTCCTCTTGTTCCTCTTGCGTTGAACCTCCAGTGAATGGAGTTCGGAGTGGACCTCGGCAAATATCTCCTTTTGCTCCTCCTCGGGTATCGTGGAACGATATTGCAACATCATGTCGAATTTCTCCCATGGCTTCTGCACCTTCTCAGCCGATTTACGATGCTTGTCCTTTATGTATTGCTCGATGTTTGATACACCTTGCAGATTCTGACGCTCCCAGCGCTCAAGCCAAGGTCTTGGACGCAGCTCAACTTTAATGGGATTGATTGGTATTGGGCGGCCCTCTTCTAGGATTTCAGCTTCCATGTTCTCATCAAATGTGCTGTACTCTGGCAATGCGTCGCGCAAGTAGAACAGACTGTCATCCAATCGCTTCTCCAGCCGGAGAACTTCCACCTTCTGTATGGTAGGATCGTAGAGCTCGTAGACCACCTCTATGCCTTGGTGATCGATGACGTTGCGCAGAATAAAACGTGCTCGAAGACCGCAACGTTCGCGATGTATGCATATGCCAACGAATCGGGTTGTCTTGCCTGCAGCATGGGGATCGGAGCTGGTTACAGCTAAAATGGAGCCAACATAGAACTCTGGAAGGTCGATTTGACGACGACGATCCAACATATCAAGACGTTCCAGTTTCTCACGAACTGAATTTCTCCATTCCACTTTGGGATCAGGCAGAAATTCTGGATACACAAAGCGATAATTTGAAGGCACAATTGGCTTTCTTGCCACCGGTGGTACCACGTCCTGTTGTTGTTGATGTTGTTGTTGCGGCACAGCTGCTGCTGCGGCCTGTTGTGTTGGTTTTGTGGAAAATGTGACTGGAAGGAATATCCCTTATACTATGAGTCGATATGCAAGGAGAGCATTAACTTACCCACTCGACTGAAGACACATCTCTTTGCAAAGTTATTAGTCAGAATTCTTGCGTTTATATTCATTTTAACTGAAATGTAAAATGTTTAGATAATCACATTCAGTAGAGCTGAAACAACATTCAAGTACTATCGATATATCGATTACCATGTGATACTTTAGAATGCGATATTTTGTTCGATGAATCATGCTGCCATCACTTTGAAAAAATACCCGCTTAAATATAGCCACTGACCATACAAAATAGTTATATGGACACCATATATGTATGTACATGCATATGTATGAATTATAGTCCGTGGTGGAATATAGAACACACATAAATACAACAACTGACCATATAACACATAGATGGGACATTTCATACAACGAAATTTTTTCATGGTTTTCATCATATTGAAAATCTACATTAAATTAAATTTTTGATGAATATTCAAAATATGATCGGTTGATTTTTGGTTAAGTTATGGCTTCTCAAAGTTGAAAAAGTCTCAATTTTTTGTCCTAGAAAACAGGTTTCCTACAATTTTTCAATTTCCTTGCCATATTTTTCAAAACATGTACTAAACTTTTGATACCGAATTAAAGTTCGATCAAAGCCATGTCCGGAAATGTATAAATATGGAAAATCGACAAAGGTTTGAACAGTTATGATTTCTCAAAGATGAGGAATGCATGTATGTACACACAACTCAGAATATGTTCGCGCATTGTTCGATCGAACTTGACGGAAGCTGTTCGAGTGAGCCGTTCGAGATACACTCCGTTTCATTAATAAAAGAGGCCACCATTATTTGGTTTCTCTATGTGACCCATAGTTTTACCCATTGGCCAACTCATTATGGACGAAGACGATATGTCCTTTAAGGGAGCTTATCTATTCCATTAAATCGAAATTAGAAGTAAATCAAATATGGCCTGAATAGAAACAAAACTAATTTGAAGCAGCAACATCTAGTTGTGATGTTTATTATGTTATGTAAAAAAATATGCATATATTTATAATCTAATTAATATCTTAATTTATCTTAAATAGTTAAAAATAGTATATAGAAAAATAGAAGATTAAAATGCTATATAATCAAAACTTGTCAAGGTTTTTTCTGAGAGAAACATAAAATACATATTTGAGAAACAATGATAGAAAATTCAATTTATCATTAAGGCGTGAAATTCTTATATTGTGGTGAAATTCTTATTTGTCAATTGAGCTTCAGATACAATCTTGGGCAAGTGCAGACGTTGCACTCGAACAATGACTCGCTTTAAGCCACTGATTTTACCATAATTAATTTTACTAATCTTGTGATGCTTCAGATAATGAAGCTTGAGACGATAATCTTCGTTATGTGTGAATTTGCAAATACTGCATTTGAAGAGCCGTTTAGCGGTATGACTTCTTATGTGTCTTTTGATGTTGTTAATATTATACTCTTTTTTACAGAAATGACAAGCAATTTTTTCATCAAATTCACGGTCCTTTTTTGATATATCAACTTTTTCAATATCCTTTTCGGCTTCCCTTATATTTTTGTCCACTTCTTTTAAATTATTATCTTCGCTAAGATGATGTAAGATGTGTCTTTTCAAAGTGAATCTATTTTCGAATTCTTCTCCACAGATTTTGCAGACAAACATCACTTTAATATTCTCGAATCCACATCTGTGTTTGAAATAAAATTTTGAAAGTTTATTATGCTCATAGACAACTGTTTCACTTACTCTTTTTCATCATCCATCAAACTTTCATTATTGACAGAAGGTGGATCAACAGCCGTAACCTCCAGATTGTATGTTTCTTCATCCAACTGCTGTACTTTGTTATTTGCCAGAATCTTTTCCGCAATATTACTCTCTTTATCATTATCCAAATCATTTTCTTTTATATCATCATTAGAGCTACAAACACCACGCACGCATTCCTTTTGATGCCCTCTCATGGTACATTTATATTGGAAAAAAACAGAACAATATTGACAGCACTGATTTATAACAGTTAATTTTTTCAGATGTTGAATTAAATAGTTTTCAACAGTGAAAGATTTATTACAGTGCCGACACTTATAAGGGCGATCCTGGGAGTGCGTCTGTTCGTGGAGACTTAGTGAAGACTTGTGAGAGAATGCCTTGTTGCAGACGGGGCAAAAAATATTTTTCTTGCGTGTATGTCCTCTGAAATTAATAAAACATGCATACATATAAAATCTATGTATGTATATGGAAGTCACGATATATTCACATGATGATAACATACCGTTCATGCTTTTGTAACCTGAACGTGCCTTTAATTTCTTTCTCACAATATCTACGCTGGAGGGTGACGGCATCTTCAGTCAGATTCTCTTGGGAGATTTCAGGTAAATTAGACTTGATTGTCACATTAGGAACATCATTTGCTTTCGAGTAATCCACATGCTCATCCTTAACAGAATTGAGATTTATTGGTGTCTCTGTATCACAAATAGATGTCATTATGTCCAACATTTGGCGAAGCCTACGCTGACTCGCCTGGCACAGTCGCTTGAATTTGTACGCATTTTGAGCGGCAAGAACACATGATATGCATATGTTGTGGGGGAGCATATCGGATTGGTTCACTTCGCAGAATTCATTTAACATTTCGACTAGACTCGCAGAGTATCCTGTAGTACTTTGCCGTTTGGCGAATATATCAACTAATGTTACGGAATTATCCAGACAAATGCGACATATTCCTTCCATGTTTGTACGTTGTTTTTCAAAAGAAATTTACCATGGATGCCAAATATCCTCAACAGTTCAAGTATAAACATTTCACTGATTGTATGACCGTTCGAAGTGAATGTTAATGTTAGATGTCGATAACCGATAACACTTAGGATTACATCCATGAAATCAGCTGATATTGCATTACTTTTAAACTATAAATACGATTTGCAATGCTTAGTTCAACAGTTTTGTAAGTGGCGTTGTTGTCATAACATAGTCTAATGTCTTGTATTCAAATTTAACTCGCTTACAGAAATTTGGCGAGTAAAGTGATCCCGGTCTTTCCCCGACGTTCACTTGTCAGTGGCAGTAACCGCAAAATAAATTCTAAGTACAACTACACCGATAATAAATCACGCAACGTGTACACAAACAACATTAATTATAATAATAGTCATAACAATAATAAGCCTATTATGTCGGACTTGCCAGTCTATGTGAGTGGTAATATTGTGCGCGGATTCGGCCGAGGCTCCAAAGAACTAGGTATTCCAACAGGTGTGTGAAATTGTGTAATTTTCACAATTCAGATCTGATAATTAACCATATTTGTTTTGATAAATAGCAAACCTTGAGCTTCAAGCTGTTAAGTCACTACCCAGTTCACTGCAGACCGGAGTCTATTACGGCTGGGCAAATGTGAATAACAAGGATGTTCATAAAATGGTACTTAGCATAGGATGGAATCCGTACTACGGCAACAAGGAGAAAAGTGTGGAAACACATATTCTGCATGACTTCAACTGTGATCTATATGGGCAACTATTAAAGATATGCATTGTAGGCTATCTGAGACCTGAACAAAACTTCGATTCCCTAGACGATCTTATTAACACCATTAAGTCGGATATAGAAAAAGCAAGGATACTGTTAGATACTGTAGAGAATAAGAAACTCCAAGAGGCTATTTTCTTCAAAAACAATCAAGATGAATGTTGAATATGTTGATAAAACCAAATATATGTTATCTGTATAAAGTATGTTTCGAGCATTCGAATAGAGATTCACGTAAATGACAACATGTAGCAAAGTACTTAAGATAGCTTTTTCTACTATGAAATTAAATGCAATTTCCATCACGTAAATCGATTAAATTATTTCTATTGATTGGTTTGGCGTTTTGTTAGATGAACATTAAAATGGGTTTGATTATCTTATACTATTAAAAAATAATTATCTATAAATTGTGTGAATATGTGTATGGAAAACTCCGGTTTAAGTCTGTTAAGAATTTTTAACAAGTTTTGATTTAATGGATAAAAGAAATTTAAGGGGAAATCTAATTTTGAATTTCTTATTAGAGTTTCAACACTTTTAAAGAGTGCTACGTTATCAGCGATGATATATAGATCAATATCGATATCTCGTAAAAATATCCATAATCGATATCGATAACAAGTGCACAACTACTACTGCTAGTTGCGTGTGATCGCGGTTAGTTTTCTGCTCGTGTAAAGCGAGGATTTGTGTATATAAAACCATTGCATAAATCATCAGGTAATTTAGATCAAAACATACCATTAGCTGAGCTGGTTAACGTTGACAAATACTCCATACAGCGATCACGCCTCAGAAACAACATGTCGAGCAGCAACAACACGTTGGCGCCGCAGCCTGAACATGTGCGCATTGAGGGCCAAGAGCAACAGGTGGAGCAAGCGTCGACAACAACATTATCCATCAGTGAGAATAAGGAATTAACCGGTTTGACGCACGAATGCGGAGTATTTGGAGCCATTGCCTGTGGCGATTGGCCCACGCAGATAGACATAGCGCACGTGATTTGTCTGGGTCTGGTGGCGCTGCAACATCGAGGTCAGGAATCGGCGGGCATTGTGACAAGTGAAGGTAATTGCTCCAAGAACTTCAATGTGCACAAGGGCATGGGTATGATCAGTACCCTCTTCAATGATGACTCCATGAAGAAACTGCGCGGCAATTTGGGTATTGGACATACCCGCTACTCCACCGCGGGAGGATCTGAGGTGGTCAATTGCCAGCCGTTTGTTGTCCATACGGCACATGGTGCCTTGGCTCTTGCCCATAACGGTGAGCTGGTTAATAATGAATCTCTGCGTCGGGAGGTGTTGGGCCGTGGCGTCGGTCTGTCCACGCATAGTGATAGTGAGCTTATTGCCCAATCCCTGTGCTGTGCTCCAGAAGGTGTCTCTGAGAACGATGGTCCCAATTGGCCGGCACGCATCAGGCACTTTATGATGATGGCACCATTGTCCTATTCGCTGGTCATCATGCTGAAGGACAAGATCTACGCTGTCCGGGATACCTACGGCAATCGACCTTTGTGCATCGGAAAAATAGTTCCCATTAACTCTGGACACACGGGCAGCAATTCTGAAACACCTGCCGACGGTTGGGTGGTGTCCAGCGAGAGTTGTGGCTTCTTGTCCATTGGAGCACGCTATGTTCGCGAAGTGGAGCCTGGCGAGATTGTGGAACTGACGCGCAGTGGCTACAGAACCGTTGACATCGTCGAGCGGCCTGAATTCAAACGGATGGCCTTCTGCATTTTCGAATATGTTTACTTCGCCCGCGGAGATAGCATATTTGAGGGTCAGATGGTCTACTCCGTTCGCTTGGAATGTGGTCGCCAGCTATGGCGTGAGGCACCTGTGGAGGCAGACATTGTCAGCTCAGTGCCCGAGTCTGGCACTGCAGCAGCTCATGGCTATGCCAGAGAATCCAATCTGGAATTTGCAGAGGTTCTCTGCAGAAACCGTTACGTGGGCCGCACCTTCATACAGCCGTCGACGCGCCTGCGAAAACTGGGCGTTGCCAAGAAGTTTGGAGCCTTATCGGAGAATGTGTCGGGCAAACGACTGGTCCTGATCGACGATTCCATAGTGCGCGGCAACACCATTGGACCGATCATTAAGTTGCTGCGCGATGCTGGGGCGAAGGAGGTGCATATTCGCATTGCCAGTCCTCCGCTGCAGTATCCCTGCTACATGGGCATCAACATACCCACGCGCGAGGAGCTCATTGCCAACAAGATGAATGCCGAACAGTTGGCCCGCTACGTAGGAGCCGATAGTCTCGCCTATCTGAGTGTAGCCGGTTTAGTTGAGACGGTGCAGCGCAAGCACCTGGCATCCGGCAAGTCGACGGGTCATTGCACTGCCTGTTTAACAGGCGAGTACCCAGGTGGACTGCCTGATGAGCTAAGCTGGTAAGACCCCAGTAACATTATCGAAATTCGGCCATCTTTTTGAATGAAGATAGCCGAAACTTTACAGTATCACGCCAATGAGTGCTCAAAAATACTGTCACAAATTACATATACACATATACATATATCTACTGCTGCATTTACATATCTGATATGGGAGCACATATCCATTTCCATTAAAAAGCCTTCTTCCCCTTCATAATAATAAGTTCAAATTATACACCTACATATGTATATTTAAGATTAAGTAAGTGAAAAGCGACTTCATTCCCCACAAAAGAAAGACAAGCGAATGTACAAAAAAAGAAAAAGAAAACAGATCCTTTAATATTACCAGCGAATGGTCAATAATTATATACTTTATATAAATTGTTATCACACATGTTGATTGAGTTTTGCAAACTACAATAATTGCCAATAAATAAAATGACATTTAGCACAAACATCATTATTTATTGAATATTTAAGATGATGCAGTCCAAGGTGTTCCGGAATTAACACGCTTTGGATCACATCGAGTTCGATGTGCATAATATGATACTATTGAAACTTAATATTTAGGCTGAGGATTGGGAGGGCCATGCATAATGTATCTCATTCTGTCAAATAAAATTTAACACACTTCACGCAATCCAATTAGCAATTTGGTAGTTTGGTAGCCGTTATTGATACTTGATAGACGTAAAAGTTATCGATTGCTCATACTAGTGTTGTAAAACTCCAGCACCAACAATCGCAGGCGATATGTCTGAAAAGCTACAACCCTACTGAAATTGTCATCTCATCCCCCTTTTACTATGACGGAAAACACAAATTACTGACGTTTTCATTAATTTATAACATAAAAACGTGTCGGTTGCCGCATAACTCGTGCTTGAAATAGTTTCAAAGAGGTTTCCCAGTAAACCATATTAAAGATGCGTAGCTCTCCACCTTTAGCCGGTACGGGTGCACTACGGTCACTGTCGCTCTTACTGCTGCTTCTTGTAAGCACCTGCTCTGGGCTCTATGAGGACCAGATTAAGAAATTTGACTGGTAAGTGTGATACAACAGTTGAACATTGGACGTTAATTAATATGCAAACTCCAAACAGGCGTAGCACACATGTGGGCGCTTTGAAGCATGCCAGTGTTGACATCAATAATTTTCAGCCGCGTGTACTGCTGACCACCCATGAGCAGGTGGTCGCCTCAGTATGTCCCAAGTCGGGCGAGATTGTCTGGCGACAGGTATTGGAGCAGAAAGCCAGGGGAGACATCAAGTTGCTGCAGGTAAGCGGGCTCTCGGATGACAGCAGTGATACCGCTGCTGCTCCTGTTGGATCACATCTGGGATTCGACATGCTGACGGTGCAGGGTCATGCACCCGCATTGGTACGCGGCTGGAATACTAATATTGGTGCAATCGAATGGGAGTGGTCCATAATGCCATTGCACACGGACCGGGCCCAGGATGCTCTTTGGTTCTATACTAACTCTGTGCTGTACCATGTTGTGCCGGCATGGCGTAGTCACCTCGAGGTAACCGCCTACTTTGCAACCTCAGGTCACACGACAGGCAGTACTAGCAAGATAATGGCAGCTTGGATACAGCCAGATAGGTGTCTGCTCAGCGGCACCTTCTTTGTCTGCCTCGACGGCAAGCAACTCATCAGCTTGGACTTGGTGGCGAAGAGCACACAAGTTATTGCGACCTCATTGGACTCTGAACCTTCCGAGCAAATTCAAGCTCTACCGGTAACTAATAAAAAATAAATTACTTGTAAATTTTTTATTTATAAATATTTTGAATTCTTGAAGGGATTGAATGGCGTGCTGATTGTCAACAAGAAGCTGGTTAGCGTGAACAAGGATCAGTCTGTGTGCGGTGAACTCAACAGTGACAGCTACGCCATTGGGAACTTCAATTCTCGTAAGATTGTTGCCTACGCGGATTTGGCTGATGGCGTAAGAAATGCTTTATAATTATCTTAAGAGTATCTCATAAAACGTATTTTATTCGGCGTAGAATCTCAAAATTAACGCCGTGTACTTGGACAACTGTGCTGCAGTTCCCGAGCTTCAAATGAGTTTGGCCTTTGCCGACCACTATGGTACTCCTAAGTTACAGTCCTTCGATTGTAAATCGAAACGGAATAGCGATGGCAAGAGCTGTCTGTTCCTCTTTGGAACAAGTGCCGAGTCCATTGTGGCTGTGCAGCAGGGACGCATCCGTTGGACTCGCGAAGAGTCCCTGGCAAATGTCATTGGCACGGAATTCATTGATTTGCCACTGGCCGATGCTGAGGGAACTCTGGAGAATGAAATGAAGGGCAAAGCCGGTAAGTTTCAAAGTCAATTTCAAAATCCAAATCTTAAAAATTGGCAGCTATTCTATGAATTTACAAACTTTTTCAAATATTGCTCTCCAAAGTGGATTCGAACAATCTGAATAGTAAGTTATGGATTACAATATGGTCATGAGATAAAAACTTCGATTTTTTTCGTTGTTAATTAATTTTTTTAATGGATTTAGTATTGAACTTTATAAAATTGATTGTTATCTTCATTTACATAATCCTTGCAAGAATTGTCGAATTAATTTAAATTTTTTATTAAATTTTAAAGTTTATTTTATTTATTTATATAATTTAGATAGGTTAGTAACTAAATTTATAACTTAACCAAGGGTCTGCCCTAACTTCCAGGGATATTGAAAACTTATTTTCTTTTAATTGTAATTTTTAAATAATAATAATTCCTTTATACTTTAATTAATTGTTATTTTTTAGACCCATTAGTCGATTTTAATTAATTACAAAATAAATATGTTAATCTCTGAATAGGCGACATTGTCAGTGCCTTTATGCGCCGCATCACCACACAAACCATGCAGATGAAGAGCATGTTCCTGCATGTCCTCGGACTGGGTCCTCCACCCACGGATACTCAGCGCGCTGGCCTTGTGCGTGACTCCTTTGGTCTGCACAAGATGCTGGTCCTCCTGACACGCTCTGGCAAAATATTTGGCATTGACAACATTGCTGGCAAACATCACTGGAAGCTGTATCTATCGAATGTGAAGGGCTTTGAGAACGCCGAAGAAATGCGTCTGATTGTCCAGCGCAGCTCCAAGCATTTCCCCCTACAGCCACTGTGCACCATTGTGGCCAAGTCTGCGGTAAGTGATCCTAATTAATACGTGAATACTAATTTAAAATTTATACTTATGTTTACTAAACATTCAGCCTAATGGCAACGGTGTCCTGTTCCGTTTCAACCCAATTAATGGTCGGGCTGCCGAAGGAGGATTGCTGCAACTGGACTACCAGATCAAACAGATGGCGCTTTTGCCCGAAACAGAGCAGGACTTTGTCAAGGGTATTTTGATGCTGGATGCAGCCAACAAAGTACATGTACAGCCCAAACATGCCACACCATTGGTAAATTTGAATTCAAACTCATCTGAATTTCAAATGTTAACACATTAAGTAATTTACACAGGCGGATGGCATGTATCTGTACACGGCGGATGTGAAGACATCTGAGCTCAACGGTTACTTTGTTAAAAATGCGGGCAGCGTAAGTAATTTAAAAATTATGTATTTAAGGGTTTATTAAGCTGAACCAAGTGCTGAATTTTAATTTAGATGATTCACATTTGTTATTGTCGAAAGTTTTTTTTACAAGGGAGGGGTTAGGATGCAAAAATATCCTAAAAATTTGAAAACTGCCAACCATGAAATTAAAAATTTTCAAAATCGGTTGATTTTATAAGCCATAAAAAATATTGTTACTACAATTTATTTTCTAACATATAAAATATTGTGGATGCAATAACTAGGATCACAGCCATTGAAATAACTACAAAATTCTTTTAAATCTGTTAACAGAGCATATTTTCTAAAGTTTGTCTCCAAAATGACTGGGGTAAAGTTTTATAAACCTATTTTTATCTAAAAACCTTAACTTTTTTTACATTTTTACAAGCGGTTAGTATGCAATAATGCCCAAAAATTAAGGGAAATTCAAATTTGCCAATTAAATTGGCCCAATTTTAACAAGAAATTCAAAATAGGATCTTTACCATTGAGGACAATGCAAAAATTTTGAAAATCAGTTAATTTTTCCCAGTGTTATGGCTTCTCAGGTATAGGAAATATATAATTTTTTCTACTAAAAATTGATTTCATTACAATTTTTTGTTATCTAACATGTAAATAAGGGGTACATGTAAATAAGGGGGTAACCTTCCATGGAATTTTATGTTAATAATTACGTAATATTAAGTTAGTGTTAATGTTATGTTGGGGATGACCTAGAAAATATGCTAAAATAGGGATGCGTTAAGTGTATGTTAATTTAAATGGATAGTAATCACTATTAATTTTAGTCAATAGGAGTTATAATTGTAACGATATATTATCTATTCAAAGAATAATCGAAATGAGATTAACAGTCAAATTTGATCACGGTGCTCACTTTTAACTACATTAATAATAGAGATCGCTTGTTATAATACATGCATAAATTATCTTTTAATATTTATATTTAATTAGGAATTATCGTGCACAAACATTTGGAATGTTCGCTTGGGTGGACACAATTCGGAGCAGCAGATCGTTGGCGTTGCTGGCAAAAATCCCATTGAGCACGTGCACTCACAAGGTCGAGTGCTGGGCGATCGATCTGTGCTCTACAAGTATATTAATCCCAACCTGGTTGCATTTATTACTCAAGCACCGGATGCCACCCACAAATGTAGGTCAACGTATTCTGCCCTTATTCCAGCTCCTTGTTAACTTGCGTTAAATTGCAGCTGTGCTCAACTTGTATCTAATCGACGTTGTGTCCGGATCCGTCATCTTCTCCATGACACATCGGAAGGTGCGTCCTCCGCTGCATATTGTCCACTCGGAGAACTGGTTGGCCTACTCCTATTTCAATGATAAGGTTCGGCGAACTGAGATAAGTAAGTGGAATGAATTTGCCGACATTATCATTGGCAAATACAGATTCTTCTTCTTCCGTCAGCTACCATTGAACTATATGAGGGAACAACGCAGGCTAATAGCAGCGTATGGAGCTCGTTGCAGGCACCATCTATGCCGCTGGTAGAGCGCCAGTCCTACATTATACCAACAAGTGTGGAGGCATTGCGGGAAACGATTACAGAACGCGGCATTACAAACAAACATGTCCTCAGTAAGATTGAAGATGGGAAGAGGATCGTGGCGGAGATTAATCTTTTCATATTTTTTAGTTGGTACAGCTAATGGCGGAATTGTAGAGATGCCCTGGCATTTGCTGGATCCGCGTCGTCCAATCTCATCCACGACACAAGGACGCGAAGAGGGCGCCATTCCCTACATCCCCGAGCTACCTTTGCCCACGGAGAGTCATATTAATTATAATCAAACTATCGCCCGTTTGCGTAACATTTATACCGCTCCCAGCGGTTTGGAGAGTACCTGTCTAGTCGTCGCTACGGGCTTAGGTAGCTCCATATAATTTTTTATCAAATAATTTTTAAGAAAATGTAAATATTTCTATTTTCAGATTTGTTTGTTACGCGCGTTGCGCCCTCTAAAACTTTTGATTTACTGAAGGAGGACTTTGACTATATATTAATTTCCATAGTGCTGGTCGTGCTCACCTCGGGCTCTTTAATTGTTAGGCATTTAGCATCGCGTAAATTGCTCAAACAGGCGTGGAAATAGGCGTGACACTATTATACATAACATAAATATTTAATTGCTTTATATAAATTGTACTACGACCAAAAAGGAAAAAATAACAATATAAAGAACAAAATGACGGAGTAGACGAGAGAGAAAAAATTGTAGTAGCTGCATTTTCAGCAATGATGCAATTGATAACAATTTTTTTTCTCTAAGCTTAGGCAATTATTTATAAATAAATATATAGAGTAAATCAAATCAAGTAATTAGCTGTTGAAAAGGTTTTCATTGCATTTTATATGTTCCTTTTATTTTATGTCCATACTACAAAATATCAGCATTGAAATTGTGTTTTTGAATTTTAGTCAAAATAAAATAAACATTTGTAAAGATAACATGTAAATTAAATATTTTCAATATAACATTATCTGAGGATCTTTTAATAAAAAGATGAACGAGAGAATCGTTATATGTAGGGAGATAGCGTTGCCAGATAGTTAGTGCCATAAACAATTACCGTGTGGTTAACAAATCGTTACCCAGCACTGTTGCCGGCAAACAGCTGATTGCCGTCTTCTTCTTATTGCTCCATCGTGCACAAGTCGTATTGGAACGATGGCCCTGCGTGTTTTCGGTTTAAATTTAGTAAAAACTAACAGAAGTCTGTTGCAAAATGCAACCAAGATCAACGGCGGATGCGTTGCTTATGCGGTAGTATTCAAAAGAAAAGCTGCTCCACTTAATCCCAGTGAATACAAGTTGATATATGTTTGCATAACAAATTGCAGGTGACAACAGCACCATATGCAACACAGGTTACTGTCCAGGCTTCACCAGCAGCGGTCCAAAAGCAGAAGGTGAGCAAGGCCATGAAGGCGTACCTGAAGCGGGCCAATGAGCATGATGAGTTCATGAAGACCCAGCATCTGGAGTTCCAAATTGGAAAAAGGCATTTGGCCAATATGATGGGCGCAGACGTAGAGACATTTACGCAAGAAGATATTAATGTGAGTAGAAGTGAGTAAAATATTGTCCATTATATAATTGTTGAACATTTTAGGAAGCTATTGAATACTTGTTCCCCTCTGGTCTGTTCGATAAACGCGCCAGACCCGCCATGAAATCTCCCGATGAAGTATTCCCGGCACGAAAGGCAGCTGAATTTGATGAGACGGGACGGCCCTTCCACAGCATGTTCTACACTGGCAAACCAAACTTTTTCCAGCTCCTGCACGTAAGTTTCTTTATCCCATCACAGCTGCATTTTCAACATTACCTTAATATTTGGTAGGACATTGTGAGTGAAACAAATAAACTGAATGACTTGGAGGAGCGTATGTTGAGGCGAGGAAACAAGCCAGATGATAACCAAAAGCTGTATGTTACCATGTCACCTATAATAGCATATGATATCGATCATAATCGCATGTCCTTGTTGTAGGGAAATGGCTGGCTTCCAGCTATTGCCAAAGGATCATTTAGAGCGTTTGTTGGTCGAGAGTATTGCGGATATTGAGTACATGAACTTTACAAACTCCATGGAGCGATTAATAGCCTCGCCTTATGCGTATAAGAGCAAAGAGTTTATCGAACGCTTCCTGAAGCCACTGATTGACCAATCAAAGCAACTCGAGGTGCCCAAGCCAAAGATTGATGAGCATGGCCGTCAGTATATAACGACCTATGAGTGCCTGCGTAAGACAGCGCGTGCCGACGTGACAGTGCGACTGCCCGGTACAGGAAAGATCACCATCAATGGCCAGGATATCTCTTACTTCAGCATGGAGCAAAGCAGGGAACAGGTAAGTGGCATTTCCATTTATACATTCGCCCTTTTCACCATCCTCTAGAATTAGTAGTGTTCTGAATAGATTGTTGGTGTAATAGTGGTGGGAAACAATTGTGCAAATCACCGATAGTATCGATTGTCCTAAATTTTAACCAATCATCGATTACATTGATAATTAGTAGCCGCGGTTAATTTGAAACTGAAATCTGTGAAATTTATAAAGCCGCAGCTAGCATTTTTTAAGAATCCGATAATCTACTATTTTGCTCCGGTTTATTAGTCAGTCTGCTCAATTGCCACAATTCCCTCTGTGGTAGTCTCCATTTATTTCAACTATAAATAATATGCACATAAAAATACGTATATAGATATGGTTTATTTTAAAACATTGAAATTGCAAATATTTAATCATCATTTAAACGCTTCTCATACGACAACGCCAAACAACAAAGACACAGCCTAGAGCCAGACACAAACAAGCCGCCTTCCAGCTTCTCGCCTCTACATATAATACAATATAATCTACAAACTAATTTATTTATATATAAACTCATATACGTATGAAGAATGTTAGCTAAAACATAATATCAACAATTTTCGATAACTCGACATTTGATCGAAAGTCTAACGCCTAGGTTTAGGAATATGATTAGGGTATCATTCAAACTAATTACATATGTATATAATTATATGTGTGTAGCAAATGGTGATCCCAGCATATCATACATATATCCATGTATATATATATATATATATATATGTATATAGATATAGCTGGTGCTATTTCCGCAGATTGTGTTTCTGTTGGTTGGAGATGACAATGAGGAGCTTGTCAATCACTTTGCTCGCCTGCTGCTGCTGCGAAATGAGTGCCTGCTTGAGCTCCTGGATCTCCTGTGTGAGGAACTCGATGCGATCCGCATTGTCATCGATTTTACTCGTTAGCGTGGTGAATTGTGTGGACTCCACATCCGCACAGGGCAACGCATATGAGGTTGTTACGCATCCATTGTTGTTATTATTGTATTTGTTCTTGTACGAGAGATAGTTCTCAGCGGGATTCTTGGATGAGATGGTGTGACCGAACTGTTTCCGCATCTTGCCCACCTCGTACGCCTTCATTAGAATATCGCGGGGTAAACGTTTCTCGCTGGGATTCAGCGGCTTCACGCACAGCACCACGCGATACGCTTGCGGTGAGACGAGAGCGGTGTAGTGCAGCAGGTTGCGCAACCAGGTGGGAAGGTAGCCATTGAAGAGAGCCGACTCTATGTAGCTGATTAGCTTGGTTTGTCGCACAAGCTTCGAGAGACCTGCGGTCTTTTTGAGGCCTTGGATGTCGTGGACCGCAATGCCGACGAGCAGATTCATCAGAATAATGGTCACGAAGAGCAGGAATAGCACGAATGTGATCTGGGCGCTGACCTCCAAAAGAAAGGGAGGATCCTTGCCGTCGGGATCGTTGATCAGCAGCGACAAATCCTGCTCGCCAATCATCATCACAAGCACCGTAATGAAGCCCATGAAGGGATTGGCAAACGACGACGACGACGGAAAGATCACACAGAAGCTGATGGTGAAGCCAATCAGCATGCAGGAGTAGGCCATAAACAGCTTGGCAAACTCACCCTGGACCCGCGTATACATGGCCACGTACACATCGAAGACCGGCAGCTGTCCAATCATCAGCATCAGATTGGTCCAGCCGAGCAGCACTGCGAACGCTCCAATGTGATTCTGGAACGTGTACGTCTGCTTGGTGTAGATGTACGAGATGACAAAGACGCTGGTGATGACGAACCACTCCATGATGTTCTCCACTTGCGTCACATAGTGCTTGAACGAGGAGTAGCCCGTGATGCCGTATAATTTGCGAAATATCTCGACTATGGTGATGGCCACCAGCACCCACCACTGCATCTCCATGACGAATGGATTGTTGCGCAGCATGTCACCCAATATGGACTGTTTCTGGCACAGCTCCTGCGCCTGTATCGTTGTGTTGTCATCCTTGCTGCCGTTGTAGCAGTTGTGGGCCAAGGCCGTCAGCACGTAAAGCGTGAGGAAGAGCACAAAGCTGAAGCAGAAGATGAGTCGACCGATGTAGTATTTTCGAATCTTGCCCCACTTGATGTACAGAAAGGATGAGCACAACGGATGCTCCAGTATCTCCTTTTGACCCTCATCCACGAATGTGTTCAGATAGCTGATCTCACGCGGATGACAGTGCTGCAGGAGCTGTCGAAAGTCCAGCTCTAGTTCCACCTCACGATTCACGGGGTCCTACGACACAACAAGAGGACATTGACCTTGAATTAGCTGCCATGATAGCGTTAATAGAACTCACCTGGGAATGATGTAGTGTGATGGCCGCATCCAATTTCTGACGTATCATGGCCACAGATGCGGGTGTCTTCCTGGTGATCACATTCAATGCAGATGTGCCCTTCTTGGACTTGGTGGTGACATCGGCGCCATGGAAAATAAGCATCTCGACGCACTGCACCAGACCGTCGAGGGCAGCCAAGTGGAGCGCGGTAAACCCATAGATATCCTTATGATTTACATTAGCACCCCATTGGATGAGGGTCTCCATAATGTCATAGGCATTCTCGGACTTGCCAACGGCCGCATGTAATGGCGTCCGATGATCAAAGTCCTCGGCATTGGGGTCTGCGTTGCCATTACGCAACAGGGACTCCACGCACTCCAAGCTGGAGGTGCGAGCCGCCAAATGAAGCGGTGTGAATCCGCGATGATTCTTTAACTTGGCATCCGCGCCCTTCGATAGCAGCAGATCGACGCATTCCACATTGCCCTCATCGGCAGCCAGATGCAGGGCTGTGGACTCCTTCTCGCGTATACAGATGCGGACATTGGCATCGGCATTGGGGGCATTCAGCAGAGCTTCGAGGCACTGCAGATGACCCAGATCGGCGGCAAGGTGTATGGCATTGGTGCCATTTGGCTTCAGGGAATTGACGTCGGCTCCCTCGCCAATGAAGAGCTGCAGGCACTCGAGGGCATTGGAACGCACCGCACAATGGAGGAGGCTCTCCTCGCAGTTGGGCTTGGTGGTGTCTTTGGTAATAAGCGCGCCGCTGTTGATAAGGAACTTGGCCGCTTCCGCGGCGTTGCCAAAGGCGGCACAGTGCAGCGGTGTGTAGCACTTGGGTTGTAGGTTCACATTGATGCCCTTGGACACCAGTAGGTTCAGTGTGGCCAGGCAGCCGCTAAAGGCGCCCAGATGCAAGGCGGATATGCCGTTTTGGTCGCAAAAATGCAGATCAGCGCCCGAATTTAGTAGTCCCTCCAGTAGATCCCAGCGCTTGAGGAAGGCCGCCCACAGATAGCTGAGGTTCTTCTCCAGCTTGGAGGCGGTCTCAAAGTGCGCGGCAAGACCCTCGGCCACCACATTGCTCTGCTCAATGTCCTCCAGCAGCCGCACCCGGCCGCCGGCAATTTTCATCTGATCGATGAGGCTAATCCTAAGCGTATCATTGCAGATCTGAACGCTCAGCTCACTAGTGGGCTCCTCGAAGCTATCGTACATACTCGGCGCACTCTCCGCTGGCGGCGACGGTCCGCACTCCATGTATTCGAATTCACCAGTTGTCGGATACTGGGCTTCGATCATGGCATCAGTATTGTTGCGCCATCGCACCATCAGATTGGGTGGAATCGATTTGAAACTATTTGGAGAAATGTTTTTTGTATTTTTTTTTTTTGTAGAGACATAAAATCTGCATTAGTCGAGTTCGTTACTTGTTAACGTTAACAACAATTGTAGCGACTTAATTGACATTTAAATTGGCTTAGTAATATTTATATAGTATATGCATGTATATATTATATTATCCAACTCCCACGTTTGAGAAAACATTCTCTTCGAATAGTAATAAGAATAATTGCAAAACTCTGAGCTTAGAAAAACCAGCTGCCTTTTGTTTGGAGAACTCGTATTTATTTAAATAATTACTATATTTAACTAACTGAATTTGTCTTCGACTTTCTGTTCGCTAAGCACAGATTGGAGATTTTCAACGCAAGTTAGGAATTCTCAGAACTTTTCGATTAATTATTCAGTTTAAGTGTTGAAATTCTGTTCTATTTTATTTTATTTTAAATAATTTATTCTTTTAATTTATAATTTTGTGCGGCATTTTTCCAAATTTCAACTTTTGAAACTTAAAAAAATTTAAATTAGCTTTCGTGATTTTTTTTGTAATTGTTCACTATTATAATTTTTATTATATTAAAAATAAAAAAATAAAAATTAAGTAGTTTGTTAAATTTTAAGCAACTCTTTTAATGAGTATTTTTTAGAATCTCTAAATTTTTTATACAATATATATATATTGGTTTCTTTTAATTTTTAATTTTTTCCATATCCTTTTGTTCTAAACTCATTTGAAATCAAAAATAAAAAAATAAATCCGTTATAAATAATTGTCAAATATATTTAATAATATATATTTTATTATATTTTTAAATTGAACACCAAAAATTCATAAACAGCTAAGAATTATATTTATTTTAAATATGTGAAAATTGTTCGATGTAAATCAGTTATTTATTGAAATTTTAACTGACATTTAAAATCACAAATCACATTTCCTAGAATCACTTAGTTTATACACAAATTTTTTTAATTGGTTTCAAAGTTCTCATTGGAATTTAAGCAACAGATAGAAAATGAAAAATCTACTACTTAAATTTGATTGCCTACAAATTATAACTTGAAACTTTTTCAGTGAATTGCAGTTTTTGACGCATATTAAAAGAACATTTAATGAGATCAGCACAAATTACTTTAAAGGCAATATTTTTGTTCAATATAAAATATTAGATATTTAAATGAAGCCGAGTTAAGAGCGCATTCTTCACTAGAAATCGAAGTTTCAATTCTCACTTTTGTTTTGTTGAACGGGAAATATGATTTCAAAATAATTAATGAATTCATATTTCCTTTTATTGTTTTTGTTTTCGTTTGAAACGGCACATTTTCCAGCAAATTACATTTGTTTATTTCAATTTGTTTGTCGTTTTGCATTCATTTTGTAGTTTTATTGGTATTGTTTGAAATGACACTGAAAACTCGTTGATGACTTTGAAGTTTGCATAATTATACGCGTTAAGTTCAAACAGTAAGTTGGGTTTCAGTTCGGGGATTGTTTCTTTTTATGGTTGTGCTTGACTGGAAATTCTGCTCTTTGTCTGGGGAGTTCATTGAGACGACACGACAGGTGGCAAATGCCGGCGGAATATGCCTCACTTTGCGGCACGCCTTGTGGCAAAGCTGCAAGTGAATACTGTCTGTCTATTGACATTACTTTGTTTTTTAGTTTTCGTTTTAGTTTTGCATAATTTCAATTTCAATTCCTAGTCGACTAATCTGGACTTCTTTGTTCTGCATTTTGTAGCTAATATTGTGTAGATATGTATATAGTTAGTATATGTTTCTGTTATGATGTGTGTATATCTATGTATACATATGAAGATACTAGATATTTAGTATGTTACGTACACCGTTTGCAGCCATATCCACGGATGATGCCAATTCGCTAATGAGCTATTTTCAATTTCTAATTTCATTTCCAAAAAATAATGAAGACAGCTCGTCGCAGAGGCTGAACAAAAGTCGATTGACTGAGTGACCCATCTAACTGACTGACTGACTAGCTAACTGGCAAACAGGTTGATTGACTGACTGATTGATTGATTGATTGACTGAAATGTGGCTCACAATGGGAGCCTTTTGTGTCGTTTCAACAATTGTGCCTAGCGGGCGGAAAATGAAAAGCGCGAAATTTTTCACTTCCGTTTTGTTTGCCTGTTATTCCTACGATCAATACTACGAACTGCGAACGCGTTTTAACAAATATTTAGTAAACTTTTCGTTTATTTGATTTATTTGTATATATTATTTGTATTTGTTTAGACAGCGAGCAACGCGTCCGCCTGCATTGTTGTTTCAATTCCGACTGATGGGAAAACGTTAAGCGCTGTTCGCTGCTAGTCCACTGATCGAGCTTAAGCCGTTACAGCATCTAAAGAGAGGCACTCACAGAGAGAGAGGAGAGGCTTAAACGTAGCGAGAGAGCACAATTGCCAAAAAGTGGAACGAAGTGAAACAGAGATGAAGCGTGAGTTAGAGCGAGAAACAGATAGGTACGAGTGGGAGTTGAACTCTCAGTCTCTTGTGACATGACTGTGCAGAGTTGGCAATTGGCCTGAAGATGTGGCGCATGAAACCAGCTAAAGAAAAGCCACGTTAGATTTTTGGCTATAAAATTGGAAATTTGATAAGCAGCAATAGTGTCAGATCCGTCTCTGATCTGAAACTAATTTGGTGCATTAGCTTAGTTAATGTTTATTTACGGTGTCTATGATAAGGTCTATGATTTTTCGCTGAGTGCCAAAAACAGTGTTGGCAATCAATGGGGTTAGTTGTAAACCTGTTTTTCACACCTCTCCAATTGACCCCCGCCAATCATTCACGCTGATTAAAGTGGCTGCCCCGCCGGCCCCACCCTGAAATCTTTGCAAGGGGGGAGGGAAGTGAGTGCAAATATTTAAATTTTACATTTTGTGTGTCTCTCTTTCACTTGAAGTTTTGCCATTTCAATTTGGGGCTCGTCACGCCGATACGTGCTTCAGTACTGCAATCTGTACATACATATGTAAGTATAATTGTGTGTTGACTGGGCCGATAAAAATGCATCGACTCGCAGTACTTTTGGCCAGAATGAAAGAATGAGAGAAACACACAAAAGTGGTACTTACCGGTTATTCGCATTGTTTTCGGTCAGCGGCTGCTCCACTTCGGTTTTGGTAACGACACTGATGGAACGTGTCATGCGGCGTGGTTTGGTGCTGCCTTCCTTGTAGCCAAGATTCTCCATTGCGATGATCCCGCGATCTTTGGCACCCAAAACCCCCCGGCACTATCGAAGGCAACGCACAGACCTTGCTGTCAACTAGTTCCACTTGCAGCTCAAGTTGTTGCAACAACTTGTTGTTGTTGTTGTTGGCGGTGGTGGTTGTATTTAAAACGCGAAAATATGCACAAAAATTGAAGCGAGGCCACTTAACTGCACTTGGCTTGAATAAAGAAACTTTCCAATATTCAGTTTAAGCTAATTTATAGACCAGCTTCTTCCTCCTTACCGCGCCCTCTTCGTCGTCGAGACGAGCTCTTCGCCAGTTGACATATAGATAAAGTTAATATCGGATACTCTCAGCTGCAATGATAATTGGGCAATTCGTTTATTTATTTATTTATATTATTGTCGAGTCCATGCGATTTCTACCCCAAGGTGCTGTCTGATCCAAAGCGTTTATGGAGCCCAACTAAATGAACTTGGACAATTTGGCGAGCAACTTTCGCTTCAGGTTAAAAAAAAAACCAAAACAAACAAAAAATAAAGTTAATCAGCAGCGTCGAGCATCATTCACAAATCTGAACATCAACTAAATATTAACTTTGACGTCACTTTTGCACTTGCCGATCTATGGCTTTCCCTGGTCCATACATGTTTTGGAACTCTTCTCTACGTACGCCGTATGCGGCAATCTTGTTAGATAACATCCCCATCACATCTCATCTGATCGCGTCGTCTTTGTTTTCTTTTTTTTTTATTTTTATTTTTTTTTTGACGCAGCGATAAGATCATATGGATGGGATTTATCAAAAAGTGCTACTGTCTGTTACTTCTGTGTCTATATCAACAGAAGACAGAGTCTCGTGAAAAAGGGATCAAGGGAAGTTATATTTTAAATTTAAATAAGTTTGTTCATCAAAAGTATTCATACATTTTATATTTTAATGAGATTTATATTTTCAACTCTACTATTTTAATTTTTTATCCTCCATATTTATAATTTATGTAATATCAGAACTTGGGATTCTCTGTTGTTACCAATGTAAATTTAATTTCTTCTTATCTTGCTTATTTTTATCAACGTGTCTTCTTTTATTATAAATTAAACACGGGGAAGTGTCTTCAAATAAAATCTAATGAATCAGATGATTCCGCGTAGTTCTGGCAACAAATCCATAATTATTGTTATTACATAGACCTAAACTACAATATTTAAATTTAAATTTATTATACATATTTTTGCCTACTTTCTACTCCTTTCGTTTCGCCTGTAAATTCACATTATTAAAAAATACAATTTAAAACAATGTTAATGTTTTTGTAATCAACGTAATTGGGCGTAGATAACATAAGCAAAAGCAAAAAAAAATATAAATTAATTATAATTCATAATCATTATATAATGCACATTATCACAAATTTGCTGTATGAGTTTTGGGGAATTTCCAGTCTACTTGATATAAACAAAAACAATACAAAAATATTCGCTTTAGCAAAAACATACATTCGTAAACAAACAAATTTGATCACACTTAACGGCCAATAGAGTTGACTTATTGGCCAATTTTGTAGTCAATCAGACAACGAAACGAACCTCTAACTCTCAAAAAGTTGTTAACTTATTATGCGTACAAATTAATTAAATTCTCGGAGAGGCCATCGACGAAGTTGAAAAACCAGTTTGCAGTTTTCAAATTCCAGTTGTCAGTTGAAAGTTTCTAACACAATAAACAAATATTTGCCATCATCGCAGGCGTCACTGATGCTACAAGAACAACTATAAATCTCTCTGTACTTTTCGATAATTGTTTTGACAGAAAAGATACCTAAGATGAAGTTATAAAATATATTTTATAGAATTTTGAATAAAAGATCTTCTCCGGAAGCTTGAAAAATTATATAGAGAATAATTTGTATCCTTTTATCAATATATGCATGAGATGCATACATCTGTACATAGGTATCTATGGCCATTTCATCGCATGTGTTTAAGCAGAGCCGGAAGCGCCATTTGCGATTTTCCATTTAGATGCGACGTCATTTTGAAAACTGCGCCGACTGCCCACGAAAACAAAACAGAACAGAAGCAACTCTGCTTTCGTATAATTTCGTTTGCAGTGCTTTCGTTTCTCAGTCTCATTTCGTGTAGTCTCAGTTCGTTTCGTATCGTGTCGTGTTGCGTCGTGGGTTGACGTTTGGTTATCTCTTTATCGCTTACTCGTTCCTCCTTCGTTTAGTTCGTTCGCTTTTCGGTTCGCGTTGATTCAATTATAATTGAAACTAATTTGAATTTCTATGGATATCAAGAAGATGAAAGAATTCGTTGATGCCGCGGGAGACAGTGCATGAAAAGGAAGGGCAGGGGTAATTCCAATTCCAAGCGTACGGGATATACTATATAAATGGATCGAGATGACGAGAGCCCCAGGAAAGGCGAGTAAATTTATTTTCTGTACTTTTGCAATCTGAGTGCCCTTGAACCTGAAACCCCTTTTCTTTAGTCTGAGTTTAGTTTCTCAGTTTACAAACGACTCGTTATATATTAAGTATCTTACTGCAATTGAATAGACGAATTAAAGGATAATTCAATAGAAAAATGTGATCTTAAATAATAAAATAGTTGTGACAGACAAAATATACGAATATGAAATCGAAACTGAATAAAAACACTTAATTATTGCATTTGCAAATAGTTCTGAACTCCGATTGAATAATATAATGAAAACTAAAATCACGTTCTTAATTATGCACTGTAACTAATCTTATTTACTTGTTAAGGGTCTCGAGCAATGCCTTGGCAAAATGCGCCCTATATGACGCGATATATTCCATTCTCGACTGACATAAACTCAAGACTATGTAAAGGACTCCAAGCGGATGATCTGTAATTCTGTAAATCGGATTCGGTGTGAAATTTTCCGCGACTTGAAACGCGACAACAGCGTCGATTGACTGATAAAAAGAACTGCGCCGAAATGATAATGTACACCACAAGTCTAGATGTGGATATGGATGTGGATGTGGATCCGAATGTGGGAGGTGGATGAACAGATACAACTTGAGCCAAGTGAGTGCGCGCCAATGAGGCTGAATGTACACACATCTACATACTTACATATGTATATATGTGTATGCAACATGAGAGTATGAATTTGTGTAGTGTATAGTACTATCATCACGATCACGATCATCATCATGATATTCTTTAGACACACTTTCGCACTCTCTGATGGAGAAAAGTGAGAAGTGAAAAGCAAGCAGTATTTGGAATTCTCCAGAGAAACAGCTTCGGGTTAGAAATTCGTTTAGATCATAATCAAATGTGACGCGAGATCGTCTCTTCAAGCGCCATCTTAAACACCCCTGTAAGATACTTATAGACTATCATTTGAATCCGTATCTTTAACTCAAACAAATAGTTCTAAAATAATTCTAATTATATCAGTAACAGTTATAAAAATACATGTTTATTTATAAATACAAGTCCGACTTGAGAGAGAATTCACTTTGCCTCATTTAATTGACAGCCCCTCAATAAAAGAATCTTGTAGCGTGAAGTCATCTAACAAATTGTTTAAACAAATTACATTTATAATACAAACAAATCAAAATAATTTTGTCAAATCTGAAATGATTAATTGTCAGTCTCAATTTGATGCTCGATGCTGTCTTTGTTTATTTCAAATTTGCCAAATTTGTAGTTCTCTTTTTGTATATTTATATATATACATACATATATATCTCTCTCTGTCTTTAACATGTATTTTTATTGTTTATTCGTTTTTAATCATAACGTTTATTGTGTTTGCTCTCTAGACCATATTGTTCAAATATACAGTATGTCTGGTCATTCTATTGCTTTCCCACGCACTGGGAATACCCGTTCTATGTGGACTTTGACACTGGCATCTATCAGATTTTGTGTTTCTATTATCATAAATTCAAACCCAATTGCTATTCTATATTGAAATATTTAAATTAATACTTAGCGTCGGCAAATCAAACTGTTGTTTTTATATTTTGTCAAAATTCATAAATAATTTATTTATATATGTATAAACTGTGGAAATTTATTAATTAAGGTGAATATTTATTTATAAAAAAATAACATTCTAGACATATTAACCTGATTAATATAGATATTTGGTATATGAAGGTATATAGTTGAAATATAAAACCTTCAAAATACTTTCTTGTTTGTGAAGATTATAACATAATTACAGCTCATTGCAAATATAAAATATGTGAGATGTTTTAAATTACTAATATATTGCTAGGGAAATAATAATAATATTGAATAAGAATGGACACCAAAGAATATTCATACATTGGACAATTATTACTAATATTGTATTAATTAAAAGAATTATTGAAAAAGAGTATTTAATATTCGACATTTTACTAAAATTTTATTGTATCAATTCAGTAAGTGCGTGGGAAAGCTACAGACATACTGTATATTTGAACAATATGGTCTAGAGAGCAAACACAATAAACGTTATGATTAAAAACGAATAAACAATAAAAATACATGTTAAAGACAGAGAGAGATATATATGTATGTATATATATAAATATACAAAAAGAGAACTACAAATTTGGCAAATTTGAAATAAACAAAGACAGCCTCGAGCATCAAATTGAGACTGACAATTAATCATTTCAGATTTGACAAAATTATTTTGATTTGTTTGTATTATAAATGTAATTTGTTTAAACAATTTGTTAGATGACTTCACGCTACAAGATTCTTTTATTGAGGGGCTGTCAATTAAATGAGGCAAAGTGAATTCTCTCTCAAGTCGGACTTGTATTTATAAATAAACATGTATTTTTATAACTGTTACTGATATAATTAGAATTATTTTAGAACTATTTGTTTGAGTTAAAGATACGGATTCAAATGATAGTCTATAAGTATCTTACAGGGGTGTTTAAGATGGCGCTTGAAGAGACGATCTCGCGTCACATTTGATTATGATCTAAACGAATTTCTAACCCGAAGCTGTTTCTCTGGAGAATTCCAAATACTGCTTGCTTTTCACTTCTCACTTTTCTCCATCAGAGAGTGCGAAAGTGTGTCTAAAGAATATCATGATGATGATCGTGATCGTGATGATAGTACTATACACTACACAAATTCATACTCTCATGTTGCATACACATATATACATATGTAAGTATGTAGATGTGTGTACATTCAGCCTCATTGGCGCGCACTCACTTGGCTCAAGTTGTATCTGTTCATCCACCTCCCACATTCGGATCCACATCCACATCCATATCCACATCTAGACTTGTGGTGTACATTATCATTTCGGCGCAGTTCTTTTTATCAGTCAATCGACGCTGTTGTCGCGTTTCAAGTCGCGGAAAATTTCACACCGAATCCGATTTACAGAATTACAGATCATCCGCTTGGAGTCCTTTACATAGTCTTGAGTTTATGTCAGTCGAGAATGGAATATATCGCGTCATATAGGGCGCATTTTGCCAAGGCATTGCTCGAGACCCTTAACAAGTAAATAAGATTAGTTACAGTGTATAATTAAGAACGTGATCTTAGTTTTCATTATATTATTCAATCGGAGTTCAGAACTATTTGCAAATGCAATAATTAAGTGTTTTTATTCAGTTTCGATTTCATATTCGTATATTTTGTCTGTCACAACTATTTTATTATTTAAGATCACATTTTTCTATTGAATTATCCTTTAATTCGTCTATTCAATTGCAGTAAGATACTTAATATATAATATATATATAGTCGTTTGTAAACTGAGAAACTAAACCCAGACTAAAGAAAAGGGGTTTCAGGTTCAAGGGCACACAGATTGCAAAAGTACAGAAAATAAATTTACTCGCCTTTCCTGGGGCTCTCGTCATCTCGATCCATTTATATAGTATATCCCGTACGCTTGGAATTGGAATTACCCCTGCCCTTCCTTTTCATGCACTGTCTCCCGCGGCATCAACGAATTCTTTCATCTTCTTGATATCCATAGAAATTCAAATTAGTTTCAATTATAATTGAATCAACGCGAACCGAAAAGCGAACGAACTAAACGAAGGAGGAACGAGTAAGCGATAAAGAGATAACCAAACGTCAACCCACGACGCAACACGACACGATACGAAACGAACTGAGACGACACGAAATGAGACTGAGAAACGAAAGCACTGCAAACGAAATTATACGAAAGCAGAGTTGCTTCTGTTCTGTTTTGTTTTCGTGGGCAGTCGGCGCAGTTTTCAAAATGACGTCGCATCTAAATGGAAAATTGCAAATGGCGCTTCCGGCTCTGCTTATACACATGCGATGAAATGGCCATAGATTGTGTTAGAAACTTTCAACTGACAACTGGAATTTGAAAACTGCAAACTGGTTTTTCAACTTCGTCGATGGCCTCTCCGAGAATTTAATTAATTTGTACGCATAATAAGTTAACAACTTATTGAGAGTCATAGGTTCGTTTCGTTGTCTGATTGACTGCAAAATTGGCCAATAAGTCAACGCTATTGATAGAAATTGTTTATGATGGGAACAATACGTTGCAGAAATTTGCCAACAGGTTAATAATATCAGCGAAAATCGTGTGAAATAGAAATAATAATTGAAGTCATTAAATTGTTATCATTAATTTAATTTTTTAGGGATAATTATAATTACATAGAGTATACTAAGAATACGACTGGTCTGTGATGATTAATTATTGCACAATGATAGTTGATAAATCGGTCAAAAAACAGACGAATTGGAAATAAAAAAAGTTGAAGTCTAATCACAACAAATTAATTTAAGCAAATTGAACGATTGTCGTAATCTTGAACACCTCTCCTATTGCCTTTATTTGTATTATGTACATTTACATCACACTTTCCAAGTCTAATTTCCACACGTGCGCAATGAATTGTTGCATTTTGTAACCGTGGCTGGAAGGCATTTAATTTGGCTAACGATTTTGTCGTCGTTATTTCTATGTACGTCTCTATTGTTGCTATTTGTTGTGGCGCAGGAAATAATCGCGCGCAGTTTAATTTTACACACATATGTATGTAAGTATGTATGTATGTATGTATGTACATACTTACGTTCGAATCACGAACTGACATACAATACATTGATCATCTGATGAACGTGTATGTGGATGAACAATAGACGCCTTAAGCGCTCTGAACTTGGCATCCAATGTGATAACATATTGTGTATTTATTTGTGTTTTTTTTTTCGTATTTGTATTTGCAGTTATTGTTCCCTCTGAACTTTAGCGGTATGCTGGGCAAAGTCGATGTGGAGGCCAATGTGGAGGGCGGCGGACCATCCGGTCAGGCGGGTGCCATTCGCTGGGGGATTGCAATGAGCTTGCGCAGCTTCGTGGATCAAGAGATGATTGAGTCAATGCGACTCGGTAAGTACCTTGACCATAGCTAATTAAATTTTTTTCTATTTTCCCTTTTTTATTATTATTTTTTATTCTTATTCCATGCAGCCGGCTTGTTGACACGTGACTACCGCAGAAGGGAACGCAAGAAGTTTGGACAGGAAGGCGCGCGTCGCAAGTACACGTGGAAGAAACGTTAAGCGGCGATTTTGCATTTCCCTCAATTTGTTCAATAAAATAAACAAATGTTAAATTATACGTATTTTGAATTTTTCCTCATTTTTGCAATTATTAATTTTAATTTAAAAAATATTTTAATTTTTTTTATATGTCTATAAACTTAATTTTATTTATTTACGATGCTCTCTCGTATGCGATGCCGAGGGGCATTGAAGGGGCTTTAAGGTCCTTATGATTGGTGACGTCCTGCCGAAGGTCTCATTACAATATGTCAGCCGAATTGACTGTCACCCGAGTGCAGTAAGTGCAAAGACTTATCCGAACTCCGAGGAAGAGAAGATTAAAACGGAGTCTATTTCAAAGAATTATTTATTACACGTAATTTTTAAATTGAATTTAGTTGTTATATAATCGATATTATGATATATAAGTTAATCTGAACAGTGGTCAGTGACTATTTTTTGTTTTTATTTTCATATATAGTCCGTGAAGGTGCCACTTAAGGTAACATTTTGCTAGTTAATTAATAGATTTATTAATAATGAAAAGATATTTCTCTTTCTTCATTTTTTGCAACTTAACTGTGAATATTACTGCACATCTTTTTATATTTATATTTTTTTATCTTTTTATTAATTTAATGAATTATTATTAGCGACTTACAACATTTACATATTTAACTTTTAGCCATCTAAATTTAAGTAATTATTTATATGTAATTTTGATTATATTGAATATTTTATTTATTATTAATTTATTATTAACTTAAAAAAGATAATTATTCTGTTACCTTTCTTGCAATTTGTCAGAGAATATCACTGTACATTTTTTTTGTAAATTATTTAATTTTCGATTTTTAATACATTTTTTTTTGTTTCTTTTTATCAATTTTTTTAAGCTATTGTAATGAATTATTATTAGCGACTATCAAAATTGACATATTTAGCTCTTAGCCATATAAATTTAAATGATTAATTAAATTTTTTTTGATATTATTGAATATTTTATTTATCATTATTTTATTATTAATTTAAAGAACAAAAAATAATTATTCTGTTACCATTCTTGCATCTTGACAGAGATCTGTACTGTACTGTACTTTTTTTTGTAAATTATTTAATTGCCGATAATTATTTTCTTATTAATTTGTTTTTTTTTCTTTTTATTGATTTCCTTTTTAAGCTATTATAATGTATTATTATTAGCGACTTACAAAATTTCCATATTTAGCTTTTAGCCATCTAAAGTTAAATAATTAATGAACTAATTTTGATTTTCTTGAATATTTTATTTATTATGAATTAACTAAATGTGAAACTTATGCTACATTTGGTTCAGTGGCTTCAGACCTAGCAGCTGCATCCCTTCGTGCAAAGTACGCTTGGCTGCATGGAAGAGCAGAAGACGTTGGGCCTGTTTCTTGGAGCAGCTCTCCTGCTTCACTGGCAAACGCTTGAGGGCGCGGCTTGTGGCATTGCTGTACAACAAAAAGAAGACGTTTATACGCCATGCAACCAAGTTGCAAGTAAATATGCCACATACCACAAGGCGAAAAGATAGTTTACAAGAACGCAAGCCTCCAGCTGCTCCTTGGATTGCCAAACGCTCTGCTCGAAGCGAGCCACCTCGTATAGCACTTCTAGGGCTTCTGGCGGCTCCTCAGTTAAATGCTGCCAGCTTGGGCTTAGATCCGACAGCTGGACATGCTTGAAACTATCCAGCAGACTATGCAAGCGGCAGTGCGTGTACTGCAGCTTGATGCCCGTGTCGCCATTAACCTGGAGCGCTTGCTGCCAGCTGAACTCATGATCCCGCTGCCTCCGCTGCTTCAGCACATTCACGATGACAGCCGAGACTCCCAGAATGTCGCAAACGTGCTCATCGTTCATGAGACTGTTTACCTTGGTAGCTGTAAATCACAAGCCATTGAGCATGTACTTCATCGGAAGATAAATCAATACATACTCGAGCTTTGAGTGCGCTTCTCCCGCATTACTTCGGCAGCCTCGTTGAGCACGTCCCGGAGAAATACGGCTTTGCCTTGACGCGTGCTCATACCGTGAATACGTCCAAATTTGACATGCTGGAGTCGATCCTTGAGCTTGGAGTCCAGTGACGTGGCAGTGTGAAACAGGCAATTGAAGTGATCCGCTTGCCCATTGTCTACCACATACAGCATTCGGGAGAATTGGAGACGCCTCTGCCGCTCCAGCAACGCGGCAATATCTCGAGCGAGGTATAAAGTGGAGCCATCGCTCTTGATAATGGGCACACGGCGCTGATCTACAACAACGATCTCCCGGCCATCCGACTCACGTTGGAGTAATCCTGCCGAGCGTAGCTGCATCAGAACGTCGGTGATCTCCTTCTGTGAGTACTGGGACTCCCATTCATAGCTGTCGAATCGAACTCCCAATCGTTCATAGACACGGGTGAGCTCGTCTATAGTATAACCACGGTACTGCTCCCACTGGTTCGTCATGTCTTCATCTGAGCCGGCCTCCAAAGCGGTAAACAGCTCTCGTGCTCTTTGAGCCGCGAGAGGGTCTTCGGCAGCAGCCTGGTTGGCAGACACATAGGCGTTGAACAGCGTTTCTATAGGCGCCTCCCGCATTTGGGCATCGGAAACGTTTTGCATCTTCACGCCCAGTGCCAGAAGACCAAACTGGGTGCCCCAATCACCCAAGTAGTTGAGTCGGGTCGTCCGGTAACCTAAATGCTCATGCAGGTTGGCCAGCACATTGCCTATGATTGTCGAGCGAAGATGTCCAACATGAAAAGGTTTGGCTATATTGGGAGAGCTGTACTCCACTACCACATGCTCTTCTTGGAATGCTGATGCAACCGCAGAACTCTCCTCCAGTCGAAGAGTGTGAGCAGCAAACGCATCTGGCTGTAGCTGAAATTCAATCTTCGCCGCACTACGTCCCGTGCTGTGCACCACGCGCACATCCTCTATAAACTTGTCATTAAATCGTTGACCTTTTACTGATTCCAACAATTCACGTTCCTGTTGTGCAACGGATGCCGGCAGTATCCATTGCAGCAGAGGTCGTGTAGTCGCATTTAACCTTCCTTTGGCTGGCACTTCCAAAGCATAATAGATATGTTCTAAGTGAGGCAGCTAAATTATATGTCATTTATCAACTTTAACAATTTAAGTGTTTATTATTTGTTTATTTACCTGCTCACAAATAGCGCGCCGTATGCAATTGGTCATGATTTTTACCAAAAGGTGGCAGCATTGTTTAGTGTTGAAAAGTGGCGATGAAATGCATATCTTCCATATATCGATAATTAGTTAATCGACATTTAAATTTGTACGGGAAGGCCCATATTGCCGGTTTCTAGAAATACAGCATGTGAGGTTATAGCTCAATTTTCAATATTAATACATAAAATATATAATACAATTATAAATGTTAAGTCATTAATATATTAAAATGTTCTTTAGCCACTTAATATTTTCTATAGGCAAATAACGAATTCAAATTCATGATGCTCTTCTTCATAATTTAATCGATAACCTGGCAAATCGTCGTGTGTGGGATACTTAACAGCTGTTTTCGGTTTTACTATGGGAAGGGCTTGTTTGTGTTTTTAAACTAAGAGTAGTTTGTATTTTGTTGCATTCGATATTTGATGTAATTAAGAAATATGCATAAGGCTTACAATGTGCAGTCAATCCTAAAGCAGGGAGTTCAAATTGAAGCTATTGCTGCATATGGTAAGTAAGATACCATATCATATTTTTAAAATCCAATTAAATTCTTTGTGTCCCAATAGGAAATCATGTTATCCTTGGCACCCGGAGCGGTCAACTCATTATGTACCATGTCGACCAAGAATCCGGCGTCGATATGAAAATGTTCAACAGGAACTTCAGCAAAAAGCCAATCACACAAATGGAAGTAGTTGCGGTGGAGAACCTATTATTTGTGCTGACGGATAACATGATTCATGTCTGCGATATAAGTCGCATCGAGAACAATTTCGAGTTTATTCATAGCTCAGCGGAGACAAAGGGATGCACGTTGTTCACCATGGATGTGGACACTCGAAAGTCAACAACGGGGGAATTGGCCACATTCATCCGCATCGGTTGTGCCATCAAGCGGCGAATTGTGTTTTTCTTTTGGAAAAAGGATAAGCTTGCTTCGCTGGAACTGTCCATCGAGCTGATTGATGTGCCCCGAGCCATCTGCTGGGTCAACCAAAGTGTGTGTGTTGGCTACAAGGACGAATACGTCATGTTCAATGTAAGTTCAAGATAAAATTCCAATTGCCCAAACAACAAATCTTGAATTTATTGTTGACAGATTTCTGGAACTCCTCCAAAGATGCACAAATTGATTCCGACCTCATCGTCATTCAGTCAGGAACCCAACATTTGTCTAATTAGAAACAATATGCTGGGCATATCCAAGGACAATTATCTTATGCTTATTGATCCAAGCCAGTACACTACAAAGGATGGGAATTCTGAGGGCGGAGGAATGACTAGTACGACTACGCCAACTTCCTGGACAAGCTCACTCTTGGGATTAGGTAAGATTTTGCTCCCAGATGTATTTTATAACATTATCAATTGATGTACTCTAGTTTGGGATGAACCATTTGTTGTGGGTCGCATCAAGAACACTCTGGAAGTGCGTAGTTTGGGAGACAAAGATTCATTGGTGCAGTCCCTACCAGAACTGAAGAACACCAGGTTCCTGGTTCGCTCTGACAAGGGCATAATATTTGCAGCCGCATCCTCAGAGCTTTGGTGTATCCGTATGACAGACATTCCTCTGCAGCGTGATGAATTGCTGCGGCAGAAGAAATTTCAATTGGCCATAGAACTGACTGTAAGATTAACCTAGTTGGGTATGCCTCTTCATTTCCAACTGTACAGTATACTTTTAGGAAATCTCCGAGGAAAATGTGAATGACAAGGCACAGACCATACGCAGGATTCACATGTCATACGCTAATGAGCTCTTTATCAATAAGAAGTTTATAGAAGCCATGAAGGAATTCGAGAAAGCCGCCATAGATCCATACGATGTCATACGCCTCTTTCCGACTCTTGTTCCCGACTCCAAGAATGCGATGGCAGATGATGGCACCGTGCCGACCCCAAGCGTTCCCAAACTAGACGATCATGATTTGGAGAATGCCTACATGGCGCTCATTGAGTTCCTGGCGCAGGCACGTCAGCGTGAGGTAGTCAAACTTCTGGACACCAAGAACAGCTCCAAATCGCTGCTTGAGATCATTGACACCACGTTACTCAAGTGCTATTTGGAAACCAACGATGCCTTGGTCGCTCCTCTGCTACGTCTCAATCAATGTCATCTCGTGGAGTCCGAGAAGACACTCAAGAAATACAATAAACTCTCTGAACTGATTATTCTATATGATGGAAAGGGCAAGCACAACAAAGCCTTGACCCTGCTCAAGGAGCAAGCTGATGTTGAAGGATCTGTGTTGCAAGGTATCAAACGCACCATAAAATATCTTCAGGGACTTGGATCCGATAATCTGCCGCTTATCTTCGAATTCGCCGATTGGGTGCTGGCCAAGGATCCAGTTGAGGGGCTTAAGATTTTCACTGAGGAGCTAATTGCTGTGGAGGCACTGCCTCGGGCCAAAGTACTTGACTTTTTGGTCAGCAAACATAAAGCATTGGTAATTCCATATCTCGAGCACATCATTGATGTATGGAGCGATACGAATACCCTGCGGCACAACGCATTGATCAAGCAGTACAGCAACGAAGTCCTGCGTCAACAGGCTCTACAGGCAAAAGGGTAGGAGAGTTATAGAATGAAAATCTCCCAGAAGATTAATTTGCGTCTCTTTACAGGGAATTCACGCCAGAGTTGCAGAATGTACGCGACAAGCTTTATAGTATGCTGAAGGATACGCATCACTATTCTCCCGATAGAGTCCTTGAGGACTTTCCAAGCACAGCGCTGTTCGAGGAGCGAGCCCTGATTCTAGGTCGCCTCAAGAAACACGAAAAAGTCTTAGCCATTTATATTCAAATCCTTGGCGATGTCACTGCAGCCAGAACTTATGCGGAATTGACCTACGACCAGGACAAGGATGTCTTCAATAAGCTGCTGACACTCATATTGAAGCCACTGCAGCAACCGCCTTACGAGAACGTACCCATGCATCCTGATTTCGTGAAACCCAACATTAAAGTGGCATTGAACCTCTTAAATACATATAACACTAAAATTGATCCTGTCCAGATCCTGAAAGTGAGTTTTAGCACAAAGCTTGATATTGTTAATGCTGCCATTTCCTATACTACAGTGCCTACCAGATGATGTGCCCATGCATGAACTTAAGAACTATTTGGAGGCCGTAATACGTAGCCAGCTGGCAGAAGGTCACCAGCATCAAATCATGATGGGACTCCTGCGTTCAGAGGCTGCGCGACTGCAGCTCGCCATCAACAAGGAGAAGAAGAAGCACTTTGAACTGAACGACGCCACGTTGTGTCCGGAGTGCAAGAAGCGATTTGTAAACCAAACTGCATTTGTGCGCTGTCCAAATGGACAGGTGGTGCATCTATCCTGCTATGATCGCAGCTTGGAAGCGTCTCAGCAATAAATGAATCCTCGATATTTTGCGTGATAATCACATTCGAGTTTTAAGTATTTTAAATACATAAGACATCATAATTTTAATTAATCAAAATAATAAAATTAACAATATAATTAATAATATTCATAATGGAGGGGTAACAGTGAAAAGATTCAACTTTTCCAGACGTATTCTAACAAAAAGATTATAATATAAATTTTGAAAAAAAAACTATTTTTACACTTTTTTTTGATAAATTTTATTGATTTTGATATTATGTAGTGAAGTAGAGGATATCTGCGAATGCGGCTCGTAAATCAGTATTCATCATTATTATAATAAAGAAGGAGGTTATAAGAAGAAATATTTCTATTAGGAAAATATTTCGCCTTGAGCAGCGGACTTGTAATTACTTCTAAATTCCTCAATTTCAGAGTGATGAATTAAATATATACATAACATTCTCTAGTGACGCTTTATCAATATTGATTAATGAAGCAATTCAAACTTAAAAATAAAGAAAATTTAAAAACTAACACAATAGAATAACGGACTTTTGGTGATAACTTCCAACAACGCTGCTGTGATCACACAAAATGTATCGATAACTGTTTGCGCAAATAACGTAATCGCCATTTTTCAGACAAAAAGACTACATATTTACCAACAGCATTACTAATTGCATCTATTTATTGAGATGTCGGCCTGTCAATTATAACGTAAGCAACAAACGCCTTTGTTGGTGGCCCTTGTTTTTTGGCGCTTACGTTATTTTCGCAAATAGGGTTCGGTCTGCTTGGCTGACATCGCAGCGTTTAACTACTCCGCAACCACGATGTTCTGCCGACCTCAAAGATATCTACGATCTCTTCTACACTAACAGGGCTGCATTACACCACTGACCAAATAACATATACATATGTAAGTATGCATGGCTGTGAATGACTTTGTTGTAGTCTTCGGGTGCACTTTAGGTGTGCTCGGCTGATTCCTTATTCGGTTTTACAGCTGCAGCCGAAGTCGGTCGGTGAGGACCGTAGGCATGGCTTCAGCTTTGCAACTCCTGTTGTAGATAGAATATATTCGAAATCATAAATTCCTTTTTGAGTAATAATAATATTTACTTGAAGTGTAACTAATTAAGCTTAGCATAATTTAATGAGAGCATATATCATACATGTGTTATTTATTTGTCTATGGATATTTACAAGAGTCGTGTTGCTTCTGCGCTGCTTATGCCTCCTCACTGCCATCCATAAGACTGTCGCCATCCAGATCGAGGGAATCATTGCAAATGGACAAGTCCGACTCGGATGCAGCTCGGCTTAACGTACGCAGCGGCAGTAAGAGGGAATGTTTGCTATCGTCGTTATCATTATCATTGTCATCCTCGAGGAGACTTGGCGATGCTGTACTGGAAGCGGCGTTTAATGGGTGCTCGACGGATGCGGTTGTGGTTGATGAGGCGGCAGCTGCAGCTACTGCGGCTGATGTTGTGACAACTGATCCGCCAGGCAGTTGGGTTTGCCTGATCAAGGCTAACCGCTGCTGGGTGAGTTCCAGATGATGCTTTCGCCATTTGATACGGCGATTTTGAAACCAGACCTTCACCTGTGCCTCCGTCAGTTTGAGCGTGTGTGCCAGATATAGACGCTCTGGACCTACCATATACTGTTGTCGTTCGAACTCCGCCTCCAGGCATTCCAGCTGCTCCGGCGTAAAGATTGTTCTCACACGCTTATTCTTTAGCGCGCTCTTCTTATGTGAATCTAAGAAGCAGACGAGTTAATACCACGCTGTTGTGGACTTAATGTAGAGGGGGCTTAGCTTACCCGACTTGAGCTTATCCCGCTGAAAACTTAAGGTCGCCTGCTGGGCATGATGCTGATGCAGCTGCTGTAGGCTCTGCAGTGCCGAAGGAGCGCCACCTACGGCTGCAGCAGTGGCGACGGCAGCAGCGAAATTTGCTCTCTGCTGGGAATGCGGATGGGTATGCGGATGGGAGTTGGAGTGGGCATGGGCATGGGCGTGGGATTGCTGCACTGTCGACAGGTAGCGGCTGTTGCCGCTGCTATCACAATTGAAGCTATTTACACTTTGGTTGTTGTTGGTGATGTTGTTGTTGCTGTAGGACTTGCTGTTGTTGTTGTCATGGTCGAGAACATCTCTGCCTGTTTCGCCAGCCAAAGTGGAGCTACCGCTGCCGCCATTAAGCGACAGATTAATGGCATTATTATAGTCCTTGCTATGTTGCTGTTGTTGTTGGTGCTGGAGACCCAAAATGGCGGCTATTGTGAACGATTTACCGACATCGAGGGAGGTATGCGCCGCGGCCGCCTCAATGAGCTGCGCGTGCGACGTCGCAGTCGCCAGTTGCTCCCTCTGCTGTTGGTGTGTGTGCGACTGCTGTGATTGTATTTGTGACAGAGACTGTGACTGTGACTGTGTCTGTGTGGTGGGTGGTGGGAGGCCAATTGGAAGTTGCTGATGTTGGTGTTGCTGCTGCTGCTGAGAATGAGACTGAGACTGAGACTGCAGCTCCATTTGGTATGAACTTTGACCCGCCGCCGTCACTGCAGCAGCCGCCGCAGCAGCAGCCAGCGCTGCCGAAGGCAATGAATGATGCGGTTGCAACTGTCCATGGCCGAGTCCTTGTCCGTGTCCGTGTCCGTGTCCGTGTCCGTGTACATGTGAGTGTGACTGGGAGTGCGAGTGTGCATGGGCCACGCCGTTGGCTTGTGTGTTATGCAATGCCAGAAAGTGTGACAAAGGATTTGCGTGATATTTGGAAGGATTCTGCAACATGCTCACTATTTGCCACACACGCTCTGTCTCAAGCTGGACAGCTCCGTTTCCCTTTTGGTCACCTAAAAAATGTAAGCGAAATGTTAAGTATCTCTCCATCTCACAGTTCAGCAATCTCTCATTCTCTCTCTTATTCTCTCTCTTAGATAGGTGTCAACGACTGAGCTCCATATGGAAATTGTTGGACTGTGGATGACAATTGGCATTGTCTTCGGTCTGTGATTATGGCCACAATTAAGTGGCCAACGCGTGTAATCCGAGCACCTTGAGGACTTGCAAGCCAAGGTGAAGGACGAAGGGGGCAGGCTGTGTGCGGTCTGAATAAGAGACTATATGCGGCTGTGGCCAAGACAAACAATTAACCCAAGCCTCAACCTGAATGGTGGCCAACAACAGGTTGAGTCAAATGCAACTGACCGCAGACTGTTTCACAAACATACATATGTATATACATACATGCATACGCACACATTTATGCACATACATATATAGTCACTCATACACACTCATTGGCAGAGTGAGTGCATTCATTTATGCACTTAATTGCATGGGTTTGCGTCTTCTCTCGATTACACACGTTGTCCCTTTCCCACTCGATCCCCCTCCTACACTCTGTCTAACTCACTATCTCTCTTTCTGTCTGCCTGTTATTAGATTACTCTCTCACAGTCTCTTCACAGTCTGTTGCCATCCTGCTCTCGCTGGGCAATCTGATAGCCTAATTGAGACTTTGTCACAATTTGTTGCTCCCCATTGTTGGCTTTTACTGTTGTTGTTGTTGGTCTTTTGCATTTGCTGATAGCCAGGTGAATGAAATATCCATTTGTTAGCCAGACAATGTATTTCTATACATACAGACACATACTATATATGTACGTATTTCGCATAGTCTGCAGGGATTGTAATTCTGGCCGAGCTCTGCTTTGGTTTCCTTTCACATAAATTAGGTTCATTAAGACACTTTATCTACATAAATATGTAACTGCGGTGTTTGTCGGACATATTACGAAATATGCAATATTTAAGCTATTAAAGAAACATAGTATCAATATTTTAATTATTTAATTTGTAGGAATGCGAATTTGACATTTGAACAACCTCATTAACACTTCGAGATTTGGCACCTGACAGAGAAGCCCTTTAAATAAAGAGACACGGGTTGAATATTCTCGTAAATAACACACATTTTGGAAAATTAAGATAGTAGTTTAATTAGTGATTTAATAAAAGTTATCAAACATTTTGTTGCTTTCATTAAATCTTTATTTTAACTCTCTATCTAACATATGTGATGTTAAGGTACCTATTAAGTTAAATCGATTCTTCATTTATGAAAGCTATTAAAAAAATTCAAATGTAAAGATTATCCTATTACTATCTGACAATTAGTAAGATATAATATATAAGAAAGTGTAAATTTAATTTAGTAGATAGCTTTTATGAAGCCTTTTATGTATTACTGAATAGCTGCTTCTTGCGGTTTTAATTTAAATAATAAATTACTCAGTTATATTGTTTATATTCCTCAACATTTCTATATGTATAATTATCTAATTCGATTAATATTTGTAAACGCATACTATATCTGTCCACTGTCTTAAGAAATTTCCCAATTCACCCAAGTGGGATTTTTGGTCCTTAACTTTATTTGAAATTATAGTTAACTGTTCTTAATTCCGAATCCAAACAAAACGTGCGGTTTTCTAATAGCAAAATGGCGGTTTCCAAAATCGCATGTATTGTTCGGATTCGAAATTAAGAACAATCAAATATTTCAATAAATTGACTGTGATCCCTTAGCAAGAAATCTAAATAATGGATATCTTTTTAATAAACTCGAACTCTTTATGAAATCTTTTTTATAAAATAAAAGTCTTCTAAAATTATTTAGAGTTCTTTAGAACATAATATGTAGAATAAAATATAATGAATAGATAGTAGAATAATAAAATTAATGAGTTTAAAATTAAGTTAAAATTATTTAAATTTCTTAAGACAAATATTGAACCAATGATGTGTAATTTAATTATGCATCTTAATATTTAATCAATCATAAACAATGAATTTATAATCCAATTTATTTTTGTAATATTTTGTAAACATATGTTTTTTTTAATAAATAATTGATAATCCGTTATAATAAATTTAAACTGTTACATAAATTATATTAACAAAGAATTTTTTAATTTTAAATAAATAATACATTAGGGATAGCACTGAAAATAAAACTAAAGTCAATTTGAGCAAAGTAAAAATTTAAAAAAGATATTAAGTTTTCCCATTATCATTGAAAGTGATGTATATTCTGAATATAATCCATTAATACTTAGAGACTGTTAGAAGTTAAACTAGAGGAATATACTTCTTCTGTTTTGTCAGAAAACAAACCTTGAGTTAATATCCAATGTATGATAATGTTATCCTCTGATTTTTTGCTATCTCCATGTAATCCAAGATTTTCGAATTTAATATGAATATTTTTATATTAAATATTTTACATGAGACTAAAATACATTAATATATCAGTTCAGCATAGCACTTGCTTCACTTTCATCACAAGTCAATTAACCGACGGCATGTTCGTTATCCTTGTTGCCTACAATTGCGCGCGATTCCTTTTCAATTCGGAAATTGAATAGTGAAGTCTCTGCCTCAACGCGTGCAGCATGCGAACCTGAGCGTGTTGCAAACTCAACTGATTTCAAAAGTTGCTGGTCGTAAAATTTTTACAATATCTGCAACGGCAACAGCAACAGAGTCGACGTTGGCAGCGCAGCAGAAGCTCTGCTCACCTCCAAATGTGTGTGTATGTGTTGGTGCTGGGCGCTTATGTGTGTGAGTAAATGTTGTGATTTTTCTCATGCCACAGGCTCTTGCGGGTTGCTTTTTTCCGGGATTTATTCGGCAGCAGAGACAGCTACAGAGCCAGCGGCAGTGGCAGAGGCAGCAGCAGCAACAGAGGCTGCTACGTAACATCATCATCATCCAGATTGTCAGGAGCAACCACCAGCAGTTACATAAAAACGCAATCTCCCACCCAACCAACAGTCCAACTCACAACCCCCGCGACGCCCACCTATCGCATAGCTTACCTATCCGTTCGCTGCTTTCCACCCCGATGTCCTGACCGTGTCCTTCGTCTGAGCTTATTTGTGCCGCATACGCGAGTGTATGAAAAGTTATTGAAATTATGAAATGAATGGATAATTGGCTGGTTGCTGGGCGAGAACGAGAACGAGGAAGAGAAAGAGAGACAGAGAGTGAGTGAGACAGTGAGAGAGATTGTTGAGAGAGGGCGGTACCAGGCGAATACCAAACAAAAAGCATAATAAAAAGGAAAAACAATATGGCGTTGCGTTATTTATAGTATTTGAGGACGCACAAGCTGAAGCAATAATTAATTGAGCAATTTTCCCCAAGAGAAGGGAGACAAGGAATGTGCATAAATCACAGAGAAAAGGATCTGCAATCAAAGGCAGTCAAGAATCGTCCATTATGAATTGATTAGATTACCAATGGCAGACTAGAATCTAACCTCTCCTTTGTATATCACAATTCAGCACGTTTCGTTGTCAATTTTAAAGCAAAGTTGTAAATTTACCAGTTGATAAACTACTGAAAATGCCAATGATCATTAACGCCACAGAAACCCCAATTAGCGCCCATCAAAGTGAATCAATGCGAAAAGGGAAAATGGCAAACGAGCCAAAGAAAAATGGCATACCAAGTGCCTTCAGAGATGTGAGCCTGCTATGTATTCTATATGTATACAATTCTCTATGTGTGTGTGTTTGTGTGGGTGTGTGCGTGGATGGGTATTTGTGAGTGTGTGATACGATGAACTTTAAATGCGGCACGAGCTACAAATTTTAAATCAAAGAAAGAAACGAGAATTTGCCGAACCGAAAGCGGCGCGCCGCTCGTGCATATCTCGTTTTGGCTTCGGCTCTTGACTTGAGCCGAAGCTGAGAATGGGTCTCAGCGGCGACACGTTTGTCGTTTCAATCATCATTAGTGCTAATGTACCCACAAGAATTGGGCAGACGCTTGGCATGATTCTCGGGTGCTCGGCTGCCCAGCGACGCGTGGGAGGGAGAGACATTTTTGAGTTTCAAAGAGCAGAGATAGAGAGAGAGAGAGAAGTATGAGAGCTTCACACAAACAAATATACAGCTGAAGAAATTTAACGCACAGCCCGAGAATATGCACTCTCTCATACACATACACGTACACTACATACAGTGCGTGTGCATGTGTGTGTGACGTATGTATTTGTTTATATATTATTTTAAATTGTTGTTTATTTACCGCAATTTTAATATTTTTTGCTCGCATTGGGCGAGTTAAGGGTAAAAATTCCACACGTTACAAGTGGCCCATATGCAAGTGTGTGTGTGGTCTGTGTGTCTGTGTTTGATGGTTTCTGCGCATGTGTCCGTGCCGCTCTGCTGCAGCTGGAATGAGAAAGCATCGCAGACGCAGTCCTTGGCGTCGACGTTGACGTCGCCGTCGCCGTCGCCGTCACCATTGTTGGCTTGGCGTCGACGTTGACGTCGCCGTCGCCGTCGCCGTCACCATTGTTGGCTTGGCGTTTTGATAAACTTCGGCATTTGCGGCGGCAAATGATGATAATGATGTTGTGCTTTTAGCTGCCTAACCATATTATTTTATTTATTTTCATCATTTTTTGTAATAAAAATAAATATGCATAAACAAAAAAAAAAATAAAAAACGAAGAAAGACAAACTTTTGCCAAGCAGAAAGTTTTTTCATTATGAATTATTACGCAAAATGTGGAATGGAGCTATGCCAACTTAACAGAAGCAAGGAACTGAGAGGGAAGAGTGAACAAAAGTGTGTACAAATTAAATTAGCGTTATAATACACAGGGCTGTATTGCGGGTTTCATTAGATTCGTTTAGAGATTTTAGTGGATTAGAAAATTGTGCTGCCTACTTTTATGGGAATAAATAATTTTTATTTTAAATACGACTAACAATATTAAATAACTTTAAAAATATGTTAATATATCTTTTGAAAAATAAAAAATAAAAACTATCTTAAAAGTGCAGTTAATTTAAAGATAAAACAATATATTTCTGGAATTGCTCCAAAGTCTTCAATTGGTTTGGGTTCTGGAGCTTCAAGGGATACTATTTCATTTAATGAAAATATTTGTATTATTATTAAGCTGCATTTTGCTGTTGCACGCCGTCCACATAAACAACATATACACACACTCACTATGCATTTGTGTATGTGAGAGACACACATAAGCAGGATTATTCATTTAGCTTTCTTTTTCTGTTCACTCTCTCTCTCTCTCTCTCTCTCTCTCTCTCTCTCTCTCTGTTACTCTTGTTCGCCCCCCTTTATAATGTTATCCTGTGGGAGTGCGAGCGAGATGGCGATATTCATTTAGCAAGTGAACATCATAATGTCCTCGATGAAACAACCACCGTGCACCAACAGTATACGCCGCCCACCAACCACCCACCCAACCCATCCACCCACGCACCGCTTGCCGGCAACAAAATGGACTCAAAAATTTGAGCTCAGCAAAACATTTGCGGCATGTTTTTAATAATGTTGTTTATAATGTCGATTTTTTCTCCATTTTCGGCTTGTTATTGTATTCTTCTTTTCATTTTCATTTTAATTTTTATTTGCTGCCCTGTTTGGTATGCATTTTTTTTATAGAATGCCTTTTATGGCTTTTGGGGAGGATAAAGGGCCCAAATAAATGCCATTAAATCTGTTTTATTTCGGCCATTTTCGGCTCTGCCAATTACGGCAAATATTTTATGGCTGCCAAATAGCTTATTCTCCGTTATTTTGTTGGATGCTGTATACCGTTGAATTTTGTTTATGTGGGTGTGTGTGCGTGTGTATGTGTGTGAATTTTTCGATAATTGCCAAGCCCCAAAAATTAATTAGTATCTCGTCGTGTTCTCTCATTTGGCACTCAAAAATCCAAAACCCATAATGAGCGCATTTTACAAATATCTCGATTTGCCTAAATCGTCAAATATACAACACACACACTCACACACACACGGACACATATACACACAGAGACACCCACAATAAAAGCTGCACTTGGCGCCCATTTTGACTTTTTAATTAAATCGTGTTTTGGCCAATGCAGCCGCTGATGTTATTATTGCCATTACCAGAGTCATTGTTGTTGTTGTTGTTGTTGTTAGTGGCCATGGCCATTCTAATTTGCAACTGCGGCAATTTGTCGAAATGAGATTTTATGCTACCTTAGCCAACAATTCAAAATGTTGCTAATGCAAAAATTAATTTTCGCCAAATTACCAAAAATTGTTGAATCACCAAAAGTTGTTTGCCGTTTTGAGCGTTTTGTAATTAGAAATTTATTTGGTTTACAGCCACTAATAATTGCATATTGTACAGCATATTTAATTAAAAATTTCTATTGCACTTTGTGGCTAAAATCATTTTCGATTAATGAGCATACCAAAATAAACAAACACTTCAATTGCAACTCTAAGTGCAAATCACAATTTAAGTTACAATAAAAATATATTAAAATAATAATCTTAGTAATACTTATAAATATACAAAGTAAAACAAACAAACACTTCAACTGCAACTCTAAGTTTAAATCAGAATTTGAACGACAATAAAAATATATTTCAAATATATTAAAATAATAATCTTAGTAATACTTATAAATATACATAGTAAAACAAACATACACTTTAATTGCAACTCTAAACGTAAATCACAATTTGATCTACAATAACAACTAGACAAATATACTGAAATAATATTCTTAGTAATAATTATAAATAAACATTAAATCCAAGAATTGTTTTTTTGCTTAATTTCTGGAATTAACTTATTATTAAAGAATTTAAAATTCGCTGCTAGATTTAAAGTAAAAGCTTTGGATAAAATTAGAGTGCGACTCCAAATATTTGAAAAATAGTTAAAAATGAAATATTATTTTTTAGATATTAATAAAATAAATATTTTTTCTAACTCCAGGATATTCAGGAGTATCCATTCAAATAATAAATACAGACAAAATTTATACATAAAGTTAAAATCATTTTTGTATTATGGAGTATTTTATGTTTATGATTTAAAACTTCACATTTTTCTTTTCAATATTTACAGTGGAGTCTCGATAATTGGTACCCCGATATCTCGAAATTATTAATAATTTGTAAAAATGTGTGTCCCCCTCAAAAAAAAAACAATAGTTCGTAAAAAATTGTATGCCTTTTGGCCTCTACTTTAATTCGTAAAATTATTTGTTCGTAACTTCGTAATTCGTAATGCAAAATTTTTGGAAATTAATACGCCGTTTTGGTTTATTTGACAGTCATGTCGCCTTTAATTTTAGTTTTCTTTTTGTTATTATAAGGTCTAAAATTTAAAATATTTATGTTGATGGTTCAATGAAACGCGCTCGGAAGAAAAGTGGTCCCCATGCAATTTAAATTTATAAGGACTCCACACAATTTACATTTCATTATTTATATATTATAGTTCCACTTATTGTTTTAGTAATATTTAAAGGGATTTTATTCACAGTCTCTTAAAAACATCTCCAATGAAACCTTGAAATAATGTTTAAATTTAAATTTGTATTATTTTTCCCTTAAAAATTTACAAAATATTTAAATAGAAGTTTAAATAATTGATTTTTTCGCACGCAACGTTGGTGTTGTTCCCAAATCTTGACAGAGAGTCAAGATGAAAGGCCAATAAGCAACCAACAGACGTACTTAGGTCAAAAACATTCTATATCCGGGTCGCATTGGGCTGCGAACTCGGCCTCATTGTCGGCTCGACATAAAAACACCCTCGTAATCGCGAAAGCGCTTGCTTTGCTTTGCTTTGCTTTTGTTCGCTCATAAAGCGTTGGAAATTATGGAAATTAATTGAAATTCCAAGCATGCCGTTTGCTCTTTTGGTCCAAACCAACAAATTACCATCATTATGCCTCCTGCGGTGGCGCCAACCCATACACAGCTGACCACCCAACCACTCTCCACCAGGACTCTCTCAGAATACCTCCAGCCACGTCGCTCCTGGACGATGCCATGACTCGCAGCGTAAATGAGCCTGCTTTCAGTTGTTTCATTTTAGGAGCCACTCTAAATACATACACACAAATCTTCATATACATATATACATTTGGATGTAATTGTGTGCATGTGTGTGTATAAAAAGTGCAGTATGTCTGCCGTTTAATTAAGCAATCGAGAAATTGCAAAATGTAGCATACATTTGTGCGTCACCTGATTGACTCTCCCATTACAAGCAACAGATTACATACACGCATACATATAAATACATATTTTATACATATATATGTGTGTGAGTGTGTGTGTGTGTGTTGGTGTTGTTAAGCATATACATATTTTGTAGCTTATAAAGCAGCATGCAGCAAGCGACATCATCATCATCATCATAGTCATCAACAAAAAAGTCATACATATTAAAAATCATTCGCTTGTGAAGATCAAAAGCATTCTTTTTCACCGAAATGCCATGAAGAATGATGTCGGCGAAGGGGAGGGATGCCCGAGGGTTGGTATGGGAATGGGAATTGGCAGGGGCATGGGTGTTGCTGCAAGGGATGGCAAAGTTAGGTTTGGCCGCCCACACCACCACCCATCAGAGACTCCGTATGTCTACCCGTCTGCCCTCTTCTTCGCCATGCTCAAGTATTCAACCAAAAAGGCAATGCCACACACACACACACATACACAGCCATCCACACACACACACATACCCATAGTCAGAAAGTCTGCCTACCTATACACAGCGATGCCTCCAACACGTTTTCATCTTTTTATGCGCTTTCCTATAAACATTCACACACATACATGCATACCAACCAGAGGAATTTGTATGTGTGTGTATATTTATTTATGGTTTTTCGCATCCAACCACCAAAATAAAAACACATTGTATGCTTTGTACGTGTGTGTGTGTGTGAACAGATTTATTAAATATTATTGCTCTTATTTTGTACGATACTTGGCATTTTTTATTGCCCATGCACCTTCCCCTTCTCTTTATCCACTTGCGTTTCCATTTGTTGTTTTTGTGTTTCTTGTTGTTGTTTTTTGTGGATTTTATTATTGGTCTGTATTTCTACTATCACTATATATGTATGTATGTACATATATACTATATATTGTTGCTGTAACATTTCCTCTGTGACATTTGCGAACGCTGATTAATTTTAATGCCAAGAATTACTTTTCATCAATAAATTGACAATTATCAATAATTTGTGCCTAATCTAGTTGAGGAGAGTCATAAAAGGTTCTTAATTTAGCCTAACTCAATATCCACTAATTATGATTTTCATACATAATGCATATACATACATACATACATATATATATTCTAAAATGGTTGTCACAGCACTCACAGACAAACGGTAAAAATAATGGCGAACATTTTCAACTATGTTGAACATTTATCACAGTCTTACAAATTTTATGATGAAAAGCATGAGGAATACGTATTATGTTAAAGTTAAATTATGAAGCAAACTATGTGTACTAAATTCGTGACCAGCACTGTACAGACATGTAGTATTTCTATATTTTTTCAAAAAATTGATTTAAGCAATATCAGGAAATATATTATTATTTTCTATTATTTATAAGTTTATGAAATATATTGCCGCGCATTTTTTAAGTACATTTGTTTTACCTTTTCGTATCCCGTTATCCCTTTTTGCATTTATTATTTTAACCACAGCTGTACATGTATGTGGTCCGAACAAATAATGTACGGTCAGGGTTTATCGGTATTTTGATACCGACTCCTCCTATATAATACTGATATATGTAAGTATGTTCAATGTAGTATGCATTGTAATTCTATTCATTAATATTTAGACTTGGCAGTACAAAAATGAATAAAAAGATATTAAGGTCATTATTAAAAATTTTTGAAAAGTATTGCTAACAAATACTAGCACCTTTGCACATTGATACATCAAATTCAGTGAATGAAAATATGAAGGTCTCGATGTATTATTGGGAATAAAGGCATAACGGGTCAGAGTATTCCATTAGAATGGAAGTTCAGTATTCCGCATCTTTGCTGATACCAAATATTTGCACAAAATGTTCGTGGATAATTCTTGATAAATTTGTATTTCTTTATTGATATTTTCATCTTTAACCCTAAACCGTAAATAATCTTAAGACACTGACCAAGACCGCTCTGATCAGACACATCATACAAGCGTTTTTTACACAAATTTCTTCCGAGAGATCCCTGCAGAAGCCGACCGTCGTTAAGAGACATTACAGCAGATGCCGAAGCAAGCCGACCAAAGTGGTTTCATACTTACGTGGACTGCACTGTATGGAATTTGACCAGTTTTTGTGGCCAAAACTCATTTTTCGCGAGAATGCAAATTGCCGTTTATCCAATTTTACCACGTTTAGAAATGATCAAACAGCTATGTAACATACCTAAAATGTTAATGCAAACACCACGCGCTGTCTAAAAGGTCAACTTTGCGGTGCAGATTCAAATTGGCATATCTCTGACATTAAATTATAAATTTCAAAAAGAATATTAAGTCTTCAGGTTTGTACTATGTGTTGATTCTAGTATGTTGCGTGTTTCATTGGCATCTTTCTAACAATTTGTATATTTAGCAAGTGGTGTCCCCAAGTCACTTTTGGAAAGAAAGTTGAACTTTTTAAAAGGTTTTAAAAAAAGGTTCAAAAAGTACCAGTGAGGGTCCAAATACTTGTTGTAGATTTGTCATTTCTGAATTCAGAATAAGTAAGATGTTTGTGCGATTTTTGCAGTTCTTTGCGTAATTTGAAGTATTAAGAAGCAACATCTTGTTTAGCTGGAAGTGTGGTGTAAGCAAGGGAGTTTTTGCGAGAAACCAAATGTCATGTATAACATACTTTAATTTTGGATCAAGATTTCGCTACTGATCAATTCGAGATGTTGCAAAATGCAGGAAAGCCAATTTATATCCCAATTATCATGATAAAATAAAATAAATTCGCAAATAAAATTCGCCTCTATAAATCCATATTGAAGCCTGTCTGGACCTACGCCATACAGCTCTGGGGAACTGCTAGTAATTCAAATATTGAAATACTTCAGCGTTACCAATCAAAAACCTTGCGCCAAATTGTCAATGCTCCTTTCTACGTATCTAATGCAAACATTCACAAAGATCTCAACATCCCAACCATAAAAGAAGAAATAAACAAAATAAGTAAGAAATACATCGACAGACTCCACAATCATGAAAATAATTTAGCCTTAAATCTAGTAGACAACAGCATAACTGTAAGAAGACTGAAAAGATACCACATCCTCGATCTCCCAGATAGATAAAACTCACAAACTGTAAATATATAATAGCAGGGCTCACTGGAAAACTGCTATTCCTGTTAACTTAATAGTAATTATAAAATTTACTTATTGTTTAAATAGACAGATTGTAAATAAATAATAAAATTAAAAAAAAAAAAATAAAATTTTTTTCTTCTTTCATAACTTCCATATTTATTATCCGATGTGGACCAACTTTTGCAGGACACATTTGAAATAGGACATTCATCCGGAGTGCCTAAATTGGGCTTTCTAACTTGAAAATTAAAATATTCGTTTTTTTTCAATTTCTGTGGGCGGAAGGGGGAGTTGACACTCCCATTTTTCTAAAATACCTTCCCACAGTAATAACCATCAATGTAAAAGCCACCTGCTGTCAAAAATCTTGTTAATTTCAAAAGTGCCGAGAGAGCATAAATTACGTCTTTTTCAATCGCAAGCAACAACAACTAATTGACGAGAGAGCATGAAAAAGATCGCATAGATCTTGTATGTAACAATGCGGCACGCAAGACATTAACATTTTTTTTCAATATCTCTTGTTTTTGTAACATCCCAATTGTTTTGATCTCGTGTGTATCTGTAGTTCGCTGTCGAGACATACAAGTGACAAATACAAGCATAGCTTCTTGTGCGTATACATATGTTTACATGTATGCGTGATTTTTGTTTGATAGTCTTTCTAAGGTCTGAAATATTTTTCTTCGGGCGGGGGCTGATTGAAAAGTTATGTTGTGTGGCACTTCTTTAGGTTCTCAACTCTAAGAAGATAAACGAAGAATTTTATTTGGATTTTTATTGCTTACCTTTCATTTTACGAAAAAGGGCAAAAACGATATTATTCATTTTATTCATAATAAAATGTGCTTAACAAGGAGAAGAAGGTGTTTTCACACCCATGAAGTATACATATGTATATACATATATATTCTGGCTCAGTATCAATACAGAAATAGATCGAATCGTCTCACTATAGGTTTTTTTTGCCAAAAAGGTGCTAAAACCCCCATTTATAAAAGTTAAACTATCAAAATAATTTTGATCGCTCTGTATCAAAAAAAGAGTGACCATCAAAGTTGCATACCAAAAATTTTCATAGGTCGCGCCACTGTGGCGAAATCAGGTTTGAAACTCGGCTGTTTATATCCATGGGCGCAATCAGTGCAGATGTGCATTTTTTAGTCTAATTGTCAATATCAAATAACTATGAATAAAACTCTTGTCTGATCAAATTTTTGTGATGCAATCGAATCAGTGGGATTTGTACTGCATGTTTTGATATCTGAAGTGTTTGAAGTCGTTGTGGTGTCTCCGTAGTTATATGTCAAAAAAAAGTGCTCTAACAAGTACAGATTTGTTAATAAGTTTAATTTTTAGAAAGGTTTAAAAAGTGTGCCGTATCTGGAAATACGCTGAAACCTATTGTAAGTCGTAGAGTAATTAATTATTGTTTAATTGCATATAGTCAGAATTGCCAGGTTCAACCCGTTTTTTTGGAATTTTAACTTTTGGGGCATAACCTCAAATTCAACAGCTCAGAGTTGGTTACCATTTGAAATGCAATAAATATACATGTATCCTTCAATTTTACTAATTTTTTTTTTTGAATTAATAATCATAAATATTATTATTTAAAATTTTGCAGTTTTACATGCTTTTATAATAATACCAATGTTTAAAAACTCGTTATTAAAGATAACCCCAAATAAAAAAAATATATAAAAAACAAAGAAAATGGGCGGTGCCACACCCAAATTTTTTTTTCGAAATTCTACTTTCTATTGGTTATATCTACCATTATTCATTATTTACATTATTTCATAGAATACGGCCATAATACATTTTTATGGAATTGTCAAATTTGCCTCTTTATTACAGAAGTACAGAACTGCAGTCCGTATTATTCATGGAAAACCAACTCCAATTTTCGCCTGACGACAGGCTCAACCATCATGCAATTTCCGAATGTCTTAATGAATCACTTATACATATAACTAGAAATATATATATTATAAACCATTGATAGATATCTGTGCAATTCGGCAATGTAATAGACACTCGATGAATCCCAAAGGAAAATAAAATACAATTGAGTCGATTTTGACATGCAGAATTGCAAATTGATTGTGTTCCCCATTCATATGATTAGATAAAAAAAAACAAACAGAGAAGAAGATTAAGTTCATAAATACGGCTATATATATATATATGTATATAAGTTCTTAAGTTGTATATAATATGTTATATACATATATATATTATTTTCAACTTAACTCTCTATCTGTTAAGATATTCATTTTGATATCGACGTTCATTGCCAATTACTAAACCGGAAGTCGAGTTAACTATAAATATCTCGTACCAAAAGATGTGATATGTAATAGTTACGTATGTGTCAAATGTACAAGGAAACATTTTGGACATGCCAGTTCGTCTCCATGGCTTCATTATTAGATAAAAATAATATACATTACATATTTATAATATATATTCCCCGATACATATGTTTACCTGCAAATTCCAAAAGATACCCCTATTTTCTGAGAATTTCCTGTGAACTTAATCATGGCACGAGATAATAACGAAGTCTGGCGATTCGTCAATTTTTGGGGCACATTAATTATCTTATCGTGGAAGTGAACTAATCGCAATCAGTTCACATTTTAACGGGCTAAAAACGACATCAGTTGCACCTTAACCGTGAAACTATAAGGATCGGTTTAATAATTTGATGTTCAGTTATAATTGTTCGGTGGTTGTTATACTAGTTGCAGATTTATAAATGTGATTCATATACAAAAACGGGACTTCCTTATGGCTGAAAATATTGATTGGAAAGACTTGGAATTGAAAAGACCCGTACGTATCTGCATAACAAGTTATTATAACAATAATTCCCCTGACATTTTATTAGAATACATACGTATATTTCAGAGAATCGGATTCGGAACATATAGCGATGTATTCATGGCGATTTGGAATACTAAAAATGAAAAGAAAATTAAAATTGCAGTCAAAAGGTTCAGAGATATCGTTAAAGATGATAACATCGATAAAGAAATTAACAACCTATCGACCATTAGCCACGAGCATATCATTAAAATATTTGGAATCAGTGAAGATATCGAATTAAGAACTCATATTCTTATGGAGTATGCTGACTGCGGCTCTCTAAGTGTATATCTGCATAAAAATAAATTGGAAAGGTCGCGGTCTTATCACTATTCACATTCACTCAAATTGCTGAATCAATGTGCCAAGGTGGGACTCCCAATATCTAATCAAATAATATATGTACAGACATATACATATAACTGGAAAAACTTTCATTATTTTTCTAAAATGTAGGCTATGGCATTCTTGCACGAGAGAAATCCAAAAATATTGCATCGTGATTTGAAAACACACAATCTACTACTTTTCAATGATTACCAGATATTGAAGGTCGGCGATTTTGGTACTGTTACTCAAATGGCCTCACAGCTGACCAAGGAGGTCGGAACCGCTCCTTACATGGCGCCTGAAGTAAGAAAACCCCCAAGGCATCATAAACCCTCTTAAGCACAAACACTTTGAAATAGTCAAGTGAAATTCTACAGGAGATATTTTTTAAAATCCTCAAAAATTTTTAGATTTGCAACAACAAGCCATATACCGAAAAGTGTGATGTATATAGCTTTGGTATTGTAGTCTGGGAGGTGATGTCCGTCCAAAAACCTTTCTCTCATCTGAAAAATGTGAATGACTTGGCCATAATGATGGCATCTACAAATGGTATGATAAATTCAACCAAATTCAATTAATCCAATATTTTCAAATAAATGTGTATATCTTTTATATCCAGGTGATCGTCCTCCATTAAGTGCAATTGATGCTTACGATAATTCCGATTTCCTAAAAAAAATAATAGAAAATTGCTGGGACTCTAATCCAAGTAAGCGACCATCCATGAAACACTTGGAGGTGTCCTTAAAAAGCGATTCTAAAGAATTACAAGTGGTTAATGTCAACATTTTAAAACCCGAGATTCCAGGAAATGGACTACCCCTACCCTCGATGTCTGACCCAACACGTAATTGATACAATGAATGTAAAATATAATTGGAATATGTGATTTGAGTGCACAGAAGACAATTATATGAGCGTTTAGGACATTATTATACTAATAAATTCATTATGGTTTCAAAATCTTTCAGTATGGTACCATGGAGAATTGATTTTCAAGGAAGCAGAAGACCGACTTACTGAACGAGGACAGTTTCTGGGTAAGTATAATAAGTATAATTCATTTTTATTATTAATAATAATTTCGATAACATTGAAACAGTTTGGAAAAATAAAGATGTGGCCGATGTTTATGTTTTCAGTTATTTGGAAATCATTCACCATCACATTGAGTAAGTTCTGACGGTTAATTTCAAATCCTTTAATCTTATCTTTAATATTATCTATATTCATAATAGAATTCGATCATACTATGGCGACCTTTATGCCGAGGGCAAACAATTTTCAACACTTAGTTCGTTTGTTAACTTTTTTACATCTTATTTGAATATTAAAGGATATTTAGTCGCTCCAGTGCCTCATCACAGTGTCTTAGCCTCCAGTTCTGAGAATATTCTGGCTATTGCATTGCTTTCTCATTTAAATCTAGACGAATTTTCTGATGAGCTCAGTTTTTCAAAAGGAGATATTTTCATAGTTCACAATGAGCTGGGCGATGATTGGTTATGGGTTACGGCACACCGCTCCAGGGAGCAGGGAATGATATTCCGCAGGATGATTCAAATTGTAGATAAGCACATCGATCCAAATATCATGTTTCCATGGTTCTTTCCTAACTGCACATTTCATGAGTCTGAGCAAAAACTTCGATTAGGTAAGTGCGAAAATACAGAAATCATATTATGTACATGTTAGTTCGATTCTAAGGATTAGTTTTCTTTTGCAGGTGGCCCCAATAGTTTTCTTGTGAGGCAAAGTGAAGTTTCCCAAGGAGATTATTTCCTGTGTATCAATATTGATAAAAAACCCCTACAAATACTCATCGAGAAGAATGAATGGCAGTTAAGGATTAGAGACCAAATGTTTAATACTTTGGAAGACATAATCAGTACCTACCAAGAAAATCCTATAGTTGGTGATCAATTCTTGACGAATGCAATAATAAATCCGGACGATGTGAATTATGCTGACAGATTTATTGATAGCTCCACGGAGAGTACATATCAGGAGATCCACACTTCGCTCAGCAGTTGCCGATTGATTTTTCAAGAGAAATCTAAGAAATCTCAGCTGCATGAAGATGGTTTAAGTATGAAACTAGACTATATGGATTATTGGACCGAGCGATATGGAAGGATAATTCAGCATAATGATCAGAAGTCATTTTGCGTCTATTATGATCTTAATCAAATCAAGCCAACTGTATTAGTTCCATTGTCAAAGATACGCCTTTACGAATGTCATGAATCAATATGGGCGAAGGATAATTGTTTCGCTTTAAAAGGAGAAAGCCTTTTTGAGAGTAATTTAATTGCGTATTTTCACATACCTGGTAGAATGCGGTATGACAGATGGATTAGGCAACTGAAACCAACAATCAAAAATGGCATATTAACCATTAAAAACGATAGTTACCTCAAGATACTCATCCTCAATGGATCAAAGTTGCCTGAACACCTGCCAGTGTATTGTATCATATCACTTGACGGTGTGAAAGTCGCCAAGACAAAAATTAAGCAAGGTCCCAGTTGTGTTTGGAATGAGCTGATCAAGTTCGAGTGAGTATACAATTTATTTATAATAAATCTATTTTAATTTGACTTTTGTAGCAATATTCATGAGCACCTTACTTCTCTAACAATAACAACTATGTTATCATTAAAAGAGACTGCATTTGAAATAAATCTATTGAACACTGGCTTTTCCTCGTATCAGAATGAGACTCACACAATTGGGAAGGAATCTGTTATTAGTTTTCAAATACAACACAATCTAAAATTCATAAAAAAAAATTAAATAAAATTAAAATTAATAAAATTAATTTATTAATTAAAAGATTTAATAAAATATATAAAAATGAAAAATAAATAACAAGCTGGAGATATGATTATAAAACAAAGTTAATAACAAAAGTACAAAATGTATTATTACAAATTAAATTGTTATTCATTAACTATATGAAATATTAAAAGAAAAATTCTCAAATTAGTACACTCTTAAACAAGTTGATGTAAATATGTTATCAAAGTTGTTCACCAATAACTACTACCAACCTGCCACTTATTTAAAAAATTAAGAAATGATCAACAAATTTATAAAATAAATTATTTAAAAAATTGAATTTAAACGATAAAATATACAAAATGTATTATTACCATTAAAATTGATATGTATTACCATTAAAATTGATATGTATTAACTATATAAGAATCAAAAATTAAAAATTTTCAAATTAAAATATTTGAATAGTAGACTGTTAATATTTTATTCCACAAAAATACAAAATGTATTATTTTAAAAATTAAATTGAAAAATATTGAAATTAACAACAAAAATACAAAATGTATTATTACAAATAAAATTGTTATATATTAACTATATAAGAGTTTAAAATGAAAATTCTCAAATAAAAATATTTGAATAGGAGACTGTTAAACAAGCTGATGTAAATACATACATATGTTATCGAAGTTTGCCACCGATAACTTCTATCGACCTTCCACTTATCCAACTCATGTTGAATGCGGAGATTCGACGAAAGCTCATACTTTGTTAAGAAAATATTGCAGTTGCAATATAGTTTATTTAAATTTCGGTATTTGGAAATCTATGTGATATTGCAATATTGTAAATAAAAGACAAACGAATTGCGTCACGCGTCACTTAGGCCATTATCGGCTACTTAAATCTTCGGCCTCTTTATGTTTTACAAGCTTTGGTCCCTTTATTAGATACGCATAATTGCCGTTTTACAGGCGCCGCATATTGCCGAGAATTTGGGAGGGTTGACAACCAGAATTTCAATAAGCAGGGCGCTTCATAAAAAGTGGCGACTTGTGACTTACGATTTGCTGTTGTTTTTCGTGCTGGATAACTGAATATTTTATTATTAGAAAGCAAACACGTGTTCACGGCTCAAACTCGGGCTCATCTCCTGTAATCGTAAGTGGTGGCGTCTGTCGGGGCAAAAACAAATTAAGTCACCCTTTTATTACGCTATTTAATTTTAACGTAATATTGTCAACGTTCTTGATAAATTGTCGACCCGCTCAACCGTCCACCCCGTGCCGTGCCCGCATCTCTTCCAACAGCATGCAACTATGGATGCATGTTTGATCCGTAATTTGTGCCACTTGACAATGGACAATGATGCGAACGAGAAGGATGATGACTGACGATGAGCTTAGCCTTAACCAAAACCTAAACATTAGGGTGGTTTATTTTGACTATAAGTTTTGACAATACCAAATGCGATTATGCCGTGAAGTAAGCCGGATCTCAATAGTCCCTCCTTGGGACACGCAGACCGCGCTAAATACGATTGTGCAGGTGCAGCTCCTGGGCGCAACTAATTAAGCGAAACTCGACATTATTCAGCTCTGATTTATTATACAGGACTATTTGACAATATTAGTTTAATTTTTATAAGCAGTATGACTCTAAGAAAATACGTTATTCAGGGTCAAGTACAAAGATCTTAATTTTCAAGAAAATATTCAAAATGTTTACTAATAAGTTAATCAAACTAATTACCAGAGTTACTAGACAAATGCTAACATCCAGCCCCAAGTTCAAAATACCATTGTCACTTAGTAGCCATGAATTCCGGAAATACACAACCTCTCATCCCCCGAATCCTGTTCTACTCCATCCGCAACCGAAAATCCTTGCCTGACTCTAAGTATGTTGTTAACAACGAAAGGGGTTGCTCTTGCTCCTGCTGCCTGTTGCCTGCTGTCGTTATCACGTCTACATTGGAATTTATGGGTAACTTTTGTGACATGGACATGTTAATTGCCCCGTTAGGTTGCCAGGCTTAGACTTGTTTTACAAAGTTCTTAAAAATCTGCGTGCGTTTTGTTTTGTTTCGCTTCGTTTCGTTTCGTATTTGTTTGCCTTTTAATTAAATGTCGTTGTCACAATCTCTGACCAATAACAGAGTCCTGGCGGGGACCTGAAGAGCGGCAGGTGAGTGACCATTGGCCAGTGCTAACTAACCACACACAAAAACACAGAGAGTGGACACTGACACAGACCAGCACATTTTAAGCTCTCTAAATTGGATAAAGTGCTTGGCGCTTTGACTGCTGTCTTGGTTACTCCTGCAACGACAATGGCATGAGACGCACAGGACAATCGGATAAACTTTGCTTACTTTTTTTTTACATTGTTTTTTTGGCCAACAGTAGTTAATATTATTTTAGATTACTTCTATAAATATAACAAACACAATAGTTAAAAATTCGAGAAAAAAATCAAGTGTTTGTATATTAATTAATAGCTGTGTTAATTAAAGTGTATTTAATTAATTATTTAATTCGTTAATCTATCAGTTTGCAGTAGTGAAAAGCATATCGGTGATACCATCTTTGAGGTGCCACAGAAGTCGGTGTACATTTAAATGGCACTCAATAACCTCCCCATGGATGCAATCGTCAAGACGTCTTAGAGAAACTGGAGAGGATCATAGAATTCAAATCGAATCAGCGCAATCAGCACAATTCCCGTAAGATTATCCATCGCTTCGTATCTTAGCGATTTATCTAAGACTACCCGCCATTGTTGAGCTCAAGGGTCTGAGGCTATTTTATCTGTTCAGAAGTCATTGGAACGAAATGTAAGCATGTAGTATATTCATAATGCAGTAGAAGCAACTCTGATTTCTACAGTGGGTAATAATACAATATTTCTACAATTTTAGAAGTATGCATACAACATGAATCAAGTGTCGAAAAAGTTATAAAATGAAGAACCCACGACTTTGGAGTCCAGGAATTGATCCAAATTTTCAAATCTTAACATAATTCTAATATACCTATAACTATAAATTTAATGGTATTAGATCCCCTGAGCAAATGCCCCAAAATTGCAGGGTGCGTAAATGAAACCAATATTTAATTTTCTTAACATCAAGTTTCATATTAAATATTTATGATAAGTGGCTTACATTAAATAAATCATTAAGATTTTGTAGTTAATAATTTTAAAATATAGTTGTATTCTTGCTCGAGGGTATTTATAGTTTCAAGTTACACTATCCTTATCGTTTGTACTCTGATTATTGACCAAGTTTCCATAGTATGCTGTTATGGCCACCAAACGTGTGTCCAAATAGTTATGCTCCACTTCACATTGCTGGCCAACTTGAGACAGTGCAATTAATTGCTTAATGTTGGAATTGCGAGGCAGAAAAAAGGATACGTTATCGGAGAGTTTCCTGGCATACTGCATCAATTGTGTTGCCCCGAGCGGCAGGAGATTCTCTTCAATATCGAATGAGCTCTGCTTTTGATACTTGGGTCCACCCCAAGGAGGACTGAGGAATATGGCGTTGGGACGCAAACGTGTGCTGCGGGCGAAATGCAGAAAGTCGGCATGGACGAACTCTATTTTGTGGGATACTCCATAAATGGCGGCATTATGTTTGGCCATGGCCAATTTATTTGCATCAATGTCAATGGCAATGACACGGTCACAGGTCATGGCGAGTTGTATGGCATTGCCACCGCAACCGCAAAAGGCATCCACGACGATACTACTGGCTAGGCGACGGGCGGTCTGCTTGGCAATCTTCTCGGGCGTCACGGAGAACCAACTCTCCCGGTCTAGCTGGATGCCGTGATCAAAGCGTGAAAAGAGTGAGAATCTCTTGAACCAATACTTCATCATAGTGTTGTCATTCTGCATAAAGTCTGGAGCTTTCGACTTTTTTTGCCGTTTCTTATTCTTAGAAATTCGCTTTTGCACAGAGTGCAGTGCCTCATCATGATCTTTGGCCATGTCCTGCTCGCTTTCGGTTTCACTAACAGATCTAGGAGATCGTCTCCAAAATTTTCCTTGCCCACCAAACGAAGTTGGTAAGCCAAGCTGCTTTAACTCCTCTTCCTCGTCAATCAGATCGTTCTTCTGTTCCTTGCTCTCCTTACGCTTATTATTGATGTTATCCTGCGAACTCTCACAGTCACTAGATTCCTGCTCTAATTCTAAATTGGCCAGATCCTGCTCCACATAGTATATTCCATACTTATTGCCTATTAGTCCGTTATAGAGATGCGTCACATAGTTCTCAAAAGCGCTGCTAAATATATGATAGAAGTCTTCACTTTGGCTTTTAGCGTGCTCCTGCCACAGATCCTCCCACTCTGTGCGCTCTTCAGATGTAGTCGAGTCAATATTTTGTTTATATTCTGGATAATAATTGTGCCAGTTTAATTCTAGAAGATCATGCCCTTCACGTTGCCAAAACTCCTCCCAAGCAGCATTCTTAGTCGAATCCTTCCACTGGGAATCCGAAAGTTGCTGAGGCAAACGGTCCGCTGAGTGCTCAAATAGCTGCGTAAATATATAAAATTGAGGATTGCTGCGAGATGTGCTTATGTAGTTCATGACCCTAGGTATCCGTGTTGTTTGGCCTGCACAGCACTCGAATCTCTAGTCGCCGTTGTATGAGTTCATCAGCTCTATCAATGCGTTGCGTATGCCACACATTAAGTGCTGGCTTATAAATTCTGTGAACTTCCTCCAAATATTTTATTTGCTCGACTTTGTTGAGCAGCAATATGTGCTGATGTAGCCCTCGAATTGTTAGGGGTGCACTGTTACGCTTTTCAATGTTACAGAGCACAATCTCACCACGTGCAATACAATAGTGTCCATGGGCTAAATTCTGATGTCCAATGCTCTCGTAGTGGAAATTTAGCAAAAGCAGAGATAATGTCCCGGTAGGTAGCTTGTAATCGCTGTAGAATTAAATTAAATTATCAGTTTTTCTATTCATGGATATACATTTTTTTACATTTACCTCTTTAGATGTGGAACTGCGACGTTTTCCAATTTAAAGTAATCTGGAACAGCGCATAAACGGCCAATTATGGCGCATTTACCATAGTGTAGTTGCCTGTAATCGGGTTCCAATACCAGCTCTTCGACGAGTAGATGTTTGAAGAAATCGCAATATTTTGGCAATTGTTCGGCTAAATCATTTACTGTGCTGAGTTCACTATCACTGCGGCTCATTACTTTTTACAATAAAACTAAAATAAACGATTAAATTAAATGTGCGCCTGAGAAAGCAATACCATGCCGCACAGCTGATGGTATAAAAGTGTTGAACAACGAGAAGCAACACTGAAATTAGCACACACTTTAATCTTACACTGTTGCTTTGATGTGCAATCGTTATCGACAAGCAAAACAAATTTTCTGCCTACGATTCTTGAAAAGCGGCATAAGAATATAAAACATATTTCGTAGTCGTTAATTTAAAAGCCAATTTATTTATTACTATCTCAAATAAGTTAATCATAAAATAAACTTATCATGTCATTTATGAATCCAGTGGATATGGTGGATGAGGATGCCGCCGACTTGCAGTTTCCCAAAGGTAACAACAATACCAACAGCTAACCATACATGTGCAATTTACAAGTGAAATAAACAAATGTAATATAAAATTTTGAACTCAAGAGTGGTATCACAAATTGCCACATTTTTACCATAACGAATGAAACTATTTACAGTGAAATTGACAGATGAACAGAATGGTCCCCAAAGTACAATAACAAAATGTGTGAGTGTCCAGACAGATTCCCACACAAGATGCTCAACAATATTCTATAATCAGTCTGCATTCCACAATCAAATCGAGAGAACATTTGCGGACAATAGTAACAATACTCTAAGCTCAAAAGACAGTTTGGAAGCCAAGTGTGCCACGTGTCATTGTGTGGTAGCGGAACCCTTTATTAAGTGTGCCGAGTGCCTGAATGTCTTGCTATGCCTAAAATGTTTCTCCAGAGGTCGTCAGATTGGTGCCCATCGGAACTATCATGCTTATGTCATAATGCAAGACGACGTCCAGGTCTTTGCGAACGAGTCCGGGTGGACGATACGAGATGAGCGGACATTACTGCATGCCCTCCGTACCCAAGGCTATGGGAACTGGGACGCCATCTCGAATGCGTTGGGCCAGCGTCATTCAGCCACTGAGGTGCAAAGGCACTACAAGGATTGTTATTTTGGCGGCATCTTCGAGCGATTGGTTGGACTGCAGCATGACCATTATAGCTACATGCCAGAACGTATGCCATATGTATTCAAGATGAGATCTCTAGAGCCTCCGCGACACGATGATATTTCTTCCGTGCAGTTCAAGATCAATGCTGGGTATCGCTGTGCACGCGGCGACTTTGATACACCTTATGATGCATCCGCTGAAGAATTTCTAGCCTTTATGATCGACCACCCACCAACTGGCGACGATGAGCATGAACATGAAATGGAAGAAGACATGGAACTATCTGAAGAACTACAGTGTGCACTTGTTCGTGCCTACAACAATCGCTTGAGGTGAGTACTCCCAATTTACGGGTTCTTGATAGTAATACATCTAAGATTGTAAAAAAATATAAAAATAATATAGGTGTAATTTTTAAAAAAATATAAATGGATTTTGATAAATATTTCAAAGAACAGGAAAAGAGAATTAGGGGAAATGAGTTTACTACTTTATGAATTATTTAATTAAAATATTGATAATATAATATATATTTAATACATAAGCTTATTAGTTATAATGAATGCGACACATCTTGGGCTTATCTGATTATATTTTTTTAAAATTTATATATATTTATTTCTTATGTTACTAAAACATATTTAGAGAACGTCACCGGCGATATAAGATTATGCGGGAGCACGGCCTCATCATGCCAAATCGGACAGTCAGCTGGATAACCAAGTATTTCAGTGCCTTCCGGAGTGATGCAATCTGTATGCGATTTCTAACTCTGATGCAGCTGTGCCAGCCCATTCACTTCGATATGTTAGTGGAGTCAATGCGATATTATCGCCAGCTACAGAACCGTATCCATTGGTTGTTTGATCTCAGGCAGAATGGTGTCCGCACTCTTTATGGCGGATCGCTCTATAATCGTTTAAACAAGCAACGACATCTCACACAGCGGGAGTACGTCAGGAAGAGGCAGAATGATGCTCATGACTGGCAACAGTTGGTGCATCATTTCGAATATAAGAATCAGAATCAAGATCAACTACCGCAGGGTATCAGCTCCCGATTGTATATGATGTGCCCGCGACGCAAGGCCGGTCCCATGGATATATCTGGTACCCAAAGCGCCATCCACTTGGTATCAAAGACCTAACATAAATATTTTTTTCAGATTTACCAGACTACAGCAAACTGGATGCTGGAGAGCGCACTCTTTGTAGTGTATCTCGCCTGATACCCCAAGCATATCTGGAATATAAAAACATTCTCATTGCTGAGAACACCAAAATGGGACACCTGCGACTTGGGGATGCCCGACGCCTCATTAAAATCGATGTGAACAAAACTCGACAGATATACGATTTTTTAGTCGAAAACGGTCACATTCGACCCCATTCTCTAACTTGAGTTGTATTTCACTTGTAAATTGCATATATCTTATAATATTTATTAAAATTTATATAATTATAATACAATTAAAATTATCTTAATAATACGTATTTGGCGATTATTTTTACAGAATTTGAAAATGCCGAAACGCTGCTGATATCTGAGGTTCATATGCTTCTCGATCACCGTAAACGCCAAAACGAATCTGCCGACGAGGAGCAGGAGTTCTCAGAGGTCTTTATGAAAACCTACGCCTACACAGACAGTTTCCGCAAGTTCAAAAATAAGGAGACTATTATGTCTGTGCGGAGGTAAGACAATCAATTATAATTAAATGATGAAGAATTTTAGAAGGTGATTATCAATTTCAGTTTACTGATGCAAAAGAAACTACACAAGTTTGAATTAGCCGCACTGGGAAACCTATGTCCAGAAGCTCCAGAGGAAGCCAAGGCACTAATTCCATCTCTCGAGGGTCGATTTGAGGACGAAGAGTTGCGCCAAATACTAGATGACATCGGAACAAAGCGGAGTTTACAATATTAAATTACCAGAAATTGATACAAAATTCACAAATACTTTTAATTCTAAACTAGATGTTAAAATAAACATGAAATGGACTTCACTTGTAAAATATATTTCCATTTGAAAATGATTTCATCGATTATCAACTCACTGGTTATCGATATCTAAGGCTTGGCATATCGATATGTGAACCGGCGAACTGATTCGTATAATTAGTTCCTAAATGAACTCAAAAATAAACGATTAAAATAGAACAGAGCGGAAGAAGTAAAAACAAAAAGATTTGTAAATATACTTCTAAGATGAACAAGGACAACTCCAGTATGCAAATGCATCCAGAGCTAGCGCTGCGGCTCCTCGTAGATGGTGCCGTACTGGTCATTGCAGGTGTTCCTGTCGGCACCGAATTCGGCATTGACTTGTGTGCCTACACCGTAGGCCCTGATTTCCGAGGAGTCAAAATGATTCCGCCCGGAGTTCATTACGTTTGGTGCGCCTCTCGTGGTCCCTATGGAGATGCTGCACCACGTGTTGGTTTCGTACATTATTTTCATGCAAATGAGATTCTGGTGCGGGAATGGGATCATGAGCTGGAAGAGCTGCGCCCCAGGCAGACAGCAGAGCCAGAGATTGAGCGGGAGCGCATCCGCAAGAATTTGGCACAACTGGAACGTGTCTTAGCTCCATATGACTATCGGTACGTATGTCAGTGGAAAAATCTGACGGGTAGTGTTACCGAAGCATGCGTAGATCGCTGCCGTCCCGCACTTGGAACCATTCGGACCAACATCGAACTGCAGTCCTGCACAGATGCCGACAGACCTCGTGGTAATGCTACCAGTCTGGGCACCAAGCGCCCAGCAGCTGCCCTATTGCTACTTGATGAAAGTGAGTTACTGCCGAATCTAAAGCCAGTCGAGGGCACAGCACCTCGCTTCAGTACAGTCCCTGCGCGTGTGCCTCAGGATGCTCCTCCTGCCGAGATATCGCGTCACGCCATAGACTGCATTGCAGCCATTGATAGGCTGCTTGAAGGGTTTCTGGATGACCCTAATGGGCTGATTGAGGAGCTACAATTGGCATTCTCCTTCTTCTTAGTTGGATACTCAGTGGAATCTTTGGATCACTGGCGCAAGCTCCTGGCGTTATTGGCCCACTCTGAATCGGCGATCAGCAAACATAAACTGATCTACATGAAGTATAGTGAAGTGCTCGCCCATCAGCTGCCACATCTGCCGGAGGAGCTTATGATCCCCAACCAAAACAATTTGGTCTACAAGGATGTCCGTGAGCTGCTGGTCAATCTGAGTGCAGGAGGTCTAATGGTTAGCGCAGAGCGTCTCATGAAACAATTGGCAAAGCAGCTCGGTTGGCACTTTGACGGTCTACTCGATGAGGATCCCGATGAGCAGCCCGTCATCATAGAGACATGATTGCAACTGGGTGAAGCTTGGAATAAAACCAATTACTATAATCTGTAATCGTTATCTATTGAAGTATATGTTGTGATCACGGTAATGACAATCTCAATCTTAGCGTAGCGAATGCTGGGTCCGCAAATAATTCCAGAGATCCCGCGCAGTGCGTATGCTGACCATGAACTGGCACAGTTTCGTCTCAATCAAGCAGAGTATAATAAACTTGGCACGTTTATCCTTCAGCAGCTGCAGTGGAAGTGAGAAAGTGGGGAAGTGAACACCAATATTAAATGGAAGTCCATTGAGGTCTTACCTCATCGTTGTTTTCGGGTCCATTCTCCACAACGCTCCACAGATCCTCCGACTCCAGATACGCACGCACCGTCATCGACCATGCCTTATAATTGTCCAATCCTTTGAGCTTCTCAATTTGCAACTGCAGCGCCATATCTCTAGTCAGCCCGATGTCGTTTCCAGCTCAGCGACGTTTTACAAATAAATCGTTAGCCATTTTCTGCATTCTCCTTAGCCGTCGACCTGCCACAGACCCACAGACAACCCCGATACGTCTACGCTCCAAGTCTGCCAAATTACGTAGATTCTCAAATATAGATATGTGCGACATATTTCATGGGGGGATGGCCACTGCACCCAAACCGAGCCCCGAACAATGGCCACTAGACCTAGTTCTGCTCTGTTCTATTCTGTTGCCGCAATGCATTCTTTGGGTATATTCAATGTCAATGTCTTTGGCATTGAGCTGAGTGAATTGACTGAATGCAGACACTTTGTTATGGAGGCATCTCTGGATCGAGTATGCGACGAGTCGATGCTCTTTCTTTCAGCATACAATATTCTAAAATCTTAGTTTTTATTTGAGATTAAGTCTTTCTTAATTTTAGATTTTTTAAAATCCTTTTCATGTAACAATTTTCAAATGAATACTCCAAATTCCAATTAAATTACAATAAACACATATCTCATACTTTTCCACAATTATTGAAATTACAAAATAGTTTCGATTATTATTTATGAAAATTAAATTAAATTGAAATATAAAAATCACGAAAAACAACGTCTATAAAATGTGATTCCTCTAGATTTAAGTTCTATGAAAATTTAGAATTCCTTTCAAATTAATTAATTAGATGGCCATAGCCAGAAAGCCAAGAAATGTAATTTAATTTTGTTTTTATAATATTTATTAAAGTTTTTCTGATAAAATAATAAAAATAGAAAACTATAGAACTATACTTTTTGCTTTAAATTATTTTGTCATTTGTATGCACACATATAGTTGTATAATTATTTAAATCAATCAATCAATCCAATAATTAAATTTTAAAATTTGAGCTACGATATTTCTGTACTTTTTGTTTATAAAAAGAAATTTCACTTACACTATTACATATAAATATATGTATATATTAAATGCTTCAAAAAATGTAGAAGCCCTGCTTGTATACTACAAAATTATTATATAAATTATGAGTGAATATATTTTTTTTTAAGAATTATATATGTTTTCTCAATTTTGAAGCTCTTCATTTTAAAGGAAGTTTATGTTAAATTTTAAATAGAAAACGAGTTCGAAATTGTTGTAGTCTGTTTAATTGTGAACTTTTCAATTATTTATCAGATATGTAAATAGATCAATATCAACACAATTAGACTTAAATACTTAATGACTTCAATGATATAAATATTGATATTTAGTATAAATAAATATGTAGGCATTGTGTGGATCAAATAGTTATAGTAAATCAACTTGCGATGACTAGAAATCCAATCAAGTGTATACTTCTAATTTGTATACTTCAACTGGCCGAGGCTGAGGCTGACAAGGTGGGTAATCAACCCATAATTAAATTCGCCTGAAATATTTCCAGATAAATGTAAAAAATCCTCACAGGAAATCATTTTTAAGAAAATATCATGCCCATCGCATAACGTCATGATTTCAAATGTGGAATGTTACCTAGAGTCTAACAGTTCTCTGGCAATTGATGTGACAACGGGCAACAATGGGGTCAATAGTTTGGTTGGAATCTCCAGGTTGCATCTGTTCATCTATGGCAAACATAATGTGATGCGATTGAATGGGCTACGCCTGGACATATGCAAAATGCTGAGCAGCCGTCAAAAGACTTCCATTCTCACATTTCTCTATAAGGGGATTTCTCAGACGGAGAACAATTTGCCCAAGCAGTGTCCCTTCAAGCGGGTAAGCATCCGTCAATCATCCGTTCTCATCATTAATTGAACCAGCTTTTCATTTCAAACTTCAGAATACAACATATAAGTTGCATAAAATGATGTTTGATGCGAACTATTTACCAAATTATTTACCTGAATACAATTTCACATTCAGTGGGCATTTCTATTCGAATAATATCAACTTATTTGACGTTAACGTAAATGGCTCATTTTGTCAAATCAATCATGATTGTTCTGGATTTAAGCGGAAGACTAGTTAGTTAGTTATAATAAACTCTATTTGTGATTGATATTTGATTTTAAATAAATACAAAATTTTTACTTTTTTTTTCTGTTCATCTATGCAGTTGAAAGCAGAATGCTACAAGCATCAAACATTAACATCTGCTGAATAATGTTAATTACTCTGTTAACATAAGATAAGCATAAGCTAGCATAAGTGAGAGTGAATTCTGCTAGTTCTGTTATCTTCAGCGCTATCTCCCTCTCTTTCTGTACCCTACCACTACAGCTGTTATAATAACAGCAACAGTGTTATTACACATTGTTAAGAAGCGATAGAGGAGAGGATCGGACGCAAAATAAGGACATTTTCGTAGCAAATATATTGAAGCGTTTTAATACTTTGACAATAGCGAAATTGTAAGAGGTGTCTTTAAAATAAAAGAACTCCTCAAAACACAATCTCTTGGTGATTGGTTATACACCTATATAATAGATGATCAATATATTGCTGTCAACATACACACTTATGTAAAATTCAAATTTAATTGAAAATGATCGTTAAGCTTTTTAAAATATAATGATTTGTATACCCTGTGATCTTTATAACATAATGTTTGGGAGAATATAATTTAACCCAATAAAATAAAAAAATTCCTTGTTGACAGAGGTAAAGAATAGAACTGAATATATTTTTTATTTACTTTCACAGATAAATTTAACAATACAAAAATTAATATAAATATTTTGCAGAGTCTGGTATATACTTTTGGATTAATCTAAGAGTTCTCTAAAGTAATGTCTTTGCCTCCATTTTACTTTTGAAGTCGTCGGGTAGCACGTCTAATGACCCGTCCTCCGTCAGGAGTGCTCGGCGGAGCGAAGACATTGCCGCTATTGACTGATGGAGCGGCTGGCGATGCTGATGTTGCTCCAAAGCTGAATGCACCCGCAGATGGAGCCGCTGCTGAGGTGACCGAGGTGCTGCCAAAGATATTAGTATTGGGCGCTGGACTAGCACTTGATCCAAATGCAAATGGTTTGGCTGTGTTGCTGCTCTGCGGAGGCGACTGAATACCACCAAACGCAAACGAGGCGTTCGTATTTGTGGATGCTGGTGCTGGCGTAGAGCTGCTCTTGTTGGCAGTAGAGAAGGAGAAGCCACCTTGCTTTGGTGATTGCTGTTGCTGTTGCTGTTGGGCGGCAGCCACAGCATTCGCAAAGATATTTCCACCTAAAGTTGACGGAGCAGGCGCTGCACCACCACCGAAGGCAAAGGGTTTGCTTGCAGTTGTGGTCGAAGCCGCCGCTGGCGTAGAAAATCCTCCAAAGGGCGTTGTGCTTGGTTTGGGTGCAGCCAAAGTTGCTGGTGCCGAGGAGCTGCTATTGCCACCAAAACTGAAGGTGGGCTTCACCAGACTCGCAGTTCCTGCTGGAGAGCCAAACAGGTTGGTGGATTCGCTCTTCTGTGCAACAGATGCAAAGGAGAAGCCACCAGCGGCAGGTGGTTGCTGCTGTTGCTGAGCCTGAGCTGCAGCTGGTGCAGGTGCTGCTGCTGCCGGCGTCGATGTGACAGCTGTGGCAGCAATGCCGCCAAATGTAAATGGCTTCGGTTGGGCAGCCGCAGTCGCATTGTTGTTGCTGTTAAACATAGGCGTGTGGCTGGGCGTGGCACTGAAGCTGAAACTGTTGCCCGTTGTGGCCGCTGCTGTTGCCGTTGTTGTTGCAGCAACAGGATTGTTGCTTGAGAAGCTGAAACTCTTCTCAGCTGCTGTTGTTGGTTTTGTGCCACCCCCAAAGCTGAATCCATTGCTGCTGACCGCAGTTGTTCCGGTTGGATTTGGTGGTTTTGCTGTGGCACCACCGCCACCAAAACTGAATATATTATTGCTGTTGTTGCTTGTAGTAGTCTTAGAGGCAACTCCGCCAAAATTAAATCCATTGTTGTTGCTACTGTTCAGCATAGAGGGAACTGTAGCTTTTGTGGCATCTGCACTAGCACCAAATATGTTGCTAGTGTTGTTGCTTTGGGGCAATGTAAATGGTGTTGCTGCAGCTGTTGGTTTCGATGCAGCCATTGCAAACAGATTGGCGTTGTTAACTGGAGCAGCAGCAGCAGCAGGAGTTGGAGTTGGAGTTGCAGTTGGTGCTGCTGCAGTTGCATTGAAGCTAAATGTTGGAGTTGCTTGACCGAATATAGGTGCAGATGCAGATACAGTTGTTGCTGCTGTGGAGTTGCTGCCTGCTGCTGTGCCAAAGGTGAATCCTTTGCTTGCTTGAGCGACGGTTGTTGCAGGCAATGTGGTTGCCGTTGCGGTAGCTGCAGCAGTGCTTGCTCCGACTAAACTCATATTAGGCTTAGCGTTAAAACTAAATGAAGGAGTGACCGGAGCAACAGTTGCTGGTGTTGTTGCTGCTACTGATGGTGTTCCGGAACTTCCAAATGCGAAGGGTGTGTTAGTGGTTACTGATGCTGCTGCTGTGACTGCTGCAACGGGTGCTTTCCCGAAACTAAACATAGGCGTAGGGGCAGCTGCTGCTGATGTTGTTGTCGATGTGGTTGCTGTTGCGGTGGCATTAGTTGATGCTGTTGTGGATGGTGAGAAGGCAAACATTGGTGCGTTTGCTGTCGCTGTTGCTGTTGAGCTAAACATTGATGATGTTGTTGCAGTGGCAGCAACTGTTGCTGTTGCTGTTGTCTTTTGCGTTGTAGTATTTCCAAAGCTAAAGTTACCCACAACTGCTGCTGTTGATGTTGCAGGGGCAAGAGTTGTCGTCAAGTTATTAGTTGTTGATTGTACTTGAATTGTGTTGCTTGGTGCAGTTGTTATCGGTGCTATGGAGGTTCTTATTGGCAGTGTGAAACTAGTTGATGTTGCTGCTGCTGTTGTTGCTGCTGTTGTTGATGTTGTTACTGTTACTGTTGCTGCTGCTGCTGTAGTTGTTGTCGTTGTTGTAGTTTTTGTTGTTGCTGCTCCGAATGAAATCAAAGGCACAACACTGCTTACTCCTGGGCTGGATTTGGCAGTTGCCTCGGCAGTTGTCTTCCCCAATCCAAAACTGATTGCGGGCGCAAGACTAGTGGCTGAAGGAGTTGAAGTAGTTGGACTTGTGGTCGTTGTGGTGGAAGATGCCGGTGCAGACAAGCTAGAGGTCATCGTGACTTTATTCGCATCAAGCTCATCGTTTGACTGTTGAGATTCCTGTTCACCCTGGTAGATTTCACCTCGTAAGCTGCTCAACATCACCGCCAACTTGGTCTTCTGTGTGCGCTCCAAGATCGGGTTCTTCATGCCATGCAGCGAATGACTTTGCTTGGGCTTCACAAATTGTATGCCCGCGTATTCGCCGTCATCCACATCGGGACTTTGCAAATCTGCAGGTTGTTGACGCTGCTCTTGTTGTTGTTGGTGCTGTGGTTTCGTAGCAGCATTGAACAGCGTTAACTTCGGCTTTGGAGCAATCTCCGTTCCTGTTGCTGTTGATGCAGTTATTCCAGCAGGAGATTGCAGAGGAGCAGAGACAGTGCGCTGAGCTGGCGTCGCTGGCAGCGGTGTTATGGGCATGCTCTGCGATTTCGTCAACGTATCCAATCGTAGATCACATTTGGACGGTTGTTGGCGTTGTATCTTGAGTGGAGAGTTCTCTGGAGAACTGTCATTACCAGCAGTTGTGCTAGACTGCAGATTAGCAAGTTGCAATTTCTCACGCATGTCGTAGAGCTTCCGTTTGCTGACGTGGAGTTTGCTGGAGCTGAGGGAACTGGCGATATCATTGTTGTAGCTACAGTTGCGACGTTTCGCCTGCTGCTCGGGTGATTGCTGTGGCGACAACGACATCCGCTCTGGCATATGCGGCTGTTGCAAGTATCCCTGTTGCCCGTGTTGAATGGGCATGGTGACTGGCGAAGGATGATGCATACGTAACGGCACCGCCACACTCAGTTCTCTCTGTCGTTTAACTCCTCCTGGTACCTGGCGCGTGGACATAGGCAGATGCTGTTGGAGCTGAAGCTGCTGCTGCTGCTGCTGCTGCTGGGGTTGATGATGATGATCCACAAAGTCAGTTTGCCGATGGCATATCTTTTTTGAGTTGTAATCATTACTCTGAGCAGAATCCTGTAAGCATTTGTTATTAACCAAACGGAAGCAATTGACACCTCCGCGTACGCCGTAACTTACGGTGTTGTTGATTCGCTTACGCGATATCTCCTTTAGCTCCTCCAGCACGCTGCGTGTGGGTTCACTGTCGTGCTGCAGCGACTGGGGATGCATTATGGGCCGATTCTCTCGGGATAGCTCCTCGCTGCATTTCTCCACGCCCAGCAGGGAATTGGACCGCATGAAATCGTTGAACGTGTTCCCGCAATAGAAACTATGTTCCGGCGGCGCTATGCGTGTGATCTTCATCGGTGTTTTGGATAGAGGGAAGGCGGTGATCTTCGACCGACGCGGTTGTGTTATAGATTTATACAAATTGTTGGCCGACATGCTCCGATGAAGTCCCGTCCCGCTTCCACTGGCACAGCCACTGCGTATACCATCCTCACAGTGCTTCGCAAAGCGGCTTGCCAACCCTTTACTATGCACATCTGCATAGGTTCTAAAAAAATGATAAAAAATTAATCACCAAGAAAAAATAATATATGCATTTAAATGAATTAACTTGGCATCCATCCGGCTGAGGTGAGACTTATTTGGGGTATGGGTGGCTTTGTGTCCTGCTGTTCCGTTGCTGAAACTAATATTCAAGCAAGTGCTAGACATGCTGCGCTGTTTGGGGCTTCTGTAATAAGCAAGTATTTCGTTAATATATCATATGTGAATAACGAAATATTAATTGACATTGCCGCTTACATGCTTGGGCGGCCAATCCGTGTAGAGTCAGCAATGGGATTATAGAGACGCGGCGAGTTCATGCTGAGACTAAAACGCTGATCCATGATTGTTTAATGATAACTTACAACTTAACTTATTTACAAGTGACTCTTTTATATATCAACTTCGAGTTATTATAAATTAGACAGCAACAAATAACAACTCAGAATAACAATTTTGTCACGAATTTGCGAAATTCCAAGCACACGCTGTACAAAACATGAGGGGTTGCCGCCTTCGCTATGACTATCGATAGTCAGCATTAAAATATTACGATAAAAATTAAATGCAACTATGTGAATATTGAAATTGCATGGTAACTCTGTGAATTTCCGTCCTCCATCTTTCTGCATTGGATTTTCACGATGGTGAGTTCGGCTGCTAAAGTTTTTAAAAGAATTAAACGGTTTTGTGCACAAAAATGTCGATTAACAACCAATTTTACATTAGCAATTTAACTCTTAATATGTGAGCTATGAAATTTGGAATGGTTACTCCCATAATTATGTTATAAACGTATCGTGCACGGCCACCAAACAAACATGATAGGACCATAACCTCGAAAAAGAGCGCTCGTCCAATAGTACCTTCATGTGCATTGGTGTATTATTATTGTTATAACTATTCTGCGAATATGATACATTTATTAAAAAGGTTTATTTTATTTTTGAACATGACAGCCGCCTAAGAAGGACGCAAAGTCGACGGCCAAGCAGCCGCAAAAGACACAAAAGAAGAAGGAGGGCTCCGGTGGCGGCAAAGCCAAGAAGAAGAAGTGGTCCAAAGGCAAAGTCAGGGATAAGTTGAACAATCAGGTTCTGTTCGACAAGGCCACCTACGAGAAATTGTACAAGGAAGTGCCAGCCTACAAGCTGATCACCCCCTCGGTTGTTTCTGAACGTTTGAAGATCCGTGGCTCCCTGGCCAAGCGTGCTCTGATTGAGCTGCGTGAGAAGGGTAAGCAAATCATAAATATGATTTCCAGCTTACAAAATAGTTACTGATAAATACATTCTACACATTTTAGGTCTGATCAAGCAGGTCGTGCAGCATCATTCCCAGGTCATCTACACACGTGCCACCAAGGGTGATGAGGCGTAAACTTATTTACAACGCATCTTCAGTGTCGCATTCATTTGCAGTACAATTACAAGTAAATTGTATGGAAAAAGTACTATGACTCTGCTAATGTGTAGTAGAATGTTTAATAAACTTGCTTTTTAATGTAAGGAACATCTGCCTATATTTCTTTTTTTGTGAATGTTTTGAAGTTTGGGTTTGTTTTGCATCGAACAGGTGATGGCACTATATCCATGTCGTGACACACCTATCGCGCAAGAACTGTTCATATTGTCACTATTAGTAGCAGCTTCTAACTCAACAATGTTACAAGAATTTAAATAAATTTGGAAACACTGTTATTTAAATATTTTGAAAAGTATGGCTTGGGTCTTAGCTAATGTTTAAATTTCATATTTATTTATTTATTTTCGCAAAAAATATATATAAGCGAAAAAGAAAACCATTAGACGATAGTTTTTGTGAATGGCAAACAAGTGACATGAGATGCAACCCTGTTTATGTTGGTGCTTCAATTAGTATGTTTACTGGGGTACGTTGACGTTTAGTTTATTGACAACACGGCAGATTGGTGTTCTGCTTGAGTCTTTTTTCCACTCAATTTTGAAAAATGAATTAAAATTTCAAGTGCTATAATAAAACAACAAGAAAAACATACAAGAACAATTGCAGTTGTGTATAACACAACTGTATAAATAAGCGCCAGCCTGCGCAACCTCACAACACGTAGCAGGAAACATTCGTTCTTACCGCCGACGGCCGACGCAGCTGAGAAAGAAGATATTCTTTAGATTTAGCGCAAATTCTGATCCAGCTGGAGCGCTGGCAAGAGAGAGAGAACGAGTGCGTGCTTAACACTAACGATAATACCACGTATGCAAACAAACTGATTAATTTGATAAAATAGTGTGTGATAACTGTGTATTTTGTTACATGACATGTATGCAGATAATCCTTGGCGAACATGATACCTTTAACGCACAAGGATCGCAGCAACTTTGGCTATCGGGTCAAGGAGAAACTAAACAGTTGGAAGCGTCTCATATTCTCGGACCGAAATTCCCGCAATTTGTTTTTATTCTTGTTATTAAATTTAAGTTTCGCCTTCGTTGAGCTTTTTTATGGCATATGGACAAACAGTTTAGGTAAATTCCAATCTCTCTATCTTATCCCGGCCATATAAAATCACTTTCGTTTTTATCTACAGGTCTCATCTCGGATGCGTTCCATATGTTTTTTGATTGCACGGGTCTTCTAGCTGGTCTAGCGGCCTCAGTGATCACCAAGTGGAAGGCCAACGATAAGTTCTCCTATGGCTATGTACGAGCTGAAGTACTGGCTGGATTTGTAAACAGTTTATTTTTGCTATTTATTGCCTTCTTTATACTGTCGGAGGGCGTGGAACGTCTGCTGGAGCCACCAGAAGTCAAGCACGAACGGCTTTTTGTGGTCTCTGTGCTGGGTCTACTGGTTAATCTGGTAGGTATTTATGCCTTCAATCACGGTGGCCATGGACATTCCCACGGCGGCGGTGGACATGGGCATTCGCATGGCGGTGATTCCAACCATGGACATGGACATGGACATTCCCATAGTCACAACGAAGTAAATCATCATAATCATCAGGCAATCACTTTGGACAATGGTAATAGACAGATATTTACACAAGTAAAAATAGATATTTTGATTGATAACGATCTCATTGATCATTTGTAGGTCACGGCCACTCACATAGTCATAGCAGTCATGGGCATTCCCATGATCTTTCCAGTGGCAGTAATTCGCAGATAATGCGCGGCGTCTTTCTCCACATCCTCGCTGACACTTTGGGCTCCGTTGGCGTCATCATTTCGGCCGTGCTAATGCAAATGTTTGGCTGGATGATAGCGGATCCCATATGCTCCATATTCATAGCGTTACTAATAGCTCTAAGCGTGCTCAGTTTAATTAAGGAATCCATACTAATCCTAATGCAGCGTCAGCCGACGGCACTGGACCGTTCCTTGCTGCAGTGCTATCAAAAGGTGACCGGGCTTGCCGGTGTCTACTCTGTGCAGGAGCCCCACTTCTGGACGCTCTGCTCAGACGTCTATGTGGGCGCCATTAAGCTGGAGGTCTCCAAAAATGTTGATCCCACATATGTTGTGACACATACGCGGATGATATTCGAGTCGATTGGCGTCAAACAGATCTACATTCAGCTTGACTACGTGTGATGATCATAAATATATATATATATATATATACATATATACTATCTGTATAGATGGAAGATTTATATATATATATTTATGTATATGATAAACTATGTATATTAAGAGCATTGAGCCGCGTGTTGTGTGAATGTATTTGTAGTGTGAAGATGATGATGATGATGATGATGATAAAAATGTGTGTTTTTTAATCAAAATTTTGGTTTAAGAAAAGAAATCGTCTGTAAAGTAGAGTTTAATTTTCTCAAATTTTGTTAATTTATTTTTGTACACCTTGTTGAGAGCGATTCATTCCACATAGTGCAACAATGCAGCTACTGCTGCTTATACTGAAATCCTAGTATAATAGTGTAATATAACAACATAAGTCGAGCATAGAATTTTCAATAATTTAGTCTTGAAAAGAACAAACCCGTCTGCACAAAAAAATGAACTAATCAAATTGACTGAATTGGCAAATCCATCAATTCACAGGGACTTCCATTTTGCTGCGAGTATGGAAATGCTACAGATTCAAGCATCAAAATTACGAACGAATTAAAATAAAATTGTTAAAAATCTTTTTTACACGTACATAAATATACACGTAGTTTTCATTACAAATTACATATGCTCTACAGATATCAACATTTATAAATATTCATATCCTTTATTTCTTAATTTCATCATGTTCAATTTTTAAGGCGCACATTTTAGCCAATGCACACTGTACATATCGGGGGCACACGCGATCTAACAGGTATGCACGTGCGCTGGCTTGAGTACGAACGTAAACCAAAATAGAATTGCCGATTAGCAGACAGACGACAAAGAAATTCACAGTTGAAGATAACATTGGCAGAAAACACATATGTACATGTGCGCACACACAAATTATCTGTTAAGTTTTGTATACGTGTTTGTATACCTATGCATATGTATGTATGCACATATGTAATATACATTTATTTCGTGAATTTATATATGTATGTATGTACATATATTGCACAGCAAAGCAGCCGCAGTGCAGCTAGTTAAGGTTATGTAGAATACACAGCAATTGAGAAACAAATGTGGGACAATTCAACTGCAGTAAATTCGCAAAAACCATATTGTGCGCATGACAACTTCAAATCACTGTCAAAGGTCAATAACTTCTAGCTTGTAGAAGCCCAAAACCAGACACAGGGCTGAGTCATTGACCAAAAAATATTTATACAGGGTCACACATCCATACGCATCTACCTCAATATGATTGTATGTACATGGGAGCAGCTGCAACTTCGCCGGCATTGTCTACCTGAATTTGGAGATACAAAATGAAGGAAATGCAATGAAGAAATAGACGAATTTTGTTTTGATTGTTGTATGTATGTATATGGTGTTTCCGTTTATTGTTACATAGAAATGTTAGAAATTGTATTCTGATGCGGTCATGCCAATATCAAAATCAAACGAAGTCATACAAATCAATACAATGTTATAAAAATATTAAATTATGTCGTTTCCAAAATAGTTTGTATTTAGCTACTCTGCGTGGATGTGCGGCTCCTCCAGGTGGCGCAGTTCTATTCACAATTACAATTTATCCACTCTCCGTACAGTCAAAAATATAGCTATAGTTCATTGATACATTGAAATTTAGACATTGTCTACGCAAAAACATAAAATTTGAAACTATTTTTTTTTTAAGAAATCGATATCAAGAAATTCATTTGGGATATATGTATATTAGGGTTCCGAGTATGAGTAAACGTTAATTCAGTTGCTATTGTGTATGAATATGACGCTGTTTTTGCCGCATATCACAATAGAACAAAAGTTTCGTGAAATTTAGCATTTCTCCTCAATGAGGCCGTGCTTGAAGAACATCAGAACTGGAGTGCTTTCCCCATTGATATCACGATATTCGCACATTGCAACCATGCCATCGCAATCCATGGACTCGCCTGTGAAGAACTGCAGATCCTTAAACCGTCCCAAAATGTCTTTCATTGCTTTGTTCATGTTGGTTTTGAACACATCGATCTGGTCGGGAGCGCTCTCCGAGAGCTTTTCCAGAACTTTCTTCATGTAATCCTTCAGATACAAAGTGAATGATTTTTTGTCTCCGAATGCGAAGCATTCCGACAGACGATGATTCAATACGACATCAACGCCACTTTCGACGTTACTATCAGTTCCCTCGTCGGCTTCTTCGGCGGATGGATTGAAACCTTCAATTTGAATATCTCCCTGAGTACGGGAGACCAGCTTTCCATATACTTCGTATATAACCTCGTCAACCAGTTTCATTTTGTATGTGTCGGCAAACATTTCATCGCCGGTTATCAGATCCTTGTAGATTTTCATGATGAGGCTTGTTGTTTTGAGTGATGTAGCTTAAATTCCTTGCAAGATTGCAATTAAAACCGCACCGAACCGGGACCACACTGCCACGCGCTAAAACAGCGAAAAGAAAAGGAACGAGCAAGAAAAAAAACATGGCGATGAGTGTTAATTAACAGTTTGCCAAACTGTTACTAACATTTGATATAAATGTTAGCACACATTCGCAATTCATTCATTCATTCATTCATTTCTTATAATAATTTGTTAACCAAATTTAAAAATAAACAACAATCAATTTTATATTAACATTGCATAACTGATTTAGTTTTTGGATTCCATACAAAATGAAGAAATCTTATAATTTAAATCGATAAGTATGTTATGTTTATCGAATAGAAATTTTTAATGACGTAATCTGGTCACATCATTTATTTAACAAATTTCTTGTTATTAATGGTTTTGTTGCTTAGGTCGGCACAATCACCTCAGACTCCATATCTTTGCCTGATAAAGCAGCGATTATATTTCTGGCCGTTATGCGGGACATTTCCTTGCGCGTCTCAATATCTGCGCTACCAATATGAGGCAAAATTACTACATTATTCAGCTTGAGCAAAGGATCGTCAAGCGGAATAGGCTCTGGAGTAGTCACATCCAGTCCAGCAGCTAGGATACGTTTGGAGAGTAGAGCATCGTACAAAGCATTTTGATCGACAACTCCTCCACGGGCAGTGTTGATAAAAATGCAGTTCGGCTTCATTTTGTTGAAAGCGGATGCATCAAATATCTCCTTAGTCTGTGGTGTTAGAGCACAGCAGACGATGATGAAGTCCGATGATTTGAGCATGTCATCGAAATCCACATGCACAGCATTGACCTTGGCAGCCTCTTCGGGCCTTGCCGTACGAGTCGTATAGGTTATCAGGCTTGGCTTAAATGGCACGATGCGGGCCGCGATCTCCTGTCCAATACGTCCAAAGCCCAGCAATCCCACACGGGAATTCTTGAGACCTTGGCCACACATCCACATGGGGGACCATGACTTCCAGCCGCCATTATAAACCTCTTTGTTGGCTTCGAACAGTCGCCGGTTTGTGGCCAGAAGCAGCGCCAACGTTAGCTCAGCGGTGGCATCAGTTAAAACGTCAGGAGTGTATCCAACTCGTATGCCACGTTTTCTACATTCCAGAACATCAATATGCTCGTAGCCGACGGAAATCGTTGACACGCACTTCAGCTGGTCTCCAGCGGCATCCAGAACATCTGCGTCTATTTTATCAGTCAGTGCACAAAACAAAGCATCCTTGCCCTTAATCTCACGAAGAAGCTCATCTCTCGGCACCGGCAGAGGCTTCGACCAAGTGGTCACCTGGCAACTATCGGAATAGAGTCAAAGTTAAATTTACAACACAGTTGGGACAAACTAAGTAGTCTACGTTTTACGAAGCAAGTCGAGTCCACTGGCATCAACATCTGGTCGAGTGACATAAACACTTGGCTGAGAAGAGCTCATCCTTGTTGTGTAAACCAGATAAGAAAGTCGTTTGGCATGCTGGATAATTCTGTGCCGCATTTTATAGTTGCGTAGCTTACACTCTGGTTCATTTAAATAGTCCTACCTACACATAAGAATATTTGAACACAACGTGCATTCATAAAATAGGGTTTCTCAAATATATTCATATTAATATTCATAGTCTGAACGGAGTAAGGTAAATAAATAAGGGTAATATTAACTATTTCGACTATCAAGTCGAAGTTATCATTATTAATATTTTGTGACAGTGAAGACATTTTGAATTGTATTTATACATATGTATTTTATCATAAGAGTGGCACGGTCACACTTGATTAACACGACCCTTACAGTTGTTTAACACTAACAGTTGACTCAAATGTATATGCTGCTGTGTACGAACAGTACCAATTGAGTTTAACATTAGCACAGCACATTCGGCGTCAATTGCAATTATTTATAATTTGTTGATATTATTAAGATGGACTGGTACATTGGCAACGAGTGGAGTGACAGTTCTCGGGGACTTCGCAAAAAAGTGGCGAGTTTACAGTTCCATAATGTGGATAAACCATTGCAAAACAGCGTAGTCTCATTCACTGTGACAAAATCATGCGACAACTTGGGAGACCGGCCAAGTAAATATCTAATTAAAACAGATCAAGAACCCATGCAAATGGAAATGGGCTCGGCTATAACACCCATTGATTACTATTTGGAGATATTACTACAACAGTTTCTTCCCGGTGAAACGTCCTCATGTGCCATCGATACAAAGACCGGTGACACTCTGCAATTCGAGCTAAAACTGGAGCGCATTATCAGTAACGATCAGGTGGAGAAACTAGATGCTGGCGATACTTATCGTTTGGCCTTGCGATATAAAGAGAACGGTGTTTCCATGTTCAAGGCATATCCAAAGTTCGCTTTTGACTACTTCACACGCGCCGCAAAGCTTCTGATCACATATAAACCGTTCGAGAACTTGACCAAGAAAGAAAACGGTATTGATGGCAGCGAATTGCAGACATTATTTGTGCAGATCCAAACGAACTTGGCCGCCTGCTTGTTGCAGGAGAAGCGGTATGAGCACGTCATCTTTCATACCGAATTCGTCGATGCCCAAGACAATCCAAGCGAGAAGAGTATTTACCGACGCGCTATGGCCTTTTACAATTTGAAGGAGTTCGAAAAGGCGCAGAAATTGATTGAGCGGGTGCCCAACTATGAGGAGAAGAAAGAGTTTACCAAATTGCGTGATAATATTGCCGTTAGCTGGAAGAATAGTAACGCCAACTATAAGCAGCTAGTCCAGCGCATGTTCAGCTAGGTTAAGATTGTAAAAATGTTTAAGAAAACTATTAATTATAAGGCATTTAATAAAATTATCGCCAAATTTATTTATCAACATTGAGTACCCTCTTGTGGGAAACTTTTCAATTACTTTGCCTCCAATTATTACCAGTAGATGCTTAACAGGGTTAAGTTTACAAAGTAGATGGCGCCAGTATGTAAAATGTTACAATACCAGGAACACTTTTTATGTAATAATATATGAAATAGCTCAAGACACATGTTTCATACAATTCCCTCTTTTTAAATTGGGAAATAAATGCAATATCAGTTAAGGATCAATATTATTTCCCGGAAGGCGTAAACCGGTTGAGAGTTGGCAAAATTATGCCGTTTCAAAATTAGGAAATGTTTATGGTTATTTTATCAGCAACATTTACAAGGGATTAATAATCAAAAACGGGTCAAATTTGAAATGAAGCAATCAAATAACAAGTTATTTCATTTAAATGGGATCAAAAAAATGAATGGAAACCCCCATTTCATAAATATTGTGAGAGTTTCGGCATAGTTATGGATGTTCTAGTCATTGCACGCCTAATATTAAGAATATGGGATTTGAAATCTCCGAAGGAATATCAAGTACCAACACCACCTGTTGCGTGTAGCACGGATTTGCTAACAGTACTTCCTAACGTCGATAATTTTAGTTTAATTCAGAAAAAATTAAACAAGCTACTTATGAAGAGTTAAGTTTAAACGGTAGATGGCGCGCAATTCAACATACTAACATTAGTTCGGTTTAGATAATTGGTGGCGCTCAATTGCTTATTGTGCGTTAGTTTCATAATAGATGGCGCTCAATTGATCTGTCAAATATAAGTTAAATTTACTAACCAGGTGGCGCTCAATGACTCTGAATAATGTGAGTTCAGTTTTCATCATATGTGATTTTTATTCAACAAATATTTTAATTTATTTAAACCTATCCTTATTTTAGACAATAATTAAATAATATACGGTTTTTAACGAACTTTTCACAATATGGTATATTGTAGATGTCGGTCAACTGAGGTTCATAATATCATTTAAGTTCAGGGGATAATTAATTAAGTTAATTAACATGAGTATAATTAGTAATTAACTAACATAACAAACGTACTCGCTACTGTAAAATTACTAAAGTGCAGCAAGAATTTCGTTAGCACTATAGAAAACTTCATTTAAGTAGTTATATTAAATTAAAAGGCATACATATATTTGTATATTTTAATAATATTTTTCAACATTATTTATAATGGTCTCTGTAATAATTATATTTAACTGTGTTCTTAAGGTACATTGTGGATTCTACACTTAATAAAATAAATAAAAAAATATATATTTATAATATAAGTAAATTGTAAATGTTTGTATGCATAAATTTAAAAATTCTCCACTTATGATTCCAGAGGAAGAAATGCGAGCATTGGAAAGCAGTTGCACATATTTTACAAGCAGCTCAAACAAGCAGTTCAAGCAGTGGCTCTGCTTACCCGTTGCATTTAGAGTCAAGCAGTATCTGGGTGTCAAGAAGTTCGTTGAGAAGCGAGACTCTCGACTGGAAGGTTGGCAGCTTCTGTAATCACGCTTCTGTGAGGTCTGATTGTGGGATGACATGACGCAGGGATCCACTGCATATTGGACCAGCCATGTTGACGGAACGTCCGCACTAAGCTTGCCATCAATATGGGTGCCGCGGAGGAGTCCACGGCATTCAGGTTGGCTAAGGAGGGATGAACCGGGCCAGGGGTGAAAACCAGCAGCCAAGAGTTCCCGTGGTAGGCAGTAGTGGGATAGCGTACCGGAGTGACGAGCCTTTATCAGCCTTGCCAATTGTTGGACCACAATCTTTTGCATCCCGCGATTTTCATTCTTTATATAAAATATATATATTTTTTATTATTATTATTATTATTTTTTTTTATAGTTTATAATATTTTTATTTCAATGAAATTTTCAAAAATAATTTCCGAACTATTTTTAACATGCCATGTAGATTGTAACTCGGGGGTACCTAAAACTAGAAAAAAGTTTCAGTATTTATATTTAATATTTAGTGTTTCTATTACATTTTTTGTAACTTAAAAATTCACAGATTCGTAGACAGCCACACATATGGATCCCCGTTTCACACATCTCACGAATTCATATGCGACTGCCCGGGAGAATCTTGGCCAACTGGACTTTCGATGCTCTGAAGAATTCCAATCGATTTTAATGCATTTACCAGCAACTTTCGTACACTTGGCTCTTATGGCTTGTCTTTTAGTTCTTGGATTGATGGCATATTCGAAGAACTGGGATCCCTTCGATATCACGATCAATATTAAGGTAACTAACAGTAATCCAGCCAATGTGCGACCTCTCATCTTGTTAACTGTATTGCAACTAAGTTGGTCAAGTTGACTCAACATTACTAGATTGTAATTGTTAATAGTTAATACTTAATTAACATACACACTAGACCAGATTTTAATTGAGCAATGAGAATTTATTATAATAAAAAAATGAGTCATATTTCTAATAAATTCTATGTTAAATCTGCCCAACTTTTCTTTCAAGTGAAGTGTCGAGCTTTTACAGAACATAAGTTAATCATAGGAGCTTTATTCTCGGCTATAACATAAACGTATTCTGGCAGTGGTGTGTCATGTGCCCGGGTAGCTCAGTCGGTAGAGCATTGGACTTTTAATCCAAGGGTCCAGGGTTCAAGTCCCTGCTCGGGCGAAACAATTTTTTTTCTTCGTAAACTTTTTTTTCGCTATTGATATGATTTTATTAATTTGAAATACTCATATTATTCGTTAGATACCTGTTATATGCTGGCATATAGGCCATTAACTACCGACAATCGACATGAAACGGAAAAGAAAACGTATAGCAACCAAACGTCTAATTGAACCCTCATGAAATTAGCACCTTTTATTTGCTTTTCCAAGTCGTGGATATACCAAAACTGTGTGAAACCTATTCAGTAGATAGCTCTGCTATCTGTATCTGCATCTGTGTATCTGTGCATACGCTATCTCTGTTTGTCGATGTGTATATCTCTATGTACTTTCTCACAGATACTCATGTAGTTCAGATGTGCATATGTATGTATATATACATACATACGAATATACTATATTATATATCTAGCAAGGTTTTGTTTGTGGATACGCCCAAGAATTTTGACACACTTTATTATTCAGCTCCTCGCCGAAGTCTCCTCGTTAGAGTTGAACGAATATCAAATATACTATATGTACATATATGTACATATGTATGTATGTATGACCAGATGTCTTGAGATAGTGCTCTCCATCAGTAGCTATTGGCTGTCAAGTGAACTAGAAAACGAATGCCTTTAATTAGCATTCATTACGACAAATCATCAAATTGCCCCAGCTCAGTCAAGAAACGGACTAGTTATTGTTATTGTAGTGCAATAATAAGTTGGTGTTAATCTACTAAATAAACGAAAATATTTATCAGATCAAGATTTTCGAAACAGTTCCATGACGTTAACCTAGCCACTGGACCCCAAAAGAGAAATCGAACCTCACAGCCTCCTCATAATAATATTCGGGCAATGAAATAAATAATTTTCTTCAACTAACTTTGTATTTGCACTACGAATACACAGCAGGCGTACAGTATTTGCAGAATTTCTAAGATCTCAGATGCCCAGGTAGCATTACGTACTTAACAGCAGGAAATATGGGTCATAAATTAAAAATATATATTCGCTAAACAATAGTTCAAATAAACCCTGATTCTTTCGCTGTTTTTTTTTCTGCTTTCCCTCCATTTGACTACCTAGAAGAAAAATAATTGTCAAGGCTGAAAATATAAGGTTGTCCAAGGTTGTGAATTTCCTAATTCTTTTGCTAAATATGAACAATATTTTTTATACGCATAGTTCAAGTAATTCTTTGGATTAATGCTAAGATTAAGCGGGTGGCTTTAATTTTATCATCTCTTGAGCATCCTCTAATTATCAATGAAACAAATTTGTACTTAATGAGCCCATTAACGCTGCCAGGGTCCTCACCTTAAAGGAGATTTGGGGCCTTGGAACGTTGTGGTGAAGGAGGATTCTTGACTAATGAGGCTTTAAATATCCCACTTTGATTTCATTTCGAAAGACGCATCGCATCGCGTTGCGTTGCGTTGCGATGCGTGCAACAAAGAAGTTTCATTGACTCCAGTTTCGTGAGCGTTCAACAAAGGGATACTAGGATACGCGACATGCTCGTAAATAGGTTGCTCCTGTTTGGCTTTGGCTGTTGGCGAACAGGGATTCCATTCCAAACACGCAACGGGCCACGATTCGTGGACAATCTCAAATTTTTGGAAATAGAATCCACAAGTTCCACAAACGAGCACAACTACTGAGCTGCTGCTCTGGGTGCTCTCTCAGAACGCGCATACGTCAGACACACATTCAAGCGTACTTGTATGTGTGTATGTGTATGTGAAAAAGACATGTCCTGGAAAATGAATGAATTTGATTGCACTAAAAGAAATAATAAGCTCGCAAAAACTTCAATAATATATTTATGTGATTAATGTGATAGTGATTAATTATTAAAATACTGCAAAAATATTTTGAATTTCGAAAATAGCTTTAAATGACTTAAATTAATAATTAATTTAGGCAGTTTGAATTTTAATTAAATTTTAAAATAATTATCAAATTATCTCGTTCTCGCTATTTGTTGTGAGTCCACATTTCTTGTAGTGCATTTACTCTCTCGCTCTCTTCGGCATGCATGGTCTGAGCGCGCTCTCTCAGTTCTGACCCTTAGTGCTGCTAGGTGGTTGTACCTCTCACTCTCACACACGCACGCACACATAGGCAAGCAGTCACAGACGCACATACACACTTGCACAAATGTCTCACCTCTCGAACGCACACATCGACAGCAGGCATGGCTGTTATCAACTTTAGCAAAAAGCGCCGTTTGCCTGCGCGACTAACGATGTTGTTGCTGTTCTTGTTATTCATTTCGTGTTGTTGTTGCTGTTGCTGTTGTCGTTGTTGTTGCCGTTGGTGTTTTTGTTGCTGCTGCTGAATGCCGCGAGAGAGCCTAGCAGGAAATTACAGCGTGAAAAGAAAATACAGAAATGCAGCTGCTTATAAATTTAAAGATATCTAAAGTCGTTGGAAAGAAAATACTTAGTAATAATACTATATTATTTTTAATTTTATTTTATTTTTAATCATTTTTATGAATAGTATAATTGTAATAGAATGTTTTGCAATCTTTTTAAGGAAGATTTAAAATAAAGTAACATTTCCGAAATTTTAAAATACATTTTGAAATTTATATGTATTAATTTAATTTTTGATTTCGTTAAAGTTTAGTAATAAAAAAATTATAAGAAAATTAGTAAAAAACAATAAAGCGCTTGCTGAAAAAAATGACCTACAAATTTTTGAGATCTGCGAAAAAATTTATTTTCATAGATTAAAATACTTAAAATTCTATATTATATATTATATTTTAGCTAATTGTTCTCAATATGGAAAATTAAAAGTGAACTAAAATTAAAAAAATATTTTATATCATATTATAAAATATAAAACATATTAATTTTTTCTTCAAAGAGGTAAATCATAATAATAATACTGTAATTTTAAAATCAAGAAAATAAAGATAATAAAGTTTTAAATATGTGCGGTTGTTTATCTTATTTAAATACGACACATAAGATATTAAAAATACGATTGAACATATGTTCAATGTATGTAATCAATTCAAAAAATTATGAAAGAAAAACATTTATTGAAAATATAATTAGAATTGTTTCGAATAAATACCTGTGAAACAGTGTGAGCATTACAAATGTATTATTAGATAATTTACAAAAAATTTTGGCAAAATAACTGGTAATTTATACTGACTTTCGCAGCACTTGGTAAGGCGCATTCTCAGCATGTCGCTGCGAGATACTTTGCAGCTGGGCTCTCCGCTCGCGTGGAGGGTCGCATTCGCAGTGGGTTTTAGCTGCGGCCATGCCGAGCTAACTGACTTTAGTTTGAAATTTGACGCCGAGCAGAGCAGTTCGTTCGATAAGCGGAGAGAACGCGGCCATTGCCAAAAAGACAAATCGACAAACGGCAAGGCGACGGCAACGTCAGCAGCCAGAGCCGGAGCCAGCATCCACTGTCGAGACACGACCATTAATATCCTGCAGCCCTATAGCTGTGCTCGTCCTGGATGCTGGCAGAGTCTCCCCCTCACGACCAACCGTAAACAACGAAATGTGTGCAAAAGTGTTAATCTTAAGTTATTGAAGGATATTAAAAGTCTCCGACTTGGGAGACAGCCTTTGATCAGAGCTGTGATCAAGTGAAGAGACTTCAAATTATACTTGATTATCTACAAGGTGAGTTTATTTATGTTTACATTTTTGTTTTTAGTTTTAGTGGAAACTAAAACTCGAATCGAATTGAAACTGAATGAATTGAGAAAAATTGGGAGCCAAAATTTTCATTAGACGGCCCAAAACGATGCTGGGCACATGACTTTGTACGCATGTGCCAGATGAATGTACAGTGAAGGGTATCCCAATCCCAGTCCACATTTACACACACAGATAGGGTATCCAGCCAGTAGTATGTCTGTCCTCGTTTTGACTCGTTGTGTGTATGTGTGTGTTAGTGTGTATGTTGTGCCCGGAAATGTGCAAGTGAAACGGCAGCGCCTTTCATCCACTTTTCATTTGCGCAGAAAAAGGCAGAAGCTGACGGTGAGGGAGAGGGAGAGGGAGAGGGAGGAGCGGTGGCAGCACTTCACCCACTTTAGACGCAGCCACCCAACCACTGCCATTCTCAAGCAGCAAATGTCGCGCTATCATCAGCACCAACAACAACGACAACAGAATCAAATGAGACTGAGAAGTATAACACTTGAGTAGTAAACGCCCCATACTCGTACTTTTCTCACTAATATGCACCAACAACCACCGACTACGTGAGCCCCCGTCCCTTTTTGCTGCGTGCGATACTCGCGCTATAAAACACTTGTCCCGCCATTTAACGCATGGGTTAAAGCAGTATACCGAAATATTTGCTGGCAATAGACAAACAAAAAAAAAAAAAGAATAAAAAAGAAACGGCGGCAGCAGCTGCCAACACCGAGTAGAAAGAGAGTGTGAGCAAGAGAAATGAAGAAAACGAGTGACGTAGAGAGCGTGAGCGTACAGTACGGAGGGTGTGGAGTATGGGAGTGTGGAGAGCAAGAAAGTGCGCTGCTCTTCTAAGCTTGCATAGAGTTGTCGACATGACAATGACCCAGCCCGAAATTGCAACCCTGCGCTGGCAACGGCTGCATTCAATGGGTGTCTCTCTGTGTATATATATGTGTGTATGTGTGTGTGTGTGTGTGTGTGTGTGTGTGTGTGTGTGTGTGTGTGTGTGTGTGTGTGTGTGTGTGTGTTGGGTGGGCACAATATGGCGCAAGCATGGCATACCCCACGAAGCCCACATTTTTGGCTAAGGTCAAAGCGGGCCAAAGGACATAAAAATAAAAGCAGACGCAATTTAATGCAGCTGCCAAAGCCAACACACACATACACACTCATGCTTATGTGTGTGCGTGTGTGTGTGTATGTGCTTCCTTTGCTGCAATATGTGCATCTCTACACCAATTACGCGGCACTTGGGCTAAACTGTAACGTTTTTTTTACATTTTCCTAGATTTTTCTTTTATTTTTTTTTTTTGCATTTGCATTTTCCGACGTCATCTTCAGTTTAATGCGTGGAAAATGATACTCAGCTGCATTTTCTATATATGATACTTGGCACTGTCAACTCACTTGTGCTGTGGGGGGACTCTGTCAACGTGATTTCAATTCGGTCTTCGTTTATGCAAATCTCCTTTCGATTATTAACTAAACAGAAATGAAAATCTGAAAACGAATTCAGAAATTCGCGTCTGGGCCAATCGTATTTTTATGCTTATTTTATGCATTTGTTTAAACTGAAGAAAAACATATATATTATTGAAATCGCTTTTAAATATCGTTGATTTTATGATAAATTTAGTCGTTGCTCTCCCGCTATCTTCATGTCTCCATCTCCATCTCCATCTCTCTCTCTCAAGACGAGGTGACCTGAATTTGAATACATTTTGTGTATTCAGATATGATAGTTTTGAGTTAGTTTAAGTCTGTTATCTGTCTCTATGTCTCTGTATCTGTCTGTGGCTAATCAAATATTAACAAAGTCCACAAAAGTGCATGCAATTCCTATGGATATGCCACGAATTACGACTACTAAATATAAAAAAGGAATTTAAAAAAAAATGGTTATCTACAAACATAAGCAATTTGTGTACATACAACATGTGGCCCGGTTTTGTATTTAATATTTTCAATATTTTATTAGAGTGCCACATGCAAAGCATTTAGCGAACTGAGAAGTTTTTAGATATAACTCCATGAGTCATGCGATAAGTAACTAGAATTCCAACAATATAATGCTGACAACAAAAACAAATTTATTTCCACACAATTATAGATTCTGTATTTTGTATGCATATGAAAATAAAAAAAAAAAACCTATCAAAACTTATCATATATGATAATAGACACATTAGAAATATCATAAATACAGCGACAGTAAAACGGGAGAAATCAATCGAAAGTAGAAAAACAAGTTCTAAGATCTTAGCGAAATTTGGGAATAAGAAAGAAATTCAAAATTTGAATAATTTATATTGTGTATGGTTAAGAAGTAAACAAAGAGATCAAAGTTAGTGGCTTTATTTAGAACTGGAAATAGAATAATTAAAACTCTGTAAACATACTATATGGCTGAAAATACATATATTTTTAGAAAGTTGTAGGAATAAACAAGTAACCCTCTTCTCGTAGTGCAATCGGTCAACGGGGACTCGTTGCACATTTTGATAAAAAGTGGAAATAGTGAGATATAGATACAAGTTGGAAATACTGAAAGTATCTGCCTGACTGCAGTGGCATATTTATTTGAATTTCATGCAAATTTTGTGGAGAATTTTGTGTTCGTGGAACTGCAGCTGCTCGAGGCTCGGACTATAGAGAACTGAACTGTTTTAATTTTTTTTATGTTTTACAGCCCTCTGAGGCGATGGCCTTAACTTTTACCACTTACACGTGAGTATTTTCATTGAGAGACAGAATATAAAGAGAGAAAGAGAGAGTGTGTGTGTGAGAGAGAGTAAGGTTAATGCGAAATAAACACATGATAATAAAAATGCATAAGAGGAAGGCTCGTCGCGTATTTTGTAAACAAGAAACAGGAACAACACTCCAGAGACACGAAAACAACCTACAGCCGGTAAGAGTATGCTCACAAAGTCAAAGATACAGATACAGATACAGATACAGTTGCAGACTATAGTAGTGTATATCTTAAGCAGAGAATGCGGCAACTCTCCCAGATTCTTAATAAACACAGCGAGAGTAAACGCTAAAAGATAACCTGAAATGTTTTTCAAAACATATTCTTAATTGTATCTCTCATACTCTCTTGCTCAACATCTACCTGCACTCTCGCTCTCTCGGTTTCTTCGCGATTGAAATATGCGGCGTTTTGAAACCGAAACTGAATCTCAAAACATCAAAGCCATAAAATCAGCAACCTTGGCCTCAACCTCAAAGTTCCTCAAATTCGGTTTCGATCCAATCGCAGAGTTGCAGACAAACAATCGTATGCGCTTAGGCACAGTGTGGCAAAACCTTTAAAAGTCGAACATAAATTTGGATAAATGCTTCACCGGCATACTCCCCTGGCTACCTTTTCCCCGGCTTTCCCCTTGCCAACGCATCCCATCCCCAGTTGACACTTTGTGATTTATGTGCGAAGTTGTCTTCTCTTTCGCTGTCTCTCTTTAATTCGCCAGTCATTGCCCTGCTTTTCTCTATCTCTCTGCCACTCATTCTCATTCTCCCTCGAGAATTTTTTCCTTCTGTTTATTTTTTGGCGAGGGTCGCGTAATTTCGAGTTACCTTTTGGTGTACTGAACGGAACTTCCGCTCGTCGCGATTTTCAGGGTTTACCATAAAATGCATTGAGCGGGCATCCCAAATAAAATAGCGACTCCACAAATTGTGTTTTGTTTGTTCTCATAAACACATTCATTATGTGCTTAGTAATCATCATACAGATAAAATATTCCTAAGAAATAAAAATAAATATTCTGAGAAATAAATTGGGTTAATTCCTGCTTATAATTCTGTTATAAATTATATTTTAAAACTCCACTTCAATACATCATAATTATGGGATGATAAGAAAATTGTTTTTCCATATTGTGGAAAATGGATTTTCAAGTCTCAATTACAAGTGGTTAATCGATAATAAAATATTTATTTTCCTCTGAATTTCCATTTTATCATTGTAAACTCGTTAGCCCAGTTACAGGAGTAACTGGAGTAGGTTCTCGATTATTTCATCATTTTTTTATTAGCATTTTTCTGTATAATAATATATATAATTATTATATTTAATTTCTTTTTTTTTACATTAAAACAGCAACATATTTCCAAAGTTATAAATTTAACATTTATTTAGTTATTTATATGTATTTTTTTATTATTATTAATTATTATTTTTATTATGTCTAATATTAAGTTTATTTTTCGACTAAAGATAGATATTTAACAATTTTTTTTTTCTAATATATGCAGCTAAGAAATGGATTTTATGTTGTGTAAAGATTTTAATCAATTTATAAATTATTTTTCTTAAAAAATAAATAATAATAATAAAAAAATAGCTAAAGCTTTGGAAAATTATTTAAAGACGCGTTAAATCAAGAGATTCTGTTTGAAAAGTTTTCCTCAGATCATTAAAACTTAAAATCATTTTAAACTGATCGTTAACAATTAAAAGAAATATTATCATAATTGACATTTAACTGTATAATTATAACTTTTAAATTAATTGAATTATGATTTTTTCTATTTATTTTCAGTTGAAAAAACGCTGTCAACACATCTATCTGATGACTCTCTGGAAGTATGTTGAGAAATCGGAATCGCAGTTGTGCGGTATTAGCTGGAGTCGAATTGTGCTAACTATATAGCTTTGTATATATGTTAGATATATACAAACAGATACTATATAGACAGAGATATATGTATGCATGTTCCACGTGAAATCAATTAGCATATCAAATGGCAATGGATGTGCGGACAACCTCAATTTGTTTTTTTTTGGCTTTTGTGCGATTTGGATCGGGTTTGAGGTGATGTAATGCAGTTTTCGCAAACTTAAGTATTTGACATCGATGCGTTAATTTGCCAAGGTTAGTTAATGATTAGTACTTATTTGGATCAAGTCGCCAAATAGCCGCTGGTCAGACTCACTCAGAGTTGCTTCTAGAGTCGCGTTCCCCGGCCAAAGTCACCACCTTGACTAAGGGAAGGGAGTAGCGGGAAAGGCAAATGGAAATCGCAATGGCAGCAGCTCCTGGTCTGCTTCTCCCTCTCTCTCTTTGCCAGCTGCTGCACACCCTCTCTCTTTCTCTCTCACACACTCTCTTTTGTGGATTGTGTATATACATTTGGAGAGTTGCGGAGAGAGAGACACACACACACACAGACACACGCAGAGAGAGAGAGATAGAGAGAGTGTTAGCAGCCATTAAAGGCAACAGCAAAAAAAAAGGGCAAATGCCACCACCAGGCAGCAGACAAAGACTGTCAGCTCAGAGCGAGAGCAGCAGAGATTGAGAGCAAGAGAGAGAGAGAGCGAGAGAGAGAGAGTAAAGAGAGAAACATTTACTCGTAGGGGTGTCAGTTTTGGCTTTGCCTTTTGTTTACGCAAGATTTGTTGCCATTACAGGACCTTAATCCGGGGTCTCCGTTGCTGCCTAGGCAGCCCGAAAAGGTTTTTGACTTTACATCAGCTTGACTTTAGTGCCTTGAGGGCGGGACGCGCCCCGTTTTCCATTCCCTATCCCTCTCCATGTTTTTGGAAAACAGCTTAGTATCGGCTTATTTAAGTTTTGCTGCTCGGCGATTAGTGCTAATGAATAACGCTAAAAAGTCATTAATTAATTGACTTGAGGTCGCCTCTGTCCGCAAGGACACCACAGCAAGCGAACAGAAAGAGAGGCAGAGAGAGAGAGAGAGAGAGAGAGAGAGAAAAGAGAGGCAGTTAGCGACAGATAGGATCTTTTGTATGACAATTCACAACGACCTTGCACAATGGCAATGATTTGTGCCATATTTCAAACTCATCCTGCTCTCGCACATCGTCCGCCTTTCATCTCAACTCAGCTGAGTCCTGCCATCAAGGATGCCTCTACCTCCTCCAGAGGTCTCTGCTGCCCAACAGTCATGTGTGTGTGTGCTATACATTATTCAGCAGAATTACAAACGCTTTTGCTGAATCATCAGCAGCAGTTACCAGGGGGGGAGGGTAGATACAAGGGTGAGGTGGGAGAAGTGGAAGAGGAGCAGGCGCTGGCAAGTGGAGGTCTTAGGAAAAGGCTTTGGCCACATGGCGCCAACGATGTTGCCGCCTGCCTAATCGAGCCTGGCGTCTTAACCAAATGCAAACAAATTTGGCTGAGTGCAGCAAACTGTAATGGAAATGGGGCTGATGAGTCCGGATGCACTTCAGGGGAGGGGTTGTGGCTGTGACAGGGGGTATTAAGGGGTACACATTAAGCTTTGAGAAATTAACTGATTGATTCGTGAGTTGTGGCCTCAATGTTTATTATTCGTATCTATCATTAAATGTGATTTTCTAGTTATTTTATCGTACAGCACATCGTATGGAAGACAACTCACACCCATCGATATCGATAACCATATCGATGTGAAGAAAGTGGCCTCTAATCCATACGCAATCAATTAGATATCTTTATATATACCTGATGTGCGGAGCATTCACAAGCTACTTACCGCAACCGCAACCCCGCAACCCCCAACCGAAGAGACAAAAAGAGAGAGAGAGGTTGCAGACGATGTCTTCGTCGGTTGCTTATCTTATCTATCGATAACAAATAGATTTTCGTTTTGGGTGCGACCGTCTAATCTTGTGCCTTCACCTGGACGACAACGGCGGCAACATGGTCTTCAGTAGCTGCTCCGATACCAGGCCGACGACAACAAAGTGCTGCAACCTCCAAAGGACTCCCAGGGATATTACGTGATTCCGAACGTGTTCCAATACAATTACCAAGCGGGACACACACTCCTCTCTCCAAAAGTATTGTAATCATTTTTATGGGTCATTTCATAATTTGGCATCACGTGTGGCACGACACAAATTATATTCGCCTATGCGCATGTAATTTCATTTCTCCATCCCCATCACCATCTCCATGCCAATCCGAATCCCAAACCCAATCCTTCTGCCCTCCATCCACCAATCGAGCACAACTGCTGAAAATTACAATTTACATGTTATGCCTTTCCTTCTTGTAGGTTCCTGTGGCAGGATGCATCGTGTCGAAGCGAAACCTACACCAAACCGTGAATGGGATGTGATGTGATTTGCTGTGATTTTCTAAATTCGAGTATTTTACACTCTGTTCCACGTCTACCCTGTAGATCCGAATTTGTTGTAATTTAGTTTTAAGGGACAAATTCGGTTCTAGAGAGGTTTGTGTGGTTCATTGCTCAGCGAATTGAATATCGAATAGTGACTTGTGAATATCGAATATATCGAATATGTACTCGAAATTGTGAAATGTGTGGAATTCAATTTAGTTTTAAGTCTCGCTGTTTCCATATGTACAGATACTACTATTAAACTATAAGATATCTTATCATCCCTAACATGTATATAACTATTTCTTTATACGATATCTCTCCTCCACAAGACTTATCGCAATGATAAATGTGTGTTTAAGTTGAACAAACATTTTGACACATTTTCTGGAATATTTTAATTATTCTTCTGATTATATTATTTATGATAAGGTTGTGACAAGTTTCGCTATTAAGAAACAAAACAATATTTCAAGAAATATATAAATATATACTTTTAAAAAATACAATTGTAAATAAATTTATTTATTAGTTTTGTTATACGTAATTTAAATATTGTTAAAACTTAACTGTTTGTTTCAAAAATTTATATTTTTTATAAGATTATAAATATATTAATGCGATAAATTTCATAAACAAGGTATACAATTATATTTCATTTTTGTAACTGTTTGAAAAATTGTAGAAAAAAAATTAAAGTGGTGGAAAATTAAATTTTTGCAGATGATATCAAGTATAAAAAAATTTTATTTCAATTTAAAAAAATATGTGTATCTAAATTTATTTTTATATCTAAATATATGTCTATATACTTAGAAAATAAATTTAAATTAATTAAAATACATAAATTATACTGTCATAATATACGAATAAAAGAGTGAGCAATTATTTAATTGAATATTTACGAATTAAATTTAAAATTAATTATAATAAATATTGAAATATTTAAAAATTAAAATAAAATTAAAAAATATAGAATTATATGTATTATCTCTTACAGTATATTTACTGAAGACGATGAAGAGATACTTTTGAATAATGTTTGAATTTTTCAGGACTGTTCTTAATCCCAAACCCGCACATATCATGGCAAACCCGAAAGTTTTCTTCGGATTCGGATTTGAGAACGGGCCTGATTATTTCCAAGGGGTGTTCAAACTTTTTGCTTCTACTTGAATTTATTCGTCGTTCCACATCGATTTGCATATAGTTGATTTTGCATAAAAATTCTGTCAGTAGAATTTTGAGGAAGCACTATGAGAAGGTGGAGGTGGAAGAGGGGAAGGTGGCGTCTCAAAAAAGAAGATATATAGGTTGCATTTGGGTCAATCGAGTGCCGATTTGTGGCACGCTCGAAATTTTGCTGAGTTTTCTCCGAGCACTTATTTTGATTTGCATATGCCCCCCAGAAGCACTTCCGGAATGGAACCTCCCCCTAAATGCAACTCTACAAAAATATATGTATATATATTAAAAACAATAACAAGTTGGAATACTTTTGTCACAAGTGCCAGTGCCCAGATATTGAAAGTCTACTTTTTTGTGTGAAGATAATAAAATGTTAAGTGATGAGGTTTTATTTTCGATTTCTGGTGACACAGAAAAACGATTTATAATTATCTGAGGCGAATTGATAAATTAAGCTATTTGGCCAGGTTGAAAAGCCCCGCATGATAAATTAATTGAGCAAGTCCAAATTTCTTATATGTATTAAAAAAATATGACATGGTAACCGGCAAGGCAAGATATCAACTGATATCAAAATGTAAATGTATATATAAGAAGCTCAAATGTAATTATTTTTTCAAAATGTTTATTAATGTTACCTAAACTATTTACTAATAGTATTTATCTATATTACCCGTCTGGATGTGATTGATTTGACTCACTTTTGACCGGATGATAATTGGACATATAAATATGTATATATAAATTTGATAATTCAACAAAACTTTGATATTTATTTACTGTGTATATGCACTTAAGTATCTCAACTACTGTCAATTCAATTAGTAATGCAATGAGAATTTCAAATTTCCTGCCATTTCTCATATCTACAGGCATGAACTCATTTCTTTATCAACTACTAAAAATATATTAATAATAAAGAGTGGACTATTGCATAAGATAATTTTCAGAACGAATAGAATTATTGAGGAATTATTTTGAATTCTGAATCCGAACAAAACGTGCGGTTTTGGCATAGGTCGCTATTGCAAAACCGCTCGCTTCATTCGGATTTGGAATTGAGAACACAGGTCTAATAATATCATAATCATATTCGCAATGTTCATATAAATTGATATGGATATACTTTTTTACATTTTCATCAAAGATCACATGTAATAAAGTATAATAATAAAATTTATAAATTTTTCATTGGATTGCACTTTATAAAATGTTCAAAAATAGTTAATATAATCCAATATATTTTAAAATAATAATAAATATCTTATATAATGTGTCTGTAATATATATTAGATACACTTTTAATTAATGCATTAAAATTTAATATCAATTAAAAAATTTTAAAAATATTTTTGTAAATAGAGCTGAATGATTATTTCAGAATTTAGAAAAATAATGAAATTGACTCCAATTCATTTATCGATTATGTCGATATATCGAAATCTTTTCAATTCATATCGGCTGTTGGAAAGAGACAACTATATAAGCTAAAACAGTGCAACCAGTTGAACTCTCGTGGTTGTTGTATGTGCTAAGAGCTGGCAGTGTTGTGGATTGCATTGCCAACTGCCAACAGATGGCGCCAGTAGAGGCAAAAATTAACTAATAATATTAAAACAAAATATTTGTGGAGAATTGTGATAACAATTATTACTTATTTTAAACTTGTAAAAATATTATTATTTTTATTTTTTCTGCCTATAATTAAGATTCTGAAATTATAAGTCACAAAAATTGTAGTAAAAACGGAAATTATTTTAGTGCCTGGATTTTCATGATAAATTTTCAATTAAAATATTTGTATTTCAATGTTATAATCGTGTTTGCTGAGATGTTGAACTGTGTGTTGTGATGTTGGCCATTTTAACACGCAACAGTCAAAAAAATGAAATGGAGTTGGGAGAGAGAGGATGGTAGAGAAAATAAAACATTTGGTTGGCAGTGCGAACATCTTGAAAACCTGTCAGTCAAATTTGATGAAGGTTTCTTACGCCATTCGCCTTTTAAATGTTCTCTCTGTTTTTTACTTTCGTGGCTCATTTCATATTAACCTTGTTGTTGTTTTTGGCCGTTTGCTGTCCGTTTCTAGACCATCCTACGTTTCACGGGCTTAAACGCATTTTAAAATGGGCAACAAAACTCGCCAAGGTTCAGGTTCACAAATAAAAGGTACTGGACTGGGAGATAGAAGAATCATTTTTCTCATTTTAAGATGGAAAAGTCGACACTTTAAACACCAGGATCCACCCCCCCGAAAAAGACTCCCGCTTCAGAGTATCTCTCCTGCCATGTTGGTCAGCCACTGGTCACTCTCTGGTATTCTGGTATTCTGGATTCTGGATTGTGGAATGTGAATGTGATTTGGGCTTTCATTACAGCAAAGTGTTAACATATGTCACGTACTGTCATCTCTTCCCACTCCTCTGCCACCTGCCTAAACAGTAGCACCAGGATGTCCTCCCTTTGGGGTCACATATGGGTCTAGGGGGAGGGTGCAGAGTGGTTGCGTGTTGTGAGCTGCTCATCAAAAGAACAGCTTAAATGTTAATAACGAATGGACATTGGTCAAAACTCAAGTTGTGCTGAAATTAGTCAACTCTCTATCCAGTTTAATTACTTCCCAACATCAACACTTTGTCAAAGTGCTCGTTTCATTAAGGGGAGAGTTTATGGGGGGGGAGGGGGTCTTTGAGGTGGTTCTCTCTTGGAGACTCCCAGTGCGTGTCGCGCCCACAAAATACTCCTCCTTCCCACTTTTGAATTGTCATTGCCTTGACAAGCAGAGAGAAACGGAAGGAGAATCAGAATGAGAATGAGAACGAGATCTGGATGGGTGTTGATAACTGAACTGCTGAGTGCATGTCTCTTCTCTCATTGTCTCTTGTCTCATGTCTCTTGTGAGTGTGTGAAAGCCCAATGATAATTACTTTTCCGCTTTTCTTTTATTCATGAGCTGAACTCTCACTCTCCACTCACTTTTGAAGCATTTGTTTTCCTTTAATGGTTTCCATTTGATAAGTCAAAGTGTCATTTATTGAAGGCCTTTTACACTAAGTACAATTTATTTAATTACTCTTCTTTCTTTGTCAATTAAATGTTGTAGGAGTTGTTGGCATACAAATTGGAAATATTTTGACGATCCTGGAATTTATTTTATTTTTAATGCTCATAGCTGTGATATCATTAACATTAATTATGTTGCTCCTTATTATTGTAAACACAAAGTAAAGAAAAATATCTATTTGCAAATTTCAACTTTTAAAAACATAAATCAATTTAAAAAATTAAATTAATATCAAAATATTATATGAATAATAAAAAATCTTTATAAGGGTATTTATTAAAATAAATTAAATGATAGCTAAAAAAACAAATATAAAAATTAATTTTAACAGCAAAATTTAATAGTGGACTTTAAATACATAATATATAATAGTATATATTCTATTTGAAAACTTAAGATATTTCGGATCATTGAATCATGATAATTTTAAAATATTGGCGATTGAAAAATTTTATGAACTCTTTTAAATAAAAAAACTGTATAACATTTCTTGCAATTATTGGACTCTCTCTGTATAATAAAATGCATCAAATCTTTTTTCTGCTAAATCATTTATTATGTATTTATTTATTTATTTCTTTATTTATTTATTTATTCATTTATTTATTTATTTATTTATTTATTTATTTATTTATTTATTTATTTATTTATTTATTTATTTATTTATTTATTTATTTATTTATTTATTTATTTATTTATTTATTTATTTATTTATTAATTCATCTATTAATTTATTAATTTATCTATTTATCTATTAACATATATTTAAGTAATTCAGAGTCAACTATTAAAAGTCGACATAAATTATATTTAAATTAAATATAAAATTAAATTAATTATTCCTCAAATGATATTAAAAAATAAAGGTGGCATTCAGAAAAGTTTACTAATTCCAATTATTAATTTTATTTATTTATGTTACTAAAAGTCAAACTGTTAACAGTCGACATTAATTATACTTAAGTAAGATATAAAATTAAAATGAAATTAATTATTTCCCACATAATATTAAAAAATACAAGTGGCATTCAGTGTACTACTAATTACAATATTTAATTTGATTTATTTATTAATGTTATTAAAAAACTACTATAACTAGTCGACATAAATTTTATTTAGTTAAAGTATAATATATAAATTATATTAATTATTACCCACATTATTTTAAAAAATAAAAGTGGCATTCAGAATAGTTTACTACTTATTCCAATTTTAAATTCTTTTATTTATGTTATTAAAAGTCAACTATTACGAGTCGATACTAATTATATTTAAGTAATATATAAAATGAAAATGATATTAATTATTCCCTACTACTTATTCTAATTTTAAAAATAAGTATATTGTGAATTTCGAATCGAGCGAAAAGAAGAGATATTTATTGCAAAGATTATTTATAAGTTTCATTCAAACAATTTCCACAAATTTATAAATAAAATTTCCTATGTTTGTGGTCTTGAATTTTTCGTACATTAAAAACAGGCATTACTTTCATTCTATTGTAATTCCCTTGAATCTCTCCCAGTATATTGCATAAAGTCTCTTGGCTTTGCAAAAATCTAGAGAATTATCAAATGGAATGCGCTTGGGGAAAAGAAAACAAACAATTTCTTTGGTCAAATTTTCAATGAAGTGGGAGCTAGAGAAAAAACAGAGGCTCTTTCTTGGTAACAGACAAAATAAAAAACTTGCTCAAGTTTACGCAGAAATTTGGATCTTGAGCTCGAATCAGATGTTGGGGGGGGGGGGGGTCAATGGGAATGCGTTGATGCGGTGGCTGTTGAGGCCTTGAGTGGTGTGGGCATAAGGGGAGACGAGGCGGATTATGTGCCCAAGTGTAACTAAAGAGAATAAGGGCGAAAAATCAACGAATCATTAATCAATCCTTTCATGATGTGACGCGGTGCGTGTCCTTTTATGTGTCAAAAAAGAAAACCCCGAGAAAAACAACGAGAAACGTGGGGAAAACTGAAAACACGCTCACACTTTCAGCCAAATGCGAATGCGAAGAAAGCGAAAAGCAACTGAAACAACAAAACCAGAATATACAGAGAGACAGAGAGAGAGAGAGAAAAAATATAAAAATAAACACCATCCCAAAAGAAAGGAATGGAAAGAAAAGAAATGTATCTGTATCTTGTTTTTCTCTGTCTATATATACATATATATTTTTTTGCATGAGTTTTTGAAAGCGGGGGGAGAGAGAAAAGTGCATGGGATGGGAGACGTGTGACAGGCGAAAAAAGAAAATGGCGACAATATTTGGTGAAGGATGCGCCTATTTACATTTTGAGGCCGTGTTGATTAGCTGAGTGCGTCTGCGAGGGGAGATTCAAACCCGAAACATACCGAACACCCCCCACAGCATCCGCGTCTCATCAGACATCGCCACACGCAAGTGACAGCGCTGGAGTTCGATAAGAAATGGAATTATATGAGACATGAGACGGGAGACGGGGTTGGGAGATGGAGGATGGAGGATTTTGGGGATAAGCATCAAGCAGCCAAAACGTGGGCTGTCAACTTGCTGTCTGTCAACTTTGGTGGCTTAAAGGTGGTAGCCAAGTTGAAGTTGAAGTTGAAACTGAAGCTGAAGTTGAAGTAGAAGTATGAGTTATGGTTGGGATTCCATGAACTGAACGGGGAACAGATGCATTCACCAGGGGCAGATGCAAGACACACATATACTATATACTATATACTATTTACTGTACTATCCAAGCAAATGTTTATCGGAGTACTCAGTGTCTGTCTGTCCAACGGGAAAGTCTCTCGCTGCACGCACATCACGTGGACGTGGCTGAAGGAGATAGAAAAGTGACAGTTGCCGGAACATGGAGAAATTGTAAATCTGAAATCTAAACTATGGCAGCCCTCGGATATGCAGACATGCAGGCATACAAATAATGCAACTGGCCAAGACCAAGACCAAGACCAAGACTGAGACTGAGACCGAGACCGAGACCGAGACCGAGACCGAGACCGATACGAAGAAGATGAAGATGAGGTTGAGGATGAGGATGAGGTTGAGGTTGAGAATGAGGTTGAGGTTGAGGATGAAGAGGAAGACCTACACCAATGCGTGAATATGGAGCAGATCATTAATTATGCGCAAGACGACGAGCAGACAACAGACCAGACCTCATCTCCCTCCCTCTCTCTCTCTCTGTATATCTCTTTCTCTCTTTTTCTCTCTTTGCTGGACGAGGGCGAATCCGATTTATCTGACAGTTTGTATTTAAAGAAGGAAAAAGTTTTATTTTCTCTTCCTGTGGATTTCTTCAAAAGTGAAAGAAACACCAGTTAGTCCCAATTTCTCTATCTCTACTCCCAACTGATCATTTATTTTCTTCGACAGAGAGTGAAAGAGAGAGAGAGAGAGAGAGAGAGAGAGAATCTGTGCATGTATGTCATACCCGGCGACATTATCAGAAATGTTGAGAACTCCCCTCCCAGTCTCAACTCAACTGGAAGAACACACAATTCGATTTGGTATCGGACTATACACTATATACATATATATGTATATGTATATGTATATGTATAGCATGTCTTCAGTAATTGTAACAATCTTTTGTTAATTGATAATTGAGTTGTTTGCTAGAATGAAAAATTAGAACATATATACATAAAAAAGATTTCAATCTTGAAATTTACATAATTTTACACTATGAATTATATGTTATACAATGACAAACTTGATAAGTTTTAATTTAATTTATTTAATAATAAATTGATTATTACTAGAGAACAACTTACATTTTTTGAGAAAAAATTTCTTAGAAATGTATTAATTAACATGCATTCGAATAACAACTTACATAATAGAATTATTAAGGAATTTTGTAATTCTGCAATATATAGCTTTATGCCGACTCTTTCATTAACAAGTAAAAATTTAAATAAAAAAAAATATATATTTGCAATTTGAAGTCCTTGTAAACAAACCTGTTTTCAAATTTAAATTATGTAGGTTAATAATTTATTATTATTACTTTTACTATTATTATTATTATTATTATTATTATTATTATTATTATTATTATTATTATTATTATTATTATTATTATTATTATTATTATTATTATTATTATTATTATTATTATTATTATTATTATTGTTATTATTATTATTATTATTATTATTATTATTATTATTATTATTATTATTATTATTATTATTATTATTATTATTATTATTATTATTATTATTATTATTATTATTATTATTATTATTATTATTATTATTATTATTATTATTATTATTATTATTATTATTATTATTATTATTATTATTATTATTATTATTATTATTATTATTTTTATTATTATTATTATTATTATTATTATTATTATTATTATTATTATTATTATTATTATTATTATTATTATTATTATTATTATTATTATTATTATTATTATTATTATTATTATTATTATTATTATTATTATTATTATTATTATTATTATTATTATTATTATTATTATTATTATTATTATTATTATTATTATTATTATTATTATTATTATTATTATTATTATTATTATTATTATTATTATTATTATTATTATTATTATTATTATTATTATTATTATTATTATTATTATTATTATTATTATTATTATTATTATTATTATTATTATTATTATTATTATTATTATTATTATTATTATTATTATTATTATTATTATTATTATTATTATTATTATTATTATTATTATTTTTATTATTATGATTATTATTATTATCATTATTATCTAATATTTCAAAATATTTCAAATTAAAAAAATATGAATTAAAAAAATGATTTTATTTTTGACTTTCAATTTCAATTGAATAATTTTATTTTTTTTACAATGTCATGAAATATTTAAAATTTAAAAAGATATAGAAAACCTAAGTAATTTATTATTTGATAATTTAATACCATTATTATATTATTTCAATTTGATAAGAAATGGAATTCAGAAGTTAGAAATAACTCATAAATGCAGATCGAATATATATAAATAAAAAATTAAATTAAACATAAAAATATAATAAAGTAGAAATGAATTTAGTAATAGTGTTACACCCGAAAATTGTTGAATATTATGGCATATATTTCTTATATTTGTTGCTCAATTTGTCTAGTGTGATATATTTATTTTCTTAATCTATATCTAGCAATATTGTTTATCTATATATTGTATATGTCTGGCAATAATAAATTATTTTAATATTCTATTTACATTTATTAGAAACCCCCTTTCAACAAATACGTTGCAATTCTCAATTCATGTACAAAAAAAAAAAGATTTTCTTTTGGAAATAACTTTGGAAATAATTGTTGCAGTTCCACAATTAGTGAGCTGTCATTAAGGCAACTCACTATTCAGATACATATAACTTATATAAGTTGATAGATTTACAAGTTGAGACTGAAATGCAAACATACAGAAGCAACAAAATGTTTTAATCGATTCGAGTGATGATTCAATTGCAAAAAAAAACATAAAAAAAAAACAAAATTAAAAATCATGGAAAATATTCAAGTTCATGACTTGGCGAAGCGAAAAGTGCAACGCGGGCATTAAGCGATTAGTTGAATGATATTATTTTTTATTTTTATTTTTTCGTTTAGGATTTCAAATTTGTTAATTAATTAAGTGACAGTACACGGTAAGTAATTGTACTATCATTACGCCAGCAACAACAACAACAACAACAACAACTAAAAGCAACGCGAATTAATTGCTCAATTGAGTGGAAAATGGCAAAAAGAAAACAAAAGAAAAATTAAGAAAAATAATAATAATAACAAAACAGATTAATGATAATTACTGGCAAAATGGTGCTAAACTTAGCGGCTTACGCAATGCCAAGTTGCATGTGGCATGCATCTTAACTTGGCCAGAAGAGTTGCAGCCTCAACTTGCAACCCAACAAGTGTGTGTGAGTGTGTTAGAGTGTGTGTGTGTGTGTGTGTATGCAGTCAATTAAAAAAACATTTATTAAAGCCGAGCCACTGCACAAAGCTGTTAACAAAGCCATTTTGGCCATTACAACGTGGCCCAAAAAAAAACAAAAAAAAAAGAAAAGAAGTTGGTAAATGAAACTCGAACTGAGAACTGGAAATGGAACTGCGACTGCAACTGGAAAAGGGTCCATCGGCTCGTCGAGGTAGGTGTCTAGGCTCCAGATGTGAGAAGTGCTCTCAGCTCCAAGCTATAATTGATGGTGCTGCCAGGACACAGCAGACGGCAGCTTGCTGGACACCATGGAGCCCACATGCAGCTCTTCCTTTCCAGATCTCTGCCGCTCTTCACCTATCACTGTCACTCTCTCTCTCTCTCTCTCTCTCTCTCTGTCTGTCTGTCTGTCTGTCTCCCTCTTTGTTGATTTCACGCATGGAACTCAGTTGGCGGCCAGTCTGGCAAAGGCACATGGTCGAAGCCCAAGCCCAGCATCGATGCCAATCCCAATCCCAATCCCAATCCCAATCCCAATACTCAAACCGAGTTCCAGTTCCACTCCCGAAGTCACAGGCGGTAGGTAGGTAGATAGGTAGGTAGGTATATGCATGCCATGCCATCGCATGTTTCCTTCCAGTACCGCTCCCGCTCCCGCTCTCCCTCCCCCTCCCCTGGGCTCACTACTATTCGTAGTAAATTCGAATTGAATTTTGGCGCTGGCTTCATTAATCATTCTTTCAATCATGATCATGAAACAAATGTGCTCTTGGTGCTGAATGTTGGTTGTTGTTATTCTTCTTCTTCTTCTTGATATTTTTGTTGTTATTGTGTTGTTGTCTCTCTTTCTATTTTTTGTATTGTTTTTGGCTTTGTTTTCCGTCTTGTGAAATGTTGTGTCGAAGCGTATCGATACTCTTGCCCCGCCTATCCGTCTCATCTCTTCACATCTCATCTCATCTCATCTCAACTCAACCAACGCCTCTCGCACTAGAGACTGCGATGTCGATGGCGATGGCGATGCGCTTCAAAGATTGATAATCTCTTGGATATCTTTAAATTTAATTAGTCACATTCATAGCAGACCGCCAGCAAGCTCTCCAGCTCCAAGGCATGGCGAAGCGGGAGAGGGAGTGGGAGTGGGAGACGCTGTTCAGCGCATCGGATGCCATTCCAAATTACATAGTATTACAACAAACTGAGTGTGTGTGTGTGTGTGCGTGTGAGTGGATGTGTGTGTTGTTGTTGCTCTTGGACATGCTCCTCCTTCAACTGCTCCTCTCTTTCTCTCTCTCTCTTTCTCTCAGTCTTTCTCTCTCTCTCTCTCGATTGCTTCGTGGTTGCCTCACATTTTTAGCTGGTTTTTAAGACGAATCTAAATACTCTACCTTTTCCCATGAAATATAGCATGCATTTAATATTAATTTTTAATTTAAAAAATATTTATCAGTTACAGAAAAACATATCTAATCATACATATATTTATTAACAAGCTTACTATAATATCCTTGACATCTTAACTGGTTACAAGAAAGTATATACACTACATATCAATTTTGTTTAACATAATATATGAACGTCATATTAATTTTTTTGTTCTCATTTTATAAAGTTTTCTCTGCGAAAGTTCCATTTCAAAAATTTCAATTATATTTAAGAATTTTTATATATGTAATCTATAAAATTGCCTATTAAGGTAAAAGAAAGCATGTTTATTAATAAATATATAAATTAACTGATATAAAGAGTCTTTATAGAATATAAATATTATTTGTATAAATAAAAATTAATTTATTTGTGTCTGAAAATATACTTGTTCTGTATTTGATTCTTTTATTATTTATTGAAATTCATTAATTTGTGGCTAAATAAATATTTTTTCAGTATTTTATGTAATCAAGGAAATTTTATGAACTTAAAAAAAATAAAGTAAAAAAAATTTATAATTTTATCATATATAAATTTTTATATCAATTTAATATTTCATAGTGTTTGTATACATATTATTTTATCTCATTTTAAAATCATTTATAATGTGTATACAAATGTGCTTAATAATATTTCGAACTGTTTGAGTTAAGGGTATTCCAACTTCGTTCTAACAAAGACAATATTTTGTTGTCTGTGAAGCTGCAAAGAAAAACTTGCTGTTGTTTTCATTAGTCGGGGATGCCAAAGTGGAGCTCCCGGGCCACGCACATGTGTGAGAAAGTCGATTCTGTGGGTACTCCGATATTGCTGTCTATATATATATATATACATATGTATATATGTGTTGTTGTTGTTGTCGTTTATGTTACATTTAGGTACACTTTTTCGAGGCCCTTCAATGAAAAATCGACGTTGTTACTAATTATGATTGACATAGACGTAATTGGAAATTTGAGCAGAGCTTTGAGCCCGATTGACCAATCGAGCTGGAGAGGCATCGGTCTTGGGCATCATCTTGGGTATCGACATCGACATCGGCATCGGCGGTCTTCAAAAGTTTTACAAAATTAAAGGGTTAGCTTAAATACCTTAACCCAACTTTCTTTGATGGATAAGCGCGATAGGCGTGATTATGTTTAAACATTTTCTGGAGTTTGGATGTGGCAGCTTCAGGAGCCGACTGGGGGTCTCTTTCGGTGTGAAAATTTTATAGAAAGTTTTGTTAATCGACAGCATTTTCGGCATCAAATTTAAACAGATGCTTCCAGTTTTCACAAATGCAATCCACAGACAGATTATAGATTAGCTAACTGCAGGTATTAATCTACGATTGGAATTTACAAATCTTCTCTCTACATTTTTGGAAATATTTGCCACCGATTATAATAATAGTCTCTTTTTTCTCTTAATATATGAATTTATTTACTTTATTTTGTGAAAAGAAAATCATTGTGAAATGAATCATGGTGTTCTTAGAGTTGGAAATGGTAAAACGTGTGACCATCATTAAGCATAATTTTAACAGTTTTCTTAAATTTCAGCTAATGTGAGGCAATTACGGAGCCATCTTTCAAAATTTACCATTTAACCAATTGGCGGCAAAATACGAACCTGAACCTCAAGAAATCGAAGCATTTTGGCCCGGAGCTCTTTGTTGGTCCATATGTGCAGCCGCAGAGCCTTCATTATGGCTGTGCAAGGGTTAAAAATGAAATCAATCAGAGATAATCTGTCATGGATAATGGGTACCTGTGCCTTGTCCCAATCTGAGACTCTCAATCTCCATCTTCACTTCCATTTCCAACTTTGTTTATTTCCCCCCTAAAGCGCTTTTCGTGTAATTATTTTAAAGAGCCGCAGTGTAAATTTTGGTTAAACACTTGACTCGCTCCCATATATGAGTTGGAGTCGGATTTTGAGGACGGAGATGGAGAAGGAGATGGAGATGGAGACGGAGAGGGAGTCGGAGTCGGGGTCACCGATTTGAGCATAATATGACAGCTAACAGTTGAGACAGTTGATAAATGGAAAGAAACGTTTCTCCCAATGGCAAATGAACCACATTTAATTGGTCATCTTCTGTGGAGGTCTCCTCGCTAAATATAGGCCCTATTAATTTTTGGCTGAGGACTTTCCCCATTATGCGAGCATTTTCAAAACGTCAATAAAAGTCACAAGTTTAAAATGTTTCGTTACTTTAATTATATTGGCAGTGGCAGTGGCAGTGGCAGTGCCAGTGCCAGTGATTGACACAAAACATCGTAACAGTCAATCATTAATCATTCAATCAATCAATTCAACAGCCTGCATTATTATCCTTGTCGCGAACCGCTAACCGCCCCATTCCCCTCCCAAACTTGGCTCTTCAAATTTAGAAAATGGCTGTGATAAGAGCCAGAATCGAGTTAATCAGCATTCCATTCCCACACAACTCCAAATCTTCCGTGTCAACATATCAATCACATAATTTACATACTAAGAGGAGGACTAGGGAGATGTGAAGTTAGAGGGAATGGAATTCAAAGAATTGTTATCGATAGAAATGATAACTTAATTAATTTTTTCTTTTTATTATTTAACTTAAATGAACATAGGAGGATAAACTGATAATCGATTAAAATTAAAATATTAAAATTTAATAAAAGAAAATAATAAATATATTACAAAATAAAACGATTATAATTAATGTGTTACATTTAAATTTGTTAATTAGCAAATTTTATAACTCTTAAATGTGAAATTAACTAAAATTGAAATAAACAAATTAACTAACAGTAGACTAAAAATAATAAAAGAAATAAAAATTAATTAAATTTAAAAATATATATTTAATATATTTTATTAATATTTAACTTGGGAGATAAAATTCTGAAATTGTTTAAATTCTCTTTACAAAGATTGAGAAAACCCTAAAGTTTATAAAAATATGAATATTATTTTAAAAACAGTGTAATTTGATATAGTTCTTTTTAACCTTGTGATGAAATAATAAAAATGGATTAAACTTTTATGCAAGAACTTTTAAAACTCCATTAATCTCAAAAATTGTTCACAATTGATAAATAGCATGCATTTTATTTTAAAAATATATATATTTAATATGATATAATTATATATTCGTGGATTCAAATTGTTTTGCAAGGATTGTTTTGTTAGTATCCCGTAAGACAACAAAATATTCTACATCGAATATTGTTTCAATCTCAATACTATTTATATGAATTCCATATATATTCGAAAAGCGATTTTTTTTTAATTTTTTGGCCAATTCTCACAAAAGATCGATAATAAATCAATTCACTTTCTCTGCTGAGTCTAAAACTGATATCTAATAACTAACTAAGATATTGATTAATAATTATAGAATTTAATTATAGCAAGTTTTTTTTTTTTGGTTTATTAGTGAGGTAATTAGATACTTGGTCAACTCCCATATCTGCATAAATTACGCATAAATCAAATTGGGAAACTATCTCAAGTTTCTTAGTTTCTACCATATAAGCGACTTAAGAGCAAGTGGAAGACAGAGAGAGCAGACAATACTGAGCGAGAGAGAGATATGTAGCACAGACTGAAAAGATTATACAAGTATTCAGATACATATAGAGTATTAGAAAGAAGAAGAGCAGCAGTCTCACACATACACTGTGGAGTATATATGCATGTAGTCGTAATATGCCTCGCATGGAATCCATTAATCACAGTTGCCTTGTGCAGCAAGTGAACTTCCTTTGCCGCCTGACAGTCGCAACTGATTGTTGGCTCTGAATTGGGATTTCAAACTCAAATGCTGCAGAAAACCATCGCAGTCCCACTCGGAGAGGGAGTTGGAGATGGAGATGGAGATGAAGTCACCCTAACTGGTGCCCAGTTGTCACCCTGCCCACAAACACATCACATCATCTCAGACACAAAGCTCTCATCGAAATCACAATTCAGCAAGTCCACCCATGACACTCTATATAAGTCTAGTTCCAAAAAGGAGTTGTCAGTTAAGGAATACCATACAATGAATGCATTCTAGTCTCGAGACAATAGAATCTATATATATACATATGTATAAAAAGTTTGCTGATATTTGTTTAAAGTGTTTTTAAAGTTGGTTCGCAATTATTACAAAAATTAGTGTAAAACCTTTTAATTAAGCAAAATTTCTAGAATTGAAAAAAAATTCACAAATTTATCAAATGTCTTACTTTATTAAAATTCTTAAAATATTGTTAGTTTGGAAAATTTTCCTATTTTTTATGGCACATAATTTGTGCTGATTTTGTACTCAATTAAATGATGATTTTTCTGATACATTACAAATGACAAATTTGATGTTCCGTCACATTCTTTTAGACATAGTTTTACTTTTAATTATAAATTTCTCATTAGCTTAAGTGGCCACAAAGGTAACAGAATACTATTCAGCTGTAATCAATATTTCAAATAAATACGATTAATAAGAAAAAAAAAACATTCTTTATTAAATATAAATATGAAAATGCAGATAATTTTGGATTTCAATACAATTTATAAATTTTTAAATTTTCTTGATTGAGAGAGATAATTGAAGATTTAAAGTTAACGATTATGGCGGTTAAAATGTAATATACTTCTAATTGATGATAAGAAATATAAATATATAAATATAATTCATAAAAATTATTATCAAGACTCTTTTCAATTCATATAAAAATTCTCAAGATAGTTATTACAAAAACGATCGTTTCATGCGGATTCGGAATTGAGAACTGATTAATGTCTAATTCATATTCTTGTTTAGGTTCGTAAAGAAAGGAGGGTTTTTTAATATGGGCATATTGTGCATATTTATATATATGTATTTTGTTTGTTTTCGTTTATGAAATAAAGCTAACAAAATAATTGAACTAGTAATGATCTAGTTTATGCATCCAAAGATATAACAATTCATAATTCAGAATTAAACTTTAATTTTTGTTTATTCTTAGCATTATTCTAAGAAACCTATCTGATTAATTTTTATGGTTCGAGATGGAATATACTGTATTATAAAAACATATATGATAAAATTAAAAATTATACAAAAAAAATATATACTAAATAAATCTAAATAAATCTTAAATGCAAATATTAGTTCTGCTACTGTTTATATTTGCTAAATACAAGTAGGTTGTGGTCCTCTATTAATAAATTATTCACTCTGATTTACAAGTCAAATAAGTTAACTTTTACTGTACTGAATGGTGTAGGCAAATAAATTTAAGTTTTATACACTTAATGGACTTAATGAACTTTTGATGGTCCCCATCAAAATCGAATCAGTTGGAAGTCGATTAATTACTATTCACTCTCTCTCACACATACACATGCACTGAGAGGGAGAGAAAGAGAGAGAGAGAGAGACACGAGTCTGGAGCATATGGAGAATGGAACTACATAAAGTTAACTATGTTTAGTCAGAGTACTCGTTCAGCACGTGTGTGTTTATTCTATGCAGGGTTGGGATGCAGGGGGTAAAAAGGGGTAGGTGTAGGGAAATGGGGTTCAATTATTCGGCAATTAGACAGTCGCAGTGTCTCACTCACACCCACACAGTGTCCACCTTCCACAACATATCCACTTCCATACCGGACTTGGGGCATTCCAGAAGACGACGAACAATGTATACGGATTGTGAGATGCTGTGTTCTGGGGAAAGGAGGAGTCTAAATATTGATGTGTAATAAAAATGGATATTAAAGCGTTTAATGTGCGACCTTCTTAATGATGGGATATATGTACATATGTGGCAGTGCATGGCATTCGTTATACAACAGAATCATTCTATCGATTTTCCATGTGAGTGTCTGACTCATTTGAATATCTGCGATGTCATGCCCATCATTTCATCAACATTTCAGCAACAATACAAATCACGGTAGTAATGATAACAACATCAACAACAACAACAACAGCAACAGCAACAATTCACAATAAATAAACAGTTGAAAAGTATTCCCCTTTCCCCCGTAGACCATAACTCTGACAATAAAAATGAAACATTGCGGCAAGTGCGGTGATATTCATTCAACAAACATTCAATGGCAATGGGAAATTATTGCAAGTCAGCCACTGCCTTTCGCGCTATTTACATAAATACATACATACATACATACACTTACATAAGTCTATATATACATACATATGTACGTATGCATGTTCTTCCAAGTCGGTAGCACTCCATAGACTGCATCGATCAATATTTCGTATCCGAAACTACAACTGTTCGAATTATAAATGGTCTGAGATTCGCTCGGTCTGTGGTCTGTGTCTGGATTTCCATCTACCTACATACATACATACATACATACATACCTACATACATATCTGCTTGACGATGTATTCTTAGCCATATTCGGTTCATCGGAGATCGATGAAAGGCACAGTGAAAAGTGGGCGGTCCTTCGAAGCCACGCACTATGTGTGAAGTGAGACCAAGACCAGGGCAGTTTTGTTTCTTTTCCTTTATCTCTTCTCTCTCTTTTTTTTTGTATTGAGCGTGCGCCATGACGGAACACAACAAAAGCAAAACACACAGCGCCAAACTCACAAATACAGGCACAATTTGCCTCGCTCTCTCTCTCTCTCTCTGTCCCTCAAAAACAACTCTCTCGTTTAGTAGTCAGCACACAGTGATGTCCATGTCAATTGGCATACAGTACAGTACTGTGTTTTTATTAAACATATAAAAAATATTCACATAGCATTAACTTTTTAAGGTTTTTTTTAAATAAGTTACAATTTGTTGAGCCAGTACACAGTGATGTCCATGTTGTTTTCCTTACACACTTTAAAAATACTTTCAAAACTTATTATATACTTTTAAGTTTTTGGTTAATGACGTTAAATATTTAAGCAATATCTTGGCAATGCAAATTATTTATATATTTATTTTCAGAACTAATAAATATTTATTTAATATTTATTTATAATTGTTGACTCAAATTTAAAAAAAAAAAATTTTCATTGTACGTCGTTATACAAATGTTGATGGAATGATTAAATATATTTACGTTAATTAAAAGATTTTAATAATAAATGTTACGAAATTATAAGAATAAAAATTTATTACAAATATACTATTTGATTTAAATTACTCTAATGCAAATTCAAATATTACCTCTTATCATCTTATATATCATATTAAAAATTTGAGTTAAATACATCTTACAAAATTTTAAAATATAAAAAATAATATTTATATGAGATTAAAATTAAACAATAAATTTAAAAAAATATGCGCACCAATTTCCAAAAGCTTAGCAGAGCAAGGTTTCGATCCTCGGACCTCTGGGTTATGGGCCCAGCACGCTTCCACTGCGCCACTCTGCTTGTTGAGGACAGGGTGGCTAACCTCGCTCATGGTATACAGGTATACTTATACTGTGGACTGGTGTGTGTGCAAAGCAAAAACAACAAATGGGTGTGACCAAAGAGCATGTTGTCTCGCACACACAGCTATTGCTGCACGCTATCAACTCACTAGTTTACGTGGTGGTTGAAAATGGCGTACAGACATAGACATGGTCACACTGTGTTCTCATTGCGTGTGGGCTGTCCTTTACGCTCATATTGGATGATGGGAGTGAAAGCGAGAGAGAAAAGTGAACGGAAAAGAGAGAGAGAGAGAGCAAAATAAACACGAAAAGCGAGTTTTGAAGCCATCGACGTCATCGCTGGCTGGTCTCTGTCAATGACAATGGCGATTCGCATTGCGGAGCGGAGAGTGCCAGAAGGAGTGTATGCGAGTGACAGAGAGCGACGGAGTCTGAGCAAGCAAGATAGGCACAACAAGCGAGCACACGTATGTACGAGGAAAACAGAAAACAGGTTCGTTTGCGCTCACAGCTCTCGTTCGTATTCATAACAAAAGAACGGCTCGAATTGAACGGTTCGCATTCGAGATCAGACTCAGACGCGTCGCTTTTTTGTGAAGTTTTTTGAATGTATTTTTTTGGGACGACGCTTCAAAATTTATTTGTCATTTTCGTTGATTTTTCCGTGGTATCGCTCGTTGAGATTCGCGCCGTGCGAAACGATAAACCCGCATTAAAAGCAATAATGCTGAAATTCACTTAGTGTGAATAGTGTGAAGTGTGAATAGTGATCAGTGATCAGTTATCAGTGACCAGTGAGTTGGAATCTCAAAGTGAAACGAAATACAAATATATAATATGTGCTCACTGCCGTGTGGGAATCGAAGAAGAGCAAGAGCCTAGCGAAAGTATTTCAAAGAAAAAAGAGAGCGCAAAAGTTAAGTTAAAATATAATTGTTAAACAAATTGAAAAAGAACGATGAGCTCATTCCTCATGGGTTATCCACATGCGCCGCATCATGTCCAAAGTCCCATGTCTATGAGCAATGGCCTCGATCCAAAGTTCCCGCCGGTTGCCGATGACTATCATCACTACAATGGTCACTATTCCATGACCGCCTCCACTGGCCACATGGGTGGCGGTGGTGGTGGTGGAGTCGGAGTCGGTGGCGTCGGTGGTATTGGCGGCATTGGTGGTATCGGTGGAGGTGGTGGTGTTGGTGTTGGCGGCGGAGGTGGTGCGTTAGCTGGTGCCGGCCCTGGAATGTCTGGTCACCCGCACGCAACGCATCCGGCGGAAATGGTCAATGATTATATGGCCGCTGCTGCACACCATCACAACCAGCTCCCGCACTCACATCACCACAGCAACAGCGCTCTCTCTGGCCACCATCATCAGAATACCGGCTACTCCACCAACTATGCCACCACACCGCCCACACATCATCCGCATTCGCATACGCATACGCATACGCATCCGCACCAAAGTCTCGGCTACTATGGCCACCATGCGGCAGCTGCAGCTGCTGCAGCCGTTCATCATGCACCTGAGTATATATCCGCCGGAGTGGTGCACTCCGAGGGTGGCTACGGACCACCGCCGTCGGTGAATGTGCCAAACACCAACAGCGCGAATGCCTCCAATGGATACTATGGGGGTTACTATGGTACCACCAACGGCAGCGTGGGCAGCACCCACTCCCAGGGGCACTCGCCGCTATCCTCCCACATGATGGATCTGCCGCTGCAATGCTCCTCCACGGAACCCCCAACAAACACCTCACTTGGTCTCCAGGAACTCGGTGAGTTGATCTACCAAAATTTATTGATGAACAACAATTCTAAAGGAAGAGAAAAACTAGAAATTGTCTATTAATTCACTTGGAAAATAAAATTTACATGAGAATCTTTAGTTTTTTGTCTTGAAAATTATCAAAAAATTTACATTTTTAATTTTTGTAATAAAGAAAAATAATTTACATCGTTTACTTTAAATTAATAATTGCATTTCAATTAGACAATTTCTTAATCCCATTAACTTCATTAATGGAGAAATTAATACATTTTCAATAGAGAAATTACAAATTCATAAGTTGATCCTAAAATTGTATTTTTAAAAGCCAATAAACTCAAATAATTTTTTATGTATTTGTAAAAAAGCGATTAAAAAAGAAAATGTAGTTTATTATGACAATATTTGTTTATCTAAAATTCAAGCACAATCTTAATATATTATGTTTTGTCCTGTCCCTTATTTTAAAGATGCTTTTAAATAATTGTATAAACCACATTTTTCGTAGTTATGAAATTTCGAATTAAATATATTCAAACCCCGGTTTAAAGAACAATAATAATTTGATAATAACAACATTTAATGTTAACTGAAACTTTATCTATTGTAATTTTCTTGTAATTGAAATAGATTTATAATTATATTATTGTTAATGTATAGATTGAAATATTTATACCATTATGTATATGTATATATATATATATATATATATATATATTGTTCACCCACATAAGTCAATTCAATTTATTTTCTTATGTTTTGAAGGAATTATTCAAGATATTACGATACAAAAACATTACTACCAGTAACTTGAAAAACAAATTTAATTATGTAATAACTTAATTATTATTATAAATAGAGCATGAATATGATCTGCAGAATTTATTTAAGAAATATGTGAGACTTCTATAAACAAATAACTGATATTCTTAGATATTTATATAGTTCAAATATTAAGTATAATATTTCCACATCAATTATGAAAGTTATAATTCTGCACAAACAGAATAATAGTGCCAAAGTATTACATTTCAAAATAATAATAGTAGAGCATTTAATGTATAATTTAAGCAAATATTAAATATTCTGGTTTTCTGTAGGTTTGAAGCTGGAAAAGCGCCTTGAGGAAGCAGCGCCAACAGGACAACAACTGCAAGAAGTGCTACACTGTGATGATATGGGATCGGAAAATGTAAAAATAAAATTATTTACCAAATTTGAAGGAAACTAAGTATTTTTTTGAACAGGATATGTCCGAGGAGGATCGACTTATGCTCGACCGATCGCCAGATGAGTTGGCATCAAATGATAATGACGATGATCTGGGCGATTCGGACAGTGATGATGACCTGATGGCGGAGACAACCGACGGTGAACGCATCATCTATCCCTGGATGAAGAAGATTCACGTAGCGGGCGTTGGTAAGTAACACTTCTTCTTCTCCATACCACATACAAGTATAAAACCATGTGGATGCACCCCAAACTAAACAGACTGTGCCCCATTTTGGTATGCTAATTAAATTACTTAGCTGCTGCCAACACCCACATGATCCACTGACAGACATTGTAATGTTCAACTTTGGCAAAAACAAAAAATATATACACAATCCAAAGAAAAAATACTAAAAAAAATATCTGTATAAAATAAAAACTCTACTCGCTGCTCATTAATCAAAATCAAGAATGGCCTGGCGCGCCTTCTGCTGAGGGCATATATGTATAACTGCATATATATGTACATATATTTGTGTGTGTGTGTGTGTGTGTGTGTGTGTGTGCACCGCCTATATGGCGAGTGACATATTCATAAATGGATATGTATGTGTGTTTGCAACTACCACTCGACTATAATAATGGCACTTCAGTGCTCTTTCAACACTTGCAGAAGCCTCCTTAAGTGGATTTGCCTGCCAAATCATATAGACGACATTTCCTATACTTAGCACGGTTCTCAATTCCGAATCCGAACTTTTCGTTCGTTTTGGGAATTGAAAACAGATCTATTGATATATGATTCAAATTCTCGTTGTAGCTTGGAAAATTGTTTTATAACTTAATTTGTGTAATCGCAACACAATTATTTTATAAAATTATTTAATAATTATATTATTTAATTCAAGAGAATTTTTACTTTGATAATTGAAGTCAATTAAAAAATGTAAGAAAAAATTTAATAATTCGAATTGAATTTACAAATTGCAGATTTTTAATTGCAAAACATGAATAGAATTTTCAATTTAAAATCATTATTCGCATATAAAATTTGAGAAATATATTCACTGGTAAATTTATTTTCTTTGTTTAAAAAAAATTAAAAAGTAGAATTTCGATTATTTTAGTTATTCCCGAAAGTAATTCTGATATTTTTAGACATCAGACATAATAATATTTTTAAATTAAAAAAAAATATTTTATAAACAAATATTACCAGCTGAAATAAGTTAGCTTTATTATTTTCTACTATTTATCTGATAATTTCAGAATATATTTTATGAATATTTATTAGAGATACTTTAAGTAATTTTGAATTTTTAGCGATTTATTAAGTAATTTTAAATTGCTTAAATGAACCACGAATATTTGCATTTATAAACATGCAAAAAAAGTTAAGATTGATTCAACTTGAAAGCATAATTTCCGACTTTAGTCTGATATCTTTCATGTGCTACAGTCTCTGTTGATATATTTTCACACTGAGTTGAGGTTTTGGCCACTTTGCGGCTGCTCGTGGGCTGCTGGAACAGGTTTCCATTCACTACTCATTCAGAGAGTGAATAAACTTGGCTAGGCTACCCAGTACCCAATACCTAGTACCCAATACCCGGTACCCATTGACCAGGTGGTTGGCATACACTCTTGTGAGTGTGTGTGTATGTGTGTATTTGAATGTCAGGTCGAATGTGTATAATTACCATTAATTGTCGCGTTGGAGCATTAACGGGCCTAAAACCAAATTCATTGAGCCATGTGTTGAGTGCCATTATTATCGTCATCAAAAGCGACGTTTGTCAGCGATTATTGTTTTAATTCTATCTCAAACGTGGCTACCGCATATGGCCAATAACTCGACCTGCCCCGGGACATATTGAATGGGTGGACAGGTGCATCAGGAGGGGGCAGCGGAAGAGTGACAGTGTTGTGAACTGGAGCTATACATACGTAATACGTATATTGTGTGTAGTATTCTAGGACGGAGTTTATAAATTGGTTTTTAATTAGTTAGTTGCGGCCACTAATGTTACTAACGAACTGATGCACTCGATGTATGCATAACCTTGACCTTAATGGACAATTATCAACAACATTTTGGCCGAAACGAGAAACAAGCAATGAGGCGAATCGTCGTTCAACTCTCTACTCCTCATTCCCGCCAGAGAATTCAACACAATCTCGGGTGGGAGGGGGGATTAGCTATGCTGATGAGCATCAAATCGAAGTAGTTCGACCATCAAACAGACAGACAGACAGACAGACAGAGAGGCAGTCAGTGATCGCTCAGGGGCATAACTCAAAACTGAAAACTGAATACTCAAAACTCCGACTGAGTGACGGATGGTCCGTGTCATTTGATGTTAATGTTGTGACATTTATCATGAGCGCGCGACTACGAAAACAAGACGAGACTTGATTATCGCCAGTGCAGCATCTCGTTTCTCTCACTTCCCACACCCCTCTCTATCTCTCTGTGTTTTTCTCTGACTAGTTCGCTCGTTCTCTGCTCATAAGAAATTCCTGCTCTCGCACCCCCCTAACCACTCTCCGCTCTAAGCAATCACATTTACAAATGACTTACACTCGCTTAGCGCTTTAGCCTGAGAATGTGTGCCTGCAGAGAGAGAGAGAGAGAGAGAGGAGAGTTGGAGAATTCCCCTGCACGGGTACGTGTTCCAGGTCCAGGTCCATAAGGTTGGCGTGCGTATCAGGTGGCGTGTGGTCTTCCATTTCATCCAATTTGTATAAACCGCCTTAAGGCAAACAGTAACAAGTGGTGGTAGTAGTGGTATTGGTAGTAGCTATAACTTGGCAAAGTGCGACGACTATTTAAGAAACAATTTGGCATTGTTCGAACTAATTGAAGAGTGCCTCAAAGTTGTTGACAACTCGTTTAAGAGGACATATAATTATATCAAGTTGTTCAACAACTATTCATACATGCAATCTTTAACTACAGCTATCATATAAAATATATTACTTTTTTTTATTGAATTATTATAAATTAAAATGGATGTTTAATTTATCGAATTGTTCAACATTTGACAAGTTGTTAAACAACTGTTCATATGTTCAACTAAATTAATATTTTTACAATAGCTTCCATATAAAATATGTTTTTTTTTATTGAATTATTTTAATGTTAATTATTCTTAATTTATTTAATTTTTTTCTCAAAAATATGATAAATTGTTAAAGAAAACTATTCTCAAATTTATATTTTTACTACAGCTTCAATATAAAGAATTATATTTTATATTGCATTATTTTAAATTAAGTTTTTTATTTTATATTAATATATTTTAAATGAATTTTTAAAATTTTAAAATATATTATTTATTATTCATATTATTTCAAAGAAATTTGATAACTTGTTAAACAACTATTTATGTTTTCAAAATATTTTATTTTGCATTGAATTATTTTGAATAAAAATTTATATTTTATTTAAAGTTCATTCAAAAATCTATTCTTTTTGTAAATCTTTTTCATCCAAATTTGATAAGTTGTCAAACAACTATTCAAATATTCACATAAATTATTTTAACAAAATCAATTCGATATAATTAATATTTTTTTTACATAAAAAATAAAATATTTTTACATTCATCAATATTACGTTTTATGTTACAAATTCAAGAAGATTTTATATAATTGTTATAAGTTTTAAATCACATAAATATTAAAAAAAATAGTTTTGTATTGTATCAATATTACAATTTTTATTACAACTTCAATATACTTTTTTATAAATTAAATAAGTTTTAAAACAACTATTAATTCATTAAACTAAATTTATATTTAGATTATTAATTCACAATATAAAATATTTTATTCTTTATTGATTTATGCTTAAGAGTTCTTAAGCAACTATTTTTATTATCATCACATATTAAATAACTAAGTTCTCAATTCCGAATACGAACGAAACATGTGGTTTTAGCATTGATTATTGTTTCAAACCCGTAAGTGTCCTTCGGATTCAGAATTAAGAACAGTCTAGCGTATTTTTTTTGTTGGAAATTGAATAGAATATATTTTATCTTTTATTAATAGATGTTTTTACAATTCTTCGTGCACTCAACTAAGTTAATATTTAATTTGAAATTTAATTTATAATATTGTTTTCATTTTATAATCTAATGTGTGCACTTGAGTGTAGACTTTAGAGAACACTCAACACTCGCTTACATGAGTTTGGATTTTTCAAATCGGTGTGTGTGTGTTCATATATTGATTTTATGCACGAGGGAACAGAGTGTATTCTCGATATCACTTTGGTGTCCATGCAGATGATGATCGGCAAGTCAAGCTCACGTTCCACATAACATTCAATAACAACAACAAACTCATACTCATATTCGCATTATTCGCAACTATTCATATTTTTGTTGTATATTCATGCCTATATAGTCATATATGAATATATATATAAACATATATACCATAGTCACACTCGTAGTCAGAGTTGTGACTGAAAACGTGGCCAGCCTTGTAACTGAATTTCAATGGCAAGAGCACGATTAAGTTTCCAATATGCCACGGCAAGTGCGAGAGAGACACATACATATGGCGAGAGGGAGATGGAGGGTGATGAGGGAGACCAGGCTCAGGTCGGATCGGCGCACAGTTACCCGATGACTTGCGAAAAACGTCATCAGACAACAACACACAACACAAAAAAAAGTGCAAGCCCCAGTCTCAGTCTCTGCCTCAGTCTCAGTCTCAGCTTCAGCCTTATAGCCATAACCAAACGGAGGAGACCCAGACCCAGACCCAGACCGAGACCCAGATGCGACCGAGAGAGAGATGCTGTAAAAAGTAAACCCAACTTGGTTTATCTCCTATTGCCTTTATCATGTTTCGTTTCGTTTTTTTTTGCGCGCGCGAATTGAGGGAGAGAGAGACGCACCTAAAAGAAACAGAAAGATAGAGAGAGAGAGAGAAATAGATAGTGAACCCAGGGCTGACAACGACTCCAGCATCAAGCCCTGGGCATGACAATGATGAAAATGACGCAGTAAAAATTAAGAAGTGCGCCTTTTTATGACAGATGAGGCACGAACAGCTGAGAGACTACTATACTACTCTCTGACATCTGTTACTCTGCATTTGTATCTGCTGCAACTCAACTGAAACTGAGGCCATGCATGTATCTGTATCTGTATCTGTATCTGTAGCTGTATACAAGACGAGTATCTGCGGGTGAACAAAGCGTAATTAGCGTCCCAATGGAGCACAAAAATCACAAGAATGTGATTGTGAAGGTGACTGTGACTGTGACTGTGAATGAAGCCATAAGTCTTTCACTTTCTGTCTCTCTCTATATCTCTCTCTTTCTCACTTTATTTCTGCTTCTTTTTCTTTTGCCTCAAATAATATCCCTGTAGATTGCGGCCAATTTACGCCAATAAAGTTCTCTTCAAGCTCTCCACTTGTTGCGAATTATTGAAATTGGCATTAATTAGCGTCGCTTTTATTGGCCCAAGAATATTTCCAGCACAGACAAAGAACAGTATTTACAATATAAAGACTCACACTTGGGAGAGGGATCTGTTTCTTTTTTTTTTTTTACGAAAATATGGAAAAAAAACGGATCGAAACCGAAAAATAACGAAACGAAACGAAATGAATGTTCAAGGTCGCTCAATTCTCTATTGTTGGTCTTTAAAGTCGTGAGCTTCTTAACTTGATGCTGTTTGTCTTACTGCTTTTTGGCCATAATACTCTTTGTTGCTTAACTCCCCTTGTTTTGTTAGTCTACTTACAGTCTATTGAGACTTGAAAATGGCCACAACATCAAGTTCTGGGACAAGTGCCAGAGTCACTTCACTTGGAATGGCAACTTTTGGTCATTAGCTTCGCGAAGTGGAAAGTGAAAATGTATTATTGTTATGGCTTAAAGAATGAATTGCCAAACAAAAATAAAAAAAAATTATATATATATATATATACAACAAAATTCCAGATCTGACAGTAACTAATTTCATTTTAAACTTATATTTCTTTAGCGGAATTCCCGAAAGACCCCAAAGGTCGACGATAAAATGAAACTAAAAGTGGTTAGATATTTTTAAATACTCAAAATAAAATGAACAGGAGTTCGAATTAAATGTTATAAATAAATTAAATAATTATTTAATTTAAATAAATTTAAATAAATTTCTTTAATTTTTAATCAATAAGCATAAATACATTTTCAATCTATATTCAGTAAATTTTTTCGAATATAAATTTACATTGTTGCTTTGCAAATTAAATATTTTAAAAATATTTTTCCGTATATTAAGTCTTACTTGAAAATTATTATTTCATTTCCAATTCTTTACATAAAATATTTCAGTAATGCACCTCTTGAGAATTTTAATACTGAAATTTTATTTATTATTTAATTTATAATTTATATATTATAAAGATCTATTTATAAATTATAAAGACAAAACTTAAAAAAATTTAATTAGCTTAGCTTGAAAAACTAAACTATAATTTAGTAAATATATTTAAATTCGTATATAAATTTGGTATATCTTGTAATAATTTGAATTCTCATTTGTGAAATAAAGCTGCAATTGTAATAACAAAATTGCTAATAAATTAAAGAATTATAAAACTGCCAGCGAAAAATTGATTATTTTCGGCTCCATTGTTATTTCTGGAAAAAATATTAATTATAATAAATTTGCATATATAAAAACAACGAAATATTGCAAAATTTCGCTTTATAATGAGATATTTGAAAAGAATTTAAATTAACTGAAAAGAAAAAGAGTTTCTATAATCAAGCTAACTGCAAAACTTCCTTATCCGCAAAAAATGTGCAAAATTTTAAATAGAGAAAAAAATTGTTAGTACGAAAAATGAGAATCATATTGTTTATTAATGATTTAATTGATGTGAGGTGACATCAATCATGTTGATGTATTTTTTGCCGTATTTGTTTTGAAGCTGAAACAAAACGACGATTGCTAAAAACATTTGTAAAAAAAAAATTAAATTGATCAAGTACTTGGCACGTTTATTGCGATTTGAATTGCTTTTTTATATTTCGAGTGGTTTTTTCTTTAAATTTGTTTTTATACTGTGTATGATTCGTGATTAACTTAAAGTTAATAATTGTCTTTAAAGGCTGCCGTTCGCTTGTGCAGTAAGAATTCTTTCAAAGGCGTTTTCAGATTCCGAGATCTGTGCAGTTTTCGAGCTTCAATAGCTGCGGGTGCTTCACTTAAGCCGGAGTTATGTATGTACATACATATATACATATGTGAACAATTGTTTCTAAGTACATGAGAAATGTATGTATATGTACGTGGTTGTAAGTAGCATGAGCTCATGTTTATTTTTATTTGCTTGCCACAAATTGCAAGTCACTTGACAAGCTGCTGATGCAGCTCCCGCTGTTGTTGAAATGCTGATGTTGACTTGCCTTTTTCCATGAGCTCAACATATACATACATACATACATCCATACATATATAAAACCTTAGGATACCCACACACAGTTGCCGACAATTCACAGTTGGCTACATCAATATACATATTACTATAATATTAAATAAAACCTGAAATAGAATTCAGCTTAAAACTTACAACTCAAGACTTAAGCTGAAGCTAAATCTAAAGTTAAAGCTGATTCTGACACTGGCCGATGAGGCGTATGCGCAATTTATGAGTATGCGGCTTGCAACGTGAACGAGTCGGAGACTCATTAGGGCGCGGTACTTGAGATTTGTTTATTTGAAAATTAATTTGTTGTCATTTGTTATACGAGGTGCATGCCACATTCATGTACTACATACAAGAAACGCGCCAAACATTGTTTCTAATCACAAACAATTTCTAGCGCCAGCGTCTAACATCTTTTGAGAACGGGTTTCTCTACGGTTCGTAGTTTTATTTTTTTGGGATTTTGAGGCTTGTATTGGATGTTGATGAATGGGCAGCTAAATCAAAGTTGACAGTCGTAAAATATTTTCAACTTGGCACGAGTCAAATTTCTCGATCCCAGGTCATGCCCCACGATCGTTGCCCAAAAATATGTATATGTACATATATTTACACACTCTCGCCCTATCGCGGCAATTAATCAAGTGTCCCAGTTACTCGTCAGGTAAAGCCCGGAAGTTGTCCCGATTGCGAACCACACCTCGACACACTCGATCCCCCAGTTAAATGGGGCAGCGATCGGTTCTTGTGGATTACGGCGATATGGAACCCGGTTATATCGTGGTGTTAACCCACAATTGAAGTCGCCAGCGGCACAATGAGATTATGACGATTATTGAGTAGAGTCTGACATAGTTTTTACTTTTATGTGAGTTATATATATTTTGGTAACTGACTCGCTACCCGTCCCCCGCACACTCATCCGCTCCCCTTCCTCAATGAATGAATGAAATTGTAGAGTCACAAATGCATGATAAATCATATGATGGGACAAACATGCCGACAGCCGTGCATGAGGCAGGGCCAATTATAATAACTCGACACATCATATACATACTCGTATAATAACAGAAAGTGAAAAACTGTGTTAGACAGAGAAAGCAAGTAATAGTAAGACAGACAGACAGAGAGAGAGAGAGCTCGTGAGGGAGTGTAATACGTCCTACGCACACTATTGTGCTTAAGAATCGCCGCCAATTCCCTAGAGATCGTCAATTTCCCAAAATACAGAATTACAGGAAAACAACAGACACAGTCGATGGACTCAACAGGGTATACTGTGCTGGCAGATATGCTGTAACACATTTGCAGTTGGATAGAGCAAGTTAATTTCAATTTTGGCAATATCTCTGGAAATAATCTTCAGAAACATCTGAAATAAAAGCAATATGCTAGTTTTGAGTCCAAGAATCGATCTGAGTCAAAAAATTTTATTCGAAAATTTTTCGACTTTTGATGAAAAAATTCCATGGGGTAGTATGCGAACTATGTCAAAAATGTCGATAAATAAAAATAGCTGAAAATGAAAAAAGTAGAAAAGCAGATTTATTTTGGGATCAATATCATTTTGGTTGAGTTTTGCAAAAGTTACGCCACTTCAAAAATATGTATATTTGATATTTTTATCTTTGTGAATTTTTAACTCATATTTATCAATTTCTCTGAAAATACTCTTCAGAAACACCTAAAATTAAAGGCAATATTCTAGTTTTGAGTCCAAGAGTCAAAAAATGTTATTCGAAAATTTTTCGACTTTCGATGATTTGATCAAGGGGTTAGTGAGCAAAAATTGTGGAAAATCTCGAGAAATAGAAGTGCTGAAAATGGGAAAAGAATAAAAACAGATTTATTTTGGGAACAAAATCATTTCCAAATATCCAAATTTCATGAAAATTGTTTGAGTTTTGCAAAAGTTATGCCACTTTACAAATATGTATATTTGATATTTTTAAAAATAACATTCTTTGTGAATTTTATTTATATTTTATATTTATCCATTTCTCTGGAAATACTCAACAGAAACATCTCCCAAAAAAACATAATGCTAGTTTTGAGTTCTAGGATCGATCTGAGTCAAAAAATTAATGTCGGCAAATTTGTGACTTATGATGATTTTGTCAAGGGTTGACTTTGTTAGTATGCAAAACTGGCCAAAGAAGTAGAAGCATTAAAATTGCTGTAAATGAGAAAAAAGTAAATACAATAATATTTGGCAAAATCCAAATTTTAGGAAAATCTGTTTATTTTTGACAACGTATGCCATTTCAAGATGGATGATAATAATGACTTTCTTTAGTATTTAATTACTTATGAAACACAATAATGTAATTGTTTGAAAATCAATTTTCAGAAATAATAAGAGCAAAATTAATCAACATTTCAGTATTGTCAGCATTAGGGAATGTATACACCCAGTCTGAAATTCATAGAGAGTATATCACTACAAAAACTAAAAGTTTGCTCTTTAGCAGACTCACACTGCGAGTAGTATACTACATACATGTATTCCTGCCACATGCCTCACTGTTGTTGCTGTTACTATTGTTGTTGTTGTTGTTGGTTGTGCAATCTTGATTTCCTTGGCCTTGTATGATTCGGCAGTTTCATAAATTGGCTGCCAAGCAATTGCAATTGGCACTCATTTTGGCTTCACGCTCCGCAACATGACGTTGCACTTTGGGGCAAACAAGCGAGGCGACTTTAACTTGGGACATGGACATGGACATGGATATGGGCATGGGCATGGACATGGGGCACTGCAGGCGGCAGCTTGGGATTTGGGCGGACGATCCTGAATGCCTCTTCCTGGACATGGACAAGGCAACATCTTTCAGTACCGCTCTCCCTATCTCTCTCGCTCTCGCATTTTGTTGAAATGTTGAAATGAAATGATACTCACTTATTAAAAATGAATTAACGCAAAGCGCTGCCGACGCTCTGCCAACGTTCTGCCAACGTCAACGCAGCAGCTGGCGTCGATATCCCCGTCAATGGGGTTTCATTTCGTTTTACTTCGTTTCATTTCATTTCATTTTGATTTTGTTATTTTTTTCTTTTAGTTTCGTTTTTTTTTGCCGTTCCTCTTGTGTTGTTTGTTCCTTTGGGGTTCTGTAATTGATATTGTTTATTTGTTATTCGAGTTTTTATTATATATTTTTTTTTTACATTTTGAGCATGTTTTAAGCGTATACTTCACTTCTTTATCAAATCAATATTTCATTGAGGGATCGGAACCGTAGCGAATTGAAGTGATGATGATGTATGCTTAAAGGAATTTCCAAAGGGATGTCATTTACATTTCTTTATTCCGATTCTAGATACTGAAAAGATATTGGAAGTTAATTATAAAAAAAATGAAAAATAAATATTTATTTTATAATTAATATTTATTAGGTGCAAAGGTAGTAGAGTAAGAATTTATCACATCAACGAGCAAATATTAAAAAACAATAGAAACTAAAAATCCACATATGCAGCAAAGTAATTTTCAATATTTATTTTGTTTTTCCTCCAACTTATGTTGAAAACTGATTAAAATAAACTTTATATAACTTGAGATATTTATCTGACAATTGAACCCTTTTAAAGAGCAGACATCACAATTGCCACTTGTCAGCAGCTCTTTAAGGACCCCAACAATTGATTTGCAAAATAAAAAGAGAAAAATGAGAATATAGGCTGTTGTAACCCCAGTTCCAGGCAGATCCATTCCCTGCCATAACAGTAACTGTCAGCGGCAAATAGACAGATGGACAGTCGGACAACATCATTAATCTGCGTAGTGTCTGAATTCGGGAAAACTGAGTCGGGATTGAAATATTTATATCAAATCGAAAGCTGTCTGTCACAGTCCAAAACAATTTTTATAAATTACAAGTTGATGCACGCCGGATATGATTGGTCAAGTCCATAGTCCATTGGGTTGGCCACGATAGAAACATCAGACTAACCTCCGTCTCCCCAAACCCCACTTCGAAGGTCGTAAAAAATTGAAATTGAAATTGATGGTGCGAATGTAAGTTTGATTGGCCCCGCCCCAGAATCCTTGCCAGAATTCGACTTGGAACTCGTCTTCGGGCAGCAGGTGTTGGCCATAAAAATTAAGAGCAAGAACGTAACCGGAAAAAGGATACAGCAAGTGTAGCTGAGACCCCGAGTGAGGCTGTTGTTGTTTAATTTCAAGGAAAAACTAAATACAACTGAACCTTGTCGTTGTCCTTTTGCCGGAGGATTGCAGCGATAGGCAAACAGACAGATGGATGGACATAGGATAGAGGATATAGGGTAGCCTGGCAGGCAGTTGTATTATTTGATTTTGATTAATTATCCTGTCCAACTGCCGCGGACTGGCGCTGTGTAAGTGCAGCTCTTTCATCTATCCGCGGTACCTTCATAACCTTCCCTCTCCCTCTCCTTCACCCTCTCTCTGTTCAGCTGTCTACCCTTTTTGGTGAGCTGGGGAGGGGGTAAGAGCGTGAGAGGGTGGTGGGGGTGGCAAGGTGGAAAGTTTTTGGCGCGCTTTTTGGGGTTGTCAACTTATCTGAGGAGATTTATTGAGCCTCGTTCTTGTTATGAAACTTCATTTGAAGTGTATTAATTGTGGCGCGATGCGACTTAATCGGCATCGTCTGCCCCAAAACCCACCAGCAGCATATTGCCAATCATTAATTATGCATCTTGATTTACACTCTTCTCTCTCTCTCTTACTTATTCGTACTATCCATCTCTTTTTATTTCTGTGTGTGTTGTGCAGCGAATGGCTCCTATCAGCCGGGAATGGAACCGAAACGCCAACGCACCGCCTACACACGCCATCAGATACTCGAACTGGAGAAGGAGTTCCACTACAACCGCTACCTGACCCGACGCCGTCGCATCGAGATCGCACACACGCTGGTGCTGTCGGAGCGCCAGATCAAGATCTGGTTCCAGAACCGACGCATGAAGTGGAAGAAGGACAACAAGCTGCCAAACACGAAGAATGTTCGCAAGAAAACAGTCGACGCCAATGGCAATCCAACACCAGTAGCCAAGAAGCCCACTAAGCGTGCCAGTGCCAAGAAGCAGCAGCAGCAACAGCAACAGCAGCAACAACAGCAGCAACAACAGCAGCAACAAACACCAGTGATGAATGAGGTAAGTTGACTGCGCTGAAAGTCCGACCAGACAACAAAAACAGCCAAAGCACTTTAAAGCACTCCAATGACATTAACATTAACGGAAAAAAGAAGAAGCAAGTCAAATCAGCTTTTTCAATCAAGTGAAAGCTTCTTGAGTTCTTGAGCTTGTAGTTGTAAGAGCGAGATATCCATAGTAACTTATGCACGACTAAAAATATTTTAAAAGAGCTTTTTATAAATGAATTGCGAAGTATAACATATTAAATTAAGTATGTTAAGAAAGTAGCTGAATTTGAAAATTTATTTTTTAATTATTTTCTTATATTTAGTATTATATCTACATTCTACTTTTCAAAATGAAATGTCAAGTAAGCATAAGAAAAGAAAAGTATTAAAATACATTTATATGGAAAAAATATGATTTGAAATAGAAATTTTAATTTTTACTTACTTAATTCTATTTTTATTTTATTATTATATTTCTTTTTATTTTTATTTATATATTATTTTGTTTCTATTTTTTTTTTCAATTTGTATTTTATTTTATTTTAATTTCGATTAAATTTAATATTTCTTTTATTATATCTGCATGCATGAAATATAAAGACAGCATATGCAAATATAAGCTTCTGAAGAAGTTCTCTACTAAATTGAGTAGGGTTAGAAAATAATTCGAAGCTGTTTTTCAACTTTAAATCCCGAAATAATGAGAGAACATAAATAATTGAAACTTTTTTTTATCGCTATCAAAATTTTATATTTTAGTATATTTTTATACTTATAGATTGTAGTAAATATGTGGCAAATTTTTAAAATGAAAATATTTTAATATTGTATTTAGCTTGAAAAATTCAAAATAATCAAAAACAAACTCATGAAAGTATAATGATATTAAATTCAATGCACTTAGAAAAAGGGGAATAAATTGAAATTTTATTTATTTTTTTTTTTAATTTTTTTTTTTAATATATCTGCATGCATGTAATGTTAAGACAGCATATGCAAAAATAAGCTTCTGAAAAGCATCTCTAGTATATTGAGTAGGGTATGAAAATAATTCGAAGCTGTTTTTTAACTTTAAAACCCGAAATTCAAAATTTTTATTCTGCCAGAATTTTTATTTATTATATATAATAGCATCTTTATATATTTAGAATAATCATAAAACTTTCTTTAATATTTTTTGAATATTGATTATGATTCTAGTTTTTTAATTATATATCTTCTTTTGTAATCTCCCCATAGTGCTTACGCTCCGATAGTCTGGAGAGTATTGGTGATGTCAGTTCATCGTTGGGCAATCCGCCGTATATCCCTTCAGTCTCGGATGCGCCCAATATGACGGCATGTGCCAATGGCGGCAATGGCCAAGGATATCCAGGATCTCATCATCACAGCAATGGCAACAACAATAGCAACTCCAACAACAGCAACAATAACAACAACAACAATAACAACAGTAGTAACCTCAACAACAACAACCACAACCAGAGCAACGGCAATGGCAACAATCAAATGCATGCGAGTCTCCATCATCATCAACAACAGCAGCAACAACAACAACAACAACAACAACAACAAACCGATCTCATGGCCAATTTGCAGCAACATATTAAGCAGGACTACGATCTGACGACACTTTAGGACGCCCCCTACTTAACAACTTGAGCCTTGTACATTGAATCCTTTAGTTAGGTTCCCTTACTTTCCCCTACTTTCCCCCCACTTTCCTCCCATTAACCCCACAACATGTATTGTATGTATTGTAATATATTCTTAGCGAATCCTCTTTTTATACATCCGATGAACGAGCTGCTCTCCACGTGGTTCCATCGGCCAATTCGGAATATACAGTGAACAAATCTTAAGGATAATTAGTTAGTTAAGAACCAAAAATCAACACGACCATTGGAAAACAATGTATGGAATGGGAATAGGACTGTAAAGTGCATGGAATACTAAATTGAAATTGAATAATTCAATAATAATTGAATTGATTACGAGTAAATTGAAAATCTTTCATAATTTTCAATATCTTCAATTTAGTTTCAAAATTGTACATGAATAATTGTTCAGTGTTTATAAAATTTTACTTCATATATAACTGAATTATATGAAAGATAAAAAGTTTTAAAAATTAAAAACGAGAGTATTCTTTTTAATTATTTTATACAAAACTAATAGTTGATTATTATTATATTCAAAGTAATTTTATATTTTTCGATTAAAATTTCCATGCATTTCAGCCTTTTCTGTTTCATATTCCAAAAGCCTCACAGACAAACTTGTAAAATAACAGTACTCGTACTTAATATGTGGTACAGAAGACCATCATATATATTGTATAAAGTTTAGCAAAAAAAATGTAAACAAATGCCCCCAATTGTCATAGTTTTAAGTAAACTATATACTATATACACACAAAATATATATATTTAGAAATAGATGATTATACGTATGATTATTATATTATTATTATTATGATTATTATTATTGTGTCTAAATAGTTGCATTTGTTGTACGTAGATATTTATGTAAGTTCAAACATATATTTTATGGATAACAAACAAACAATAAATGATATAAGTATACTCGTATACCTAGACAATATGGAAACCAAATAAACAGAACAATTTTACTTGGAATTTGCAATGAATTTTTATTATATGTACAGCACTTTATTATGGTGTGAAATTAAATTCAACTGCTTCGTTTTTAATTTGTGAAAGTAAGTATTATTAACAAACTTATCAACTGAATTTAAGTAGTTGATAAATTTATAACTAAATAAATGTTATAATGTTGTTATAAAATATTTTTAAAATTTTTTATGAGCAGAAGGCAATATTTAAACTAATTTAAAAATGACTATTATTTTGAATTGTATTCTATAAAAAATCTATTACATATGCATATATATTTTTTCATTTTTAATAAAAAATAACTTGTAAAATATATCTAAAAAATTTTAATAGTTCTAAAGAATAAAGTTTCAACATAATTAAATATTTACTTCTCAAAGTGGAAACTACATTATATATATATATATTATTTTCGTAAAGTTTTTTTGTATTTTTTAAATATTGTTGAAGTTATAAGCGTGTAAAATTCATTTTTTCACTTCACATTTTTCTGTTATCTATAATTTTTTTCAAATTATTTTCAAAGTATTTTATTCTGTTTTAGGGAGATCAAAATTAAAAATTCTTAAAATCTTCGACTAGAGAAGTTTCCTAACCAAATACTTAAATTGCTACCAATATACTAGATATATTGAAATATTTTCAAACATTTAACAATTTATTCATGAACACGCTATATTTGCAATTCAAATTGATAAAGTACATTTTTAAAGTTATTGCAATTCTAAGAATTTTTGATGAGTATAAGCTAAACTATTTATAAAGTTGGAAGCGGCTTTTAAATATTTGCGGCAAATTAATATATATGAATACAATGTATATATGTATATTTTGTGCTGATTCATCGCTCATTGTCATCTAATTAGGACAAATTTAAACATCGTGGAATTGAGCTGCTGGACATGGATGTGGGAAGGGGTTGAGAGTGGAGGCTGCTCCCGTCAAAAGGAGCCTCCGAAGTGAAGAATACAGAATTCAGCGAGTCTTTGTTGGCAATCAACAGCGCACCAGTGGATGGGAGAATAAAAGGAGGAGGGGCTGCGTCCAAGAATGGGATTCGAATCGAGAGTGGAGCTGCAGAGGGATGAGCTGCGATGGGGACGAGAGATGAGCTGGCAGCGATGCGAGTAGTTGGCAAATGCTAACAAGAGTTCTTAATTAAACATCGATTCGCAATGATTGATCACAGCCCATTGGCACCTGTTGGCTTCTGGAAATATGTTAAACAAGGCATCATCTTTCAAAGTGCCAGGCCTACCTAACGATTCGATGCTATGCGATGCGATGCGATGGGATCGATGGAGTAGATCGAGTGCCCACTTCGACATCCATCGAGAGTGGAAGGAAGAGTGTCATAAACTGGTCTTCAAGTGGTGCCTATTGCATTTGCGTCAGACAAACTTCCCTGAAAACGGACCCAGTCCGATCCGATGCCTCCTCGGCTGGAGTTGTCGCCGTTGCTTATTCAGGCGGACATCTCGTTGACAGTGTGGCCATAAAGCCAAAAGGTAAACACAGTGAGCCATGTATGTGACACATGCTGGAGGTGGACGTGAGCAGGAATAGAAGCGAGGAGAGGAGCTGGAGCAGCACAAGCTCAACACAATCAATCTACTTGCCATGACAGTGGATTGTCTTGGTAGGAACATGAAAATACTCTTAGCGCTTAATTTATCATTGCGAAATGATCTACGCGCTCCTTCAACTCCCGTCCAAGTCCCGTGCTCCGAGTCCCTTGTCCCCCCATTCCTCTGCCCGATAACCGCATGTCCAGTCCTCTCCTCGTCCAGTGTCCACTGTGTGTTCGGGCAACTGGAAATTGCGCGCACTCGTCGTATGCGATAAAAAGGATTAAGACCTACTTACGTACCCCGAGTACCTCAACACATGTATACTAAGAAAGAGAGAGTGAGAGGGATACTGAGAGAGAGACAGAGACAGAGAGGGGTTGAAATTGGCAGCTCGAGCATGATTACAGCGTAAGGAGCACGTGTTGCTGCCAACGATACACCATTATGCGAGGAGCGAGGGGAGATGTCCTTACGTTAATTACAGACAACGGTAGCCTCCGCTTGTCAATGGCTTCAGGACTACTGCCCCGAAGACCTACCGCACAATCGAAGAGCGTGATACGAGCATGAGAACGATAGGAGATATGATAAAGGGTTAGAGGCATATATAAAATTGTCCGAATACAATTAATAATGAATGTGTTAGTATTTTCGATAATTTGAAAATGTTTGCAATTTTATAATTTCTTTAAATTATTTAAACATTTAATAATAATTATAATTTCTTTATATTTTTTAAACATTTATTTTCTATTACATAATAATAGTTTCATTACATTCATATATTTAACATGTTTTGGATTTTCCCAATATTTTGATTTATTTAATTTATTTCAATTTTTTTTAAATTTATTATGTTATTATTATTATGTTATGTTATGTTTTAATTTGTGATGTTATAGTACAATTTCACTGTATTGATTCTTCACTTAATAAAGTTTTATTTAATTAAAAAAAAATCATTTCCTTTATTTTCATTGATTCTTGTATCTGTAAGGGATATTTGGATATAATTAAAAAAAAGTTTTCCATATATTTAAATTTTTCATAAGGAAAATTTGATAATTATTATTTAGTTGTGAAATGCTTAAATACTGCTAATTTCTTATTTATGTACTGCATTTTTGATAGGCAATGAATAAAATTGTGTATTTCTAATCCTAAAATTTTACTAGAGTGATTTTTGTATAGATATATATATTATATAATATTAATATTTCTTAATAGCAACTATTAATGTCAAAAACTCATTTCTATATTGAAATAAGCAAAATTCTTCATTATACTTTCAAAGTAGTATTCAATATTTTTTAAATAGTCTTTCAAATAATATAGGCATTATAGAATTTACGAGTATAACAATATGGAATTACTTTTGAATTTACAATTTGGAAAAAATTTTGAAAAAAAATTAATTTCTTTGTTTATCTATAATAAACAAGTAATTATATTTTTATAACCGTAATTTCTTTTTTTCCATAAATTTTGGTATACTTTCTGTTATTTTCAGGTACCTAGTTTCGAAATTCTGAATGCATTTGACTTTTGACTTTTATTTAACGATTTCGAACCATGACCGCCCTCTTTGAAGTTGCCGTTGATCTTCGCATGGGCATGGGCATAGGGGTTGTGTTTTAATCCCGTCTCATCCTCTTTCATCCCGTCTAATGCCAACAGAAGTCACCGGACATGGCACAACCCACTGCGACGAACTCAACCCTTTCTCCTGTCTCAGCGCAAGGATAACAGAGGAAAACAATTAACCCGTCTACTGTTGCTAATTTCATAGGATCCTTAGGCTCCTTAGGCTGCTGGCAGCGGATCAATTGAATATTTTGCATACTCCGCATAGACACAGCGTTACGCCCACGCACACGCCCACGTCGGCACCAGTGAAGCTGGAAGGGATTAAGCGGAAAATGGAAGGATTGCAACCAGCTGAGCGCCGCACGCCATCTACGTCCTTGCTGCTCTGTCCTCCTCTGGAAATTCATACCAGGAGCTACCGTTTTAGAGGATTTTGCGCAGATTCTGTCGAGAGTTCTGGGAAGTTTGCATACCTGCTAATTAGCAGAAACTTCTAAACAGTCCAGAGGAATGCAAGGGGTGAGGGAGGGAGAGAGGGAGGGAGGGAGGGAGGGGGTAACGAGTCAAGGGATAGGGATACAATTTGGTTTACATTGTGTTCTCTTTTTATTTTTGTCAAAATAAACATCAATTCTCATTAGGCCTGAATTGGTAATAAATGAGTGCGTATGGCATAAATCAAAGTTGCAAGCAAGGCCATGCAACATGGGGCACGCTTGCTGTTGTTGTTGCTGCTGTTGCTGTTGCATTGCCTGCCCACTTACAAATTGTGGCAAGCATCAAACAAAACTCTCAAGTGTGGCCTCAGAAATCAATCAAGGCTCATCATTCACATCCCAAGTCTCCCTCTCTCTCTCTCTCTGAAGAAGCCCTATCCTGTCTCTCCCTAAATAAACATATGCCCTGAATGTATGAGTGTGTGTGTGAGGTGTGTGTGCGTGTGTGTATTGGTTTAATTAATGTGCGTCCATTTATTAAATTGGCAGTTTAGTCTTGGCGTCACTTTTGGCCAAGTGTGTTGAGAGCAGCAGCAAGGGAGGAAGAGGCAGAGAGGAGCGAGGAGATGGAGATGGAGACCTGCCTGCGGTCGGCCATTTATGCACTTGTATACAAGTGAGTGTGTGTGTGTGTGTGTTTGTTGTGCATGCGTGTTGTGCGGCCGTGTCGATCAGCCTAATTTGTAACCATTAACCCAGCTATTATGTTTGGCCAAGAGATTGCATGCTGTTAGCCAAGTTACCAATGCCGTTCGATGGTCTGCTGCCAAATGCTGCCATCGGAGCATCTTCGCCGGAGGAGGAGGAGTCTTCTTCCCTTCTCAGATGGCATCGGCGGTGATTTCTGTCTATTAAAAGCCATTTAAATAAATGAACAAACCATTTGTTCTATTTTTGTGTCCTGTTGTTGCACTCTCAGGAGACCACAATGGGGATTGAGGTGTGAACAGGCATGGGGGAACATTAAATCAATTGAACTTATAGAAATATACTTTTTGTCGACATTCATAATATTTTATAAATTTATTTTATTCTATTTTTTATTTTGAATTCCAATTTATTTTATTTTCATTTGGAATTAATTTATTTATTCCGTTTATTTCATTTTATTTCATTTTATTTTATTTTATTTTACTTTATTTTATTTTATTTTATTTTATTTTATTTTATTTTATTTTATTTCATTTTCTTTTATTTTATTTTATTTTATTTTTTTTATTTTATTTTATTTTATTTTATTTTATTTTATTTTATTTTATTTTATTTTATTTTATTTTATTTTAATTTTATTTATTTCTATTTTTTAGAATACCGATACAAGTCTTATTGACATGATATTTAATTTTATTTAAATATAAATTTTCCAGATCGCATAATTTGTAGACTGCTGGTCCTAGGTTAAACGCAATATTTTTTTTAATAAAATGCTAAATTAATAATAGTGCTTTTATTAATTATCCAAAATGCTCTTTTTAATAGATTTCGAATTTTGTAAGACAAATATATGCTAACAGCTGATTAATTTGCGAATAAATATCTATATATTCAAAGATTCCAGAAATTTTACGAGTGTTTTCAGTAGGTCATTGAATAGGCGCACTTTACTAATTGAATTTTGCTGTATTCTGATAATATTAAAATTAAACAATATGTTTACTAACTATATTTAAGCTAAAAATACGAAAAGCTGCTGTTATGAGCTTATTGGAACGTCAAAAATATCATTAAATATGAAATCTTTTTGCACATCAATTTTCTTTCAACCATCATCAAAATAATAAATATTAAATAAGTTTGAATTTTAAGTAAATATGCAATTATTAAAAATAAATCTTTAGTATTTGTCTAAAATTAGTTCATAGTCAAAGCTGTATGTCATTAATATATTATTAATTTTATTCTTTTCATTATTATTTTTTTTATTAATAAATAGTAGATTACAATTAATTAATCTTCCTTCTCTTTCTCACCGTCGCACTATGCTGGGTGTTACTTTCATTCTGAAACTTATCAATGGTGATATTAACTCTCCATTCTTGATTAACAAATTAAACTTTTCAATTCCTATTAGATCAACCCGTTTCTATTCCTTATTAACAATTAGCACTTGCCCTACTAATTACCTTATGCATGAACCTTTTAGAGTACTATGTTCTGAGTTTAACAGACTTTACGGGGTTATTAGATTAGAGTCGTCTGTTTCTACTAATAAAGCCTTAATCTTAGAACATTTACTCACACATTAATCATATAATCTGTGGTGGTGGTCATTGATTTGATTGGGTTTTCCTGGGTTTCCCCAATCCTAGCAACAAATGTTGAATCAATTTTACATTTACTTACCCCAGAACTATTTATTTATTATTTTTATTTCTTTTAATTTAATTCTAATTTTTTATTTTTAAAAATAAATATATATATATATTTAATTTAATTATTTTTAAATTTAATTTTAATGTTACGTTTTAATTGTCTGTCGACTGTTTATAGTTGACATTAAATAAATAAATAGATATATAATATGTATAAATATATTTATTTGATTTCAATAAATTTCAAAATTGATTAATACATTACAGATTTAATAAGAAATAACAGTTAACATTTTTGAAGATTATTTCATTAAAAAATCATATTAAATTCGAATTCTCAAATCAATATAATAATAAATATAAATTATGAAAAATGAAGAATTTATATGAGACCGATACTGTTTAGACTTAGAATAGCCATAATTATGACAAAACTTCTAAAACTCTCCAACGATTCTCAAAATATTTTCAAAATTAACAAGCTCAAAACAATATGCCAATACTTTCTCGACTTCATCCGAATATCTCAATAATGTATGTATTTAAAAGGGCGCCTTAATTTGGCCTTTTTCTCATATTTTAAATTGAAACTGAACTTTCTATAAGTTCTGATTTTTTTTCATATTTTAAATACACAAATTCTTTAAGTGCCACATGTGAAATTAGTTGTCGTAAAGGAATTGTGCAATTGCGTTGAGTCCTGTCGCAGATTTTGGAAATCGAAAAAAGAATTTTCAATTTCGATTCGAGGAACAGAAGGGAATGTCCATTTGCGATTGCAACTGAGGCGCTGCCATCCCAATATAACTGTATATATGTGTGTGTGTATGAGTGTGTGTGTGTGTGTGTGTGTGTGTGTGTGTGTGGTATATATAGTATATGCGGTAATTGACATTCGATCATTAATCAAAGTGCACAATGCAGACATTTCGTTTCGAATTTTATTTAGTTTTTTCTTTTTTGTATTTGTATTTGTTGTTGGCTGCTGTTGATTCCCATTCTCGTTGTACATTTTGCTGTAATTTCAGCAAGAAAGAGACAGTGATATAGAGTGAGAGAGAGAGAGGGATAGTTAAGAATTGAATCCCCTATGCAGAGCATGCCACTGTGCCACTAATATGAGGCAGATCCCATCAAGAACTGTCCGTCTGTCCATCCGTCCGTCTGTCAGTCCGTTTGCAACATTTCGAGTTGCGCGCAAGTGGAACGTTGGCCTTCAACACCTTTAAGTGGCAGCTGAGAGTACCGTTTGCTGTGGCAAGGTGTGCTGCCACCTCTTCAGAGCTCATCCACATCCGCATCATGGCCGCCTGGCGCTACTCAGTAGTGGAGTGTAGAGTGCTTTGCTTCTTTGTCGGCTGACAGCTCGACGCTCTCCCGCATATCCATGCCAGGACTCAAGAGTCCACAAATCCTTCTCCTCATATATGTAAGTATGATTTCAGGGTTACTCACCCCATTTCTTGGTAGAGTCACCCTGCCACAGCGACAATCCCATATTCGACTTCTCTTTGCAACCCTCCACTCACACACACATACACACACACACACACACACACACACACACATAACAACGACATTCAGTGAAAGTGCTCTCCATGCGTGCAAAGGACCATGATGAAAGTAGCAATTTCGACCATTTGCAATTTCTTCCCTTTGTTAGTATGCATGTGTGTGTGTGTGTATAAGTGTGTGTGTGTGTATAAGTGTGTGTGTATCTCTGTATCTGACAGTCGCATTTTGATGAAATTTTATTCTGTACACATACACGTCAATGTCATCTCTGCCGCTCGCTTAGTCCTTCAGCATTCTTTTTTTTATGTCATGTCCTTTTCTTGATTATTTCGTTGACGTGCCCAAAAAATGAAAACGAAGTAAACAGAATCCTAAATAAAGTAAGAGGGGCCAGAAGAAAAAGTAGCTGGGAATAGATCCTAAAAAATTTGTGAACTTTAACACAATGCGAACAATACTTAAAAATTTAACACATAATATAAACAAACAGATACAAATTATGAGATGCTTAAATTGAAAAAAAATTAAAAATCTTTTATTTATTTCTAATATAATCAAAAGTATACATTAAAATGTATTTCGTAGGTCCCGCAAAATGTCCTTTTTTTAGTTAAATATTAATATAAATAATTATTAATAAATAATTTAAAGGGAAACTAATTAATAAATTATTGATTATAATTTCAAAATTGTTTAAACATTCTCAGTTGTTGTCATGTGAGCGCCATCTATTGTAAGGTGGCGTAACTAATGATAAATACTTATGTTCCACTTCACGTATCATGGTTTGCGTCTCCACTGTATTCGAATTCAACATCCCGCGAGAAAGAGACGACTATACTCTATGAATCTGGAAACCCACCAAAAGGTTTGTGTCTAATATAGCATAATTGGTAGGAAAAGGTGTCCACAAAACATATAATCATAAATCTTAAAATTGCCTATATAATTGCAAACAGATTGCAAGCGACAAATGTAAATTTTAAACTTTTCAATTTTTCTACTTATTATCTGGAAAAAGATGGTCAGAGAAAAATTCTAAGTCTTAAAATTGCCATTAAGAAGAAAACTTAAGTGCAAATTTTAAAAACATAATACAATTAACAAAGTTGAATATACCAGTTTTTATGAGAAGAATCGATTATACAAAGAATCGATTATACAATTTTATTTCAATTTTTCAATTTTCTCAATTTATTAGACTTTTGATATATGTTTAATACCATTTACGAATCTGAAAAAATTTTATAAATCGGTTAAAATTTGGCAAAATTATGGATGTTCATCGTTTGAGAGGAAACCTTTGATATGAAAATTACCGATTTCTTACTCAAATGCTTACTTTACTTTTACTTTATAATTCCTTAATTTACTTTAATTATCAAACCATAATGTTCCTTAACCAAATGTGAAGTTAATGCATAACATTTAATGGTTGTCTCTAAAAGACAGTTGGAAATAAAAAAAACATTGCTATTAAAGAAAAAAAAAATGTTTACTATGTTGGCCATATTTTCTAAAATATAGTTCCAAATCTGCTACGATAAAGTTTTTATGATTATTTGAATGCCAGAAATCGATTAACATCAAAAAATTTAAATTTTTAAATTTTGAGTTTTTTTTGACTTTCAATAAAGGGGATTTTTTGGAGAAATGGTGTGCAATAAAAATCAATACCATTCGCAGATCAGAAAAAATTTTAGAAAATCAGTTAATAATTGGTAAAGATAATGCTGGTTCAAAGTGTTTTTTAAAATTTGTTAGTATTTGGCAAAGTTATGGCATTTCAAAGTTCAAAACTAAACGACCAATGTTTTACTCATTTTATTTCACTCCTTTGGGATATTTTCTAAAATATTGGTCCAAATAAACTGCGGTAAAGTTCTTTATACATCTTTTAATGCCATAAATCTTTTTCAATTTCTTTATTTTTATAGAAGATATCCTAGGTATGCATTTCTTGAGCATCATCTCAGTAATTTATTGATTTATTTGATACAATAATTAGTAAATATTAATGGGGACATCAAGAGAGAGGCAGAGAGAGTGAGGGAGACTTACATTGATTGTAGATGAAGGGTGTAGAAGGGGGGGGTTGTTTTGGGGCAATAAATATGGAATTCAGTTGATGTTAATCCAATAAATATTATTGGGCTGATCTGCTGCGTTGCAGTTGGCAATCAATTTTATTTGGAAAACAATTTGTATTTGTTTGTTGCTGTTTATCGGGCTTGGTTGGTGTTGCTGGTGTTGCTGCCACCAGGCAGCATGCAACAAATTTAAAAGCTCAATTTGTCCATTTATGTCAACTTGTCACGCGAAGTAAAATAAAACGAATTAATAAAATTGTATGCTTGGCCATGGACAGACGACGAAAGGCGAGAGTGAAAGAGTGGCATGTGGCGAGAGGCAAGTGGCAAGTAGAGAGTGGCACAACTAAACGCGTAAAATATATTCAGCAATTGTTGCTGCTGTTGCTGCTGCTGCTGCTGCAGATACAAAGATACTTTAGTGGCAAGATACGGATACACCATCATTCATCGCTTATGTTTTGCCACATCCGTTCGTGCTGTTGTTGCACAGTTTCTATTGCCGCTACCGTGCCACATCCTTCTTCATCCTTGCTGCCAGCCAGCCAGACTCTTCTCTGCTCTGTTTTGCTCTTCCTTTGCGTTGTCCTTGTTGGCGGCGTCGTTGCAAACAAATGGCAAAAACTGTCGCTCATTCGCATAAATCCTGACGAATGATTTCAGCGCGAGCCCCACAAAGGGGTTGGCTGGAGGGGGGGAGGGTGGGTGTTGTGAGGGAGTGGATTGGGCGTGCCACATTGCCACAGTGGGTATAGCATGCACAACAAAAGCAATTATATGTGCGAATCATTTTACGAGCGCGAGCGGAAAAAGAAAACAACAAACAGACAACAGGATCTGCGATGCCTTTGCCTCTGTCTTTGCTGTTGCTGCCACAGTTACCAAACTTGGCATCCTTTTTGCTCTGCTTCTATTTTTTTGTTTTGTAGCAACTAAAGTGGGCGGAGTGGGCGTGCCCATACCCTATAGAAATGCGCTGAAATGTGCCAAATAGAAGAAAGCAAAGAAACGCGGTAAGAGAATTGGAAAAAATTCAGCAAATGGAAATAAAACAAAGGCCACGTTCAAGGCAATGCAGTGAGTGGGTGGAGAGTGGGTAGAGGGGGGTGGCAAAAAGAGAGGAGTACGGATACGAAACAGACAACAAACAAGCGACGACAAGCAGCGCAACAACAATTCAAATGACAAAGAAATTGTCAACTCAATGAAAGCGACAAGTACGAAAAGCAGCTCAAAAAAAAAAAGAAAAACAAATACAACAACTGCCAAATATCCATTCCACCAGCATCCACCGAGTACCACCAGAGTGCCATTGAGCCATTCACCACTTCCAAACAGCTCTCCCTTATACTCCACCCCCCCTTGCCATGCCCACTCTCCCACATATCAGCCCCATTCCCCACTCTCAACTGTTAAAACAGCAGTTGAAAAACGCACACGACCAAAATCAAACGATTGTCAATGTGAAAATAAATCGCATTCTTTCATTTTAGCTCCATCACCCCTCCACACCTCTACCCCAATTGTTCGTCTGTCCCTCTGCCAGCAACTGCTGCTTTCCCCTGCCCTGCCATGTCCTGCCATGTAATACCCCAAGGACGACAGCTGCCATAAAAACTTTAGTTCACCATCGTTGATAAAACGTGCGCCAATTTTTTATTCCCTCCAAAAGACTAAAGGACTTCACAATACTTCACTTTGATTAAAGCAAGTCCAACTGAAGTTACTTTATATTCTACAAATTTACAATTACATTTTTCCATAAAAAATTCTAAATAAATTCTATACATATTTATTATTAAGGTACTTATATAATAATAAAAAAAAATTATTTATTAAAATAATACATTTGCAATTTGTGATTGGTATCACATACAATATCCATCATTATTTTTTATTAACTACGATTTGTTGATTAATTTAATTAAATTTTCAATTATTTCAGAAATTTTGATTTTTCGTATAAAACTATTTAAAATAAATAAAAAAAATAAATTTTTATTATTTATTTTTATTTTAAGTATTTTTGATTTTGCTTGGCACAAATTATATTTATAGAAAATTTTTAGAAAATAATTTATTTGCTGTTATCAAAATGTTTTATAGAAAACCGTTTATTTTTCAGAGACAATAATTTATACAGTATCATCTACATCTATAACTCTATTTTTTTGCAGATCGCAAGTTGTACTATATATTTTATTTATTATTATGATTTGAACTATAAAAAATTTTGAAAATATTTCACTTAAATCAATTTACTATTCTTTTTCTTATCACATTAATTTAATTCTAAATATAACTAAATACTTACACAGAATAAAAGATAACTTCCTGTAATTTACATAACATTTGAAATTTAATTTTAAATCTAAATATATGTATTTGAAGCAACATTTATGCGTTTTTCGCATTTCACTAAAAGCGAACATAAATTTATGGGTTGTCAGATACAAACAGATAATAAATTATGACGGAATTCACATGAAACTGCGATTCAAGAACACATTAATGGAAATGATAGATTTATTCACAGTTACATGTTCGTGATTGATAGAAAATAATTTCAATTATAAAATATTTTTTTTTGTTTAATTAAATCTAAAATTAAAGGTATTTATCTGTTAAGAAAATCACAGTAAAATTTACTTTATTCGAAAATTCGTTTTTATTAGAATGTAATATATTTATTATCATTTAATTTATTAAATTAAAATAAATATTTTACGTTTTTTTTATAATATTTTATGTGCTTAATAATATTAAATACAATTATTATATATTAAACCGATTATATTACAAGTCAAATTATTTTAATTTATTTATTAACGTAAATAATATAAGAAATACATTTTTTAATATAAATTAAATAACTATTTACATTAAAATATACATTAAGTTGAAGAAACTTGTGATATCATATAAGAACATATTATATCTATTATAAATTTTATAATTCACAGTACAATAGTATAAGCCTCAACTGGTATTCATCATTTTTGAATCCATTTATTTTGTTTTAAATGTTTTTAATAAATTATGTATTTGTTTAAAATAGTTTTTAGTTGATCACTATTCCCCGAGACACCAAATCAGAACAACGTTTCACAAATCTTGGCATAAATTGACTGGCCAAAAGCAAAACAAGTTGAATGTTAATGCATTTATTGGCCATAAATGCCAATCGGAGACAGACAAATTCAAATACGAATTTCTACAGATTTGAATTTTGCCTGGGGATATATTAGAATTCAGACAGGAATCAGGAATCTTCTGCTTTTCAGCTTATTTTACGATTTTCTTTTATATATAATATTTGGGTGCACAGTCAAATAAGAAACACAAAATCAACGCAGGCCGTATCATGTGGCGTATACTTAATGTCGACAACACTAAAACACACATACGCACCCACTTACACACACACACAAAGAGAAAGACATACACATAAACGTCATCATAAGAGGCCTGGCAGCGACAACCAACTGGCTACCAAATCATTATTTATGTATGGAAACGTGCCAGGCAGGTTTTTCTCTGCCTCAGCAAAGGATACGTGGCGCCAAACTCTCTCCGCGCGACCACTTCGCCCCTCCAGCAGCCAGGAGGCATGCCTCTCACTCTCTTCTGCAGACAACGGTATTCGTTGGCTGCTTTCCCGGGGATTTTCACAGTTTATGCGGCAGCTCGACTCTCCTCCATATCTTTGCTCCCATCCACCATCAACTGCAGCATCAACTCCAACTCCGACTCCATCTTTGGCTTCAGCTGCTGTAACAGTTCTTCTTCTTGCCGCTGGTCTTGCAACTTTTTTGTTGCGCGTTGTGATTTTCTTCAGATTTCTGAACAAAGCAATTGTTGTTTGTTATTTTTGTTTTTGTTTTTTTCTTTATGTTTTACTGCCACTTTTCGCGTTTCCTTTTTTCATTCAGTTTCTTTTGCAGCTCTCGCTTCTTGCAACCTCAGCAGCAACCTCCCCTCTCCACAACGCACCGTTTGTTGCACGTTAAGTGACGCCAACTTTTACGTGAGCCTGAATTATTAAACCGCGTTAAAAGGCAACGCCAATTGTTGGCAACGCCTGGACACCATCTTCACTGCGCCACCCCCTCCCTACCATCCCTCCCATGCCACCCCCTTGCCATTCCTTGGCTATCTTCACACTTTCGCCGCCTGAAGTTCCTCCCCGTGGCCTTCGTATGCATCATAGTCGAGTTGATGTTTTATGTGCTAAGTAGTTGGTAAGTCACCTGCGACAAGTTGGATGAAAACATATTTTTCACTCCACTTTACACATTCTTCTTCTTATTTGTCTTCTTGTTGTTGTTGTTCTTCTGCTTCTTTGCATTCTCCGGCTCAAATTTAAAATGTGTTTATTTAGCGTTAAAGTGGCCACGGTCATAAATTCAACACAAGTCGGCAAACAGTCACCCCATTTTGAGAACTTAACGGAAAATATTTTGGCTGGAAATATTTTCTTGTTTATTGATCTTTTTTATTGTGAAAGGAATAAACAATTTAATTTTTATTTTATTTTTTGTAATTATTTTTTTAATATACAGTATGTGAATTTATGTCTCATAAAATATTTTTTTTTTTTAGTGTAGAAGAAATAAAAAAATGTAATTCTTATTTTATTTTTTGTAATTAATTTTTTATAAACAGTATGTGAATTTATGTTTCATATAATATTATATAAATATTATTTTTAAAATGATTATATTTTTATGTGGATAGTAAATTAAGGTATTTAGGAACTTCTCATAATTATTTACAAAAAAAATTAAAAATTATAAATTTTTAACATTTTTTTTTAAACTAAAACATTATAATATAACTTAAAATAAATATCAGCTTGAAAATTCTTGATTGAATATTTTTTTAATTTCCTTAAATAAATAATGATTTTTTCTACTGAAATTCGCTTAAGAGGTGTATATATTTTTGTCGAAACATATTAATTTTATTTGAGTTAATACTTTGTAAATGTTAAAATTCAATTATTTTTAATAAAATTAGGAATAATATAATCAATATTTAATTGCGAGATTTTATTATATATTTTCAAAACATTTGTGTAAATGCTTTGAAATTGTTGAAATTTTAATAATTATTTAAAAATGTTAATTATTATAATGTTTATATTACACAAAAAAATAATTGAAATTTTTACAGAAAAAAAATATTATTTGAGTGTTTGCAGAAAAAAATCCATTATGCATTGCCAAAAAATTCCTTAGTTATAAAAGTAGTTAAAAAAAAATACATCTTCACACATTAACATCACTTTTTTAATTTTTATTTACAATCAAATCAATATGTTTTTCATATCTTAACAAAATGAGAAATATTTAATCTGTTATTCTCTATTATTTATTATTATTTTTTGGTGTTTCTTTCTACCCTGTGAGATACCTGTAGAGACGAGCTTCTGATAATTGACAATGGCACTATGGAATGCACTATAAAACAAAAGCCCGGAACTACAGGGTAGGTCACGGGAGCGTTTCTTACGTAACACATATACACGGGCACTGAGAGTCCTTTCGCCTTTATCCCGCCCATGTCCTGTCTGAGCTCCTTTTTCGCTGCTTCATTGTCCTGCTCGCTGTTTGGCACATAAAACACAAATAATCTGGCAAATGTCCAAGTTGAAATTATTGTCAGGCAAAAGCCACTCGATTGGATTTTCGAAGATGATTCTTTTCTTTCGTTTTCCGCAGCAGTTTTTCCTTTGCAGTGGAGGTATGTATGTATATATAAATGCAACGCACCTTGGTTGCAACAAAAAAGAAGAAGAAAATGAAAGAAGCAGCCTCAACAATAAGAAACAACTGTCATAAATATGCAGGAAAGTAAGGTAAAGTTTTTGTCGAGTTTGGGAGCTTTAAGCGCTAAAAATTTGCAAAAGTAAAAGAACAATTTTGAAATGAAATGGAATGAAATTAGACAATTCGAGGAGAAGAGAAAGTTTCGTTGTTGTGCTGCAGATAGCAGAGAAAAACGCATCGAGTGCTGTCCAAATACTTGCCACAAAAGTTTCTCCATTGCCACATCGAAATTGCGACAAGCTAGCAGATGTCCTGTCTGTCCGATGCCAGCACCACATCCTGGCCACAGGATGCGTGTCGTGTCCTGCACTAAGCGGAACAGCATTTAATATTAAAATTGTGTGCATTCTTAACTTCATTCAGGATGTGGTTGCTCTGAGAGAAGGTTTATAAACTGAAATCACAATTGGAAAATATATCACATGCATTATATATTCTATGCACTTTTATAAATAAATATATATATATATACATATATAGCAGTTATGTGCAATAATCTTTCTTATTTGCTTGTAGGCCAAACAAATTGCATTCGCAAATGTGCAATTAAATGAAAATGAACTTGTTATTTATGTTCCATCTGCCAGGACCCCAACAACTATGCCCATCTCATTCACTCACTTACTCTCTATCTCATTCTCTCACACAGTCTGTGTCTTTCAATACGCATCCTCATCCATATTCCACATCCGTATCCGTGCATGTGCATCCGCATCCGCATCCGAGTGCGTATTCGTGTCCCTGTCGATGTCCCTGGGCGTGTCCTTCCTTGCACGCAGCTGCACTTTGCATTTTAGTTTTCCATTATAATCTGTAAATTACAGCAAAACTCTGTGTTTATTTATGACACTCGCCAAATGTGCGTAATGAGATTTGTTCGACAACAAAAACAATACACACAAAACACACTATTCAACACACACACACACTATATGTACATATATCATACTATATGCAGAAGTAATCGCTCCGACTTCTCTTGTGGCAACATTAAGAAATTCTGCAAAATTATATTTAATTTGTTTCGAGTTGAAAATCAACAAATTTATTTGTAATTTCGGGGATCTTCTTTGGCATATGTGAAGTCCGAACGAATTTTTAATGTAAATTCAAATTCATAATAAAGTTTTGTAATATTTTAGAAATTAGAAATCCTGAAATTCATTTAAATTCATTTCATCTATAGATTTAATGAGGAAATATTGTTCATTAGTAGTTCTAAAAACTTTTTTGGGTAAAACTTTAATTTTCATAAATGAATTTGTTTTCTTGTAAATTCATGAAAGTGGATTCAGATTGATTATTCTATTTACTTAGTTTAAATTGATTTTATCTAATTTTTTTAAAATTAAATTCATTAATTTAAACTATATTTTTAATTTTTTTTGCTAAATTTTCTTTTGCTTCAAAATGTTATTATCATAATTTATTTAATTATATAATTAATTTTAATTTTGAGGAAATATTGTTCGTTAGTATTTCTAAAATCTTTTTTGTAGAACTTTAATTTTAACTTTATACTAACAATTATTTTCTTAAAAAAGTTAACATAATTTATTAAATTTTCTAAAAAATTTTAATTTTGTTCTTCGACCATAAATACATAAAAAATTGTGGAAACTTTAATTTTACAAAAATATCTATGATTACCTTTTATTTGCTCAATTAAAATTAATAAATAAATACATTTTTGGAATATATATACAAATTAAATACTCGTTTCATTTAGAAAAATCTGTACTGTATGCAATTTAAATAAATATTATTAAATGTATAATTTCTACAAAATATATATATTTTTTATAGAAACTAAGCAATTAATATTTTTCGTAATTAATTTGTATTCAAATCAAAATATATCTATCATATCATACTTCTTATAGGAACTGAATTTATTTTTCAGATATATATTCTCATACACACGTGACAAATCTGGTATCTGAACAGTCAACAAACCAGACAATATTTCACCTGTTTATATCTAGTATATAATAAAAGTTTCATTTGGTTTATCGGCCATTTCCATTTCAATTTTAACTGCCATTTGGGCCGACGTGGCGACTTTTGGCCAAGTTGCATTGAACGAGTTGCACATAAATTGGCTAAAGGCATGTGAACCAGGATAAGCATCGTAAGTGGTGCAGGGAGAAGAGGGTGGGGGGGGGTGGTTTGACTGTAAACTTTAATTAAATTAGTCCAACAATTTATCAGGACTTGGCAATCGCTTAACAGGCCCAGTCGCAAAAACAGAGGAATGCTTAAAAGCCATTGCCATTGCCGGGGCCTGTCTCTGTTTCTGGCCACGTTTGAATGTTTTGTGGCCTGGTGGGTCTTGTTCCAGGCCTTGTAGAAGAATTAAAAGTTCCACACAGTTTTTCTGCTGCTTGCACCAGAAGGTCATTCGCAGTGAGTTATGTGCAAAAAGCAATTGCCAGCGCCAGGAAAAAGGACTCCTGCTGTTGCTGCTGCTGCTGCTGTTGGCCACGTACTATAATGGGCTGCACAAAATGGCTGGCGGAAGAGGTAAGAAACGGCAGATGGCCGAGAGGGATACGCGGGTCAAGAGAGTGTTCCGAAACGAAGCCAAAAATTCTAGATGAAAAGCCAACGAGCGAAAATTTTTCAAAAATTATTTGGCCAGGGCAGCAAAGCGCAAAAAAAAAGTGAAAGAACGAAAATCGGGGAAATGGAATGAAAATGAGGAAAAGGCCTGCGCCGTCATTTGTTTTCAATTTGTGCGCTGCGCTTTTGATGCTTTGCCCAGTGGCACGCCCCCGAAAGGCAGCTAGTTGGCTTCCGTCAGCTCGTATTTTCACTTAGCCAACTTCTGGCCAAAATGGCTTAAATGTATGCGGGCGGAAGGGCAACGAAGCGAAGTGAAGCAAACGGAAGGCGACTGTAAAACTCACGCCTTGAGGTTTCTAAGAGCACCATGCGGACTGATTTCAAAATGGAGCAAGAGATACAGAGAGAGAGAGAGGGGAAGTGGGAAGAGGGAAGAGGGATAGAGTGTACACCGGATGCAGAAGTAATTTTCAGTTGCCACATACACTTTTCAAGCATTTTATGTGAATGTATGTGTGTTAACATAAATTCAGAGCGGCCATGGCCAACTTTAGTTTTTCGCTATTCCATGTAGCTGTCACAGTCGCTGTCGCTGTGGCAATTGCACTCCCTGTTGCTGTTGTTGCACTCATAAATTTTGTTTAAATTAAACAAGCATAATTGCATGCGAGTTCGACTCTTGTGCTGCTTGACCACTCCCAAAAACAGACAGAGACAGATACAAAAATATACAGACATACAGCTGCAGATACATTCCACAATAGATACAAGTACAGCTGTAAATGCAGTTGCTGTGGCAGTTGCAATCACATTGTGTGCACATACTCAATTATGAATTAGCATTCATTCAATGGGTAATTAAAATCTCCATCTAAGTGCCCCGAAATGCAAACAGATAAACCCAACCGATTGTATCTCCCCGTCACGACCCATTGCTGCCCAAAAAGCTCTCTGCATCTGTATCTCTATCTGCATTTTATATGGTAAGTACTCCCCATTGACGTTAACAACGCTGCTACCAATTTATGTAAATGGCCAACGCGACCATTAATGCAATACGGCCAATTGCATGGATGGCGCATTCGAACTGCATTAAAGATTTAATTAGTTAACGCATTTAATGCATGTGGGTCCTCTTTCAATTCCATTCCCACTCTCATTCCCATTCCCATTCATATGCAGCCAGTGCACAATAAACTGTAGCATACTTTTCAGCGACAAAGTAAAATTATTAAAATGTAGCACAGAACACAGAGCAGAGCAATCCAGCAAGATCGTCCTTGCTGTTTACGAGTTGTGCTGCATTTTGTGATTTGCGATCAAACTATATTTTATGATCATATTAATTTTGAAGGTACTTGCTTTAAATAATTTTGAATTATTAGATCAAAATTTGTGATCATATACCTCTACATTACTTTAAGTTATTTTATATATATATATTATATTTTATGATCATATACAATTTGTAGGTCCTTACTTTAAGTTATTTTACATTATTAAATTAGTAAAATTCAAACCCAAACAAATAATATTAATAAAAAGTAAATGTTCTAAACTTATTTATGTTTTATGATCATATAAATTTTGAAGGGCCTTGCTTTTAAATTTTTTAAATTGTTAAATTAAAAATCTTATCACATTACATAATAATTTTGAATTATTAAAACCCAAACAAATAATACTAAGAAAAAGTAAAAGTTCTAAACTTGTATGATTCTTAAGAAAAATGACTTATAATTTTTAATTTTTTTCCTCAGGAAAAATTTGGGGAAATATATAAATAAAAGAAATCAATGAGGCGACAATAGCGCTTACCCACCCATACTACAACACAATCCTAAAACACATCAATATACATATGTAATCGCCATGCAAAATTGACGTTTGGTTCCACTTACACAACCCAACCATGTGATGTTAAGGTACTTAAAGATGTACGGATTCTTCACTTATTAAATATATTAAAAAAAAAAAAAAAAAAAAGAAATCTATTTTTTTATATTAAAAAATTATAAATTACATTAGTGTTGTATTTCTTTAATGTATAAATTTATTTAAATAAGTAGTGTTCAAAAGTAAAAATGTAATACCATTTAAAATAAAAAATAATACTCTACCACTAAAAAAGTCGTAGTGTTTTTTATTCAAATTTGATAACTGAAAAATATTGTGTAGATTCATTTTAAAAGTAAATTATATTCTTCACTTGTGCTACAACATATTTTATTATTATTTATGAAAATAGAAAATGGAACTCATTAAAAAATATTTATATATTAATGCAGTGAAAACAATACCTCACCCTGGTGAAGTAAATTCTCTTTAAAATTTTTAAATATGTTCCTTTAATTACTTAGTTTATTTGCATTTTTCATTTACATCCTCTAATCATGTGATGTAAAGGCACTTTAAACTGTATAGATTCTTCACTTATTGGATTAAAAATTAAAAATATGTGTATTTGCAACAAATGATATACTTTGCCACTATTAGCCACAGCAATCATATCATAATAGTATTACTTTAACCGGCAACATCACTGTTAACTACGGTTCTAAAAGAAATATAAAACTGGAAATAATCGTAAATTTTACTTCAGTCTATACCATAATTGGGGGCGTTAAACGGCGAGGGAGTTGAGCGGGCTTAAACAATTTTCAGCGCGTCTCGATGGATATTAAGCTATCAATAAGTATGGCTGCTGGTCGAAGGCGTTGCCACGCCCCAGTCAAGCCGACAGCAGCGCCATTGAATGACAGAAGAGGGGAAAATACGAGATGAGATGAGAGTTGAAATAAAATAGAATGAACGCAAATTATATGCAAATTGTATGCTTTCAGCCTGAGGGGGTGTGATGGGTGACGGGGGTTAGCCGAGTAACGACCAGGACGACAAGAAGCAAAAGTGGAAAGTCCAAACAAGACCAGACCAGACCAGACACACCTCTAACCCCCATGTCCAAGTACCTCAATCCGCAGGACACAGTCGGGCCACATCGGCATTAGCATCAGACAGAAACATAAATACACAAACATAAAAACAGAAACAGCAGCAGCAGCAGACTAGCTCCACCTACTCTTGATACTACAGCTTCAGTTAAACCTACTCCTGCTCCTGCTCCTTGCTCATCTGTTGGGATCTGTAGCTAAAGGCATAAAGACTCTACGCAATTGCAGATGCGGCAATGATGCCGACGATTGCGCCAGTTTATTTATATGTATATACATATGTATGTATGTATGTGAGTATATATGGTAAGGCATATATAGGTATGTGTATATATGGAGGATTGGAATTGACTCTATGTAGCCTCAACCTACATGTCCTGGTCTGACAGCAGCGGCAACATTTTAATGTAGCCCAGCACACGGTCATGAATCTCATGGCATGATGCGGGCAATCGCCAGCATGGTGCGGACACAAGGACATTCTGCATTTTGATGTTGATAGATACTACAGTAAGTCACAGTCCCCCACTCTACTTACCACCCACCTCAGTCCTCACTCCTCACTGCTCACTCCTGTTGCTATCTTGGCAGGATGTGCCACAGCGATAAAGCAAAGCGTGCAATGCATGTTATAATGAAACTCTTAAAGCGAATAATGTTCCCTAACGTAATCGCATCCTCCACATGCCCAAATAGCGCCCGAAGCAGAGAAAGTCACAGAGAGTGAGTGAGAGAGAGAGTGAGTGAGAGAGGAGAGTCCTTGCAGCGCAACGCGACTTGTAGCAACACTGGGATACACAAGCATCAACCATATCACTGGGACATTCATTACACAGCAGATTTTCTTAGATTTTCACTAGATAAATTGCATATCATTTGGCATCGGATTCGCCAACTCCCACTTCCATTCCCACTCCCATTCCCCCTGCCTCATCAACTCCATCCGTAATCTGCAGCTCCATCAGCGTCTCCACTTGCCATCGTCATCATCAGCAGCGTATTCTGGCAACTCGGCGCCATATCACAACAGTATTCACCGAATCCTGACATAATTCAACAAGGACAACAACTCTGCCATCATTAATGGAAATTATTTGATTTATGTTTCAAACCAAACCAATTTGTCCAACAAAACAAAACCAAAAAAAAAAAAAATATATATATATATTAAATAATGTAACCAAATTGTTGAGCAGAAATTGTATTTAATTTTTCTAAGTGCTCTCTGTTTAATGAATTGTGTGCTTACAGCTTAAATAATTAATTGCTATTATATCATTGGGAATTATGGTTAAATATGATTAAGAGATGCAAACAAATATAATTCATAAATATTTCGACTGCAAGTCTATGAAATGATTAATCATTTTGGAAGCCCCAAATGCCATATTGAATTTAAGAAAATTTATTTTAATTTGAAGTTTAATTTTAAAATTACTCAAAAATGATCTCATTGTATTTTTATAAAATGTGTTGTTCGGTTTATAAAATAAAATAATTTAAAAGAATTTCTTCTAACAAAAATTAAACGTTACTATTAAAATTGTGCTTAAATTAAATTCATTAATAAAATATGTGACATTCGGTTACAAAAAAAAAAAAAAAAAACAATGTAAAGAAAATTTTAAATTTCTTATTAAACAAATTAAACATTAATATTAAAATTGTATTTATATTATATTCGTTAGTAATCTTCAATATAATTTATTTTTGGATTTAACTAATTTGAAAATACAATAAATCATTTGTACGCTATTGCTTAATTAATCAAATTTAATAAAATAAAATAATTTAAAAGTATTGCTTATTAAAAAAATTAGACTTTAATATTAAAATTTTATTTTAATTGAATTTATTAATAATATTATTAGGTTGAAACTAATATAAAAATAAAATAAATAATTTTTGCTCTTTTACTTAACTTATATAATTTATTAAAAAAAAAAAATAAAATATGTCAAAGATTTTGTAGAACTTTTATAATCTTCCAAATCTATTTAAAAATTTATAAGTTAATGTCAAATCCTTTTTTATAGATAACTTGAATACGATTCAAGCAGACCAAAATTGAATATCATAGGATTTTATTTAATATTTAATTTGCAATCAATAAAAAATGTTAAATTTCAAATTTCAAATCCATTTTTTCTATAAATAACTTGAATACGATCAATACAGACCAAAATTGAATATCATAGGATTTTATTTAATATATTTTTTGCAATCAATAAAAACTGTTAAATTTTAAATTTTTTATTAGCCTTTTGTATTTGAAGACATAGAACAAGAAGCGAATTAAAGTATTTCTTAACTATCAATCTACTTTGTCGTAAATAAATTTCAAAAACATTCTAAAAAATTAATAGTGAACATTAAATATATTTCCAAATCAATAAAGTGTGAAAAATGTATCCAGAAATGTTTATTTCGTGTAATAAAAACATCAACTACCACTCTAAAAAAACATATCCTTCCACAAGTGCTGTTTTCTAAAATCATAAAAATATATCGAGAACATTTGTAACATTATCGCAGCTCATTAGGAGACCATTTGCAAGTGCCACACACTACTTACTTGCAACACTTGCAACACGACAAGGACAGGACAGGACAGGGCAGGATAGGACAGGACTCGACTGCCGAAATACAGAAGTCAATGCTAAATTGTGTGGCAGACAAAAGTGTTGCAAGTGCAACTTGCAACTGCCACATTCATATTTCTGTGTAGATTTCTTAAATGTTTACTGACAATTGCAATCGTTGTTATTGTTGCTGCTGTTTGTTGCACGTTCTACGTTCCTTGTTGTTTTTGTTATTCATATGGCTGCATGTCCTGAATTCCTTTCATAGTCCTTTGGCATTTCTTGGTCGCTTCCGCACCCCAAAACCCATCTTGCTACACAAAAATGGCGGTTGCACCGAACTTCCGACGTTGCCACACAGATGCAAACGAATGAAAATAGGAAAATATGTATGATATTAAAAAAATGGGCAACACCGCAGAACCGAAACTGAAACCGCACTGCACCGCATCAGCGCCAACTTCCGATGCACGTTGTCAGGAAGGAGGCGTGGCCGTGGTGGTGGGCGGTGTGGTGCTCGGAGAAAATAAACTGCGCACAGTGCGAAACTCTTAACATGCAAATGCGTTGGCAACGCGGCATGTGCGGCATGTGGCATGCGGCATTGCCCGTGCCCAGCATAAAAAGGAAAGATTTTTTATTTCACTTTTAATTTTGGCACACACAGAGGGGAAGAGAGAGAAAGAGAGAGAAAGGGAAAGGGAGAGAGAGAGAGTGAGAGAATGAGGGATATGGAGATAGAAAGAGACAGGGCGAACGTGATATCGAGGCATGTAGTGCAGATAAGTGCTGGCACGCCCACTTTTTTTTACGCCCATGGAGGCCGTCAAGGAAAAGTTTTAATTTCAGTTGGTGCACAATTTTTAACGGCAACCCCCCTCTGCCACCTCTTCCCCTATGGCTATCCATAAGTACCAACGGAACACAACGTTGCTGCCACACACGATTCCATTTGCAACCTTCGACTCCCCCCCCCCCCTTCTTTCTCACTCTCTCTCTCCAACTGCATTTGCATCTCCATCGCAATCTCTGATGCCACGCAGCAGGCATCTGCATTTTAATTGCAAATGGAAACAGTTATCTAAATTGGTTAAAATATTAAAACGATACGAAACTCACACACACACACACACTTACACTCATACAATGACTGCCTTTACAGTTGGAAAATTGTTGTGGACTCCGGCCGTAGTTTTTAAAAAACTTGTAACGAACAGATGCGACACATTCAAAAATACAAAAGGACAATTGAATGCGTCACGATGACTATCGGATACTCTGCAATTTAACTATACAGTGCAGCAAATAATTGTAGTGCGGCAGGAAACGGATTAAGACAATTCGATAGATATGTATATGAAAGTATATGTTATATTGCATATACATATAAAAGTCAACATTTTAGGTAAGTCTTTTTGAAGATAATATTCATCGGTCTCATTTATACAATATATGCTGTAATTTTAAATATTTCGTCGAAATCAATGGAGTCACTATGGAATTTTAAAAACTAAAAAAGTTTTTTAAAATTTTGTAATTTAATATATAAAGTTCCATTTGCCAACTTTATATCAGATCCATGAATATGTCTTTTAACCAACAAATAATAAAAATAATTAAAGACGAAAATTTAAAAATGGATAAAATTTGATATATTTTCAAAAATATCGTTATTTTATGATATTTATTTATAAAAATGAATACAAAATTTTTAAAAGTTGTCATATATTAAAAAATACAAAATGTATACATATGAGTACAATAAATGATATAAAATAAAATATTTTGTTAAAATTATTATTGTATTTCAATATTTTAAATATTTCATTTGACAAGTAAACAAAAGAGTAATAAATTAATAAAATCATGAATGGAAATGTAAAAATTAAACTTATTCGGATTTAAATTTATTTAATGATTTTTTAATTTAGTAAGTGAAGAATATGTACAACTTTATAAGTAGATTCTAAAATATTTTGTGTATAAAAAATGAAAGAGAAAGTAGGGATTATGCTTCTAACAACGGAGTTAATATATAAACTAAAATTAAAAAATAAAAATTAAATCTAAATATATTTTTAAAGTAGCAATTATGCCTCTAACAATGGAGTTAATAAGTAAGTTAAAATTTATAAATATAAATTTGTTAAATAAAAGTGATTGAGATAATATAAATTTATAAACTTTTTTTATGATTTATCAAAGATTAATTTCATTGGAACTATCCACCTTTCAAAAATAGTTACTGCCATATCATATGATATTATACACAACTTTACAAATTATTTCACTTTGGCTTATTGAGTTCAATTGTTGGCAAGTGGCCAAAATGAATTCAGTTAACACTGTGGATGTGGCAGTTGGCATGGCTATGAGACGAACAAATTTTTGCATTTAAAAAGGAATGTGTCGAGGAACAGCGGAAGGAACAGGAACAGGATTTGTATGCAAATCAGTTAAACACGGCGAATCCTGCTGCTGCTGCTCCTGATTCAGTTCCATCTGCAGCTGATGCTGCTGCTGCTGCTGGTGGTGGTGATGGTGGTGGTGCTGGAGTAGTTGTGGTTGTGTCTTTTGTTTGCCAATCGCCAGGACAATTAGTTAAATTTATTATTTGAGCACGCACCGCAACCGCAGAGCTAAGAAGAGGAAGAGCAACACCAAATGCTGCGGTAGTGACAGCAGCAGTAGCAGCAGCAGCCACAGCAACCAGGATCAACATCAACATCAACATTCCCTGCTGCCAAATCCGCATTACCCAAACCAGAAGCCAATGTGTCCGTCAGTGGAAAACAGTTTCCATTTGTCTCCTTGCGCGGCATTCGTGACGTGACAAGCAACCTCAGCCAACCCGAGTGACCTCCCGAGACAGTCCCAACTTTACTCAACTCCACCATCCACCCCCTAAGGAAGCTCAATCCCCTGCCCACTACTCTGTTTTGTTTGTTTGCCTGTCGTATGGCAAATATCTGAGTTTAAGGATACGCGCGAGGATTAAAAATAGTATATATTTTTAAATTATTATTTATTCAGCAAATGTTGCTCATATATAATATGCATGTGTATTTCAGTTAAAATTTGTTGTTGTTTATTTGCAATCGCCCATAAATTGTGCCTCATAAATCATTGGCGAGACTTCAATTAATGTGCCACAAGTCCCGTCGATAATTCATTACTAATTTATCTTAACCAATACACACATACACACACACACACATAGAGAGTGAAGCATGCATTAATTACAATGCAATTACTTATACACACACACATGGCCCCATCACACACACACACATCTACAGGGAATGATAACTATACATATATGGTCATAATTAGTTGACCACACTATGGTATGTATGTGTGTGATGGTGGAGGGATGGAAAAGAGGAGCTAGAATTGCGTGTAGGTGTGGCAATTAACCTTTGAACTTGCTGCTTATCAGAGCAAATCATTAAACCAGAAGAATTATTAAGAAATAGATAAGGACAGTTGCCAACTGTACAGATTTCTTGACTCCACTTTCATCGCTAATTGCCCGCCTAACTCAAAGGATATGGTATTATAAGGACATAAGTAATTTGTATTTCCCATTGCCAAACAAAAAGGGTTAATATTTCAAGCCACAATTTGTAATCATATAGACTCAAAAGTTATACCCAAAATATATTTTAATTTAACTTTTGGTATTCGAATAATCAAATATAATATTTTTCTTCTTCTGATTTTCCAATTATTATTTATTTCCTTTTTTTTATTTTTATTTCTTTTTTATTTTCTTTTGCTTTAATTTGCCAATTATTTTTAATTTTTACAATTATTTATTTATACTTTTAATCCTAACCCTCTCTAAATGTAATCCAACCACCCCTAAACGTAAAAAATAATCTGTGAAGTTCATGTCATCCGATTTAATGCTTGTCCACGAAGGACACTTCTAAATTAATAATGTAGTACCTTTGAATACAAAAAAAAAATTTAAAAAAATTAACAAACTGTTTTCCACTAATCTAAGAATTCACATTTTAAAAACTGTGTGGAAATCATCAACAATTTAATTGAAAGTAGGGTTCTAATTATAAAAAATTTCTCTAACAATGTTGTTATGATACAAATATGTTTGTATGGGTCCAGTACTTAATTAATAATTTAAAAATAATTGAAAGTATAGGTAATTATTTTAATTTATTATTATTAAACTGAAAATACCAGAATCTTGTATTACCAGACAAACCACTTTCAACTTTTCAAATTACTATAAATTATAGAAGCAATGCATAGAAAAATGCAGAGAAAATTAAATTTAAAAATAAACTAAAATATGTAATTAAAATAAAAATTGCAACAATAAAAATACTTGACATTAGCGACAAACCTAAAAATGTATTGTCTGATGCATATCAAAATGCATTAATGATTCTTAAAAATCGCGCCAAATTTACTTTAAATTTTTTAATTACAAATATATTAATATTAAGCTATTGAATTATTATCTTGGTGGATTTATTTTGCACGTCCAACAGATTTTAGCTTCAAGATTTTGGACACTATATTATTTATGAAATTATATTGATAAGTCATCAAGATAGATAGAATTTATTTCGAAAAAAAAAATTATTTAATTTAATATAAACTTTTTGTAAATTTTCATTATTTCTAAAAACGGAATACAGTATAATATAAATTATAAAGTTTTAAGAAGATATATATTCGTAGATCAAATAATTTCATTTAACTAAAAAAGTATATTTTTTGTTACATTAAAATTCGTAAATTAATTTAAATTAGTTTTATTATAATTTTAAATTATTTCTTGTACATGACGTAATATAAATAACAATAAATTTGATTTAAAAAATAATAAATGATAAAAATTAAATTATAAATTTCACGTAAATTTAATTTAATTTAATTTTGTGAATATATGTAAATTAAAAAATGTAACGAATTGAAGTTAAATTATAATATCATTTTAATTTTAATATGTTTTTTTATTGACTGAATATATAACTATTCATTCCGAATATGTTTTTCCGCACTGTACAATAATAATAATAATAAAATGATTATCCTTTGATATATGAAACTGTGATCACTTTTGTCTACAAATTATCACTTGATTAGGGGCTTGATTGGTAGGAGAAGGGGGAGGTGGAACTCACATACCAAGTGGGGTAATCTAAGATGCAGCTACTCACCCAATAAAGTGTGTGATGTGCTTGGACAGCTTTCATGTTGATGGCGACGTCGATGTTGGTTTATGGTGATGGCGGCGGCGGCGGCGGGAGTGATGAGAGATCGTAAAAGTCAAGCAAGGAAGCCTTTTGTTTACAACTAGGACAACGGACAGCATTTGGTGCTGACTCTGGCCATTATCCAAGTTGAAAGGAGCGGCGATGGCACATCGTAAACTGGCGAGAGAAAGGCACAATAATAAAAACAAGAAGCGCGTATTAATCTGACTCTGACTGTGGTTGAAAATGTGGACGTGGATGTGGATGTCGATGAGACTGTGGCCAAGTCCAGTACGAAGACCAGAGCGTTGCTTGGACGGATGAATGACGGCAGCCACTGCACCAGCGACGCCGTGTCCAAGTCGAATGAGGCGCGCGTCTGCATGTGGAGGCGTCGATGCCGAAGCCACGACCAGCGCCACGCGCTGAGACACGTTGAGCGTCGTTGCGCCTGGAAGGTATCGCCTTCCAGCACACACGCCGAATGGTTTCCACTGGAAGTGGCTAGCATCCAGCATCCAACAGTCAGTTTCCAGCATGCATGCAACCGTAATGCCGAAAAAGGTAAACAACAATGTGAGAAGCGCATGCGCAATCATCAGCTTGGAAATGCCAAAGGATGCTGGACTCGAAGCACGCCAGGAGCAAGGCTCCAAGGATACCCTGCGTTGTGTTGCAATACGAGGTATTTGTGGCTGCAGCAAAGACTACACCTTGTCAGTTTCTTAGGAAACAACCCTGTTCAGCTACCCCTAAGCGAACACTGAGAGCAACATACAGCCAAAGAGAGCAACAGCAAGAGATAGACAGAGAGAGAGGGGGGTAGAAAGAGCGAGAGAGAGAGAGAGAGAGTTGGCTGAAAGAGTGCTGTTTAAGTAAAGTTTCCAATCGGTTTTTGGCTGCGGGTGGTTTGCTGCGTATGCCCGAAAAAATCAATACCACCAACGTCCATGTTGTTGCCCTCCCTCGCCATTCTCAAACCCAATTCCATCCACCACCCCCACTCTTCCCTTACTACCTCTCCCACTCACTCTCTCCTCTTCCCTATATTTCTCTCCCAGTTCTCAGACTTCGCTCAGTGCAGACAATGAAATGATGAAGCCGCCGCATCGTCAGGGCGCACGTGTTGTCCCCAAGAGTTCCTATGTCCAATTCTCGCACCTCATCCACACTACGACCCCCAACACACATACTCATACATACATATATGTGTATATGTGTATATGTGTGTGTGTGTGTGTGTGTGTGCGCGCTTAGCGGCAACAACGCCAATTACAATATAGACAGACATTTAGAGCTGGATTGCATTTAGTTGCATGCTTGGCGAGCGCCCCCAAAGGATGCGTAGCATGTGTATTATTATCCTGGCTGAATAAAGCGAGAACAAAAACCAAAAAATATACTGACTATGAAAAATTGTCGAAATGTATTTAGCCAACGAGTTTCTAATGGAAACAATTAAGTCATTAGCAAGTGTTGATTTTCATGACTGCCAAATGGGGGCTGTTTACAGCAAGGATGCGCAGGGATATGCCCAAGCAGCGAGCCGGTCTAAATGGCAAATGGCCAAAAACTAATGTGGCAGGACATAATGTGCTGAGCCGTACGCATGGGACACTGCAAAAGGAGACATGCTACAGGGGAGTTTGGAACTCAGTCTGTCCATGGGTCCAGGCGTAAACAGACATCGCTCATGTGGTTAACGGTATGCCACATGGTAGCCCCTAGAACCACGTGACTAACTATATATGCAAGAGAATACATATGTGGTAGAGTGTATAGCTGAGAGTAATCGACTACAGGTTACCCTGTTATATTTTATTTAAAAATTTTATGTTAATTTTCTTTAATAAGAACGATGAATTTTTTTAAGTAGAAATCAGAATTTGTCCTCATATATTTATATAAATACGAGGATGCTATAGAGTTCCCTTTAAATATTATTTACAAATTATATTTTAATTTACTAAAATAAGAAAGACCCATTTTTAAGAATGGAAATAATTTTGCAACAGAAATGACTATATATACTACGATGTTATAGAGATCCCTTTAAATTATATTTAAAAATTTTATTTTAATTTACTGAACATATTTCAGAAGGAATATTTCAAGTTCGAAATAATTTTTCAAAACAGAAGTAACTACAAATTTGATTTTAATTTATTCAAATATGGAAAAGGACTTTTTTAAGTTGGAAATAATATTGCAAGTTGGATATAATATTGCAACAGAAATAACTATATATACAACGATGTTTAAAATGATAACTATACATATTACAATTTTATAGAGATCCCTTTAAATTATATTTACAAATTATATTTTAATTAAATGAAATATAGAAAATTATTTTTTATAGTTGAACATAAATTTGCTATAGGTATATCTATAAATATTATAGAGTTCCCTTTAACGGGATCTTTCATTCTTTCAATCAATACTTAAAGAATGCTTCAAAGTTATAGAAATTAATAGGGTACTCTGCAGTCTCGTATCCAACACTTGCCACACATAAGAGTAGAGTCAATTTGTGGCACATACAACTGCCAGCGGCAGGACTCGCTCCTTGTTTCATTCGGCCTTTACAAATGTCTTCGCATTTTTCTCAATTACATTGAACAACTTACTTTTTGCCAGCCTCTTGAAATCTCTCTTGTATCCTTCTATATGTCTATTTGTATGTGTGTGTGTATGTATAGCCATGTGTGTGTGTGTGTGTGTGTGTGTGTGTGTGTGTGCATGTCAAGAGGTGAACTGTAGTCCATTTTTAACCATGATTGAAGAGTTAAATGTTGTGGCAGCTTCAGCAGCTTAACATAAATGCCACTTAAATAATCTGCAGACCTTGGCTCTTAATACTCCCTTTGGCACAGTTTAAAGGGTAGTAAAAATTCGAGTTTTTGAGAATTATTTCCCGCTATAATTTGGTAAACCAAAATGATATTTTATATTTTGATTATGATTTGTTTTCAAATATCTCCAAAATATTTTAGGAAATAATTATTTGCTAAATTAAAAATATTGATAGTGATTAAATTTAATATATTGACTATTATTAGTTAAAAAATATTTCCAAACTATTTTTGGAGATAATAATTTCCAAAATTAGAAATATTGATAGTGATTAAATTCAATATATTTATTATGATGAGTTTAAACTATTTCCAATATACTGGTATATTTATTTAAGTAACCCCTATTTTCCCTTAGCATCAAGATGGTTTACAAGCAATCATTATCAGACCCATTTTGGCTACGTAGGTTCATTTTAAAAATATTTCAATATTATGAAGTTAATGAATTTCCATCACTCTACTGAGTCACAACTGAAATTCCATTTAAATGATGTTACTAAATTAAACAAACTCTCTGGAAATCATTAAAGGAATGACTATGAATACATTAAACTCACTATAAAATATATCAAATTAAACAATTCCATAAATAATAATATTCAAACTATCGAAAAACACTGAAAGTTTTTAACTTTAAACTAATTGATTTATTCGTACCAGTTTTATTTAGAAATTATTCAACAGAAACTGCACTTCATCGTCTTCGAATCCGAGAAGATCTTTATAGAATGATTCTCTAACCTTCCTTAATCATCATAAGAAACTACCCTGCTGAGAGCATAAATAACAAGTATCTTCGAGATGTGCTCTTCTAAAAGATACTTGGTTGGATAGCATCTTTCAATGTTAGTTATGAGTCCCTACGTAACGGGATTTCACAAGCAGAGTGGCGCAGTGGAAGCGTGCTGGGCCCATAACCCAGAGGTCCGAGGATCGAAACCTTGCTCTGCTAAAAGAGATATACATGTGATACAGAGTCTATCTTTTTAATTTTTCATTCTAATATGGAATGAAATAATTGTTTACTATTTATTTTATGTTATTTATGTAAAACAAAAAAAAAATGGGATTTTTACTTTTATTTTACTATAAAAAAATATAAAAAATTATTCTGTTCTGAGACCTTTATAGATCTTTGAAACTATATATATTTTATGTTCTCCTACCTCAGCTACATTTTTCTAGAAGTAAGAGAAATACGAGTGTTATCGGCTACTATGAAATAGAAACTACATATCTTAAAATAATAAAACTTGAACTTAACTCTTCAAGCGGTCCGGATCAAGGGTTATCTATAGTGGGGGCTTATCTCCAAAGCATGAAAATAAAAGAGGAATACGAGAAAAATGCAATGCGATATACAGAGTTGTTCGATTTAAACATATTATTTTTTATTTATACGAGAAACATGAGAACAATATATCATCATATCATCATAAGGCATAGAGGTTCGTACATATAAACTATATATTTATATATATAATGCTTTCATTCTTAAGGCACAAAGATTGGGGTATACGTTGTACACAACATACATACATACATATGTACACATATATTTGTGTATTTATCAAGTGAATCGGAATCAGAGTTAATTGAATGAATCAATAATAATAAGCATCATAATAAGAAGAACTACTTGTACAGACCGCATCCGAGTGGAAACAGCGCAGTCCAGACAATTGCCGAAAAATATTCAAGATTAAAGTAGAAATTCAAGTCTTATATGTGTGGGAAATAATTTGTTGGAGACGTCTGGAGATACTCCGTGCGACTACGATGACGACGAGGGCACGGGAATGACGGGCTGGAACAGATGCAGCCGAGCATCGGCATTGCCCAGTTTGTTCGTCGCATTACAGTGATAATCCCCAAAGTCCTCCTCGGATACACTGTCAATACGTAGCACCGACGTGGTTGTCTCCGAGGACGAGGCCGTGTTTGAGATCTCGTGGCGACCGTTCGACTGCAACTGGACGCCCTGCTTGAACCACACAACTGTTGGGGCCGGATAACCCTGTACACTGCACTCAAGATCCGCCGTATGGGATAACATCTGGGCGACCTTTGGTCGGCTGACCGCTATTTGCGGACGGAACTCGACTTCAATCTGCACCAGACGTTTGTCGGGTTGACCCTCGCCGTTCTCGGCAATGCAATAGTATCCACCACGGTCCAGTCGATGCACCGCATTGATCTTAAGTGTCGGTTCATTGAGGACATGTCCACCGGCCGGCATAATGGCATTGCCGACACGTGCCCAGGAGATAGTGGGTGTGGGGAATCCATTGGCATGGCAAGTGACCTCCAGTTTGTGTCCCTCCGTAACCAGGGTTCTCTTTGGCGTTGTCTCCGAGATCACTGGCGGAGATTTGATTTGTAGGTTCAGCTTTTTGGTTACCTTCACGGACGCGGACACAATCACCTGGCACTCATATGGACCCATATCGCTGACCTCGATCTGGCGAATGCGGAAGCTATAAATGGCACTATCCTTCTCGGCATTCTCCACCACGCTGATATTGTAGCGCTGTTCCGGCAAACTCAACATATTCCGCATGCTGAGAACCACCGCCGAGTAGGGCTCCGTTTTGGCCCAACTGACGGTCAACTGACCCACATGCTCCACTGTGCAATTAAACTCAACACTGTCGCCAACACTGGCCACCACATCCTGGCTGATGTGGCTGATAACTGGTGCAGTGGCATCAACCGAAGAGATCCACAGAAGCCACAGGTACAGCAACCAACAACAACGTTTCATCTTTCTCTCTATTTGCTGATAACTTTCAAAATGCTTCGATAACTCGTGAGAAGAGTTCAATGTGCCGCGAATGATTTTCTTATTCTTCTTCTTAGTACTTGTTGCGCTCTTCTTCAGAGATGCGCTGCGCTTAACGTTCGTCGATTAACTGAGACTCGGGTTCGGCTCTGTCTTCGGTTTCAACGCACACTGAACTGTCTTTCAAACTAGCCGCGCTGCGCTGCTATGTGCTTCTCTGCGCTGCTCTGCGCTTAGGCAAAGGCACTAGCCGCGATTGAGATATGCACAGCGACGTCGACGACGACTGCGACGATAGCGTCTGCGTTGGCATTGACGTTGACCGATCACTTTTAATGTTTACACTAAAGAGAGCTGCGTTATTATCTCTTTGGGCAGCAGTTTGTACACGATACACAATACTCTACGCATTCTTACATATGGCAAAAGTGTATTTAGCGGCCGCCTTTGCTTTGCCGTGATTTTATGTACGTCTCTCTTATCGCGGCTGCAATTGAAGACGGAGCCGAAGTCGTTTGCCGAGTTCACGATCGTACACGTATCACGAACACTTGTTTGCTTTCTCAGACTCTTCGGCAATTGTTGTTGTCGTCTCACTTATCAATGACTTTAACTTGGAGTGCACCATAAATTTATTTGTTTTGCTTGACATTCGACAGAGAGCGAGAGAACGCTGGAGAGGGAGGCGGGCACTGCAAGTAAAGTGAATGTGCGTGATATGAAAACGAGAGCGAAAAACGCGGGCAAAACGCCTCGAAGAGTCGCAACTCGCGAGCAACTGGACAAAACTGACGCCAAATTTAAATTTGTGACGCCATTTGCCACTGAAACGTTTAGTGAAGTTCGTGGAAAGGTGGTGCACGCACACACACAGACAAACACATACGCACATGATTTATGACATGGCGCAAGGAACAAAGGACGAGACAACAACAACAACAACAACCACATTAACAACGCCGTCTGTTGGAAAGACCTTCCGCCTGTGGAAATGCCAATGCCAGGTCGCGATCCTGCATGGCAAATCACACACACACACACACACACACACACACATGGTTATAACATCCCTCTCATGGACGCAGACGGCGACGTCGACGACGACGGCGACCATCGCTAGCGTGAGCAGAGGCGCGTGCGTGAAATCGGCATCAAAAGGGGATGAAAATTTAAAGATTTGGGAATCGAAAAACTCCAGAACTTTAAAATAACGTATTCAAAGTGACGCACAAATTGCAGACAAATTTAAGAATCTTCAAGAACACATATTCAAAGAAAATTTTCAAAATATATAAATGATTGTGTTGAAAAAAAATCAATACAAATGTTTAATTCTTACCAATTTAAACTAAATTTATAAAAAAAAACACAACTATAGAAATTTAATAAAATATTGAATTTAATGTGTTATATTCTTTAGGCTCATATATTAATAAATAATTATATCATAAATCTAAAATTTTAATTTGATCTTAAAATTGAAGTTATAATATATTGCAAAATCGATTTAGTTTGATATTTTAATTAATTATTACAGAAATACAAAATTTACAAACATATCAAAATTATCTGCTATGATGTTTTATATACTAATATATGTATTCTTTTTAGTAAAAACAATTTACAAAGTTACTTTATAAGTTATTTATGGAAAACATGATTTCTTGACAAATCAAATTAAAACCATTTTCAAGAGATTTTGCATCTAAAATTTAAATTGATTACAAAAAACTGTGGATATGAATTAATCTGAGATATTCCAGAAACGTTCGCATGTAAATTTCAAATGTTACACCCTCTGCCGTCTGGAACTACCGATGGCTATGTCAGATAACCGAGAATAACCTATAGAAAAAGGAGATAAAGTAACTCTTGCCAGAGTTGGAAAATTAAATCAGACCTTTAAACGTGACTGCAACAGACAGGGGGATAGCGGAGGGAGTCACAGTTACAGTCACAGTCACAATCGCATTCGCAGTCACAGTTACAGATAGAGATAGAACTAGGAGTTGTAGTTGCTGTTGGAGTCTGTGGCAGTTGGCAGAGGAAAGTGCATCCTTTTTGCACAATCCCTGGATTGTATGTGTGTGTGTGTGTGTGTGTGTATGTATGTAAGGAGTGCACATTTGAATCAGATAATTGTAAATTGTGTAAAATAATAAATTTCAAGTTAACTATCTGTGGACCGCATGGGGCGTTTCTACAATTCAACCAGCCATGTTCGCACACTGTGCGGGTGTGCGTATGCGGGTGTGTGAGAGTATCCTGCTGTGCTCCAGCCAAGCCAAAAGAACAAGAAGAAGACGAAGAAGTCTTCGAAGAAGATGAAGAAGAAGTTGCCTAAGATGTGGTTCGATATTTGTGGGTTGCCCGTAGCTCAGTTGCAGCAGCATTTCAGCTCATCATCGAAGCCCCGTGTGTCCTTTATACACTGCACAAAACTCCAATAAAGATATACCCTCATTCTTTTATACATATATATATATATATATATATATATAGATATATATATATGTTTGTGTGTGTGTGGCACATATAAATCCAGCTAGTGGCTGGCAGTGGTCTCCTTTACGTTCTCCTTCACGTTGCACGAGAGCTCAAGCGGATCTGAAACAGAAAATGTCAAAATTTGTAATTTATTACCCGAATCCTGTTTCTGTCAGTGACTCTCTTTCGGTTGCCGCGCCCGACGATGAGGATGAGGATGAGGAGGGGGCAGGGGGCACTATATGGCAGCGTAGCAGAGGGGAGTGCAAGGCAGAGCACGGGTTGGCCGAATAGTCCTTTGTCACACACACTGCGTGTGAATTTGTGGCACACACACACACACACGCATACACGTATGTGAATATCCTTTGGTATGTGACAATGTTTTGTTTGCCTTTGGCTCGTTGCCTTGGCTGCCTTTCTGAACTGTGAATTGACTTTTGCTGCCAGTTGGCACAATTACGACAACAAACAGACCAAAAACACATCCAAAGTCAACATTGATCACTCACACGCACACACACATGGAAACACACACCCAAACATAACCTAACATAAACTGCATATGTGCAAGGATAACTGTGGCGGGAAATAGCATAAATGCATATAAACAACCTTAAACTATTTGCTCAATAACAGCCAATTTAAGATTAAAATTTATTTTTGGGATTTCCTTAAAATTTATCTAACAGATAAACTTCATTGTTGCCATTGTTCGTTAAATTTTAATATCCAAATTTAAACTACCAAAGCGCTACCTAGTGCCAACACATAGAACTAATCACAGTTTAGAAGAACAAAGCGCTCTCTATAGTCAACGTATGTAACTAGACATATTTGCAAGCAAAACAGTTGCGGAAAAGTGTTGCCATTTAACTACTCTTTGGGTAAATATGTGCAACATACTATACTATATGTTGAAAGTTAAGAAATTGATGATGAAATTTATTACAGAATTATAATAATTGATAGTTACTGGCATTTTAGTTAAAATTAACAACAGAGTTTAAACATTCCAATTAAACCAAACGCCATCTACTGTCAGTATCGCGAATCACAGTTGAACGCAAGCAGTGCATTGCAGTTATAGAAACGCGCCATACAGAACTAACACACTTCTGCGCCATCTATTGCCAGTTAAGTGCAGCAACTGTTAGTGGCGCTGCCAGAGTTTTCGCTTTTATTGAGAATTGCGCACATCTGGCAACTCATTTACTTATTCTGTTTTGAATCGTTGTTCGTCTGCTTGTAATAACGGCGCATCGCGGACGCGATATGAAATATGAAAGAAAAATGTGGAAATAATAAATTGCAGTGCGTTGCCCATGTAACCGGTTACAATAATAATAACAATAAATGCAAATGCAATATTTGATGAGTGTAATACAGTGTTAAAGTGTTAAGAAAACATCAAAATATCAAAGTGGAGGTGGGAGCTTCGTAGCGGAAAATGGCGCAACCGCCGCCAGATCAAAACTTTTATCATCACACACTTTCACATGCTCATCCACATCCACACCCACACCCACACACACATCCACACACACACGCCCATTCGCACACGCATACCCACGGCCATACACAGCATCCGCAGCTGCAGTTGCCTCCACAGTTCCGTAATCCCTTCGATCTCGTAAGTCTCCAACAACAGTAACAATAACAACAATTACTACTACTACTACTACAACAACAACAACAACAATTAATAATAACAATAAGAAGAAGACACCCGCTAATCACACTGCAATTCTTGCCCGTCTCCGTCAAAGCTCTTCGATGAACGGACTGCAGCCATCAACTACAACTACATACGTCCCTATCTGCCGAATCAAATTCCCAAGCCAGGTAAGTGACAGTACAGTGAGCACTCGATACAGTGAACATTGGACATGAAATCAGTGCGAAAAGATCGTTCAAAGATAGCATAGACAAAGATGCTCTCTGCATTTGAAGTGGAGGTGCGAGTGAGAAATGCAACAACAGAGAGTGTAGCCGGGTTAGCTAATTTCAAGCTAAATCTATCATATTTTTATACCTTATGCTATATAATAAAAGTTCAAAGGGTATATTAATTAAAAATAAGAAAAGAACTATAAAATATAGTGATTTTATTTTCTTTTAGATTTCAAAATATATAATTCAATATTTTCCTAGGAAATATAATGCGCAAAATTTTTTAAAATACTTGACTTTTTTTCTAAATAAAAAATTGAAATATAGTGATATAAGTGAATTTTTATTATAGGGACGAAAAATAATGAAATAAATTAAAATCAATGATAAAATACATAATAATAATAATAATAATAATAATAATAAATAAAACATGTTAAAAAGAGGTACAAAATATGTCTGAAACAATTATACTTTTTTTTAGATTTTGACTATTTTGAGAATTTGACAAATTTTAAGCATGGGAGGTTAGCGTTTCCATTTGCTAGAAAAACTTATTTCTTTGTCAATGTCACCTGTATCGGATCTTCACAGTTGGTTAACCCTACGCATTTTTCACTATATACATTGAACCTCCCGCAGATGAGCTTTCCGACTCGCTGGTAATGCGAAGACCGCGCCGCACAAGGACAACCTTCACCAGCGCCCAGATAGCCGAGCTGGAGCAGCATTTTCTGCAGGGACGATATCTAACCGCACCTCGTTTGGCCGATCTGTCGGCCAAGTTGGCGCTGGGTACGGCACAGGTGAAGATCTGGTTCAAGAATCGTAGACGACGCCATAAAATTCAAACGGATCAGCACAAGGATCAGTCATACGATGGAATGCCGCTCTCTCCATCGATGCCCAATAATCCCATCAAGGCCTCGGACACGGATCCGCCAAGCCTGCAGGCATTGAGCCTGGGTACGGGCACGGGCACGGGCACATCCAATGCGCTAACACCCTCGCCCACCCCCACGACGCCGTCGGCGCATATCGTGGAGCAGTACAACGAGTCTTTCAACCCTTACTACAACTACAACAGCCACCATCCGCAGCCGCATGATCAGTTCGCAACGCCAACGACATCGAATGCAGTGGCGGGGAATCCCTGGCAGCATAGTAATCCCCATGTACAGCCGCAGCTTCACCAGCAGCCCCCGCATCATCATCAGCAGCAGCAACATCATCGCCGTATGTTAGCACAACAACAGCAGCAGCAGCAGCAGCAGCAGCAGCAGCAACAACAACCGCAATATCATCAGTTCGATTTTCAACAAAAGAACGAAAACGCCTGTCGGGTGCCGCTGCTGAAAGGCGACAGCGAGACCGACTACAACTTCAATGGATCGTATTATATGCGCACGACGACCGCACTTCGGCTGGCTGCTGCTGGCGTCGCTGCCAGCAGCATGCCAGCAGCCGTCGAGGCCGTCGTTGCGTCTGCGCTCTCGCCGGGCTCCGAGGTCTACGAGCCATTAACACCGAAGAATGACGAAAGTCCGAGTCTGTGTGGTGGTGACAGAGGCAGCGGCAGTGGTAGTGGCAGCGGCAGAGGCAGCGGCGGCGCTCCTTCTGTTTCTGGCGCTAGTGCTGTCGGTGTTAGTGTGAGCGGCGGCCCCTCAGCTACAGCCGCTGTCGGCGCCGATGCCAACGACACCGACGACATGGACGATGGATCGATGGACAAAAAGACGACGACACTACAGGTGAGCGAGAAGAAGCAGCACAGATCAACTATTGATAATTATGAGCTTGAGTTGCAATTGTCCACTATGTGCTCTTTAAAAACAGCACCTTTATGCATGATTTATTTTGGAATTTGGGAATAGGGTATCTCACAGTCGAGTACATTCGAGTAATAATATTCGAGTAAAAATGTAGCTTAAAAATATAGTTTTTCAAGTATTTGCATGCAAACGAAGAAATGAGCTTTAACATTTATTCAATATTAAATACTTTTTTTATTGAGAGTACTTACTCGATAAATTTATAAATTTTTTGTTCTGAAGAGAAAACTTTCTTACATTTTATAAGATATTAACATCTCGTTACACAGAAGTAACGAAATTACAGATTAAAGTCTAGTCATAAAGAACACTAAAGAAACGTGACCTATATTATCATATAGACCTCAAAACCTCACCAAATATGTCTCTACGTGAATTTAAACCTTATAATATATTTTCTTCCACAGATCTTGGAACCCTTGAAGATAAAAACTGATAAGAGCTGCGAGGACGATGGCGAAGATGTGCTCGGCACTGGAATACTAGCTGCTGCACGTGGCAATATCATTGGCAGTCGGGCCTTCGGGAAGTTTGCCAAACTAGAAGTACATTCCCCGCAGACACCTCAACTACCCCCCACTGCCGCTGCGGCGGAATCAATGCAAGAGACGAGCCAATATCAGTGTACGATGGATACGATAATGCAAGCGTATAACCCGCATCGTAATTCAGCTGCCAATTCGCAGTTCGCCTACTGCTTCAACTAGCCACAAATGGGGCACGAATGAGAGGCATAGAATACTCCAAAAGAATGGGGGGAGGGGGTAGACCTAAATTTAGCTTTAGTTACAACTTTGAATCACGTTGTTTCCTGATTGTACAAAGACCTCAAATTGATTGTAGATATGTTAATCGCGTATACGTAATATCATTTAGTTTAAGCATATAATTAATATGTTGAATAATTAGGTTTGACTGTAATTGTATATTAGTTGCCGCTTTCAATGCATTTTCTCAATGATTTGTGAAAATATCCTTTGGAATGCGTTCATACTGTTGTCGATTCCACTCTGACTGACTGGACATACCCCATAGCCCTGGTATGTCCTGCCAGTTGAAGGGAATCTAGACTGTTTTGGGCTTAACTGAACGCATTCCAGATGATATTTCTCGAAATCGAATTCATAATTGTAAATAACTTTCAAATCAATAACTAGAACTAAGAGGCATAGCCAAAAAAAAATTGCTGAACTGATCAAAATGAAAAATGTTTCTCTTCCTGATAATGACACACGATCCAAGTTAAGGATATGTTATTATTGGCTGCAGATTGAACGTTTAAACTCGAATAGTCGTCAGAATATTTTGAAACTATGTTATGCCCCAAGTTGCATGCTGCAATTGATGCAATTCTTCATAAGGCAAGAATCGCATCCGAATTGCCATCAAAAGCATGTCAACAATTTGTTCTCATTATCGATCATGAATTTATTTCCAATTTTCCGAATTCTACATAATTTTCCCAACATTGCAAAATGCATTGAAAGCAGTTTAAGATATTTTCAGATTGGTGCACCAATCACATAAATATAACTGATTTTTCGACAAAAAGTCAATATTGAGAATATATCATACTATAAGTACTACAATTTTCAACGTGTTATTGAGTAATTAAATGCATTTTTTTACTGTACTTTACCGCTTATGAATTATATTATTCGCTGACTTAAATAAATTGTCTCTATTAATAAAATTCATATTTTCACAATACACAATACTAAATTAGTTTCAGGAATAAGTTCAGAGATGGTGTTGCGTAGAATATGGTATAAATTCACAAAACCTGTAGAATCCATCTTAATTACCAATTGACTTATAAATTTTTGTTTTTAAATTGTGGGAGAAGGAGGCATGGCATCCAAAAAGTAGTGATAAAAATCATCATCTACATAATTCATACAGCAATTTACTTGCTATATACATAAATATCATATATATATATATATATATATATATATATATATATATATATATATATATATATATATATATATATATATATATATATATATATATACATATGTTTTTTTTAGTTGTGGGCGTGGCATTCAAAGAATTGAAAACCCAAATTATGCATTTAATATCAAATAAAATGTTTAACAAATTTTTAACTTTTCACACTTGCAAGGAAAACCAGAAAATAACACAATTATTCCAAAGACAACTTATGCAAACGGGGCGTGGCTTTCAAAAAAGATAAACTTGATCGGCATATGGTGTAGAGAAGTCTAAATACCGAGTTTGGAATCTGTAGCTCTTAAAGTATCTGAGATCTAGGCACTCATATGGATGGACGGACAGGGACAATCGAATTTTCTTTTGATCCTGAGTCAGAATATATATATATAGCATATGGTTTTCGAAAGGGCGTCTCCTCCCTATAACACTCAAGATTATAATACCCTTTAATTTGCACTTTTCATAGATTACAGGGTAAAAATATGTATACATATCGTTAATCCATAATTTAAAATAAAAGTATTAAATATTTTTTGATTACTCATTAATTACTATAATCAAATGTACGTAATTTAATAATACTTACTCGGTTTTGAAATTGATTCTTAACCCAGTTATAATAAAAGTGTCTCAAATTTTAATTTTATGACCAGCTACAAATTTGTCAATTATTGCCCTCGTTGATGGCTTATCAGACATTTTTTGTATTGATTCAAAATTTTCAAAATAATTCTGATTCTGCCTCGACAAGTGATTTATAACTGAGAACGAAACTAATCTCAAAGAGAGAGTGAAAGAAATATCTGTCTACATTAAATAATTTTTACTAGAAAATTATTATCAAATAAACGCGGCTCAGACCTCCACGAGCACGGACCTAAATTGAATAAATCATAAGTAAATGAATATGAAACTTAAGATCCGTTTGGTATTCTTAATATTCTTGCTATTAATCTCAATGGAAATAACTTCATCTCAATGTGAGAATAATTAAAAAATATGTAAAAGAGAATAGCTAAACAATTAATGAAATATAGAGATTAACATTTTTACATATATTATTTTTACAGTTGCATATGCAATTTATCGTGCTCGTTGCCGCAATTTCAGAGCGCGTTGTGACCGAAATAGTGATGATAACTGCAAATTAATGTGTAGAAGACCGTAAAACGACTTTTCTAATTCTCTCAGTGGCAGAGAGCGAGATGTATAAATATAATATTGTAATAATCTGCTTATCAGACATAATATACATATAGTCTTGCGATTCATTTGATTGACCCTGCAGTGATTCATGGTGAAATATAAATAATTCCTCATCTTGCGAATTTGAACAAAATGAATACATGTGTGAAAGTACAATAAAAAAAATATTATAATCCACTAAAAAGTGAAACTTAGGAGAGATCAAAAAAAATAAAGATTAGTACATATATAAAAAAATTGAAAATTGTTCTTTTTTATAAAGCACATTTTTGGGCATTATTTGTTTGACTGCAAAGCTATTAATAAAACAATTCACAAAGAATATATATATATATTTGTGAATTTATTACATACATTTGTCGGGAGCAGCATAAGGTTCAGTAGCTGTTAAACTGTAATGGTCAGGCTGCCGGCAGCGACTGCGCTGCTCTCTCTCTGTAACTGTTCTGCAGCCTCGCAGATCGGCAGCGGCTTTCTTCACATTGTCTGCATTTCTAATTATTACTGTCACTCTCGGTTTACATCTGTTACATATTGGTCGCTTGTCAACCCGCGTCAAGACACCGACGTTCTTCGCAGTTGTACAGTGCACAAATAAACTACACACAAACACAACCTTCATACCGTGCATTTCTTCATTCGTGATTTATATCATTAACGCCGCTAAAAAACCTTAGTGGTTCAACATTTGGAGGCCCCGGCGAGATCTAAATAAAGTGAAAAAAAACAATATTCGCGGTAGACAAGCATTAAACATTTCACAAAGTTTACGAGTGCCGCGAACCAGTGTGCTGCGACAGTTAAACGTTGTTGGTGCAAATAGTGTTAAACGCTTGATCTTGTGCGCACACACAAGCACTTCCGTATACCGAGCTTGACCGTTATCGCGCGCTCTCTTTGTGCTGTACTCTTTGCTTGAACCGTTTAAGCAATTGCCTTTGAACTTACTTGCAATATGCAAAACGAGCTGCCAAGCACAATCGCGTCCGGAGACATTGGTACACCTTTAAACAGGGTTCCATATTTAAGGCGAAAGGCGTCGTCAATTTTTGACAGTGCAATGCGGTTGGACCAAACTTTGCATGATGAGTGTGTCCAGGCGTATAGTGCAGCAGAGATCATGGTTCGACTTGAACTCATCGAACAAATGCAAGCCACCTTTAATTTAACTCACAACAGTCTAGAGGAGCTAGACTATGATGAGATCGGCAGTGAATTGCGGGACAAATTTGATGAGCTGATTTTGTCACTTAAAAGTAGGCTTCGTGTCCAGCTTGAGCGTCGTCATTTGCGTGCCCCACCTTCATCCACCATGAGACCTGATGACAGTTTTGGGCAGTCAAGTAGTGCCTCCGAAAGGATTCGTCAAATTCGACTGCCTGAGCTTAAGCTTCCAACGTTTTCTGGTGGGTACACTGAATATGCAGATTTTGTGTCGGTTTTCAGAACATTGGTGGATGAAGATTCACGCCTGGAGCCCATAGAGAAATTCCAGCATCTCCGCTCTTGCCTATCGGGATGTGCTTTGGAAGCGATTCGTTCTCTGGAGGTCTCGAGCTCGAATTACCCCGTAGCCTTGGAAATTCTTCGCAGGCGGTTCAGCAACAAGAAGCTCGTGTTCCAGGCCCACGTGATGGAGATCTTAGCGCTCCGGCTCGTAGATCCTGCTTCAGCGACAACCTTGAGAGCATTTGCTGACAAAGTAAATGCACACATGCGAGCATTGCAGTCGTTAGGGAGTTTGGAGCAGATAGCAGGCTGCATGGTCGTTCAAATACTTCTGCAAAGGTTGGACAGGGCAACACAATCTGACTGGGAGGAAAGATCTGCCATCGACCAAGTGCCCACCACCGACGGGTTCCTTAATTTTTTGGACACTCGATGCCAGCGCCTTGAAAGTGTGCAGCATGCCATGGCCGCGTTATCGGCTGGCAGTCCAAGTAAGTCAAGTAGGAAGGCGCTAGTCGTTACTCAAGGTAACCCTCACGTCTGCACATGCTGCGAAGCTGATGGGCATGGAATTTATTCGTGTCCTCGGTTTTTGGACATGACGGCATCACAGCGTTATAATGAGGCTTGTCGACTCGGAAGGTGCATCAATTGTCTCAAATTCGGGCATACTGCTCGGAGGTGTAATGCCGGCCATTGTCGGAAATGTAAGGAAAGGCATCACACATTGCTTCACAATGATGGTTCGCAGGATCAAGTTTCCATATCTTCTCAGCCCGATGCTGCGCCTTCCGTACCACAGCAATACAGAGCACTTGCTGCTCAGAGCATTCAGCCAACAACCGTTCTCCTAGCGACGGCTGTCGTTCTTGTGCGCGATCGACATGGATCACTAGTGCCTTGCCGCGTCTTGTTAGATTCGGGCTCCCAGTTGCACATGGTTACGTCCCGATTTGCTCATGCTCTGCGGCTAAAAAGGTCGCATTCTGGGACAACTGTGGCTGGCCTTGGTGACTCACCCGTCACCACTGACGGATCCACAGTACGCATCTGTCTGCAATCTCGGGTCTCGCAGTACTCTACAACCTTCACGGCACTCGTGGCTCCTGCAATTACTGATTGCCAGCCCAGCTATAAGCTGAACACCTCTGCTTGGAATATACCTGACAACATAACTCTCGCTGATCCAGATTTCTACATTCCGCATCGAATAGACATTCTAATTGGTGCCAGTTTATTTTATGAGCTCCTATGTATCGGGCAGATCCACCTGGCTTCAGGATTGCCCTTATTGCAGAAAACTCTGCTTGGTTGGGTGGTCTCCGGTGGAGGCGAAAAGACTGCTGGTTCCACGCTACTGGCCACTCGGGATCAGGAGGAAAACACCAGCGCTGCATTAGGGGGACGTCTTGATGAATTAGTTCGTCGTTTTTGGGAGATTGACAGTTGTGAAGCAACGTCCTCAAGGCTCAGCAAGGAAGAGATGGAATGCGAAGAACATTTTTGTAAAACACACACTCGCCTTTCTTCTGGAGCGTATGTTGTAAGTTTGCCAATGGATCTTACTGCATATCCCTTGGGAGAATCATACACGCAAGCATGTCGACGTTTTCTGACTCTTGAGCGAAAGCTGCAGCGCAATCCTCTGCTAAATGAGCAATACTCCTCATTTATGTCTGAGTACTTGCAATTGAATCATATGACGCTTGTTAGCCCAGAAGATCTTAGTCGTTGCAAGTATTTTCTGCCACACCACTGTGTTCTGAAGGAGGACAGCTCAACCACTAAGCTCCGTGTTGTGTTCGACGGATCGGCTGCTACATCATCTGGCCACTCTTTGAATGATGCTATGCTGTCAGGTCCTATTATACAGCCACGATTACTTCACATTTTACTTCGGTTCCGAAGTTATCAGGTTGCACTAACTGGAGACATATGTAAAATGTACCGTTGCGTTCAAGTGTCTAATTCTGACAGCTATTACCAGTGCATCTTATGGCGTAATTCACCAGAGCAAGACTTGCAAGTGTTCAAACTTGATACAGTTACTTATGGAACCAAGGCAGCCTCATTCTTATCTGTACGAGCAATGCATCAGCTATCTGTTGACGAGAGGGAATCGTTTCCTATCGGATCTACGTCTTTGCGAGAGGACTTCTATGTCGATGACTTCATATCTGGAGCTGAGTCTGTGGAGAAGGCAGTCGAGAAGATGCAGCAGACAACTAGCATCTTAGCACAAGGCTGCTTCAAGTTACGGAAATGGTCATCCAGTCACCCAGAGGTTCTCGAAGGTATCTTGGATGAGGACAAAGAAAGCTTCTTAAAGTTCAAGGATGGCAGCGATATAACCAAAACTCTTGGTTTGGCTTGGGACCCGACATCTGATGTTTTGCTGTTCTCATTGACTGCATTGGAAGCTGGATCTAAACCCTGTAGACGTTCAGTGTTGGCCACGATCGCCAGATTTTATGATCCACTAGGACTTCTCGGACCAACTATTACGAAGGCCAAGATCTTTCTTCAGCATCTCTGTAAGGACAAGTTGCACTGGGATGAAAGCCTATCGCTAGCTCATAGCACTACTTGGCGTGAGCTGTGCGATGGATTCCAGTCGATACAAAGCATTGCTTTTCCAAGAGTCGTTCTTCGACAGAATGAAGAGTTAGAGCTCCATGGATTCTGTGATGCCAGCGAAAGTGCTTATGGAGCTTGTATTTATGTGGTTTCTAAAGGAACTGCACCAATGAGTAATTTGTTGTGCTCGAAATCTAGAGTGGCACCATTGAAAACGCAGTCGATACCAAGGTTGGAATTATGCGGAGCGCTGCTTTTATCAAAGCTTATGGCTGAAATCCGAGAACTTGGAATATTCGCAGCTAAGTACTATTGCTGGTGTGATTCCTCCGTAGCGTTATCTTGGATTCGGGATGAACCGTACAAACTTAACGTGTTTGTTGCTAATAGGGTCACATCTATACAGGAGTTAACTGATGGCATGGAGTGGCATCACGTTCCCACATCGCTCAATCCTGCGGACATATTATCAAGAGGCTCATTGCCTCAGGATCTTGCTCAATCTGGCTTATGGTTTCATGGACCAACCTACCTTGTGGAGGGTCAAAGCGTATGGCCTCCACGTCTGTATCCGGAGGAGTCAACCCAAGAGTTGCGCAAAAGGATCTGCTTACTTATATCGCCCCACGCTGATTTGACTTTGGGTTGTAAGCACTTGCATAATTTCGCTTCAATGCAGCGCACATTCGCTTACGTTTACCGTTTCCGGTATCGTATCTTTCGGCCGTCTCTTAACGTGTCAGACATTCATCATGGCACTCTGCTTTTATGCCGCATCGTTCAACTGTCTAACTTATGGGATGACATAAATGCCTTGCGTTCAGATGGAGTTGTCAGGAAATCCAGCAGCCTTTCTTCATTGCTGCCGTTCATTGATGACAATGGAGTTCTTCGAGTTGGAGGACGACTAGCTAACTCCTCATTGCCCTTTGAATCACGGCACCCAATCATTTTACCTCGCAAGCATCCTATCACTACTGCAATTATAGAGCACATACACAGGACTAATTTGCACATTGGTCCACGAGCACTTTTAGCTAAGGTACGACTTCAATATTGGCCAATAGGAGGACTCCGAACAGTTTCCCGCATAGTCCGTACTTGCATAATGTGCTTTCGTGCCAAACCGAGAACTCTCGAGCCGATAATGGCAAATCTTCCGAAAGAACGGTTGGAAGCAGTTCGCGCCTTTTCAGTTTGTGGTGTGGATTACTGCGGACCATTCCTGTACAAATCCGAGGTTCGAACACGGGCGCCCCTGAAGAGTTACGTAAGCGTGTTCATCTGCTTCACAAGCAAAGCAGTGCACCTGGAGCTAGTCAAGGATCTTACTACGGGCGCCTTCTTGAGTGCACTCAAGAGATTCGTTGCCTTACGTGGCACTCCAAGCCAGATTTGGTCTGACAACGCCACCAACTTCGTTGGTGCAAGGAACGAATTAATGGATTTGAGAAAGCTGTTATTGAGCAACGCTCACATGAAAGATCTGCATCAGTCTTGCTTAGACCAGGGCATCGATTGGAAGTTCATCCCTCCTCGCTCTCCTCACTTCGGTGGATTATGGGAGGCTGCTGTGAAGTCGGCGAAGTACCATTTAGTTCGATCGATTGGATCCGCAGTTCTGACTTTCGATGAACTGCGCACCTTAATATGCCAGATAGCTGGTGTGATCAACTCCAGGCCTTTGCTCTCCATTTCAGAAAGCCCAGATGATCTCGACGTTCTGACACCTGCTCACCTGCTAATGGGCGGTCCCGCTACGTTGCTAATCGAGCCCGATCTGACCAGACTCAACTTTAATCGTCTAGATGGCTGGCAGCGCGTGACTCAGTTGCAGCAGCAGTTTTGGTCTCGATGGACTGAAGAATATCTCACCCAACTTCAACAACGTACCAAATGGCGCGTCCCAGACAGACGTCTTAAGGTCAATGACGTGGTGCTAATCAAGGACGAAGGCCTACCACCCCTACGCTGGCCATTAGCTAGAGTGGTATCCTTAATACCTGGCAAGGATGGAGATTGTCGAGTAGCTGAATTGAAGACGTCCACTGGCACTACCAAACGAGCTATTGCCAAACTGTGTCTGCTGCCCTCTAATGACTTAGTTGAAAGAGAAGCTTCCAACGGGGGGAGTATGTCGGGAGCAGCATAAGGTTCAGTAGCTGTTAAACTGTAATGGTCAGGCTGCCGGCAGCGACTGCGCTGCTCTCTCTCTGTAACTGTTCTGCAGCCTCGCAGATCGGCAGCGGCTTTCTTCACATTGTCTGCATTTCTAATTATTACTGTCACTCTCGGTTTACATCTGTTACATATTGGTCGCTTGTCAACCCGCGTCAAGACACCGACGTTCTTCGCAGTTGTACAGTGCACAAATAAACTACACACAAACACAACCTTCATACCGTGCATTTCTTCATTCGTGATTTATATCATTAACGCCGCTAAAAAACCTTAGTGGTTCAACAACATTTATTTATTTATATTTTTATTTATTTAATGTCAACTATAAACAGTCGACAGAAATTAATTAAAATGTAACATTACAATAAAATTTAAAAATAATTAAATTAAATATATAAATAAATTATATATATATATATTTAAAAATTAAAAATTAGAATTAAATTAAAATAAAAATAATAAATAAATAGTTCTGGGGTGAATAAATGTAACTTGATTCAACATTTGTTGCTAGGATTGGGGAAACCCAAGAAAACCCAATCAAATCAATGACCACCACCAGAGATTATGTGATTAATGTGTGAGTAAATGTTCTAAGATTAAGGCTTTATTAGTAGAAACAGACGACTCTAATCTAATAACCCCGTAAAGACATATAATACATATGTATTAAATCACACTGGCTCATTTTGAATGATTTATAAATACCTATTTAAAATGTAGATGCATGTCATATTTGAGGTAGATTAAAATCTATACATATATACTCTAATAATATATATATATATACTGTTATAAAATCAAACCGATTCCGAGTTTAATTTCTTTCTGAACGAATAAATTTGTGACAATTCTCGACTGTTCCCGGTGAGGATTCCATAATTTATGCTTTTTCCCTAGAAAAAATGTAGAGCTCTGAAGATAAGACTCGGATTATCAGTTTGAATAAATTTGCTTTTATTTAAAAACTTATAATATATGGACTAAAAATGCAGCAATCTCCACACGTTTTCGTATTTAAGGAACTCTGATGATTATATACCAAGACAGGAGAATAGCTTTTCTTTTTAATATTTCATTACTGGTAATATGTTTTGAAATAAATATATTCAATACCAGTACATTGGCACACAGTCACCATATCTGTTTCGGTAGCAGGAGGGTCTCCACCTTCGCGACGTATACCTTCCAGCTGTAAAAAATTAAGTATATTCACTAGCAACCAATTTAAAAAAATACTCATAATTATATAAGAGAGAAGAAATTGTGTTTCTTAGTGTCCAAATTTCTAATTTATTAATTCTATTTTTTTCAGTTTAGATCTATTTTAAATTCTTTTATCGATCCAAATGAAATATATATTTAATTGAATATTTTAGAAATATTGTTTTTCATATTCTATTATTTTATATTGTTTTATATTTTTTTTGTTTGATATATTTTAATTCTCTCTTTATTTGATTTTAAGGTAGTTATTAAGATTCACAGATTCTTTAAATTATTTCAAAAAGCTAAAGCGAGCTTTGATTAAAAGTAATAAATATGACTTATTATGATCTAAGCTATAATTTTATAGTGTTATTTTAGTACTTACCCATGGTACCCAATAAACTCAATATTACGAGTGTTAAGAATATCAAACGATTTGGGAATTTCATGTTTACCGATCAAAAGTATTCCTCTGTATTTTGTGCCTACACTCGATGATTGACGATTGGCGACTGTTTCACTAATTATTATCTCCAGCTCAAAAAACGTATGCAAAAATATTCATTATATTAGTCAACAATTCATTGAGTGAAAACCTCTTTTAATGTAATCTAACTCACTGTATGGTATAATATATAGACAGTTATATATTTAAGTTAGCATAGGTCGTGGGATTATGATTTCTAGGATGTTATATTGATTATTGATTATTTGATTATTTATTATTTATTATTGATTATTTAACTTTTAATGAAATTTTTAAATCGAATAGGTTTTCGAATGTTAATAGACGAACATGTTTCAAAACATCAATGCAATAAATAATTGTAAAAATAATTAATTATTAATTAATTATGCTTCAAGCAAGGAATCTCAATAAATAAGGATGCCTTTGTAATATCCTCTCTAATTTTATTTTAGTAATTTTCATTACATTTCATTGGTATACAACTATTTGCGAATAGTAAATAGACTAACAAAAAAGATTATGTCAAAATAACAATAAAATGTGCACAATACAATATTAGACGTAAATACAGTAAATACTAAGTATGATAAATTAATATGAAACTCAACATTCGTTTGCAACTCATTCTTGCTATAATAATTAATATTTAGATAATTAAAAAAAAAAAAAATTTTAAATAAAATAGCTAAACTATTAATGAAATATAGAGTTTAACATTTTTACATATATTATTTTTACAGTTGCATATGCAATTTATCGTGCTCGTTGCCGCAATTTCAGAGCGCGTTGTGACCGAAATAGTGATGATAACTGCAAATTTATGTGTAGAAGACCGTAAAACGACTTTTCTAATTCTCTCAGTGGCAGAGAGCGAGATGTATAAATATAATATTGTAATAATCTGCTTATCAGACATAATATACATATAGTCTTGCGATTCATTGACCCTGCAGAGATTCAAGGTGAAATATAAATTATTCTTTATCTCATTTTACGAATCACAGAAAAATAAATACATGTGCGAAAATATAAAATAAAATTCATTTTAATCCAGGCAATAGTGAAATGATAGAAAAATAATAAAAATTGCAATTTTTATAAATTGTACCAGAGAAAAAAAATATCTGAAATATCTGAATTTTGCCAACATGTTGTTTGCTGCATATTATTTGTACTATTTTACTGTATGAGTGTATTTATATTATCTGATTACTCATTAATTACAAATAGGTGAAAGTAATTTAAGAAATCTATTTAAATCTATATGCTAAATTAAGCCTACATCCAGACCATGAGATGCACAATTGTTCAACATACGCACAAATCAAAAGGAAGTTAAGAGTCTCAAGAGTCTCAACTTAAGACAGTCCACTTAAGCGGGTATTCACTGTATTTGAGATTACATTTAGAAAACGACAATTCTTCGTAACTGATCTCTGAAGAAAAGACTTATGTTTTCCAGATTGAATGCGTATGCTTTTATTTGATAGCTTACAATAAATATATAACACCATTGATACCATTATATTATAAAAGGAAAACATATATTAGAAAGCCATATTTACTTAAAATTCAGTAATTTCCACACATTTTCTTATTTTCAAAACTTTGATGACTGTGTCCCAGAAAATACGAATATCTTATTTATTTATTGCATTACCGGTGATATATGTATTTTAAAATAAATATATATATATTTATCACCAGCAAAGTGGAACGCAGTTGCCATCGCTGTCTCGAGTGCAGGAGGGTCTCCACTTGCACCACTTTTTGCCACCAACTGTAAAAAATGTAATATATTAACTAGCAAACAATTAATAAATATATCCTTAAAGTTGCATTTCTTAATTATTTTATAAAAAGTGTGCGAGGCTAAGCGTTTTTTCGATCTTTTAACGATTCAAATGAAATATAATTTATATGCTTTATTTCAGAAATATTTTAAATTTTTTATATTTATTTGTATTGTTTGTTATTTAATTGTCACTCTCGATCTTTGTGATTTATTTCAGGTTTTATAATTAGGTTGTACATATTCTTTTATTACTAAATTATTTAAAAATTCTTTATTTAACTCTAAAATAAATTAGCTTTAAAAATTGCACACTCACTGAAATACTAGCTAAAGTTTAATATTAAAGTAACACAAAATCAGTAATTATTAATTATTATTAGTAATCAGAACTATTATATTCTATTATACTGTTATTTTAGTACTTACACTGCGTTGAAATGGCACCCAATAAACTCAATATTACGAGTGTTAAGAATATCAAACGATTTGGGAATTTCATGTTTACCGATCAAAAGTATTCCTCTGTATTTTGTGCCTACACTCGATGATTGATTATTGGCGACTGTTTCATTGATTATCAGCTACAGTTCAATTGAATCTTCAATATATATATTAAATATAAATATATATAAAAATATATATAAATGTCATATTATTAATCAACAATGCATTGAGTGAGAATCTCTTTCAATGATTAAAAAATATATATCTCTTTGTGTGAATAATATGTATGTATTCTAACTTACTGTGTAGCCAGTATATTGAGAATTTAAATTTTAATCAAAATTGTAAATCGAATAGGTTTTCTAAATCTTTATAGATTTTATGCTTGAAGCAAGGAATCTCAATAAATAAGCATGCCTTTGTATATTGCATTCCTCTCTCACTTTCCCCATTTAATTAATTTAATTAATTAATTTAATTTTTAGTGCAATTCAATGGGAACAACAATGTTTCGAATAATAATAGACTTATCAAAATAGGATGATTTTACATAAAAAAAATAATAGTTGTGTACATTCGTGATTTAATAAAAAAAAAAAGAAATCATGTTAGTTAATAAATTCATAAGATTTTTAATCTGAATATAAAATCAAGACTTTATATAATTTCTTAATTTTGAACAAGTTCCAAAGTAAAACTTTGTAAAAACTTGTTTCTTAATAATTAAAAATCTACATACATACCTCAATTTAACTTCGCAAATTTAATATGTGTTTATAGCATTAATTATTATTAGCATTATTACTTCTGATAATGGCTGCATATGATTTATAATGGAGTGAAATAATTAATCTGACAGACTCGGCGAGTGAAACATATTGAATCGTAATTAGATAGGAGTAATCGAATAAACGCGGATCAGAAAAGACGTGAATACTGCGAATCATAAGTAAATTAATATGAAACTCAACATTCACTTGATATTCTTAACATTCTTTCTACTAATGTCTTTGGAAATAATTTCATATCAAAGTAGGTATTTCTTTACTAAAAATTAGTTAAAGAAAATTTTAGTAGAAATTTAGTTTTATTTAAATATTTAACACTTTCTCTCAATAATAATTTTAACAGTTATCTTATCTTATCAAAGTATTTGGAAGTGTTTGAGACCGCATTGTGATCGAGGTGACAATGATAAATGTTATAAAATGTGTTTGGAAAAATAGAATAAGTTTTATTACCCTATGGTTTTTGGAAAAATAACTGGAATAAATTACTTAACTTTGAAAATCTACTTATAAATTTCATAATTATAGAAACCAAATCGCTTTTGAATGTAATGTAAAAGTTTATACAATTTTTAAGATACAAGAACAGTGTTAATGTGTTTGAATTGATTTGTAAGAATTCTCTTTGATCACTGATCAATAAATAATTAATAATTTCACAGTTTAGCATTAGAATTAAACATTTTTTTTCTTGGAAATATTGCTTATAATTTAATGCAGTTAAATATCCTTAGTTATTTTTAATAAATAATTAATATAATTTATAAGATTTTATTTCCTTTTCCAATGGAATTACCTTTACTATGCCTTGGAATTCCTTTAGAGAGCATTAAAAATAATTTAAATAAGTAAATATCAATATAATGTCCTTCCTAATGTTTTATTAATAAATAAATTTTTCGTTTTCTACAATCAAAACTATACTTATAACTATTCTCAGCGATTGCTTATAATACATTATTTTATTGATTAGAAGATTTACATTGAAATTGTGTATTAGTTGCGTAATAGGATTATTATTATTATTTTTTTTTTTTATTTTACTGAGCGTAAATATGTTAATATATATTAATGTATATTGTCTCTATTAAGTTCTTCTGATAAGGATGTGAGTTTTTAAATAGAATGTACTTATAGATCAAAGAGCTAAATAACGAGAGGGAGAGAGAGAGAGAGAAAGAGAGATAGAGAGAGACAGAGTGAGAGAGTGAGATAGTGAAGGGCTGTGACATTTTATTAATGTTGATAAGAAATAAATAAAAAGTACTATAAGTATACTAAACGTCGAAAAGACATCAACAAGAACAGTCCTAAATATTTCTTCAACTGCATCGAAAAACATATCTATCAATCAACATGAAATTCGATATCCTTTTAGTATTTATAATATTGTTGCAAGTGTTGTCATCGGAAATAATTTCAGCTCAGTGTAAGTATTAACTTGTTAAAACTATGTAAAAGTGATATGATGTTTTCTGAAAATTTAAATTAAATCATTAGATTTATTTTGCCTTTTGTTCTTCTACAAATTAATTTTTGCAGTTCGATTTAAACGTCGAGCTCGATGCGCCTTTAGACCATTATTCTGTGATCGAGATGACTCCGGAGAATGCGCATCACTTTGTTTCAATAATTGAAACTGTCTGAAAATATATTGTTGTGTTGTTTTGTGTCCTGATGTGCTTTCCGAAAGAATAATATTAAAATACCTATAAATTTGCAATACATTTATTTATTCCAACATAATTCTCTGCAAAATTCCCAAGGACACGAGGCTCTCAGACTACAACTTTGTATTGGACCCATACGTACTGTAAATATACATATTATAATAATTTAAATACTTGAATTTCAAGTATGTGGACATACTCTGAGCTGATATTAATCCCAAGGTCATCAATATTAAATAAGTTCTGATGATCAAACCGTTGTCCAATTTCATATTGACCGCCGTTTCCAGTAAAACTGTTTTTATGAATGTTTGATTGTTACTCATCAGATGCCAGTTACTGACTGTTATTTTGATCCCTCATTATTCCTACTGAGGTATCTGACAAATACCTCCTCAAATTTCGATGTACGATGGGAGCCTCAGCGAAGATTGAAATGTTCATAACAACTTTCAATACTCACGAGTAAGAGTTTGCAATATTATCGAACAGTACTTTAGACTACTCAAATAATGCTATTGGTACGAGGTATTAGCTAGTCGATCAACTAAGTAGAGTATTCATAATCTCAGAGGGGCAGGGATCGAGAGAGAGAGAGAGAGACGAATAAAGCAATGTATAATTATTTACTTATCAGACAGAATATACTTATATAGAATTATACGCTCTTCATTTGATTGACCCGAGAGAGGAGCATAATAAAATGGATTATAGGAATATGAATTTATATATTATATTAGTATTTAATTAAATATTTTTTGTATTTAGATAACATTAATAATCCAACGCAAATCACAGGAAATGATATAATTGATTCCATGCAGTCCAAATATACTTATCTTTATTAAATAGATTTAAACTCTATATAATTTTAATTTCACCAAAATGATCTTAAATTTACCAAAAAAAAAACTTAATTGTATGACAAATATTTTTATATATTTTATTACTAAAATTACAATTAAAGTTATTTTAATATTGTAAAAATTTAATATACCTCGAGAAATTATATATTTTGAAATATTTCAAATATTCGATATAATCAAGTTTGAGGAGGAAATGTTACATATAGGCATATCTGCAATATACGATGAAAGAAACTGTAGCTGGTTTTCCCGAAAATCTTATGAATTTGAAATGCAAAGTATAGGGATATGGTCTGCAGGAGAAGTTGTATTTATGATTGCCTGGGCACATGTGAGCAATAAAATCTGATCCGCGAATTTTCCTCGAAATATGTGTAATATAATTCCAAGCGAATCCACCAGGTGCCTAGATACATATATACATATATCTATACTTGGGAACTGAACTATTTAGGTAGGCTAAGAGTAACCGACTGAAATGTCCTTTCGTGCTGGTGTTCGTGAGGGAGGCTCAGAGCCTGCAAGGATATGTCAGGCAACTTGTTGCTTCAATTTTTTCTTTGATATAAAATATGGAAAATCCAAATTTTGTATGAACGAATGAATCTTGGGTTTATCCCGCATGCAATTTAATTGACTTGATTTTGAATACTTTTGTAAACAAATAACAAGTTCTCCGGGAAATTAGCGTAGAAGGGCACTTTATTTATCTTAGAATTTATAGGAGTTTCTACAATTTTATTACCTAATTAATTAAAATTAACCAACCATACACTTTTACAATATTCATATGGCAACACACCTTATACTTCCATTTTCTAGGATTTCAGAATCAGATTCATTAATACTATAGACTGCAGGAGTTGATTTAATTGATTGGAGTCGCAATTTTGGGACTTTTAATAAACAAAACGTAAATATGTTAATCAAATTATTATATACTATAATAATAAAATTTTCCCCAGTTAATTAATTATATGCGAAATCCATGCAAAATAAAATAATAACGCAATCAAGTAAAAATTTAAACTTATTTAAATGAGAATTTAATACAATTTATTCAACTGTAACATTCAAATATATTTATATATCATATACTCTGCAAAATGAAAATATTATAAATTATTTTATATTAAATGTCATCTTAGAATAACTAAGCGAGAAAAGAGGCGTTTGTAAAATTATTACAAATATTATTATTTTGCATAAAAATCATTTTTTTTTTTTCATTTTTATGAATTTTTAGATACATTTTATTAGAAGACTCTAAAACAATTTATAATCGAGTGAAGATCCGTTTGTAAAATTATTATAGATATTTCTTTTTAATTTTCATGTTTGCACAAAACCAGTTAATTATTTTATTTTTTATGAATACAGGACAATATGTTATAGATACATAATATTAAGCTGAAATAGTTTACATTATTTTTAGAAAAATTTTATTAGCAGACTCTAGAACAGGAAGTTATAATCGGGAGAAGATCCTTTTTTAAAGTTTTTATAAATATTTCCTTTAAATTTTTAAGTTTTTCACAAAATTAGTTAATTTTCTGAAATTTTTGAATATTCGAGAATGTAGTATACATATATACAACATACATGATATAAAACTGAGTACAGTTTGTTATTCGCGAGTGCGTCGTGACTTTGCCATTGTTCTGAAGATTTTTTGGAAATTTCCGCGAAGACACAAATCCGATAGCGCCAGTAATAAAATTTGCGAACTCGCCGAATCGCAGGTGAGGGCGCCGGCGCAAGGACTGCGACAAGGAGACAATGCAGCGAAAAGGACACGAATGGTTAGAGAATAAGATAGAGAGAGAGAGAGAGAGAGAGATAGAGATGCATGTGTGTCGTGGCATAAATAGAGTCATAAAACGCATAAAACCCTCGAAATATCCTTTTTCGCAGCGTTCGCATTGAATGCATTATGCCCGATAATTGTGCATGGCCGCCGAAAGGAACTCGCAGGACATGGCTGAAATATGACCTTGGCGCGAGTACAGGACACGGCTTCACTTCACTTTCGTCGCCGCTGGCCGTACAGGTGCTATAAGTTGTACAACATGCAAACAGAGAGATCATCATCAGTTGTGGACAGCAGCCGTCTAGGCTCTAGGACAACCTCTACTACCTGGTCTACCGAGCCAGGATCATCGCTAACGCAATGCCGAGTGCTGCTCGCCTAGCCGGATTTCGATCAAAGCAAGCCTCTAGATTGCCCCTGATCTGGACTTTTGGCTAGTCCTCGCGGTGCCAGACAAGACCAGGACACACCAATATCAGAGGAAGGCCTCTGGCCGCTGGTCGAGACACGGTCTGCAGACACGTCTGCAGGCGAGACAGAGAGATGCACTGACAGAGACAACAATAGGGACGTAGTCGCAAGTTTTATGACCCGTTCGCGAAAGGACATAGGCAAATTTTTGGCGGACCTGCCTGGCGGGCCTATATATTGAGGATGTGCTGGCTGACAGGACATCAGAAACGAATAGAACCGTCAAGGAGTAACAACACACCGCAAGACAGAGAGAAATGTCATCCGTCATGCATTACTATCCAGTGCACCAGCCCAAGATGAACGCCTTCCCAGCTCCGGTGGTCAAGTACAGCAGCAATGTAAGTAGAACTCGCGGTGGAGACATCCCTGAGCACAACCTCATCTATATACTTTTCTTGTCCACAGTTGCTCTACACATCCCCGCATCATGTTCAGGCGCATCCACATCCACATCCACTACAGCAGCACCATCAGCAGCAAACAGTTGCTGGGGCCACACTGCCCACCTATCAACATATGCCACAGACGACATGTCCACTGCCCGTTCCTTTGGCGGAGCAAGCCGGACAACAGTTGTCCTTGTCCTCAGATGAGAATATGCCAATGCAGCCGGCACAGGAGCAGCGCGTCAAGCTGAAGAGATCCCGCACAGCATTCACCAGCGTTCAGCTTGTGGAGCTGGAGCACGAGTTCAAGAGCAACATGTATCTGTACAGGACTCGTCGCATTGAGATTGCCCAGCGATTGTCGTTGTGCGAACGTCAGGTGAAGATCTGGTTCCAGAACCGACGCATGAAGTTCAAGAAGGACATTCAAGGATACCGCCAGAGGGAGGCCAAGCCCAGTGGCAAACTCACACAACCCCAAACGGAGCAGAGCGCTCATCGTGGCATAGTACAGCGACTAATGTCCTACTCCCAGGACCCCACAGCAGAGAAACGCAACCTCACTGTCAACGCCACACCGAGCTCCGTTTTATCCTTTGCTCCAGCTCCTCCTCCAGGGCCAGTGGCATCTACTTCCCAAGTTATGTCAACTACTGTGGCAGCTCCGATGCCCAACTACTATGGACAGGTCACTGCTAAGCCCAAGACTACCGTCCTGCAGCCAGCTGTGTCCAGCAACTCATCGGATCTCAGTGAAATTCTGGAACATCTGGCCCAGTCCACATCGGCTCCAGCTTCAACTTCAGTTCCAGCTCCGGCTCCCGTCAATGTCTTGTCAGTGACCTCAACCACCTCATCCTCGGGTCACTATTCGTATAATGTGGATCTGGTGCTGCAGAGCATCAAACAGGAACTCGAGGATGCAGCCCAGGCCTGGTCCAAGTCCAATCCAGCCCAGAGCATGCATCACAATGTGGACACTGTCAATATGCAGACGAACCCAACAATATCCATGAATCTGGCTTGGGGCGAACCCGCCGCCAAGTCCATGAAACTGAGCTCTTCTCACATGAATCCATGCAACAACCCCTTCGACTATCATAATTGAAAAACCTTTTTTTTTTTAATTTTTTCGAAAGAAATAATTCTTCATTTCTATAATAATCTATTATCTTTAAGATTGATTTGATTGATTGATTAGCTGTAAGTAATCGTCCCTGGCAACGCCGACGTAAAAAGTAATTTGAACTCAGTGATGTATGAAAGTCAAGAATCATCTATGTTCCTCCTACTTGGTAAATAACTAGCATTTGTATTTCTTATAATTAAATAAATATAATCGCATATAAAACTAGATTTTTTAATTGCCTTCAATCTTGTTTAATAATTTCATATAACCATCGAGAATTTGCTAAATATCACAGCCAAAGCTCACAAAAGTCCCTAGGTTCGTTTATTAATTTATTTTGTAATCTATCTGTATTAAGCATATAAATTTCTTAATATGGCATCATCATTTCTAACAAATTAAATCAAAAACCCTCATTTTGCTGACTTTGATTACAACAATTTTTTCAGTCATATAGTCATTGGAAAATGTTGCGAAGAGGTTGTACAGAGTAATAGAATAGATTTTCAAAATTAAACCGATTATCAAAAATTTTGCTTTTCTGGATATATAATCAATTAAATCTTAATTAAACATATATACTGTTTGTTTTTAATTTTCGTTCATTTAAAAGTTGAAAATTATATAATTTTGATATCCTGATATTCTCCGTTACCGCAAAATAGCTCCACCAAACTATACCTCAGTTCATTGGAACCTACTAGTACATTACTCGAAAATATGGTCGAAATTGAAAAAAAAATTTACGTAGTAGAATACCCTAACTTTGCCACATTTCAACAGATTTTGATCACTTTATTTTTTTTAGCAATTCTTTAATTAATTTTGATTGCCATGAATCCGTATCAACAACTTGTTTGTGTATATGAAATAAATGTCGCAGAGCATGTTTTTTTATCATAAAAAATTAAACGAAGATTATTTAACAAATACTATATATTATAAGGTTCATAAAAAGTAATTTAATAATTTCGATACAGTTTGAAATGTTATAATGTTCTAAACTGGATCATCTGATGGCAACCTCTTTAAGTTTGAGAATCTTCCTGAAAATAAATAGAAATAAGTATAAAGCAGCTCATTTTGCGGCATTTCACATCGCGGTCCACTTGGCTGAGTTTTCACTTTTTGCATTTAATGTGCCTCCGGTTGTGCGGCTCAAGGGTCAACTCGAGGAATTTCCATGGTGAGGTCAAATGGCCATCTATTAATGTGAGCAAAGTGTCAACCGCATTTGCCTTGAATGTCCTGGCATACGACCAACTCAGGCTACGGTTCGAGCTCGAATTCGAGTTGCTGTGTTATGTTTAGGTTCAGGTCCAAGTCTAATTCCAATTCCAAGTCCAAGTCCAGTAGTAGTGGTCATCTTGAAGCTGTAACATGTAGAAGAACGAGGAGAAGCACGAGAAGTGTTACGATTTGATTTATGGATATTTAACCACACACATTACTGGCACTTGTATGCTCTGGGTATGGGAATGGGAATGGGAATGGGTCCGGGCATGGGTCCTTTGTTGCTTGGGACACTTGTTATGGGCGGTGGCTGGACGACGTCTTTAACCGTAGTTGCCCCAAGGAATGTGCAACTCGAACAGACACAGACACAGACACACATGCCACAAAACACAGTTAGTTACTCCGGCTTGAAGTGACTTTTGGGGTTTCGTCGTGGCTTAGGGCTGGAGAGCTCTTCGGGTGTGTCAAATTGCTTCCCCTGGGAGGAAATTGTCGGTGCGGAAATAGTGTCAAGGAGCACCAGCATAAGGAGAGTGCTGAATGGGTTGCTGAGAATTCGGGGTGGGGGCACCTGGAGATATGTGGTATTTTCATGCGCATTGTTGACATTTCCGAGCATGTGTCAGATGCCGTTTTGTGGTAGCCTTTGCCGCGTCCTTTAGCTGCGGGAGGTCGCGCCGAGTCCTTGACATCACATGTCCTGCAGGCATGCCCCAAGCACATGCACTGCCATAATGAATATAGATGTGAGTGGCTGTAGTTGTGGCAAGTGGGCGGTTGGCGGTTCATTGTGGGTGTGGCTAATCGTCTGGCAATATACCCGCAGCTAATCAAAGTTTCGCATAAAAAATAAACTGAGCGGAATTAGATGAAGAAGACAAAAAAGAAGACGAAGCAGCAGCATCGCTTGCAACAATTACGCCAAATGCCAGTGTAATAAACATGTCCAACAGATTGTTTCAATTGTTGTTGCCTCACTCCGACACAATCAATTCAACTTGCCACACTTGCAACACCAGCGACCGCAACAGCGACAGCGACAGCGGCAGCGATAGAGGCAGTGCTGCCTGATGACATTGGCAGCGGGACTTCCTTCTTGGCCTGGTCATAACAATAAATTTGTTTGCCAATCCCCCCCACCAACCAAATGGATTCTTGTTAATTAAATTAAATATTCAGTTTGGGTTTCTTTTCCCCTTCCCACTGCCCCTTTCCACTCCCCCCTCATAAGACAGTGACAAAGGATTTTCTGGGCACAAACCGCGACATTTTCTAATTAGATTGAATCTATAATTTTTATGGCTAATCGCAGCTACAGAATTTTGAAATTCAGCAATTTCAACGTCGTTTTGCCAGTTATTTTGTGAATGTTTGTGAATGTTTCTGTTTAGATTAAACATTCAGCGGAAAGTGGCGATTTCAGTGCAAATGAAACGAGTTTGAAAATTCTTGAATAATTTACTAATAAATTAATTAACTCAACTCTCAGCATAGAAGATATTTGGAGCAGTTTCAATTACATTATCAACAGATGTTGAGTTTTCATTTGGATTTATCATAGTTTGGTATTTATGATTGATTGAGTTTCCTTGTAGGGTCCCAAAATCTTTGTTCTTTACTATACTAGAATTTGGAAACACACAATTGAAATTAATATACAATATTAGAAGTTATATATTATAAATTTTTAAATATTTTAAATTTTTGATACAATTAATATTAAGTATTACTTGAAATAAAAAATGAAAAATATACTATAAATAACTTCCATACTTCTCAATTTACATATTTCCTTGTATTTGAAAATATATATATATATATATAAATTATAAATTAATAAAAATTAATATAATTTAGAATTTAAAAATTTTATTTATTTTTGAGAGTATGGAAGTCTATGCTTTTTACTATAGAAGCATTTTAAAACACAGAATTCAAATTAAATATTACAAAATTAAATGATATTGAAAATTTAAAATATTTGCCGGGAATATGAAATCATAGTTAGAATTGAATATTTCTTTTTGATTTTCATTATTATTTTGAATTCTACTTTAGTGAAACTACGAGAGTATCTATATTTGATAAAAGAATTTAAAAATATTCAAATTCTTTTTGTAAATTTATCCACTTATGATAATATACTCTTCATATTTATTCTTAATAACTTAACGTTTATATGTGAAAAATAGTCAATTTTATTTATTTTTAAATTTTAATCGATATACTAAATTTTAATTAAATTCAGATTAAATCAAATGTAATTGCTTATAAAATTATATAAACAAATTGGTATAGCAATTTCAGTTTAAAAATACAAATTTCGGTTAACAACTGATGCGTTGACTAGATCTGAATAATTTATAATTTTAGCAGAGAGATAGAGAAAGAGAGAGAGAGAGAGCAGAGAATATATATTTCAGAATTTTTTGCACGTTTAAACGTTATGACATTTCACAGACGTGTCAGTCCCTCAACGCCGCCAATATTGCAACACCTGTCGTATAAACAGGCCAAATGTGTGGCACACACACACCTACACATACGCATACACCCACGACAAACCAACACATACTCATGCCCATGGCCATATCAACTCCAACTGTTTTTTTCCAAAATAAAAAAGGAGAAAACTTTTTTTCGCCTCATCCAAAAATTGCACGTGTCGAAATGTATCCCAGTATATGGAAATCTCTCTGCTGGCTGCTGTACAAAAAAAAAAAAAAATAGTGAGGTGTGGCACACACACAGACTCTCTCTCACACACACACACATACATTCCTGTCAGGTTGGTGGCAGAGTACAATGCGATACAAAGTTGTTTTGTATTCCGCAAAAGGTTTTTGAAGCGCGTGAAAAAAATCACTTTAACATTTTACGAAGCCAATTCATGACTTGGGGTTAGGTCCTGGCCACATGTCCTGGCCAAGGACTCGCAGGACTCGCATGTGGCACAATGTGATACAACGGTATTATTGTTGTGCTTGAATCATGGCACTAAGCCGTGAGGCTGTTGCAAGCATCTGTTGCACAATGAGAACATTCTTCTGCCCCCCCCCCCCACCCCGTTCACCGTTCACCCCATCAAATTCAAACTGAATACAAGTTTTTGGGCGAAGACAATCTGCGACACAATTTGAATTTGAATTTGAATTTTTGATTATTTTTGAGTAGCTAAACATTTTGTATATCATACTTAAAAGCAAATAAAAAGTGTAGAAAATGAGTCGTATACAGCTTGGGATCAAATTTGCTAAAAAGTCAATCGACTCTATCAATAAAAGGGGTGTATAGAGTATATATTTTCTAACAGATATATTTCGATTTTTTTGAAGTTTGAATACAGCTTGAAGACCTTATTAATTAAGATAATTTAAATGAATTCATTTATATATTAGTAATTATTTATTATTCTTTTATTTATAACTATACACTAAGAAATCAGTAACTAATTGTAAATCGATTTCCGAAATCTTTTTCTGAATTTTTAAAAGAATGTTTTTGATTATTCGGCTTCTATTTTTATATATAGTAGAATATTCATATTTTAAAAAGCACATTTTGAAAATTTTGTTGTAAGTCTCTACTTAAAAGAACTTCTTTTAAATTTTAAATTAATAAATGTACATTTTTAATGAGTAAGTGAATTTTTTAAAGTATATATATATTCTTTAATTAAAAAAAAAATATTTAAATTTAAACTATTTTATTTAAATAATATTATTCTTATTTCTAGTTTGTCGAAAATTGTATCAATTTATTCAAAAAAAAAATTTACTTGTATAATTATTGAAATCTAATTTATAAATTACCCAATGATACAATAAAAAAAATTAATAATTAATTTATTTTTAAAATCATTTTAATCATTGATATATTTCATGTTGGTTAAACCACTTAAAATTATACATACTCTATAAAAAATGATTTCAAAATATCTATTTAAATATATGTCATCTTTATAAGAAATATAAAAATTCTAATTTAATTGTTTGCAGTTGCATGCAACATCTGCACGTCCACACGCATTTCATACACACATTCTCTTACTTCAAAAATGATAGAGGAAAAGAAGAGGAGGAGGCTGTGGATGAGGTAGAGGTAGAGGAAGTGGAAGAGAAAGATGAAAAGTATGCGCTCGGCAGTGTCAGAGGTGATATTTATGGGCCAATGCCTGGTATATTTTTCATGATGTAAAACCCACAATTAAATTACATGAAATCCATTTGTAACAATTACTCGGAATGGCAATCTATGCTGATGACGCCGGAACGGAACGGTGCGGAGCGGGGTGAAGTGGAATGGTCGTCATATGGACAATAACCGATGGAGGAGGAGCCATGCAATCCCATTGGGTTGCAAGGAAAAACTCTCTTTGGCTCTTTTGGCCTAAGCGCAATTCGTGTATAAAAATGCGATGCGTCATGTGAGCAATTTGGTGTCGCTTCATGTGGCAGAGACACACAGAGAGGGTTACGGTTAGTCTCCATTGGTGTGGGGAGAAGGAGGTGGATGAGGATGCGGATGAGGTATGGTTTTGGTGTGTGCCTGCCACAGAATGGTGCCACAACCAGTTCACCGGCTCGCTTTGAGCCGCAATTATTTATTCCTGTTCCATGTTTTGCTTCTTGCGTGAACGGAACGATGCCACACAGTCAAACTTGCCACAGCCAGGCGGCAGGGGCAACAGCAACGTCAGTGGCATGGCTGGCGCTTAAGCATGTCCATGTCCGGCGATTCAACGTGTCAGTGTGTGTGTCTGAGTGTGTGTGTTCTCCTAAATGCAATGTGCACACGAGACACACATCCGCTCCCAGCTCCAACTCCAACTCCAACCCCAATTCCATCTCCAACTCCAACTCCAGGCACAACTTGGAGCAGGACCAGGTAATGCCTGACGACATGCACAACCAGATTCAGAGCCAATGGCATTGCACTCTATAGTTGGAAAGAGATAGAGACAGAAAGAGAGAGACAGAAAGAGAGAGAAAGAGAGAGAGAGAGAGAGAGAGAGAGAGAGAGAGAGAGAAGTTTTGAGCGTTTCGGGGTCTTTGGCTTGGCGCATTCAGTTTGCGGCTCTATTATTAGATGCCATTACATTTTATAGTCTATAATTGATCCTGAGAGCTTAGCATGCATTTCTTTATCATACAAATTGCCAGAGATTAAATGAAAAGTAATGTGGACACATTGTGGAATCACGTAAACGATTCGCAACATACTATAACTATATGTTTGATATGCGAGTATATGACGATACTCAAATCTCGACATTACACGGCAAATGATTAAGTATCCTTAACTGACTTGGGAGCAGGCATTAAATTATATATCTGAGCATATCTCCAATAATATTTAGCTACATATTATAATGAAACTTCGTGGGATCTCAACTTATTAGAAACAATCCAATTTCATACTCCTTAGAAATTGTTTATATATGTATTTAGATGGTTGCTAAGGACTCCAGTTGTCCTGGCGACGTACAAGTTTGTAGCGAGTAAACAAACTTTTGAAATTGTGAATAAATTTCGGGAGTTTAGTATTTATTTTAAAATTTAATTTTTAAAGTATAACTAGTGATATGTACTCCCTGCAACATCCGCAAATAGATGAGAGTTTTCTGCAGTTAGATTCTAAAGTGGAAGAAGTGACGTCACTCTTAAGCAGCATGATTAAACCAAAAGAGTATATATTTCAAAATTTTGCAAACTTTTTAAAAATATTTTCAATTCTAATGATTTTAGTGAGACTGATGAAGATGCAACTGCACCGGATATACATAATGTGGAGCCTCAAGAAACCCTCACAGATGACAACTTCATGGTCACGTTCCGCCCCAACGGACCTCAAGATCCCAAGTCTCTCAATAGATTCACATTTATGCGACAAGTGGAGGTCGATGAAACTGAACGATCCAAGGCGCGTTTGGAACGAGAACGAGTAGCTCAGCATTTTCGAAAGTAAAACTATTTTGAAAACAGTTTTCAATTCTACAAAAAATTTTAACATTATTTACACAATATGCACAAAATTCATTATATTATATCTATATAATATAAAAAGATACATTACGAGATATATAAATTATATGATATATTATGTTATATAAATATAAATTAAATATGTATATACTATATTTTGATCAGATTGGGCAATACAAATTACAGCCAAGGGAACTATGAGTACGCAATTGAGATGTATGGCCGAGCTATTGAGAATATTAAAGACAGTCCCATACTATATATAAATCGGTCGCTCTGCTATATCAAGTAAGCAATAATATTATAAGTTAATCCAACTGTTTTAGTAATACTTATGCTTATAGATTGGGGAATTTCAAGCGTGCCATTATCGACTGCGATTTCGTGCTCAACAAATTGGACGAGAAGAATTTACGGGCGTGGCTATATCGGGCCATGGCTTATAAGAGTCTAAGTGATGAGGCCAATTACGAGAACTGTATCAAATATGTGCGAAAATATCACTCCAAACAATTGGAATTTATAGATAGTTTTACTGCAAAACTAAACAATATTGTGTCAATATAAGTTGAAGAAATTGCATGAATTCCGAGAGATTGCGAATTCGTTATGAAATCAAAGACTTCGAATATTGATACATTGAATTTCGCAAATATGGTGAAATTCCTTGAGATTATTTCTAAGTATACATTATCCGTGTGAAACCTCAAATAATTATTTTATTTACAAAATATGAATAAAAAACCTCTTTCCAATATTTTAATATTCGGAATTCGAATCATATTGCGTTTTTTCCATTTATAAAAACTATTTCCACTTAGTTTCCAAACATATAAAAATTAAATGGATATCGTAATCCATCTCGACTCATATATACATATATAGTATCGGCTTGACGTATCCATAATTTAGTTATAGGATTTACTTTTGGGATTGTGATATAAATATATAGGAAATTTATAGTTAATATTGGATATCACTGAACTCCGATTTTAACTTTCGTTTCAATTTTACGAGATAAGACAAGAAATTGCAAATGTTCTTAATTTGCATAAAAATATTTAAATACTTTGCTCGAAGTCAAAGATCGGTGTTCACTTATCAGCTGAAAATATTCAACACCATGACACACAAAATAAATTATAAAATATATATATAATAAAGTAATAAGATAATTAAAATATCTGAATGACTAATAATTGATATTAAATTTAAAAAATATATAAAATTAAGTTATATTAATCAATTAATCTCTAATGATAAAAATATAAAAAATAAAAACAATTTACAAATAATCGATAATATAAATAAAAAAAAATTTTTAACTTAAGTTAAATTAATCAAATTAACCTTTATAAATTATAATTGATATTATATTTAAAATAAATTTAAAATTAAGTTATATTAATTTAATACCCATTGAGAAAATATTATTTAAAATTACAAATCACAAATCAGTGGAACATCTCAAACCATTCGCTGAAATAATTGAAGTCACAATTAATATTTATTAATTCTCTTTAAAACTATACTAATAAATATACACTATTTAATTTAAAAAGTAAAAGTATAATTAAAAGTAAGTCCAATGCATTAAATAAAAACGATGAAAAAAAGTATATAAACATTTTCAGTTGCATGATTTTATTTTAATTTTGTGACTACATATAATTAAAAAAACACTTTAATTAGTTGGAAAATTAATTTCTAAGGTTTCAAACACAGCTTAATACACTTTCCATTTTTGTCTCGATTTCAAATTGGCCGAATTCTTTTAATCCATCTGCCACATTTCTGCATTGAGGGCGTTGCCAAGGTCAACAATATTAAAATAATCCAAATATTAATTCTCATATTTTTCAGCTATTTTGTATAAATATTTTTAATCCGAGAGTGACTTTTATATGTGCACTCTGATTGAAGAATCGTGAGTATTTAAATGATTATCAGCTTGAGAAGAGCTTTTAAATAATTTTCACTCTCCAATATTATTATTATTATTCTTGCACATTAACACTCTGAGATAATCTGACAAGGCAATAAAATAGCATGAATAAACAATCCTTATAAATTTATTTTAATAATACTACCAAATATTTCCAATTTTTTTATTTGACAATTTCAAAAATTAATAACATTATGAAATATATTTATAAAATTGATTATGTCCATCGTAGTCTTCTACATCTTCCGTGTTTATCTCGCATGCACTGTGGTCGCATCCTTGCCTGGACATCCTTTCGTACAGGGGTGGCCAAGGTCCCGGCAAGTAGTGTCAATAATAAGAAGAGGAAGAGCACAAGTTTCATGTTGTCGGATGATGTCTATATTCCTCAGTAAATTAGACGACTTTTGACTTAATCCTCCGATTGAATGTAAGCGAATAATATTTAATTTTCAGCATGAGTTTTTGTTGGGGACTCGAAGCTTCACAATTTATAGATTTGTGCTCGTTGACGTTGTTTTTGATAAGGTTTCAATTTTTTTATTTACATATGTGAACCCCCTTTATTTGTTGATACGACAAAAGACTAAAGACCGCATACCATATATTATTATATATTATTTCACTTATCTGATTTGTATGTATATATTAAATGTAGTCAACTAAAAATGAAATGAAAACATTATTTGTAATTACACAATATTTATTGAAAGCTCTTTCGTAAATATTTTATTAAGTAGATTCACTTCTCTTGAGAAAGTACAACAATCCCTTTATTTACAAATCTTAATCGAACACATTTATTATTTTTATCCCGCGTACACTTGGTCCGAAAAGTATTGGCGCCACTAGAGGGTATTATGAACACCATCATCATAATTAATAAGAAATATATAGCTGCCATATATCTCATTCTGGCGATCGACTGGCATCAATTGGAACCTGTGACTACCAAGAAAATAATTTAAATAATGAAGTATATTTTTCAACAGCTTCTAACTAAATACTCATCTATATTTTTGCTCACCTCGCTTATCTTATCAGTTTCAAAACAGTCCAGAGAGAGAATAGGCTAGAGAATGAGGGAGAAAAATCGACATAAAAATACTGAAAGAGAGAAAACGAATATAGAAGAGTATATTCTCTATATATAAAGAAACTGATAGATAATGAACAAAAACGAACTTAGAAAATCTAGTATATTGAAATCTAGTATATGGGCAAATCATATTTTCATTTAGAAACTTATTCGACTTTAAAAACAATCAGTAGGTATATTTGACAAGAGGATTCTTTAGCATTTTAACTTTTAAATTAAATTATTTTAATAATTTAATTTTAATTTTCCCAAAATATATAATTTATCAGTCTGAATTCCGAATCCGTACGAAACTTGCGGGTTTGCAATAGCAAACAATGTCAGAAACGCATGATTCTATCGAATTTGAAATTCACAAAACTGTTGAATATATTTTTTAGTATCTAATAATAAATAAATACATTTATGTATTATAAATAGACTTACTCTATTTTCAAAGTTTTTTTTTATGGATGTAGTCTCTCATAGACTCATAAACTGTATAAACTCATATCATAGCTGGAAAATCAAGCATTATAATATTTAATATGATTTCATTAACGAGTACTTTCAGACCTTAAACATTATAATATTTAATATAAAGTAAACCTAAAATAGTTGTTTTGAAGCTCATTAGTAAGTTTATGTAAATTTGGAAACAGATAGAGGAACGAAATCCACAAGTCCCTCAACTCTCAAGTATTGTTTACATATGACAGCCGGATTGTCATGTGGATGTCTTGTGTGGAGTAGGAACTGAACTGTCCGCATAACTCTTTCGATTCTAATGCTTGACAATTGAAACTCGCATCCCTCGCAATGCGTTCCCAGTTGTAGTACATAGATATCCCACCCCCGGGGCTTAGAGCAAACAATTCGATGGCGGTAATCAATCTTCCTCCACTCTGCGCCAGTTGACAGCTTCGTGGTGTAGAGTCAAATTGCGATCTTTGTTTGCCCCGTTCCCGGTTTCGGTCTCGTTCCCAGTTCCCAGTTCCCAGTTCCCGTTTCCCAGTTCCGTTAGCACTCCCAGTCTGTTCCACTTCCATATCTGTGTGAGTATGAGGCAGGGAGAGGGTTTGCCTCCACACAGTTCCTGTGCCATTTATGCGTGTCAAAGGTTGCGTAGCAGGGCGACAGATGGATGTGGCATGGATGTGGAGGCCAAGTCAGGCAGGCCTGTGGCATGTGTAGCCACTGTGTGGCATGCGACACAAATGTTGTACTTGTCACGGCTGTTGCGGTAGCTGCATCTTTAGCTGCGTGTTTTGTTAAAGCTCGTCATTGGGGTTACTCCACATTTTCTACATTTAAGTAGAATTTTCGGATCCATAAAAATATACAAAAAATACAGCAAATGGCAAATGATTTGACTCATTTCATAGATTTCGCTTCCATCTATTATCCATTGTCATTAACCCTTTGTATTCATTTTTGTCTTGCCAAATCATAATTAACACAGATTAGAAGCATAATAATGTACGATGCCAACAACAATCCATCAATTGTAGATAAGAAATCAATGATTTGTTATGATGATGTTTCTATTTGCAGATCATGACCAGTACATAATTGAACTTATTCTATGACTGTTAAAATCGCATTAATAGTTTTGTAGGCACAATGAGATAAATTATGGGTTACAAAAATTAGTAGAAATAGTAAAATAATCTGACCTGTTCTCAATTCCGAATCCGATAGAAACGTGCGGTTTTGACATTGTTACATATTGTAAAACCGCACGTTTCGTTCGGATTCGGAAGTGGGAAAATCCCTCAATATATCTTTGATTTTTTTACTTAAATATTTGTTTACTTATATAAATAAAATTGGGTGAGGACTAACATATTTTTCTTGGCAAACTTTTCCAATCAACACTGTGGCCAAAGGAAAAGTTTATCGATAATGAAATGCAATGCATTAATATGATTGCAATAATAAAAGTAATGTCTGATAGTTATATAACACACAACAGATGCCGATGAAATATTGTCCACAAAACAATCTGCCTTCTTATACGCATCCTGTGTGAGTATCAAATGTCCTTGTCAACGACACTCTCTCTCTCTCTCTCCCTTTCTCTCACCCCATAAGCCTCCCAATCACTCTCCTTCTCGCTCTGCCTACTGTATCCTGTTTGATGAGCAGAATTTCAATATGTCGAAATTACTTTATGATGTGATGACTCCAATTTATTTTACTTAACTGAAAAGAGGCGTTGACAAACCCCAAACAAACATGAAAAAAAGGCAAAATTTTTGCACAAAAAAAATGTTACCAAAAATATTTAATTGTAGAGTAATGTTTTTAAATAGACTAACCAAGAAATTATTTTTCAAATACTTTAATATTTTTTGAAATAAATTTTAATTAGTTAATTAAATTAATTATTAATTAATTTAATTGAAATGAAAGTACACTCTTCTGTTTGAAAATATTATTCTAGATAAGTTCTAAGTAAATTTCAATGCAAACGGATAAAATCAAATAAAATATTGATTCTAAGTAGAAAACAAATAGCTACGACGGCATAATTTTGAAATATTTTTTAACTATTAAAAAAATACAACTTTTTAGAAATGTAATTTTAAAATTCAATTTAATTTGGTTTATTCTGATAGTAAAACATTTGTAAATACAACTACTAATTAAAACTGGAGATTGCAAAGTAACTAAAATTACATATGTACATATATAGAACTTATGAGTGAAGTAAATTTTGCAGAAAATCGAAATCAACGTCCTGATGTTCAAAGGAGTCAAAGGATGCCGATGAGGTGGACGCAGATGTGGATGTAGATGTCGCCAGAGAGTTACTTAAATCCCAGTCAAAATGATGGGATTCAATCATGGGAACATCACTACACGATAACTTGTTCAAGTTCTCCAAGTCCGAGAGGTCATACTGGGATACACTCAATGGATCCCAGTTTAGATCAGGGTTCACATACTGATTTGGCCACGTTTCAGCATTATGAAAATCTGTAAGATTGGGCAGATATTTCTCAATATCATCAGGAATCGGGAACTGATCGAGATCCATTTGAGTACCATAAAACGGTTGATTGAACGATGATTGATCATTGGGACCCACTTGAGGCTCTTCTTCTTTCGCATAATGCAATAAACGTTCCACGATCAGTTCATGATCATTCTGCTGTGGCTGGAAAAGTGCCTCATTGGCGACTGGAGGAGGTTCCATCAGCAGTGCCACTGCCTTTGAACCGAGTTGCCGTTGGGACACTTTTTTGCTCTTCATGCGACGATTCTGGAACCAGATCTTCACTTGTCTTTCGGTGAGCTGCAGCCTCTGGGCGATGCCAATTCGACGAGTCCTGGCCAAGTACTTATTCACGTTGAACTCCCGCTCCAACTCCAACAGCTGATGGCTGCTGAAGGCGGTTCGAGATCTTTTCGGCTTGGCGGCAAGTGGATCCGGTTGAGGTTGCGTTTCCTTGACGGTATGGGGTGTGAGGAATTCACTAAGGATGTCATTGTCGGCAACCATGTTGACGTAACTCGAATTGTATTCAGTAAACATTTTCTAGAATTTTGCTGATGATGATCTAACCTCTGCTCTGTGACACTTTTAATTTTTTACTAGTTGCAAGTTCCACTCTCCGTTCTCTTTTATACCGAACAGCCCAGAATCGCAATGCGTCAAAACTCTTCCCATCCTATTACCTGTTAATCCTTGGCGACAGGTCAACTCCGGCCAGCCGGCTAGGTGAAGATGTGTCGCGTCTGTTGTTTGGCTCGTGTCCGACTCCGTCTCTGAAAAAAACTCCTCGACATATTTAAAATGTGGCGTGAGTCTTGATTGCGAAACGTCTGTCGAGGACTGTACGTAGCAATTACGACTCTTATCAACTGACTTTCGTCAGACATTGGAACTAATCAAATATTACATCTTCAGAGCTGAAATATTAACAAAAATATAATATGTATACAATTTGGAAAAGTGCTTGCAGTATATTTACAACCCTCTTTTCTCGATACCATATTTTCTAAGTTACCTGTCACATGTCCTAGAGAATTTCAGGTAAATATGGCGTTCACCCTTCCATGACCGATGAAAGAGAAATTCGACGGTTTTTCCGCGGGTTTTCCAAAATATCTGTCAATACTTCACCTTGAGCTACCTGATTACCGCTGGCATATTCCTTGAGAGATCATAAATCGAGCTAAATCCCACTAAACTCGATCTGCCGCAATAAAAACCTCTTATTCCTTGGCACATGTGTTTGCACCTTTGAGACCGTGGTATAAGGAGGGACAGCTGAAGGATGCTCTAAAGTAATATTTGCTTCAAGCGGGCTTATATAAACTCTACGCCAAATCTGGACTGTCTGTACATATGCATATAGTATATAGATACATATGAAACTACTTAAAACATGCAGAGATCATATCATGCAGAGATTTCATCACATTTATGAAATTTAGACGGATCTATGTATGTATGTATACATATGTATATTTCTATGTATGCACATCCTTATACATCTAGGTACATCTACATGAAAATAGAGTAGGCGGTTTAAGAAAATTAGTTTTTCTATACTTATAAAATTTACGCAAAATTATTAGAAAAATAATTTGTGTATTACAATTTATATAGTAAATTATCAACAGAATTATACAGAGTAATCACAATCTGCGGCATAATCTAAATGTTATAAATTAAAGAAAAACACAAATATTTTTAATAAAATATTTTAGAAATCTATAAAAATAAAAGATGGCAGTTTTTAAAGTACTATATTTTAAACCATTTAAATCTAAACACTATCACTACAGTTATTATCCCAATCCCGTGCAGATCTGTGTAAAAATAATTGTTTTACCAAAAGTATTTTAAGACAATCAATGCATAACTAAAAACATGTTTTACAAAAAAAAAATGTTTTTTGAGAATCATTGAAAACCAAATTCAAATTATTTCATGAAATATCGCAAATTCGATGGTAATTTAGATCATTTGAAAAGCACTGTTAACAATAATTTGGAACGCAAAATAAAAAATAAATTAAAATTTAAATTAAATACATATGTATTTAAATGTGATTTCATAAAGATTTCGAGACTGTTTTAAGATTATTTAAAAAAAATTATATTTTATTATATTATATTATATTATATAATATTATATAATATTATATTATATTATATTATATTATATTATATTATATTATATTATATTATATTATATTATATTATATTATATTATATTATATTATATTATATTATATTATATTATATTATATTATATTATATTATATTATATTATATTATATTATATTATATTATATTATATTATATTATATTATATTATATTATATTATATTATATTATATTATATTACATTATATTATATTATAAATAGTAGGGGAAGTACATCATATTTTTTATGGGACTCCTCTCTTTCTCAGCTTTATTTTGGAGTTAAAAAAATATACATAACATTTTGGCATTACATTAAAATCATTCAGGGTAATGTTAATGTTACAGTCATACCTCTGTTAATATGTATATAACAGTTAATAAAGCTTTTGGGTTGGTTTATAAACTTTTGGCATAGAGTGTGAGAGCGCAGAAGAAGCGCGCGGCGGCGATTGGCAATAAAAACAGAATGCGAAAAAACGCGTGGAAGACAAAGAGACAAAAAGCAAATGCCACCAAGATTGACAACATGATGGTTAGACAAGAAGAGGCGCTCAAAACAAAAACAAAGACATACAGAGGAGCGCACAAAACGAAATGTCAAAAATACGCAACGACCAAACAGACGAAGAGACAACAAAAAAGCAATGAAACTCGTTGCTGTCGCCGTTGCCGTCGCTGGCATTGGTGTTGGCGTTGACTGTGACGCTGGCGCTGACGCTGACGCTGACGGTGACGCTGACGCTGACGGTGAAGTCGACGCTGCTGCATTTGCTTAGCTGCGGCGGCGGAATGTGTAAATAACAAAAACATGCAAAGTAAATTCCATCACAAGCAACACGTTTACAAATTCAACCAACAAAAAGAGGAAAAGCAACGCGAACAAAAGCAACTGCGACGAAAAGAAACGAGCAACCAATCAGCGTCATGGAAAGTCTACACTCCGTGTGATTGTGTGCGTACATTTATGAGTGCGCATGAGAGAGTGCATGTGTGTGTGTGTTTACTTGTACAGTATAACTCCACCCCTAGTTACTGCCGTTGCTAGACACTTCAGCTATCGCGCATGTGCTCGACGAAACTCTCCACTCAGCTATTGATGGGAAAAGACAACAAATATGCACAATAAGCAAATGTAAATTAGTTAAGAAAATAAACACTAAATTAATTATTTATTTAAACTTAAACATATTATATATTCATGGAATGTATTAAAAATAATTTATTTTAATTTCTATATATTTTAAATTCTTATTTTTATTTAGTCAACGTGTTTATATTATGTAATGTGTTTGACGATAGTTGCGCTCACGAGCATGAACACGCGCCAATTGCTCATCTCTCTCGTATCGCAATCCACCCCAACAATGCTGTTTGTCAAGTAAATTCACACACACACACACACACACACACACTGGCCAGTTTGTGCATATGGCAGCTAGTTGTCAGTCAGTTGGACACGCCCTCGACTTGGTGGTTGCGACGCTGGCGCTCATCTTTGAATCGTATGGTATCGTATCGTATCGTGTGAAACTGGCGCTGTGGTGCTCAGTGCTGGCCACTCCTAGCGACAAGTGCGGATAACTTTCAGTGCGTTCGGTGCTATTGGATGAAATGGTTGCTTGAGATTCGTGAACCGCACGAAGCACGAACTCGTTTAGTGGCCCAACACAATACGAAATAGTGTAAAATGCGTGTCTGAAACTGTGCATAAACATTACAAATTAAATTCACGCCAATAAGTGCAATATAAAATACCCATAAATATAGTGTATAACATTGTGTGCAAATATTAAGAAATATTCAAATACTCTACTCTCCACCATCATCACCATCACTATCGTTCGGTTGAAAACGACGAAAGCACAACGACAACGACAACCCAATAGAGTAACAATAAATGAAACCGGTTCTGCGCACCGATAAGCGAGGCTCAACCTACGCCGCAGGTCAGAGAGAGACAGCTACAGCTACAGCTACACAGCCACACACAGTGGTGCGAATGTGTAGAAAAGTGTAACTTGTACACTACAAATTGCAGTGTAACTGCTTGGCTTTTGTCTTTGTGCGTGTGTGTGTGTGTTTATTGTATGTGTGTGTGTGTGGCCATTGCAAGATCGTCGTTGCTCTGACCATGCCCAAACTTACTACCAACAGTTTCCACATTTCGAAGTGCGCCCAATAATCGAACTCAAAACTGAAACTTCGCGTTTCGCATATCGAGCGAACCACTGTCTGTGTAGTGGTTGTGCTGCTCTGTTGTTGCAGTGTTTCTTCTGTTTGCGTTTCTGTTGTGACAATCGCGCGTGTAGCCATGGCTGCCAAGGTGTAACTGTAACCATTGCCAGCTGCTCCATATAATGGAACTGAAACTGGAACTGGAATTGTCGCGCTCGAGTAAACAACAGTCGCCATCGCCATCGTCAACGTCAACGTCATTGCCGTCATCTTCGTCGCCATTCCGATTCCCATTCGCGTCGCGTTTGCCCGTGTCTATGACAAGTTTGTGCCTGCTTTAAAGCGCTTATCTGACCCTCTTGACGAAAACCATCTCGAAAGTAACAAACCTACATAATTACACTGTATTCTTCAGCTAAATGTGCTCCAATTGCAACACAATCACTTACTCCATCTCCGCCCAAAACAAACCCCATACACAAATACCCATATAAATGTCAACACCCGCAGTGAAACAAAGTGCTTGAAAATGTGAACAATAATTGCAAAGCAAAACTTATTGGAAACATCTATAACATCTATACACATTTAAATGGTTTGTATAATGTTTAAACTATCAATTTATTAAATATAATTACACATTTCTCTCATGTTCGGCTATAACTTGACATCAATTAGTTTCTAAATTAGCACATATTTCTTATAAATTTTATAAAATTATTTTTTTTAGGTGTATGATTGTAAATTTTTGTCATTGTAAGAAAGTGAAGATTATTTATCATAATATTATTATCTTGAAACGATAATTTACACTTCTCAAAATAGAGTAGTAAGTACCGCCGGCAGACTTATTTTTGAAAAGTTTTGAAAAACTTTTCTATTGTACAAAACAAAAAATATGTATGGTGTAATAATAAAATTATGAATATAATTCTTGCAACATCATAATTGCATATAGATCAATATTTTTTATGTGTAATAGAATCAAAAGTATTTTATATAGAAACGTGAGTTTTTAAGCTTTTTGACTTATTGTTTTTAATAAAACCGTTCCAATACATATACATAAACATTTTTTTTTTGAATTTTTTAAGAGTATTAATGCAAATTTTTCAATTGGATTTATTGTTTATAGCTATTAAGCAATTAAGGAAACCAAGTAACTTTCAGTATTATCTTACTCTAGCTAAAATAATTCTTAAATAACTTTTTCTTAATTTAAACTTTAACAAAGTCTAACAATCATAACAGTTTAATTCGATATTTACTTATAATATTTTTGTCAAACTATTTTTGTGCTGTAACTGAAAAACATAAACTGAAGTTCTCTTGAATTTGCAAAGTAATTAAAATACTTCTAAAAATAAAAACTGTTTAATATATTAAGTGAAAAAGTGTGATAAGCGAACTTATCTTAATTTCTAAAAAAGTCGATAAAAACTATGAATAATTTTTTTAAGTGAAATTATTTAAATTATAAATTAATTAATATATAATTATAAATTCGGATACAAAAAGTGAAGAATATAAGAATATAACATCACAAAGTTTAAATACATTTTAATAAATTATTTTAATTAATGTTTATCGAATTTTGTGATGTGTCCCTACCTTATTCTTTGGAAACAACAAAATCTTTTTCTATTATATCTAGAAGTGTATGAACATTAATATTTAAATAAGAAATGTGTTTTGTCTTTTAAAATAAGAAGAAAATGTCTACGAGTTCCTCCATTTGATAATATTTTATTTTCTCAGCTACAATATGAATCTGAAAATTTTGCACAGATTATTATAATATTTCCAAAAACTATGTATAGTAATGGAAAACACTTTTGGTTTATTTACAGGTGTCTGATCAAAAATCAAAACTGAAGCCAGAAAGTGTGAAAACAAATTAATAGGTGGAGAGAACGAATAGAAAAGAGTGTTGATAAACACAGAAAAATGCAAGAGGTTTGCAGTACATTGGACAGCACCCAAATGGGTGCACAGATCAAATCGGAGTCGCCACTGAATCCGCTTCAGGTGCAAACGGGCCAGACGACGGTGGTGCCGGTGGTAACCGGTCCGGGGCAACAGCCGCAGGGTCAACCGCCGCCAGCGGTGATGCTTGTCAACAAAATGGCACCGAACTGTGATAAACGAGCTGCGGACACTGCCTACTGGATGGCCTCCGAGGGGGGTTTCATCAATTCTCAGCCCTCGATGGCTGAGTTCCTCAACCACTTGAGTCCGGAGAGTCCCAAAATTGGCACACCTGTTGGCGGTGCGGGCGGTGTTGGCGGTGGCGGATATCCGGTCGGTGTTGGTGTTGGTGTAGGAGTTGGGGTTGGGGTTGGTGTACCGCAGACACCGGATGGCATGGACTCGGTGCCGGAATATCCCTGGATGAAGGAGAAGAAGACGTCGCGCAAGAGCAGCAGCAACAACAATCAGGGTGAGTGTACATTCAATACATTTGTGCCACACTTGCCACATGCAACGGCAAGATGAAAAGCCAAGCCAAGTTAAGGCAAGAAAATGCGAAAATCTCATTAATCAAGAAATCAGAGTGCAATTTGATTTCCAAGAAACGGCGCCCCGTTTCGGTACCAAGTTATTACCAAATCCGAATCGATGTCCAGATCCAAATCCAGTTTCATTTCCAGTTACCCGATTCCAATAAGCACACACTCAAACACTAGACACGCAACGCTTATTCTTCTTCTTCTTCGCAGTATCTGTATCTGTTTGTGTCTCTGTTTCTTTGGGTTCGGCTCCTTTGATGGGCTGGACGAGGTTCAGACTCAGGCCCAAAAGAGGGCGACCGGTTTGCGGCAAAGATCTGTTATTTGCGATCATTTGTAACAATTTTCGAGATCGGACGTCGACGTCAACGTCGATTCGTCAGTTGTGCCGGACAAACTGACTGACGGACACACTGACAGACTGATGAATTCAACTCTACTCTGAGGAGAACTCGATGAGAGAACTTAAGTCGACCGGGAAGAGTTCGTCTTATTTTTGTTATTTTCTTCTTCTTCTTATTTTGAGTTTTCTGTGCCTCGATGTGTCGATTTCATTTGTGCAACGCTGACCAAGGCCCGGCCTGGGATTGTTTGTGGCAGCAACATTTTAAAATAAATGAGGTATCAAGGTTGTCTGGCCATACGTTTTCCTGTCCCAGCCTGGACACAGGCACAGTCTGCGTTTGCGTCTGCCGAGTGCCTAGTGCCTAGTGCCGTGTGCATCATTGCCAGGGCCACGCATATGTTGCCCGTTGGTTGCAGCTGCCCCACCTCTGCTGGTGCTGCTCCACCCCTCACTTCTCTAAGCGATTGCAACCTGTTATTTAAGTTCATTTGTCAAAATATTTTTCCTGTCCCCTTTTTCGATTCGATAAAAGGGGACACGCTGGCAGAGGCAGGCAGGAAAACAGCCCAAAGCTGAGAATGGGAATGGGATCAGGAATGAGAGTGGGAATGGTAATGGGAATGGCAACGAGAACGGTTACAACGTGTAGCGGCTGCAAGTTGCACTTGCCTTATTTCCACTTGCAACTGTTGCACTCACTATGTCCTCGGGAAATTTAGCAACTACATGTATATGAAACTTCTCTCAACTGCATTTTAAACAACATTTTATCAACACATACATTCGCCATTCCATTTCCATTCACTTGCTCACAATTTCAATTAATCACGCCGACTGGACACAAATGGAGCATTCTCCAAGCGGACCTGAATAGCAAGTGCACATGGCCTTAGGCTGAGATGTCAAAACTAACGGTACAATATTTCGCTATAACTATATTCATTTGTAATACGAAAAAATATCGTGATGGGTATATAACAAATTTTATTTCAAATTAAATATGACATGACTAAATATGATATGACTAATTTAAAATACTTAAAAAATTTAATTATCCAATGAAAATTAATAAAAATTAATTCAATTTTTATGTTATTTGATTATATAAATTTGATATATTTTAACAAGCTGCATTAATATCCTTCATTTAATTTTGTATGTCTTTTCACTTATAAAATTATTTAAAAAGCATTTACTTTGCCGATGAATCTTCAAAAATTATATTATTTTAGATAATTTAATTTTATATATGTTTCAAGAAAATTTTGACTGACTTTAATATTATACAATTAAGTTAACAACTTATCCCAAGAGATTTAAAAAAAAAATTATTTTAAAATTACATTTAATTTTAATATTATTTTTGATAGTTATAGTAAATTTTCGGAAGGTTTCAAGAATTATTTAAATTAAACTTTCAATGTTTTAGAATTCATTTACAAATTTTTCAATAAAATTTAATTAAAAATCAATTTTTATGTTATTTTTCATACTTTTTTAAAATGTTTGAAGTTTTTTTAAAATTAAATTTTGTGTGTCTTTGATTGTATACGATAAATTAAAAAATTGTAATGAGTAATTAAGAAATAAATTCAGTTTGTGAATTAAATGAATATTCTAAATTTTCTTTTGTATGAATTCAATATATGGGTTGTTTTTGTAATATTAAAGATACATATTTGGAATTTAAAAATGATATAGTCTTGAGAATTTCCAGTTTTATGATATGAAAGATAAGTTTTTCTGTATGATGATAATTAAAAATATATTTTTTCCTTAGTTTAGATTTTATACGAATCAAATTTAAATCTAATAATACCAGTAATTCTGTACGAAATTAGTTGTTAAGATACTGAAGATATTAAATTTTTGCATTGACTGTTAGAAAACATAAATTGTCAATATATTTGTCAAACTATAATATCTTGAAGGTGTAGAGACGAGTCGTAAATCTCTCCGCAGAAAATAAAATATATTGCATACAATTAACGACCTCAGCAGCAATAACACGGCGATTAAATTAAGTTATTAACTAGCTAATGTGAGCAATACTCAAGGTACTCAGGGTTACATAGTTGCCTTGTCTAATAATGCCGAGCCGAGCTGTAGAGTTGCCACCTTTCGGAATGTTAGACCCACTGACTGACCGCTCGACCTGTACAAATACACGGGGCCAATTAATTGGGAACACACCATGATAGGTTGGTTGACAAATGGCAAACACTAATCCTGACAAACGTTTCAAGTGTAAACTGAAATCCAAACACGTGGCCAATGTCACTTTCCTAGGGCAACGGATACGGATACTCGAATTCCCCAATGAATGGATGGACTGCAACTTCTTCTTCTTTTGCTGTATATGTGTGTCCTTCTTCTCCTACTTCTACGTACTTCATCTTCTTGGGGCAGTTGTGGGCGTATGCGAGCTCCTTTCATCCTGTGTTGTTACCCTGCACCTCTCCCCCAGCACATGTCCAGATGTAGTACTATCCCTTGTCCGTAGCCAAGTGAAAGTGAGCCAATAAATACCGTGAAGCATTCCACACAGAATCTGCTGAAGGGTCAATACATCTCCTCACACACACCCATATCCACACATATACATACCACACATATATATATACAGACACACACATGGTGTGGGTTTGTGGAAATGGGAAGAACTGTGGGACGACATGCTGTGCGATATGGTTTACAAATGATGTTGTAAACGTCTCGAAACTGGCAACTGGCAACTGGCAAAGGAGAGGTTCGTTCGTTTATCTGGAACCCGAATGATTGGATTGTTGTTGTTGGTTATTTTCTGTTGATTTAACAGTTTAATTTGTTAATGTTGTCAAATTAATTCGTTGTCAGCTCTCAGCAGCACACCGAGATCGCCTAGCAGGGGTTTACCTAATCTGATTTTATGAACATCATACGAAACAAGATAATCTAATTGATCCCTATAGATATGGTATATAATTATTGCTGCTAATAAGATGTGTTGTTTTTTTAAAAAGTTCAAAATCAGAGAAGAACTGAATTAATTTTATTAATATACTTATACTTTACTTTTTTTATTTTTATTTTTTTATTTTTTCATTTGACCGATAATTGATCGTTGATAATTTAAGATTTGATTATTTATTATCTGATCATTTTATTGATAATTTGCGATTTGAAACTGACTTAGCCACAAAAATGCTATAAAATTCAATATTATGCCAACTTAATATTTTTACATAATTTACATGACTGTTTGTAATCTGAAAATACAATATTTTTTTCATTAAAACAATATTTTTCACTCTGTCGTGTTTATAATTAAAATTTCAAATGTTATTTAAGTTTAGCTTTATTAACGTTAAAACTTGTTTTCTTTAACTAATTTCAATATATTATTATATATTTTTAATTTGCAATTTCGAAAAAACTAAGAAAAACAATCATTAATTTCTTGATACAAATGAAAAAAAAATAAATAAATTTAAGTAAGAAATTTTAAAATAAATAACGTAGTAATATTTTGTTATTTTTTAAGTAGGAATGAAATTATTTAAATTAATAATTTTAAATATTTTTGGTGTTTACAATAGCATTAATTTTTATTTAATTTTTAAATATCATATATAATTTAACATAGAATTTTGATTGCTGTACTTTAAGTTTATTTGCAACAAATCTGATTTAAATTGCTTAAATTTGCTGTGAAATAAACATTTCAATTACTCAACATGGCAATATTTCTAGCCTAAGGGCAAATATCCTTCCCTGACTGTGGTCCTTAATCGGGGAATTGGCTTGTTGCGTTTACCGCAAATTGTTCGTTTCACATCCTGAATTTTAATGTGTTCTCGCGAGTTGCGGTTGTGAGTGTCTATGTGTGTGGGTGTGGGTGTGTGAGGAGTGTATCTGGAATGCTGTGAGTGTAAAAAAGAGAAGTCATGTGCGTAAATTTAGATACAAATTGGTGCGCTTTGGAGCTTCATTCAGTCACATAATTGAAACAATAAAAGTTCAAGTTGAACAAAGTGTTAATTAGGCGTAAAGCATTCGCATTCGACTTGTAATGAACTCGGTGGGAAAAGTTGCGAATGTTACGAACCGTTTATGGCACTCACGAGGTGCTTGAGATACGTCGAGTATCTGTGAGATCTCCACATGTATCCTGAGCGAATACTTTGCATAATGTGCTGTTCGTCCTTGGCTTTTGATCCCTGTGCGGCCATCAGTTAACGGAACCAATAAAAAGCGCTAGCTTGACTTCTGGTCCGTCTCTTGACTCTCCCCACAATCCGTATTCCTTTTCCATACCATTCCATTCGACATCTGCATAATCCACCCAACCGGCGACCATATGTTGCGCCAGTTCATCCTGACAAGCGTTGAACGAGAGTTCTCTTCCAGGTCCTGTTTCGATTCGAATTCGGATATGGACTCGGATTTGGGGTGGGGTTCGGTTTGGTTCGGGGGCGTCGTGCGGCTATAAAAAATGCGTAGCACACGACTCAAAACTTACCCCCTGCGGATTATGATTATAACAAACCATTTATCATAATATTTATGTTGATGCGTTGTACTTTTTCTCAATGAACCCCTCTCGACACTCTACCCAGGTTTATTCTCCCCTCTCCCTCTCCCACTCCATCTCTGTCTCAGTTTCAGTTTCGGTTTCAGTTTGTGACTGGGTTTGGGTTTCGTATATCCATGTCTGTGCCTTTTATTAATTTTATTTATGATGAGTCATTTGCACATTTATAATTTTAACCTTTACAGTTGAATTCATTCAACACAAGAAAGCCACGGTTAAGTGCGAAATATTCAATGTTCATTCCATGGATAATAATGTTCAGGGTTTGTCTCCTCTGTTGAGAAATATTGAATCGAAACAGATTTGTGGTTTGTGTTCAACATGTTAATATACGGAAATCATATGGATATGACTATTATAAATCTTCAAAATAAGATGTTACTTTCTTAACTCTTACTTTTTCTCCCCTATATACAGCAAATCTGGCTATAAAACTTAAGAAATAGAAAAAACTCTAGAAATCCTGAGGTCTCAGCTGATGATATAATGTCAAATAACCTTCATAAAAATTAGCAAACATAATACTTAAAACCATAAGAATTTAACACAATAGATTTGGGTACTTTTTAAAGTTTGTTAAATGAAGAAAAACATTAAATTAATCGACGGCCATCAAATAATTTTTGAGCACAAATTATGCGTCAAACCACAAAAGGTCTCCCAAAAGTAAACGACGATTATATTAAAGTCGAGGACTCAGCTTCAGGCAGGTGGCGGCACAGGAGGGCAGGGCACAGGATGTGGGGAGTTAGGCGCTGGCCAGTGAAAAAGGTCGCGCAATTAATTGTTACGACTTTATTATGGAGATAAGTGCTGGCAGCCAAAGAAAGAAAGAAGGAAAGAAATATAGATGGATAGAAAGTGATAGAGCCAAAGAGTGAAAGAAACAGACATACAGTCGCCGTCTTATGCGTCTAAGGCTAACAAAGGGTTCTAATTGGCAGGCCGCAGGATATCGCCAAGCAGACGACGGCAGTCGGCAGACGTTGAGGTTAAAGGGTTTCCTTGCCATCCCCTTCTACTGAAGATGACGTTGTGAAAAAAATCTGTTGCGATTAGTTACGTTTTTTGGGGTAAAAATTGTGGAATATAAGTATGATATCTTATTTATTAGAACTTTTTATGGTGGGCTGTGACGCGCCTCTTTATCTGCAAACTGATTTGTCATTAAATTTTTTCTTCGATTTTTTTTTTGTCGGAAAAAATATGAAAAATTAATAGCTATGATTTCAATGTTGAATGTGGTATTTTGATAAAAAAAAATGTGGGGTAAATTATGAAGTAAAATTTAAATTTCAGTTGGTATTATATTTGTATAGCAACACTGTTATAATGTTACCAGAGTTTGATATTGATATTTTTGTGGACTCATAAACTTTTACGAATATTTGGAAATTCTATTCAAGACATTTTTATTTAAAATTCAATTACACAGCTTAGGGAACTGAAGTAGTTGAGAATTTTATTTTTCATTTCATTAGCAATAACCGCAGCACACTGTGCAGCAGTTTGAGTAAATTAGGGAAAGAAACTTTGAGCATAGAATTAAACTCTCGCGGTCAGTATCGATTTAATTTTATTTCCACTCATTTAGCTAAAAGCCAAAAAAAAAAGAAAAAAACGAGAGGAGTAAACGAAACGAAAATAAAAACCAAATAAAGGGGAGCGAAAGAGACGCAAAAAATAAAATTGAAGGCGAAATGAAAATATTTGTCCACGATTAAATTTTAAAAAAGCATTTTATGAAATGACTGCAATGACGTTGGCCTCGCCTTTTCGGAAAATTTGAATACATTACGAGGAAGGGACGGAACAGGAGAAGGCAGGCGGGATGGCTGTGGAGTTGGAGGTGTGGATGGCATTGGACTTTAGTGGCGATGGAGGTAGTGGTGGCAGTGGTTGATTCGCCGCCCTCTGCAAATAAACTTCAACTACATGGAGTGTGGTGCCATCAAGTAAAGAGATCCCATTCCCCTCAATCCATTGCTCATCCCACACCCACTCCAACTACCACTCCCACTCTGTGGAGGACGACGGCATGACAATGACACAAAAGCCGCAGCACTTAATCGCCGTGGATCACATTCCGTAAAAAAGCGCGACGATAAAATTTTTTACGCTCTATTCTTTGTGTACTTAGTGAAATGGCACCCCACAGTCAGTTCCACACTGTACCTACTTAGTTGACCCGCGCTGTTGTCCACATTTGAATACACTCGCTGGATGTTCCTCTGTCCACTAGGGATCTTAGTTCTACTTGATGTCGTTGTTGTTGTCGCATCATCGTAAAGAAGAAAATCAAATCCTGAAATTATTTTCAATTTGTACGCGATTTATTTTTATGTCTTTTTCTCAGCCCGAAACTCCTGTTCTCCAGTATTTCTCTCCCACTTGCACTCTGTCTCTCTCTCTCTCTCTGTCTCTGTCTCTTTCGCTCAGTTTAATTCAGTTTAAACGATTTGTAAACATTTGAATTGGATTTTCAGTCATAAAAATTGCTTGTTAGCGGCATTGTTCAGTCTCCTTATAATAACCAGAGATGGAGTTTATCAAAAGGGAGGGAGCTAAGTTTTGTGGCAAGTTAATGGCGTTGCTGTGGCAAGCACTTGCTTGCCTCAAGCACACCTATTTATTACCGCATATCAGAATGTTAATCGCATTACCTTCACTCGATTGCATGCAAATTTCCACTTCAGGGGGAAATACATTCACACAGATTCTGCACTTTCCTCTTTAGTTTCAACTTCATAATTTACAATTTTCACTAAACACTGTAATAACTTAAAATACTATATTAGTTATCAACACGACAATATACTGCCTTAATTAGTATAACCTGAAGAGAAAAAAAGAGAGAGAGTAATGGAAAAGGCAATTCTCTTTTCTCTCTATATATACTATATATAGTCGGATAGGAAGTATAGTAACTGCCACTCAAGACAAATGACTACAACAAGTAAATACATATCATAAATAATTTATATTTATATGTACCGCATGAGGCACATGTTTTAAACACTGATTTCTATTTCAAGTTTTCTGTCTTTACAATTCTCAGCTTAATGCTCCGTTGAGTCTCGAGGTTTTTTTTAAGATACTCCAAACTAATTAGTTAAACAGTCCAACCCCTAACTGACAATGCCAACTATGTATTATTAACACACTTAAATCAGTTGTACTGAAACGCATGGCGGATGTTTATTTTATTTATTTATTTATTTTAATTTTTTTTTTTAATTTTTTCCCCACATAATTAGGGAATATACTTATTCACGAAAATGTTGCATAGCTTTCAGTATGTAGTTATTACCTGAATTTACAAATAATTATTTAATTTCATGTAGCTACGCATATATAAAAATTTCTTAAATTTTTTTGTGTGATGCGATAAATAATACATTAATATCATATACTCTGCAATTTTTCATACTTTTCAAAATTTTTCTATAAACTTTAAAAGTTTTTTAATCCTTTATTTTGCATAGAGTAATTTATTTTAATAAATTACAAATGATTTACGTATCACTCCGCAAGCCCCATTCTATTACCCATATAGAGTGATTTTTACCCTTTCTAACCTCCAATCTGCCATAACTTTTTTAAATTTCAAAAAAAAATTTATAGCATGATACTTCTTTTTTTTAGTATTCACCAATATTATAAAACTGCATCCAAAGCTTGTTCAAATTCAACACTTCATGTTTGGATCCCTCCACAAGCCCAGTTCCAGAAGTTATTTAGCGATTTATGGCATTCCTTACCTTCGATCTGCCATAACTTTGTTAAATCTCAACCGATTTTAAAGTTTGAGACCTCTTTTTCTTAGTTTGGACTATCATCACAAAACTGCATTCAAAGATTCTTTAAATTCAACACTTCATTTTGTATCCCTTTGTAGCCCAGTTCCACAAGTTATTTAGCAATTTTTGGCATTCCTTACCTTCGATCTGTGATTACTTTGTTAAATCTCAAACGATTTTCCAGTTTGAGACCTCTTTTTCTTAGTTTTGACTATCATCACAAAACTGCATTCAAAGATTCTTTAAATTGAAACCTTAATTTTCGAATCCCTCCACAATCCCAGTTCCATAAGTTCATATAGGGGCATAACATTTATATTTAGGTTTTTAACAATATCCGAGAACTTTTAGTCCATTTTGAAAAAGTACAAAAATTTATTAGCGTGTTTATTTCTATTTGCGGTTTAAAGTGTGATAAATGTTAGTCGAGTGGCGCTTAAAGGAGCGTGAAAGCGTGAAGAGTCAACAAGGATAAGAAGCGCACAAAACACTCAAAAGGAACACAGGACTCTTCCTCTTCCTCTACCTCTCTCGCACTCACATCTTGTTCTTTCCTGACTCTCTTTCTTTCTCTCTCTTCTTTTTTTTGCTCCTGCTGTTTGCTCCTTGGCACAAAGGTCATGATCCTGTGCCGTGTGTGTTTGTGTGTGTGTGTCCTGGCATGTGTGTTTGTGTGTGTGGCTGTGATTTAAATAAAACTAATGTTTGTGTGAAATGGATTTTGTGTTTGTCATCGGTTGACGCGACGGCGTGTGTTGTGAATTGGGGTGTGTTTGTGTGTGTATGAGTGTGTGCGTGTGTGTGTCTATGTTTTATATTCAAATGGTAACCCGCAAAAAGGCTTCAAGGATATCGTATTCAAATGCTCACACAGATAGTTAAACAGATTTAAATTCGCATACGCTTAGCACGTGAATCGAAATCCCAATCCGAAACTCGTATCCTTGAGGACTGTCTCTCACTCCAGGGCTTCTACGGGCTTTGCGACGAGTCATGCATCATATCGGGGTTACGTCAAAGGGCAGGGCAGGGCAGAGCAGGGAAGGGATGTTGCTGTTGCACGAATCGTGTGGATGACACGTGATTCCGTTGCTCGTAAATTTTGGCGCAGCGCGAAGAATTTTTAGTGCTTTGTAGTTTTTAATTTGTGGCTTGTTGAAAATGTTAACAGAGAAATTATTTATGTGATGAATGGCGATGATAAAAATTATGATAAAAGTTTTCGTAACTCTTGTGCCGCAAAACGGATATTGCCACAAGGTGCCGCCACACCACGTACATGCCACACCTGAGATAAGCGCAAGTCTTTAAAATACAACCTTCAACCGTGGCAAGGATGCGAGACTTTCCTTTCCTTTCCTTTTCATTTTTTTTTTTGGCTCTTTGCTTTTTGCAACCCCGGGGCACATAAAGGAGAACAATTTTTAATAGACCTTTGAGGGGGGCAGGGTGGTGGCATCTTCCACACAAAAATGTCACTCACTCAGCCATTTCACTCATCTGCTTGTCGATTGGGGTGTCATGAGAGTACATATATAAATATATATATATACATATACATGAGTTTGAGTGTGTGTGTGAAAGTGTCATGGCATCATCCATCATTTTGGACTTGACCTTTTTTTGGCTAAGCTTCCGTTTAACAGGAGAATCTTTAATTTTCTACATTTATCTGAACTGGAGATGAGGTGCGCCAAACATACACAAATACACACATGTTAAAGATACAGATACATAGCTAAAGATACACATTTCGTATATATGTATTTGTATCTCTTAAGCTATTTTTATATGAGCCGCTGACAGTCAAATGTCTCTACAGACAGACTTCCACAGGGTGAGAGAGTGTGGAGAGAGAGTGAGAGAGAAAGATGGTATGCCAGCTAAGTGGTATGTTGTAGTCGATCATTCGACTGAAGTAAATTGTGCAGTGCAATGGCTCATTGCAGACATGGCGATGATTATATGGTTGCTTTGGCTGGAGTTTCACTCTGGCAAAACGTGTTAAAAATGAATTTGTCATCTCTTAACTGTAAACTGTGTGACATGTTTGCGAAAAGCGTCAGCCATACACAGACTGACAGACTGACAGACAGACAGACTGACAGACAGACAGATGGACGGATGGACAGTTGAACAAACTGGCAGACAGTCTCTATCTCTCTCTCTCTCCGTCCCTCAGTCTGACTGATGACAGCGTGCAGAAATCACAGATCCGGCCAATACATCAAATGCTTTAGCTACGGTCCAAGTCTGATTGATTTGCATTGAGGATTCTTATTTAAATTGACATTTTTATTTACACAATGCAAGGACTAACAGAGGCGGAGAGAGACAGATAGATAGATAGATAGATAGATAGATAGATAGAGAGAGAGAGAGAGAATTTTGTTTTTTTTTTGTTAAGCTGCAATAATTATGTCAGAATCACTTATTGATTTGATCGATGAGAAGCGGTTTGAGATATAACATAAGTTTATATAATTTAATATCGAAGATATAGTTAAGAAAGAGATAAGGACAGAGAGAAAGAAAGAGAAAACGCAAGAGAAAAAAAGAAAGGAACAGAGTCAGAGATAGATAGAGAGAGAAGAGGCAGAGAGAGTAGAATACATTAAGAAATTTATATATACTTTTACAAATATGTAGTATATTATGTTGATGTAATTTTCCTCTTATATTATATATATATTTATTTTTATATAATTTTGTATTTAATAATTAAATTTTTTTTTATTTATTAATTATTTTAAATTAATATCCAATTACAAAAATTCTATTTCAAATTTTCAATTAACTATAACATTTTTTTTTATTTTTACTATCAATAACCAGATATTAAATTTATATAAAATAATTAAAATGTTTTCAACTTCGTTTTATCTTTCGATTTAATCAGAATTTTCAACGTATTTGTTAATTTGTATTAATTATCGATTTTAAAATCTACTTCTTCAAGGTATCATTTAATTTTATTAAATCATTTTAATTTATTTATTTTTTTTAATTCTTCTTATTATCAAAAACCTGCCACCTAATAAAAGAATTTTCAAAACTATTTTGAATACAAAAAGACTTGTATATTTTTTTTATTACAAAATTAACTTTTCTTGGTTTAAATTTACAATTTTTTATATTAATATTATTTTCTAATTTAAATGCGACATGTTTGTCATGAAATTTTGTATTCAAATATGCAATTGCTATTAGTATTAGTAAATAATTAGATAAATTAGAAAACGTAATTGAAATCTGTACAGAAAACAAGTCAGGCAATCAAACAAAACATTACATGATATTACAGCCATAAATAAATAACACATATCAGAGTTGTTTAATATGGATAATGTTACACCATTAAATCGAGCGATTCCATATGTGAATATATTTGAATGAATAAATAACATTCATTACAAAGGGGTATTTGGTGACTACGAGTACTCTGGAGTATATACCTGAGTATAGTCCAAAATGTAATTACAACAATTCGATGGCTGCAGTTATTAATTGATATTCTACGTATGGATAACAGATGAACAGAAAATGATATAAAATAAGTGGCACATTTATGAGGCATACAACCAGCTCCAATTGGTGCCACATGCTGTCTGCACTCCCTCCACCCCACTCATCATTCTCTTCCCCCCCCACCCTTGAAAACACCTCCATGGTTACATGCTCCCATGCGCTATGTAATTGCCATCGTTTAGCTTCAATTTCAGTTTCAGAGTCAGTTTTGAATGTCAATTGGCAATTGTTGCAAGTATATGGAATATCAAAGGGGTTGAGGGGTATATGTTGGGGGTGGTCATAAACGCATCGTTCAGATCATTGGACAAATTGCTTTCAAATAATTGCGCTGATTTATTCTATTTTTTTTTCTACTTTTTTCTTTTTGCCATTTTGGTAAAGAGCGTGAAATTTATATGCAATTAAAATAATAATTGTAATATTTTTCCACGTGAGCGGAGCCATTATTAGGCCTCGCTTTTTTTTTAAATCAACCAATTTAAAGCACGTACAAAAGGGAATAATATATATTTAACATATATATACCATCATATACATATCCTGTTAAATCAGATATTCGGGAAAATTAAAAACTTAAAACACTTTTAAAACAAAATCATCGTCAATAGGATAGACGCATTTAATTGTATTCAAATTAGTTTACTATTGAGGGTTTTAATGGCAATTGAAAAGAAATTTTTATAAATATTTTAGAAATTTATATTCTACATTTCGTAGAGGCTATAAAAATTTAAAATTTATTTAGAATATGCCATGAGTTGCTACTGATTTTTAAGTTTATTTATATATAAATAAATAAGAGTAAAAAAACTGAAATGTACAAATAAATTTTACATCAATATGTGGAAAGGCTATTTAAATTTCAAATGACTTTTGTATAAACCTAAATTTACAGAAAAAAAATAAATAAATAAATAGAAAATAAAATATTTAGGTAATATTATAAAATATTATAAATTGTATCATATGAATTGCATTTATTTTTGACAATATTAAGAGGTATGGAAAACGTAATGAGCTTTTAATAATGCCCAGATTTACAGGGTATTAGCTGGAAATGCCAACAGTGTGTTTTGAACATTCAGATATATTGTATTTATATAAATAAATACAGAATAAAATTGTAATATTAATTTCGGATTATACGAAGTATTGATAATATATATGCTTTCAAAAATTCGCACAATTACAGGGTATCAGCAGCAACTGTCAACAGCTGCTGTTGTTGCTGCTTTGCGGGTGAAATATTAATTTCTTTCTTTGACTTTAATTTAAATATTGCAAAAATGCAGAAATGCATAAATTGTGGAAAACATATTCAAACTGCGTGAAAGTGCGCATATTAAAGTGGAGTTTAAGGAGCAGCTTCCGTTTAATTTGTAGCTGCAAGGACAATGTCTGTCAGCCACAAGGATGGATATCAACTACAAGGCTCTGAAGTGACTGCTGTGGTTAATGGCTTTTGAATGCAAATTCAATTTTATCGCACTGTTCACTTTTTAATAAGATTTCTTACCGTCTGCCGGCTGAGGAGCTTGACGAGGCTGAGGATGTTGAGGCGGTTGAGGAGTTGTGGCACTGCCTCCAAACTCTAGATGGTGGCAAAAGGTGCACTGTGCTGGAAATGAAAATTAGTTGCAAGCGCAGCCCAAAAAACGTAACGCTAAACGAAAGAAAAAAAAGAAGAAATAGTAAAAATAAAAGAAGTGAACGAAATGGAAAAAATAGAAGATGAAAATTCAAATAGGAGCTCTGAAAGCCAACAGAGACACGCGACTGGCAACTGCGAAAAATGCGGCTTGTGGCGCCACACATACAATCATGCCACCCATCCCTCCCCACTCCTTGACCTACTCGCTCGCTGTTAACTACAAATTGGTGGTGGCTCACACACACACACACATACACACACACACATAGATGTAGCCACAGCACTTTTACCTTTCGTGCTTAGAGGGCACAACCTACAATCCAACAAATTGCGTTTTGTGCAAGAGTGGGTGGGAAAACTGTCAGAATGAATGAGTAGACTGGTCACACCTACTGTCAGTCAGCTACGGGCCAACACCACTACTACCACCACCACCACCATCACCACTGCCAATACCACAACCAACAACAACAACAATATCATGTTGTACTGACCAAGGCGTTGCCATTGCTCTGCGTCTGCGTTTGCGTTTGTGTTCAGCTTGCAACATTGGAACGGTGCCACTTGCCCCAAACACAATTTCTTTCTTACATTTGACCATTATATTTTTTGTATTTTCTTTCTTTCTTTCTATCTTTTCAATTACCCAATTGGGCTTGAAACAATCCTTAAAAGTCCCCACGTTTTCAATTTATTCAATTTCATTAATGCGAAAATTACTGGTTTTCAAAATAACATACAGATGATTTGTGAATATTTTAAGATATGGATATTCCTCTGAATATATTTTCATCGATTTAATATTTTTTTTAATATTGAAAATTTCAAGTATATATTTATAAATTTATACGTACCTCTGTATATCTTTTTATATTTATATTTTTAATTACAAAAAAAAAAAAAAATAAAATTTAAAGTGTGTTTTAATAACATTTTCTGCATGAGATTGAACATAATATTTAATAACAACAATTAATAATATTTATTTTCATAATCATTTCAAATAAATTTTAATTTCACCCACAAGTTTTTTCTTTTCTACTAAAATGTTTGCAATTTTATATAAATTGAAGAGCTGTAATTGAACTAATAGTGTTGACAAATCGTTGTATTTGTATTGTATTATTTAACTTATTATGAATGTTTAAGTTGAAAAAATTAAATAATGTAGAAATATAGAAAACTACAATATATGTTTTTAACTTTTCGAAACTCCCAGTGGGATGGACAACTTCTGCCAATTTTACTTATTAATTTTAATCAATTTTTTAAGAATTTAAAGTAGCTTTAACTTTTGTTTCTATAATATTATTATGCTTTACTTTATTGCAGTTCAATAAATAAAGTATTATAAAATATTAATTATATTATTTAACTTAAAAATGTATTTAATGTATTTAAATATTTAAAAATCTATAATATGTATATTTAACTTTTCATAATTTACAAATACCATTTCTACCGATTTCAAAAATTGAATTTATTAAATTGATTTTAAGTATATGAATTCTATTCGAAAATATTTCCTTAAATTTCTGTTATAAACTTCAGCTTAAGTTCTTAAGTTGTGCAAAAGTTATGCAATCTGCCAGTCATATTCATGAGCTGTAAACAGCTGAAATAATATATATAAATATATATACATACATACGTATGTATGTATGTTAATCTAAATATTACTTATTATCTATGAAGAAATAGTTGCTAATCATGCAGCTGCTGTTCACTCCCTGAACAGTTGCCAGCCAAATATCAACTTCTAGTTATTGGCCATCTTTCTCTTTATGGATGTTTGTATGGGATGTACATGTATTTATGTATATACATATGTATATGCATATAGTATATAGTAAATATATGAAACTGCATAAAGTTGGCTCCACTCCCAAAAGAAACTCACAGACTGAACCTGACAAAGCAGACGCTATTATTTCCGACTGCATGATTTTATTTTTGCAAAAGAATCCCCCCAAATCCCGGCCCTCCCTTCAGATTAATCCTTTGATATTTCACTTGGCCGCTTCCTTCAGTTTTGTGTAAATAATGAGAGAGAGAAAGAGAGAGAGAGAGAGAGAGAGAGAGAGAGAGATCAGAGACAACTGAAGCGATTTTAAGAAGACTTTTCTGACTTCACTTTTTTATATGCTCGGGACGAGAGAAAACTTCTCAATTACTTGACTTGGAAGTTGTTTAATATTTTGTGTGCTGTTCTCTCCGGAAACTCCACTATGGTAAAGATTTTCTTATATTATTTCTTGACCGCTCGTTACGTGCTCCATGTACATCAGCTCCCCTCTCTTCCCGCTATACAATGAGCTCAACTTTGACTCAATGTTCCAACAGAAGTCGATTGGATGGAGACTTTCCACATGCAACAAAAACTTGAAACTTCCGCTGGCAAGTTTGGGGTTAATTATTTTCCACTTTCGAGCTCAATTTTCTATAGTCAAACTAACTTACTGAACTTTTCTGGCTTAAAGCTGGCCAAATTCATATAGATTGATATTTCTTAAGATATTTAATATTATATATGTTTGCTTTAATCAAATTCTTCTTCTCTTGCAGGTGACAACTCCATAAGTAAGTAGAAAATACTTCGATTCATTTGCACAACATTCGAAACCACAAACATATTTAATTGGCACTATATCAAGTACGGCAAATTGCATTCGTTTGAGCTTCAACTGGGTTTAAATCGGGTTGGTAATAGACTCTCAATTAGTTTAAGCCAGTAAGTGATTGAAACAAAAACCACAATATTGTTAAGTGCCATTATAAAAATCTGAAAACTCAAAACTATGCGAAGGTTATTTAAAAAAAAAATGAGAAAACCAATTGGCATTTTTTCTTGTTTTGCCCATATTTTATGTTTTTAATCTTTCCCCCTTGGAATTTCTCAGGCTTCTCTTTCGCTTTTGTTTCAATGGGCCACAAACAAGCTGCAGACTTAAGATAAACTCAATGCGAACTTCAAGTGAAATTATACAAAATGATAATTACATAAAAATTATTTGGGAAACCGTTGAGAACCCCTTTCTCTTTTACTCTGTTTTTTTTTTTAGCTCATACTAGAAATGGTAACCCCTGCTAATATATCATGTATTTATACTCGAGTATTAACAACTACATCGAAACTGGCTGCCATTTTGAAACGAAACTCGCTTCGTCTAGACAGCGACCCCTCCCTGTCCCTACGGCTAGTCCAGGCCAGGTCAGAAACTGAAGCAGAAACAGAAATACAAAAAACAAAAAAAATATGAAACAAACAAAAAAAAAGACTGAACCAATCAAGCAACCAACAACCGTCAACCATTTTCGAGCAATTCGACGGAAACGACGCTTTTTCATGTTCGTGACCAAAGTTTAAGAGTGCTCGGGGCCTCCTGCATAAAAACAAAATTTTACCTGAATTAAATTGAGTAACAGCAACAACAACAACAACAACAGCAAAAAACCCGAAAACACGAACATTTTTTATTTTGTTTTCTTATGTGTCTTACAAGCACACGCATACACTCAGAAAAATTCTGATACACTTTATATTATTTTGTTGTATAAGACCATTCAAAATAATTTTGAAATGAAATTATTTTATTTACTTTTTTTATATTATTTATTCATTTATTTTTAATATATTGGAGATCAATTAAAACTAGGCATAGTTTCCATTTAAAACAGTGACTTAAATTATGAAAATAAATATTTTTTTCTATTGAATTTATGTACTAATTTTTTACTTATTATATTACGGATTTCTGCCGCCATTTCTGAAGTGACATCCACTTACAATTTACTATAGTTCTCTTATATTCTATTTTGCGTAAATAAATTCAGGCATACTTTTGACAATGTAAACTCAAATTAAAGCGACTTGTAAATTTTCAATGCTCTGAAAACTATATTTAAACTATTTGCAGTATCGCTATTAGTATACAGAAAACTTTTGATTAACAACAAATTATGTTCTTATTTATATCGATGAATTGCTACACTGTTATTTTGCAACTTAATCTTCAACTGCCACTGAATTACATATTTCGTCAAGACTCTCTTATTATTGGTCTTCTTCGCTTATTGTGTTTTGCATATCGAAAAATAAAGAAGAATAAAAAACGATAAGGAATGCAAACAAAGTACAAAGCGAAACACGCTACCAGTTTCTGTTTTATTTTAATTTTTTTTTTCTACTTCTGTTATTATTCAGCTGACCTGCGCTGTAATATCATTTGTCGATGTCGACGAAGGCGACCCTCTGTTTGCATGTGTATGTGTTCTGTATGTGTATTGGTGCCTGGTCACTCTGGTATTGCCCCCTCTTCGTAGGCCGTGGGTATTGGTAAAGCGGTTGCTGAGGAAATAATTACATGATTGAGGCACACACACACGCACACCCTTGCATATACACACAATGACAACAACCACATTGAGGTTCTTTTGGTGGTGTTGTCGTTGTCTGATCGAATAGAACACGTTACCCTCAGCAGCTCCAACAACAACAACAACTTGAGCTCCATGGCGAGGTTTTTAGGCCCTCTGAGCATTGCATGACTATTTCAACTACATATACGTTATATACATACATACATGCACATACATATATATGCATATATAAGTGTATATATATGTACATATATGTATGTGTGTCCGTTTGCAAACGCCGGCAATGGAATGAATGGCGGCTTTGTATACTGAAATTCTTGTTGTTTGCTTATACTTCACTTTTTTTGTTGTATCTTTTTTTTTCTATACATATTTTTTGTACTCTCCTACTTTTTGTGTGTAATTCATGCCAAAGCCGCAACAATGACGATGACGACAACGACAACGACGACGACGACGACGACGGCAACTAAGGCGGCCCAGAGCAATTATTGTATCGGTTGCACAGTGGCTCAGAGTCAACAGCAGCTACACGAGTTTGCCTCAACCCCCCACCCCACGCCCCACGACCCCCTCCCACCTACCCCACTTGCCACCACACACTCATCCCTATCCCTGTGGCAACCTTGTGTCTAGCCAATGCCCAGTCGAGTGCACGTTCATTGGACAAATTGAGTTGACAGAGAGCAACAATATTACAATGTGTTACATAATAATATAATACATAATAATTAATATATCATTATTTATAGGGAATACATAGAAAAATTTAATAATTTATTCAATCTTAGCAAGACGGGTAGTTCTGACCTTTAGAGCCTTCAGCATTGCCTTATAACATATACTATACTTTATTCTTTTGATAAAAATATAATTTATTGGACATTATGTAATTCATATGCAATTATTTACAACAATTGGGTTATATGGAAAATTTATTGATTATAGGTCATATTATATTATTATATCAGTCTTGATTCGTAAATATCTTTAACTGTCTAAACCGATATGGCAAAAAAGGATTTAATTTCCTTCTTTATATTAAAAAAAAAACAACTTAGTTTTATATATTCTCAATACTACTCAATATCCCTAGAAGCCAAGGTTAGGGTTGGTTATTTATTGACTTTCTAACCTATCTAAATTAAATAAAAAAACAAATATTCCCCATATTTTTGGTCTTACTTTTAAATCAATTTGTTAAACTTTAAAAATTGTAGCATTTGCATAGATTTATTTGATTAGCTTAATGAATAAGTAACCGGGAACAGTATTGAATTTATATTCAATATTTACTAATCTATTAAATAATTTTTTATATTATTTATACATACAAATAATAAGGTATATTAAAATTTACTTTGATGATTTTACAATTACTCAATTGAAATTTTGTAGATATTCAGTACTTAATATGACTTTTGTGGATGTATTTTGAAACTAGAATTCTCAAATTCTTCAATTGAGTTTATATTATATTTGAAATTTATTTTTAATTATCAAGAAATGCGAAATATTAATGCTGCCTCGAAAATATTCTTAACTCAAAAACAAGAAGAAAATTCTTGAAATATTCCACTTTAAAAGATATATTCATTATGGAATTCTCCCCATGAATATCTTAATTAGGGAAAAGTTTACCTATTTCTAAGCACTTTGGTTAGAGAATTGATGTGGTTCCATAACTGAGGCTAATAGTTCTTCAAATATTGAAGTTGGACAATGTTTATGTTTGGCATGTGCGGCCCGAGTGGTTGTCATGGGACTCTTTAGAGGCATGTTTGTCTTGATGTTGTTGCACAATACTGTGCAGCATTGTGTGGCACGACATGTCCCTGGTTAGGTGGGTGTCGGCTGTGCTGTGCCTTTGTCTCATTGTGGCATACATCTGTCCGAGGGCTTTCTTTTCCAAAACGTTTTCATTACAATGAAAATGATGCGTAGCTGCCACAGCCGCTGCCTCTGCCTCTGCCTCTGCCGCTGCCGTCGCACACACCTCTGCCGCTGCTGATGCCGCTGCTGCTGTTGCTGCTGCTGCCGATCGGACAAATGTGTCAGAGCTGAAACATCATGATTAATGATGGTGGCAAGCATGCGGTGGCCTGAAGGCCATACCACGACCACAGCGTACAGTGGAAGAGTCCGCAGCACGCCTGCCTCCAGTATTGGGTGCATTTAAGAGGCCTAGAGAGCGACTCTCTGGGAGACTCAGACTTCTCAGTCTGAGACTGCGACTGCGACTGAGTCTCAGACTAAGTTAGCCCGGGGGTTGGGCAGGGCGACCCTGGCAATTGGGCCATGGGAAGGGACAGCAAGCATGGGCAGTGGGAATGGGAAAGGGAATGGGTTTGGATGTGGTGCGAGAGTACGCATATAGCAACTGCTCGCACCACTTGCCACAGTCACTTGCCACAGCCACTTGCTACCATTGACCACATCAAGGTAAATTAGACAGCAGCGGAAGAGGGGGGCAATGAATGTAAACAGGGAACTGGAACTGGAAACACTTGGCATAGCATTAGGTAAAATTAGAAATTAATCCTTGGCACTACATGGTCCTTTGTAACAACATGCGGCTTTTGTTTTGGTGCCTTGTCCATGGCAACGACAACAGTCACGATAAAAAGGAACGACAACATGCCCCAATTGGTTGCAAGCACACCACATAAAGAGAGGGTGAATTTTTTTCTATTCGGGGTGTGGCTAACATATGTTATATGCTTTCGTTAGTTCAAATATACATATTTCGAAAAAATGAAATGTATTTAAAGACAAAAATAAATTGCCAAAATTCTTATATACAATTTATTTTATATATGGACAGTATATATCGACTTATCAGATAAATAATAATTATGAAAAATACTGAAAATATATCCATAATTTAATTGTTAATTGTTTTTGTGTATTTCCCATACGTTTATTCAACTCTTCTAAATATTAAAAACTTAACGAATATTTATATTATAACATAAAAAGTTAAATAAATATAAACTTAACGAATATTTATATTATAACATAAAAAGTTAAATTAAATATAAATCAAATAAGAAAATATTTATATTTTATTACAGCAATGAGATTAATTTACTTTTAATTTAATTTTTAGAAAATCAGCTGATAAAATTAATATTTTAAGCAACATTTACATTTTTTTTATTTTTATTTATTTAAGTTACATAGTTTAGGAACTGAATTTATAACCTTGTTTCTAGGGCCTTTGAATATGAGCAAAAGTTAAAATAATTTATTTGGACTTAAGTCATTAAATAAATAATACATGCCACTTACTATTATATGAATAAACAGTTAATCAAATAGAAAAAATATGAACAAAAAAAATTATTTTTATTGTTTCTAGGGCCTTTGAATATTATGAGCAAAAGTTAAAATAATTTATTTGGACTTAAGTCATTAAATAAATAATACATGCCACTTACTATTATATGAATAAACAGTTAATCAAATAGAAAAAATATGAACAAAAAAAATTATTATTTGTTGACACTTTTCATTAAAATTTTAAAAAATTTTAAATTTTCTCGAATTTTAATTCTCCGAATGTTATTTTCCCTCCTCATATTCCTTAAATAAATGAGAAATAAATAAATGTAGGCAGAAAATTAATTTCAATTGAAAATTCTGTAAAAATTTATATAAAACTAAAGTATATATAATTTTACAAAAGGCGAAAAAAATATATATTAATCACCTGTAACTAATTGAAAAGTTCTTCAATTGCATGCAATATGTTTAATATCTTTCTAAAATAAAATCAGTTTCGCTCCATAAGTTTCCATTTAGGTGTATTTCCTTTCAATTACAACATAGACAATAGATGTATAATGAAAATGTGAAAATCATTTATTTTACAAAACTCTTAGATATATATATTTTTTATCAAGGGCAGCTGTAACTGAATTTGATGGTAAAGAGACTTTCTGTCAATTTCATCAATTTCCACAAATATTTCGAGTGAGAGAATTGAGAAAAAATGGAAATGGAAATGGAAATTTGTTTTGGGTGGAGTTGTGGACGCGGATGTGGATGTGGAATAGGGATAGGCGGATATGGATTTGGATGTGGATGTTGCAGCAGAAAGATGCGCATTGCCTTAATTGAAACCGTTTAAATTGCAATTAATCACTCGGGCAGAGAGACGAGTGTTGCACAGTTGTTGCCGAGTGGCGCAACGAATTCCCACGACGTTGGTGTGAGGGAGGCGAAACGAATACAGATAGATAGAGACAGAGAGAGATTGAGAGAGAGAGAGAAAGACTCCAAAAGGGAGACAGATACATTGACTTTGAATATTGAAACCGAAGCTGAAGTTGAAGTTGCTCTGCATTAAATTGCACAATATATACGAGACAGAGTGAGCGAGAGTGAGAGAGAGAGAGAGAGGGAGTGATAGAGATGGGTAGTCTGTTAGAGTGAGATGGCAACTACTTGGCAATACTGTCACCACAGTGACTAATTTTATCCTTTGGCTGCCTTTGTTTTAATTCCGAACAAATGAAGCAAGCTTCTGGCTTCGAAACTTGCCACACGGTAACTGTTTAATCGCTTTCGACATGCGGATTTAAGTTTTTTGTGTGGCATGGAAGTTGGAAGCGGAGTGGCAATGGCAGTGGGAGCTGTGATAAGTGAAAATATGGAGAGCAAGCGAACCCTCAACGGATGTGGCTTGTGGATATTGCCGTGGCAAGTAACCTAAACCACCCAAACCCCCGCGATAACACCATGCCACAAAAATAAAAAAAAAATATATATATACATATATATTTAAGGCGAAACCCAAACCCAGGAATCGCTCCACCGGACGCACGCACAGGATGCCAACTGCGGATGTCGCTTTCTCTGCCGCGAGGGATGAGGATGGGACTGAGGCAGAGACAGAGACGGAGTCTGGGATTTCGACTACAAGCAGCCTATGCTTATGGGCTGCATCTTCTTTTCTTGTGTCGTGCCTCGATTATATATTTTTTATATTTTTTCCAAGTGGAAATAAATTAAAAATGGGTGGCATCTACTGTTGGCGTGGGGGAGGGTGTGGGGAAGCCAGGGACACGCGTCGCCGGCAACGACAACGACAACGTTGAGTTGAGCCGTAGGTAAAAGTTTTGGATAAAACAGTTGAACTTCAAAATGTGAATTTGATTAGGAAATTTGCATAAAATTCTGTTCTGTTCTGTTCTCTTCAGTTCTGTTCAGTTCTGATTCAGACTACTCTGAACAGAATAATATGGCCATAAAATACGTTTAAGCGGCACTTGAGACTGGAAACGTATGTTTCACATTCGCCGGAAACGGAAGTATATATAAGTCAACCTAGATTTTGGTAACAAACGGTGGTTACCCTGATACAAGGACAAATGGCTTTTCAGCCACTTTTTTTTGCAAGTATTTTTTTGTTTTATTTTTGGTTGAGAAGAAAGTTGAGAAAAGCAACAACCTGAAGACTTTGTCAAGGAAAACTTTAACTAGGCTAAAAGAATGTGTTATGATTTAATATATAGAAAAATTAATCAGCTATGTTCTCAATTCCGAAATCGAATGAAATGTGCGGTTTTTTAACAGCAATCAATGCCAAAACCGCAAGTTTCATTCGGATTTGGAATTTAAAGAAAATCTTTTATATGTATATTTCGGCAGAATTTCGCTAGGCCATGGATTATATTATATTTTAATATTATATTTTTTTAATTATTGTATTTAAAATTTATTTAGTTTAATGACCATGTACAGCTTATGTGAAGAACCTAAAAATTACAATAGGAAAACATATTTAAAAAGAAAAAATAATTTGTATAAATATATAATTGAAAATCAATATTGAGTTATAAATTCTTTTTATTTATATCAAAAGGGAACATAGTTAAAAGAAAAAAATTGTAGATCAAATTTTTGACATAATAAAACTTTAATATACAAGTAAAAAAAAAAAAAATCAGATACAAAAATATGCCTCGTTTTAAAAATATATATTCCTTGCTCTTGAATATTTGACTTAATAAACCTTAAATATTCAACATTAAGAAAAAAATTTAATTTCATAAATATGTATATATTTTCAATCAACTTTTATATTTTATTTGTCCAGAAACTCGATAAATCATAACTTAACATTTTTTGACAAGTTTTAGAACTCGACTTTATTTATACAACATACAAATTCAGTATTTCTATCAATCATATATATTTTTTACATTTCTTAGATCTTTCGAAAAAATTGACTTGCACTCGTACTCATATAGTACATATATCTATCTATCATGAATGATATATGGATTTATGGTGCACGACTGTGTTGCTTGAATGGAACTTAAACTATGTGACATTTAGCATATGTCGCCACCTGTGTGTAATGTGGGATACACATGCACTTGACAGGGCTGCCCAAGGAGCAATCCAGTCCAACCCTGACCCCAACCCCAACCCCAAACCCCAAAACCCAAACTCCGACCCAAAAAACACCACACAACATACTATATACATATACAAAATGTGGGTGTTCTGGCCAGAGTTGTTTAGAGAGAGAGAGAGAGATAGAGACAGAGAGAGAAAGAGATAGAGAAACTCTGCTTGTGGGGAAACTGGCATAATGGAAGCTTAGAAAATGCAAAAGTTTTTCGCGTCGTGTCGCTGAGGAGTTTCTTAGGCAAATCGTATGTGAAACATTTGGCAGCCAGCGATTTATTTAATGTGTTCGGTAAGGGGGGGACAGAGTTGCCATTGGGGCATGTGGCAAGCTGCATGTTCGAGTGATTTAGTTGATTTATGTCCCAAGACGAACACTCCAGGGTTAATATTGGCCAAGCCAGTCTAAGCCAAGTCAAGATACACTACAAGCTACCATATGGCCAGTTTCGGGGACAAATTTACGCACTGAATATCCATATGAATATGCATATGAATATAGTATATATGAATATGAATATGACTGTGAAAGAAGTATGCATTCATTCGCGTCTCGCTGCCATTACTCAAAGTTGCAGGCGGCGCCTGTAGCAAATTGGAGGCTCCTCCATCTTCAGCCGCAGCTGCGTTTTTACGCATGCGACGCGCACTTTTGCGAAATTCAATTATCCGTGTCGTTGTCCCCCCCCCCACCGTTCGTTGTGCGTATCGCGATGGTGCATGCAACACACACAACATACATATGTGTATGTGTGTTGAAAACAGCTCTGGTCGCAATTAAAGCAACCACAATGCAGTTCGCTAATTAATTTGCATTTGCAACGCGTGAGGCAAAGAGACAACCGGTCAATAGCTCGACAATTTATTAAAACCTGTTGATTACCGCACTCTCACATTCACTCACTACAGTGAAACCCTCATTTATTATACAATTTTACATACATACGTATGTGTGCAGAATTTATTTACACAGAAAAAAGTATTCAAATTAGCAAAAAACTTAAATTATAATTTTATAAATAAAAGAAACGAAATATTTTTGAAAATAAATATTTGCATTCATATATTTTTATGACAGTAATAACCTATAATTTTATAAATTTAAAAAAATTATTATGACTATTTTTCAAATTATTTAAATATTCAATATATTTGAAGTATATATAAAAGTATCTCACAATCGTATAAGTTAATATTTAGAAATATAATTTTAGTTATTCAATCAAAATTGTCGTCCATCAAACAACTGTTTAAAGTCGAGCAAATTTTGTTAAAGGAATATATGGAATCAAATTTTGTAACTAAAATGTATTAAATTAGTCAATGATATGCATCATCAGATTATCATAAAGAAAACAAAAGATTTTTATTAAAAGCAAATAATAATAAACAAAACAGTTACAATATTTTTAAAATTCCATACACTCATGACAATTTTTAGCTGTAATCTCTCATTATAACATTTTCAATATTTTTTTTTTAAATTTGTTCAACTTTTAGAAAATCTCAAAAAAATGTTTCGTCTTATTATTTAAATATCACTTTTTGGAGTTGAATTCTTGCAAATATAATTATATAAAATGTTTCATATTCTTTATTTGTTCTCTAGTATATATATTTTAAAATATTAAGAATGTAAGAAATGACATTTTAGAAAATATTAACTTATATATAGAATATTGAAATACAATAAATAATATTTCTTTTAATATGGTGCTGAATTGTAAATCATGAAATTTGGTTCTTCAACCTAAAAAGTGTATTCTTGTTCCTCTTAGTCAATGGCAACTGTAGATATGTTCAGGTTCTGCCTGTAGTAGCCATATCTGGCTCAGACTAGTCAATTAGCCAATTTGTGTTCACCTGGCACACAGTAAACTGGCATTTTTATCGACTCCAAGATTTATCACATTTTTAAATAGTTTCTGTCCGCGCCTCAATAAAACCTGCACCTGAATCTGAATCTGAATCCCAATCTGAATCCACGTTGAATGCAACGATAGCTTTATTGATGGCAGCCCCCAGACAGCGACATGGACTGGGACTGGTTTTATGGCCACAGAGACTCGTAAACAAGTTGAATTGTAGTGGGGAATGGCAATTTGTGGGGGTATTAAGGTATCAAGAGCACCACAATTATGCATAAAAACATAATACACGGATGTCATTTGTGCGCTTTGCTGCATTAATGCGATAAACATTATCTATACACATAAATACATATATCGTAATATGGTTATCGTAATATGGTTATCGTAATATCGTTCGAGTTTGAAAAATAGCCTTAAGTGCCGATAAATATGGCAATTATTTCGATAAGATGTGTCAAGTTGAATATAGTTGAATGATTGAATGTACATATATTTCATTCAACAAATTATACCCATATGGGAAAAGTTCTTGGTCCCTTACTTAAAAAAAAACACTCAAATAAAATCATTTAATTAAAATATAAATAATTTAATATATTTTCAATTCTTAAAAATAAAAAAGAAATTAGTTCAATAATGTTTATTTATTTTGGAAAATTTTTAAATTAGTGTGAATTATATTTGAATTGAATTAATATTAGATCACTTGATATTAAAATAAATTCAAATAAAATCTTTTAAATTAAATATTAATCTTTTTATCTATTGCGATTCTTAAAAATTAGCACAAATTATTTAAATATTTATTATAAAACATTTCCGAATTAGTGAAAAATAAATATTTGCTTATATTATTATATAATTTCGTAATTTTATAAAAAATTATTTATTAAAAAATGTAATATATTAGGAAATAAATTTAGAGGTCTTAAGAAATGTTAGTTCTTAAAATTTGGAAAATCGTACATTTTTTACCAATATTGTAGGCGTCAAAATTGAATTTTATAAGTTTCCAAATTTTTGGTGAATTTAAAAAAAAATGGATTCTGTTGAAAATAAATTCTTTTTGCTTTACATAATTACAATTTTATTACATTTGCATTTGCAATTTTATACAACTTTTAAATTATTTCAATTGTTTATTTAAAATTTTGATTTGTTACATATTTCAATTTGCAATATTGATTTATTTATAGAGAATTTTTTAGTAGTCAACCATAATGAAAGCTATTCAAATCAATATAATATTTTTTTCTTCAACCCCAGATATAGTTATGGGAAAATAAAGAGAGAGAGAGAGAGAAAGAGATACACGTAGTATAGATTTTTATAAATAAAAAAGGAAGAATATTTAGAATTTTCTCAAATGACTCAATATAGAATCTTTTGGATATGAGGTAATATTAAAATCAAACTGCATTGGAGATGCATCTATTTTATTTCCCATTGATGTATCTTTTTTATCTATACATGCTAGCAGTGTTTTTGTGAAATATCTGCAACTCTTTTTCATCTAATCAGAATCTAGCCATAGATGCTTAACTGTAGCTGTAGCAAACTAACTTTTATATACAAATGTATCCGTATCTGCAACTCGTAGATCTAAAGGGGCATCAACCAGTGACCACAGTCCACATGGATGTCGTTGTCGTTGTCGTTGACGGCGTCGTCTGCAGACTTTTCGCGTTTTCCCTTGGCGCAACGGAAGTGACTTTTGTTTTTTCTCCACCATTTCTTTTTGCCAACAGAAAACATAAAACATACAACATGAAACATGAATATTACGCCGCCGGTGTTGTTGTTGACGTTGTTGTTGTTGTTGCTGTTTGTTCGTGTTTAAAATAAGCAAAACTTACGGGCGATAAAAATGCCGCTTCAACTAGAGAAGCAACAACAACAACAACCACAACAACAACCACAACAACAACAACACCAACAATGTCGACAGCACAAACCTGAATTAAGCAACAACAGCAACAACAACACACAGTGCGAACTGATGGCGTATAGGAGGAAGAAGAAGAAGAAGCGAAGAAACGGCAAGAATTAAGGAAATATGGCAAAACGACGAAAAAGCAGCTGGGAGAAATAACCGAAGAAAAAGAAGCAAAGAAACTTCAACTTGGCGTGTAAACGTTTCTTTTTTTTTTCTGCTTCTCTCTTTGAGTTTCTTCTCTCTCTTTCTTGTGCTCTCTCTCTCTCTGGCTGATGCGCTCTGATGCGTATAGTCGCCGTCGCCGTCGCCGGCTGGGTGGTCAGCTATGACTACCCCCTCCCAGCACACCCCTCTCTCTATCAATCTCTCTCTCTCTCTCTCTCTCTCTCTCTCTCTCTCTCTCTCTCTGCCTTTGCCTTAGCCTCCCTCTTTCACTCTGTAGCTGTGTCTTTCCATCTTGGTATATGATTCTGCCAACCCTGTGACCGGCATCAGGTCGAGTGACGTCGCATCTCTGCCAGAGTCCGAATCTGAGTCCATCTCTCTCTCTCTCTGTCCCCATCCCTCTTGAGCAGTCGCTAAGGGCGTCTTCAGTTGCGAGACAAATGGAAATGAAGCGTTTATGCTGCTTTATTGCCGCGATAAGAAAAAATGAGGCATTATTTCGTTGTTTCAAGCTAAATTCAGTGGCCATCACCACCCCTCCCCCTGCACACACCGCAGTTCGTAAAATGTACATACTTATTTATCTGTATTTTCATTTTTGCTTGGGACACGGAAATGCTGTTGTAACGCCAACTGGACACAGGTTGAGCTTAAGCTGCTGCCTCTTCTTCTTGGATCCTGCTTCATCCTTGTTGGCATGCCACGGCAATTTCCTTTGCAGCCTCTGCTACCGCAACTCCCTCTCTCTTTCTCTCTCTCTCTCTCTATGTCGCTGTCCTGTCGTGAGTTTGCGGTTTTCGTCTGTTCTCGGGTGGCATGTCCTGTGGGTGCACCAAAAATAATTCTGGCATTTCATTTCCATTTCCCAACTGCATGAATTACGCTGCATTTTAACAACTTATTTAATCACAATCAAACCGAGCAGAAAAATAAATTTGCTATCAACCAGAAATTGAAATTGACTTTAAAAAAAACTTTGATAAATGGTAACCAGTATTGAACTAACAGAAATCTCGTTTAAATATATCAAGAATTTTTTTAAAGGAAAAATCTAGAATCAATTTTAATTTTCATTTCGAAGAATATAGTATGTATTTTTTTAACAGTTTTCTAAACAATTAAATATCTCTTGCGTCCGGACTTTCAATTCTTCTCTTAACTGACAAAATCGTTAATTTATTTAATTATTATTAATATTATTATTACATTTTGCTTATTTTTAATATTTTGCTCTTTTTATTATTTTTCTTCAGAAAATATGAGCATTAAACAAAAAAAATAATAATAATTTATTTATTTACTTGAGTAGTTTTTTTGAAAATGTCATACATTTTTATAAAACATATAAAAAAAATATATTAATATTAATATTATTATAATTATTATTAGTGTTGTTTTCATTTTTAATATTATTATTATTATTATTATTATTATTATTATTATTATTATTATTATTATTATTATTATTATTATTATTATTATTATTTATTAAATCCTTACTACTTTTTTTTTGTAAGCTATAAAATAAATAAAAAGTTAATTTAAGTCTTTAAAATTCTTTGGCTGTCATTCTAGACTTTCTATTTTTAATGATTTTGATTCATTTATAAAATTAAATCTCAGCTCCGATGCCAGGACGAATAAAGGCAATTCGAAAATACATTAATTCCAGAAAAGGTCGGCATAACTCTAATTAGAGACCCATACAAAGCAATTGACTTCTGTACGACTGATCAACAGTCTGTCTCTGTCTGCCAACCAATAGCTGTCTCACTCTGTCGGTCACTGTTTGAGAGACAACATGAGGCGTGAATATATTCTTAAATATGTATGTATGTACAGTATGTACAGTAAACAGTAGCCGATGTGATCAAACAACTCGAGATTCGCTTTTCTATTCGCTTTTTCATTCAATCGAATACAAAGGCAAACGAAATGAATACCATTCGTTGAAGGATCCGTGGTGTCTGAGGGCCGAGGGAGGCATAAATGTGGAGCCAATGCGATCAAGGGGGACGACTTCCATTGCCAAATTCAAAGAAGAAGAGAAACAACAAATTCAAAAGCCAAAGCCGCATCATCAATTATGCTCAACGTTTGCTCAATGCCAACCTAACAACCAACAACAACAACACCAACTTCCACTACAACACCAACAACAATAACAGTAACAAGTAGTAGAAGAAGAAGAAGAAGAGCACAAAGCTGTCAGCGCACGTTGATCTGTCAAATGCGGCAACCGAAACTGAAGCCGTTGTCAAAAGAAATGCGGCAGCCACAACTGTATGTTATGAGTATGAGGCATCGTTGTGGCAAATGTGGCACTCGCTACACTTTTGTTGCATTTTCAAACAAAATATTGATTAATCATGGCGGTCAGCCGTCATTCATTCAGTCAACCATTGAGGCCATATTCACTTTGCTGAACTTGCTCGAGTTGTCGAAATGATCTTAAGCTGATTTTCGGCCTTCAGCTGCCAGTCGCCCAGTCTTTGTGTCTCTTGAATGGCCAGGCAAGTGTAAATACCGTTGCTGTTGTTGTTGCTGCTGCAACTCGATAATATTTCATATGGGGTCTCTTTTCTATTTTATTTCGTATGGCGGCACTCTTTAAGTCCACCGATCCCCATTGTCAACCACACACACTTCTTCCCCCAACGAAATTCCAAGCGATTGCAAAAAAGAAAAAACTCAACTTTCCATCGAATTTCGCCACACTTAAGTGTACATATTGGATGGTGAGCGTGGTGTATTGGGGAAGTTGGAGCGGAACTAGGCTAAGGCGTGGTGAATTCGCAGCTAATGAGAAAATATTACTATTATAAATACATATTTTGTAATGAAATCCTGTTTGTTGATGATGTGTATCAAAAATATTGTCATCTTAAACTGACTATATGTCTAGAAAGCTTGAAATTGGCATTAATATCATTCACTATCAGTCCCCTTCAAAGACTTTGAGCAGGTAAAACGAGTTGAGTTGGAATAAAATGGAACTTTTGGTGAAAAGTTTTTAAATTTGCATTAATTCAGCATTGACGTTATGGAGATTTAATTTTCCATTTTCCATTTTTAATTCGCTTTCAATCTGGCAGACATGCCAAGCATAAAGCATAATCCACTTCCAACCCACCACCAACAAAGTTCGACAAAAAGGGAAATGTAAATTTTTTTTTTTTTTTGGAATTTGTTTTCGATTCACATTTCTTTTTTTTTTGCTTTCATTTTTATTTTTTATACAAATATTTTGTACTCATGAGAGAGCGCGCGCTGGAAAAGTTTCCCTCGCTGATTTTGATTGACAGCTCTTAGCAGCAGCATCCCTGATGGATTTCATATTTGAGCCATGGCTATGACTATGGCATGGCCACGACAGGCCAAAATGACAGAGATGTGACTCTCTCTCTCTCTCTCCTCTCTCTCTCCCAATCTCTGGCTGTTGTGGGCTTACGAGCTGCATAAAACTTTACCAACAGCTTTCATATTTCCCTGACAGACGAGAGACGTCTCTTTTATCTCCTTGTTGTCGTTGTTGTTAGAGACATGCGCTTTCTGCTTATGTACGTGAAAATAATAAATATATGAAAATATTTTATAAAAGATATAGTATATATGTTTAAATACCACACACAAGCACTGTGTACATGGCGGCCATGTTGAAAGTTTTTCAATTTGAGCCGCTTTAAAGTATTCAACTGAAGATCCCCGACAGCTGTGCTTATTTTCCATTTTCTAACGAGGGAAGCATATTCAATGCGTTGAAATCGATTAAAAATAAAAAAACATAAAAAAAAATAAAAAATAGAAAGCGAAAATCTGATCACAGCATTTAAACTGTTTGCAGTTTATTTTTATTGACTTTTTTAAGCTGTCTAATGGCTTTTTGATAGCAAATGTATTTTTGCTCAAATCGAACTAATGAAAAGGTTAAAAAAAAACAAATATTTACTAAAATAATATTTTATTAAGAGTTTACAAAAAATATTTTTTTTTAATTATTTATTTGTACTAGATAGTGTTTTGAGCATTTTTGATGTCGGTTTTGTATGTATGCTATTAAATAAATTTTATAAATAAATATTGAAGTCTACTTGCGTTTGCTTTCTAATGAAGAACTCTTTTTTTAAATAACTTATTATTAATATTTAATATTATAAATACTTATTAATAAAGAATTCTTGAATTTTATAAATAAATACTAAAGGGTAACCGCATTTCCTATCGATTGAAGAATTTCAAACATTTAAAATTTTATAAATATATGTTAGAGACTTTTTAATATAGAATTTCATCATTTTAAAAAACTGAAAAATAGAAAAATATTGAAATATAAATATGAAATTGAAACTCTTTTATATATGTATAAACATATATTATATTATATACTAAAGTTAACTAAAAGTTTTTTGATCTGAAATTTATAAGGCAAAAAAAAAATATAAATTCAAAAGAAAACTTTGAGTCTTTTGAGCGTGTTTTGAGTTTCTTTGAGTCGTTTTTAAATTTGTTTATAATCATATTAAATTTGGGCCGCATTTCCTTTCGATTATGCAATTTAAACAATGACATTTCGATAAAAAAAAACCCAAACCGAACTGAACATTAATCAACAATTTTCACACCTAGAGTTTGAAACGAGGGAATATATTTTTGGACCTGAGGCGACTTCTTCAATGGTTGAGGGTGATTTCCCCTTCAAACTGCAGAATGCACATAGTTTTGTTATCATTCCATTTTCTTCTTCTTATTTTGATTGTTGTTGTTGTTGTTGGTGTTGTTGTGACTGCTGTGTAAATGTTCTGTTTGTTGACATTTGCTGGTCATGAAAAGTCATTAAATATATTTCTCTAATTTATCTTTTGAAACTGGCAGCTCGATAAAAGCATTCGCATTCGCATTTCATTCTCGTTCTCGTTCTCTTCAACTTTTATTGCTGGAATTTGGCATCGTTATACGATGGATAAGTGTATCCCCAGCAGTTTGTGGCAACTCCTTTTTCCCCCACCGCTAGTGGCAACCCTTTTCCTTCACTATTGGTGGCAACCCTCTCATAGTGGTGATAATTAAAAGTAATCCTTAACCGCAGTGAAGTGTTGTATACAGTTCGCATGAATGTCAATCAAGTGCGGAATTAAATGATTGAAGACACTCATTCGGGATTCCAGCAAGGACCTCCCCTTTTGAGACTTGCCAATTGGCAGCTAATCAGCACTTGCTCTTAGCTGTAACCCCATAGTTTTGGCCAAGCTTTAAGCCAAGTTGGTAATACAGTTTAAAATGTTTCTCATGCGTTGCTCTGCTTTACTTGCGTTTTATGTTTTTTCCTTCTCTCAGACGCATATCAAATAGATACAGATACAAAATATTTTCATGAGAAATTGACTTTTTCTACGGTTACATCGACGTCGTCGTCGTCTTCGTCGTCATCGCCTTCTTTTCCGTCTCGGTTTGTTGTCTTCCTTGGCTGTGGAATGATTAATGATGCATCTCTGCGCATTCGTACATTTGTCGGCCCACACCAGAGATACATTTGTATCTGTATCTATAGCTGTAACTGCGTCTGCTTTTTGTTGCTCCTCTTTTACTTTATTTGTATTTTTTTTTGCTGTTGTCTAAGCATTTGTATTGGAATTGCATTGGAAACGCATCGCATCGCATCGCTGAGCAGCTCAAGATGAGGTTGAAACTGAAGTTGAAGCTGGAGTCGTGGAGTATCTAAGCTGCAACATCCGTGCTTGCTACTGTGCCTCCCATTGTTGCCACAGCTCGACTGTCTTTTTTGATTGAATTTGTCATGGAATTCGCCTTGCCTCTGTTTCCCTCTCCATCTTTGCCTGCCCTCTCCATCCCTCCCTCTCTTTCTGTGCCCCTTTAAAGTTTTGCCAACTCTGTGGAAACCACAAATTCAGCCATAATTCAAGCCACATACCCCCATATAAGTTGACTTTTTGTAAGTGAGTTCAGAAATTTACAAGATAAATTGAGGTCATTTTTTGTCCTTTGCGTTGTGCACCTTTTTGGGCAGGACTCTTGCTTGGTGCTTGGTGTGTTGTCTGGTTCAGAGGTCCTGCCACAAATTGTGTCCACCTTGTTGACCGCTGCCACATTCATGTGCCCACAAATGTCCTTAATGTCCTTATCCTTATGGACTAACACATGTAAGTGGTTAAGCATCCACAGAACATGCCAAGAAATATTTAGTTAGGGCAAACACGTATCCTTCGATGGCCCAGACATGATCTAAGAGGCCACCAAATACACTGCTCGAAAGAATTCTAAATTCATTTTGACAATTTCATTCGAATTTTTAATATGCTAATGCGCAAAATATTTTCTTTGATTAAATACAGTGCTTGAGAGTTTTAGAAATTTATTTAAAATAGAGAAATTATAACCTTTGGCTGTAGTATTCGAAATAATTTTCTGCATTTCATTAAAGAAACATTTTTAATATCACCGAAAAGATGTAAACGAAATACACTGACAGAAAATATACGAATTTTATTTCTTCATTTAAGTTTACTAAATACATAGTTGGGAATTATTTAAAATGTGTTTTTCTCATTTTTTTCTATTGCGTAGAATTGATTTAAGTAGAGCAAATACACTTAGAGAAAATATTCGAAATGTTTTTCTTTATCAAAGAGAAATTATTATCGGAAAGTATTCGCCATTCTTTTCTGCATTTCATGATAATTTTAATCATTTGATAAATATATACTATATTCGTAAAATAATCAAAATTCTTTGCTGGATTTCATGAATAATTTTAATCATATGTTAAATATTTCGGACAGTGTATACTTTTTAATGTTGGGCCAAGTTTGTGAAAAACATTTTGCAATTGTTGCAAAATTTACGCTCATTTTAATTTAAGAGTTATGAGAAAGTGTTTGCATAGAAGGGACACAGAGAAATAGAGAGAGGCAAAGAGACAGAAGTAGGGATAGAGAGAGAGAGAGAGAGAGGGGGCTCGTAATATGATTTTTAATTTTTTTTCGCACTTTTTTCTATTTTGTTTCGCCCAAAAACACAGACATAAATTTGCACATAGTTGAGTGCAGCCGAAAGGTGGTGGGAAAGGGGTAGGGAAGAGTGGTCAGAGGAAGGAGGAGCAAAGGATAGGTGTGCAAAAAGGTCAGGGACCAAGGATGTGGCTGCAACAGGAGCAGGAGTGGCAGCAACGAGTGCGTTTAAGTGTTAACATGTAAATTATGCTCTTAATGTTGATGCTGCTGCTGCTGCTGTTGTAGTGTTAATAAGTGGTTATTCCAGTGTTGTAAATCACTTGGAGAGCATTTCCGGCGAAGCACTGAAGCTGCTGCAGCTGCCATAATGAAATTCTTCAATAATTTCATTTCACTTGATTTCATTCCATTTCATGGAGTTTTGGGGAAATCTTTGCTCTGCTCCTGCCGAAGTTCTATTTGTATCCTTTGGTAGTTTTTGCTGATAAGTCTCGTTTCGTTTTGACTTTTCCGGCATTTCATCCATGCTGATGACATTTGCAATGTGTTTCCCGCTTCCAACACACCTCCTCGCCACCTTCGACGACCCCTCTCCCCATCTGCCAACATCACACTCTCTCACTCTCTCTCTCTCTCTCTCTCTCTTGGAGCGAAATTCATTTTGTAATTTTCAGCCACCTTGCAATGTGTCCTCCTGGCAGCTGCTGTCGTCCTGTTTGGGGCTGTATGTGTGTGTGTGTGTGAGATTCCATTTTGACCAGGCTGCAGAAATTGCACTCAACTTGCCTTTCACTGCCGTCTATCTCATTCACTCTCATACTTGCACATGCATAGAGAGTGTATATCTCCATCTCTGTCTGGTTTTGGTTTCGGTTTAGAAAATTATCTTTCTGCTCGTCGTCGCCAAAAAGGAAATCATATTTTCTGCTTTTGTGCACTTTACTTTTCAGTTTTCGGTCGCTGGCGGCTGCTGCTCCTCCTCCTTCCTTCTGCCCCTGTCAGCTCCTTCCCTTTCACCTTTCCCCCTCACTCTCTACCCCTCTGGCTGCTCCACATTATGCCACTTGCTCGTAAACAGTTTGGTTGCAACTTTCCTGCGAAATTTATGCTTTTCGGCAAAAAGGAATGGATGCAGGGGTTGTATATGTGTTAAAGGGGGGGGGGAGAGGGTGGGGGTGGTACTTTTCGCAAGTACTCTTTGCATACATATGACTTGCTGGCCCCCTTCTCTGCCATCCCCTACCCCTCACCTGCGCTGCTCAACCTTTGCCTCAACACACCTCCATCGATTCATCGTGTCTCGTCTCCCTTTTCCTTTTGAATTTTTGGGGAAATGGGTTGTGTGCGAGTGTGTGTGTGTGAGTGTGTGTGAGTGTGTGTGAGTGTGTGTGTGTGTGTGTTACAACCAGGTGGTGTTTATGGCATCCGCTCTACGAGTATTGATGAAGGAACTCGCATCTGTAATTCAATCAGTGTCTATGTCTGGCTGCCATTTGCCTGCTCCATTCAGAGAGAGAGAGAGAGAGAAAGAGAGAGAGAGTGAGAGAGAGATACGGTGAGAATAAGAAAGAGATAGCAAGAACTCTTCTCTGCTTCAATTCCCACTTTACGCAGCTCGTTCAACTGGAAATTTTGTGCAAATATTTTTCTACTTTTCCTCATTTCGCAACTTTCTCAGTTTTCTTTCTCCTCCCATCAATGCAAATATATTGAAAGTTGCGTCAAAAATATCGAAAAATATGTTACATTTTATGCCCATAATAATGCCAACTTTTGATAGAATTTTTATTTAATAGTTGCATAACTTTTCCCATTTTTATTATTATTTGCCTTGATTCTGATTCTTGATAAATATATATACATAACATATAAAAGAAAGTATGATAGCTGCAAGTGACTTAGCTATGATATAGCGAATTATATCAACAATTTCCACTTCATTTTTTAGTAGAACGTTTTGAAAAAATGTAAAACTTATTCAAAATCATTTATATTGAGAAGTGAACTTAAAGAAAATAACACAATCATTTTTTAAATATTCTAAAACCTTAGTTAGTTTAATAGTGTGTGAATTTTTAAACAAGGTTTCTTATATATTACATGGTTTATAGTAGTATATAGTATACATGGCACTAAACAAATCTAATATTTCTATTGAAATAAAAGTCAAGTTACATGTCAATGATAACGTAATTTTATGGAATTATTTAAGAGAGTTTGTAGTTCGCTAAGAATATTAACAAAAAAAACAAATATTTATTATCGTTAAAAATTACTCAAAAAATAAAGTAATGATTTTTAAAAAAAATTTAAATACAATTTCATCTTTACTAACGTTTTAGAATTTACATATAATTTAATATATATTTTAAAATACTGTACTGTATTTACGGACATAAATAGTGACGAAATAATTTAGAATTAGAATGGTAAAAAATTGTTAAATAAAATTCGAAATATAACAAAATTTTTTTTTGAGTTTATAATATATTGTAAAATAATTTATGTGATTTTCTGATTTACGAATAAGATCTATACTTACAACAGGTAGAATTAGTATATAACATTTTAAGAAAGTTTAAAAATTTTTCAAAATAACTTTATAAACAATCGTACTTGATTTGCTTGAGACATCAGTTGGCATGAAGAATATTATAAAGAACAGACAGGGCAACTATTTAAAATATATAAGTATTGTATACAAACAATTTAATTTTGCTTAAGCAAAAAAATTTGTTTAAAATTTTTGGAAAATCAAAGTCAGAAATGGAATCCAGTTCATAATATGTTGGATAATATGTTAATGAATTGTTGATGTGCCCTCGACAAATATTCAAATGAGAAGTGGGGAAACTGTTGCCGAAGCTGCGGCAGATGTTGCTGAGGCAGAGGCAGAGGCAGAGGCAGTGGAAGTGGCAGTGGCACACAGAAGATGATGAACGGTAGCCGAACTACTACTGGAAGTGTCGTTGCCTCAAACAACACGCGGCAACTCAAATTGATTGATTAGATTTGTTGTTGTTAATTACTTAACGCTTGAGATTGGAAGTTGAACGCATCTCTCGATTGCCACGAGCTACAGACTGAGATAAGATGAGAAGAGATGAGAAAAGATGGAATGCGTTACCCGCATTTGGTGGCAGCATCAGCTGCAACATGAGGCAAGTTGCTGCTAGCTCTTGGCCGAAGCGCTGAATTAGTTACGGCCGGCGACGAGCTGATGGATTGATTACAACTACACTTACACTTCCACTTCCACTTACAAGGAGCGAATGGGAACAGCGTGTGGCATAGACATGTTGCACTTGCAACAATGCTGCACGTTGTCGCAATGCATCAGTCGTGTCAGGCATTGATTCCGTCTTCCAAACCCAATCCTCAACTGCTCAACTCCTTGAAGCGAATGCAATTTGTCAGTAGAGAGAGAGAGACAGCCACACAGAGAGACAGAGAGAGAGAGAGAGAGATAGTGATGTATAGAATAGAAAGAGACAAACGAATGGGAAATAGAGATAGAGAGATATGCGACGGCTGTTCAAATTTCACATTCACTGAACTCAACTCAAACAAGAAATGCAATTTTCAATTGCAGCTGAATTCGTTCCAGAAAACGGCCTGCCCCGACGCCTGAGGACCGCATATACCAACACCCAGCTGCTGGAGCTGGAGAAGGAATTCCATTTCAATAAGTACTTGTGCCGCCCAAGAAGGATTGAAATTGCAGCCAGCTTGGATCTCACCGAGCGACAGGTGAGTTTTCCCTTCACTTCAACTCTGCCCCCCGCCACACCATTCTGATGTCTGCCTCAATTTATTTCAACATTTCAAAGTATGGCCACCCTTCACTTTACCAACCTCTAAATATATATATATATATATACCATGTTGTATATATACATATATATATATATTTTTAATATCTGTGATAAATTGCAGTAAGCCAAGGCTGACAGCGGACCGAGTTACTTTTCAGGCCTTTTAATTGCCTTCTTCACACCTTTATTCGCTCACCTATGCCCTGCTCCTATTCTCCTACTTCTCCACCCTACTCTTCTTCTTCTTCTTCTTCTTCTTCTTCTTATTCAATGAATGTGTGTGTTTTTCTTTTGACAGGTCAAAGTTTGGTTTCAAAATCGCCGCATGAAGCACAAGCGTCAAACGCTGTCGAAAACAGATGACGAGGACAACAAGGACAGTCTCAAAGGCGACGACGATCAGTCCGATAGCAGTAAGTGCTAAAAAATTTCTAAAAAATTCCCTTAAAAATAAAACAAAATATAAAAATTAATAAACTTATTTAAAAAATTAAAGAAATACATAACATATTTAATATAAATAAACTAAAATTTAAATATATATAAAAAAAAACTTAAGTTATCAATATATAAAATGGAGGCAATTGAAATTAGAGAACTGAAGCTCAAGTTAACAATACAACAAATTCTTCATATTTCGTTCTTTATTTAATTCTAAACTATTTTTGGACAGTTCATATATTAAAAATTGAAATTTTCAAAGTTGCAAAAAACACAATTGAGAAAATTAAGCCCAAGAATTGTAAATTAAAAAAAAAAAATAAATAAATAAAATTTCAATTAGTTTACCAAATATTGATAAAACTTCAATATATTGAACTGAACTAGTAATTAAACATTCAAAACTTCAACAAATTACATTGGTCTTTCAATTATTTCCAATGATTACGAAATTAAATTAATTTAATTAATACATTTTTCAAATTCGACATGTGGGTAAATACTTTGTAATATATATAATTTTTAATTTTTAAATTGTTTTTTTTTTTTGTTAAAAAATTACCTATAAATTCAAAAATATAAAATTCTAGCTCAACATATAAATTGATAGGATTTTTTTTTTAATAGAATGCTTTTAATTTGCATTTATTTCAAAATCTCTTTTATCTCCTTTATGTTGGGAATTCCGCTTTTCTTTTTTTTTAAGAAAAATAACTTAGTATGTTAGGTTATTTTTCTCAAAAATAGCCTATATTTATTTTCCAGTTCATTTTAAACTTAAAAATATTGTTCTATGTAGATATTTTTAACGATTCTCATCTTTTTCACCAAGCATTCTATATTCCATAAAAATAAATTTCAAAAACCTTCGCTGAGCAACATTTTCACCAACTTGTGGCAATCTCTTTAATAGAGCTTGGCATTGGCAGATGTCTCCCAGGGATTTGGGTCACTTTAGGATACTACGAATAAGGCGGAGGGCAGAACAAATTGGGGCTCAAAGTGAAACACAGGTCTGAACCTTAGCGGGTCACTTTTACTTTTGTCGAGGAACCTTTTTTGGCGGATGAAGAGTTGAGGTTGCTCTCGACTCTCATTGATGTTGCTGTTGATGTTGATGTTGCTGTTGCTGTTGCTGTGAGAGCAGCTTATCAATCATTGTCAGCTGGAGGGATGGGCACAACTTTTGCATTTCGCTGAGGGATTGAAACGGTCTCAGCAACTCACGCGACGCTCTAGAAGTTAACCCCTTTTCATGTTGCAAGTAGAGTATTGGGCTTCAGTTCGTCTTCTCTTTCTGTGTGTCCTTTTCTGCGTATTTATCTCTGCTCTTCATCATTACTATTATTATTATAATTATTAATTAATCTTACTCCATTCCGAAACGCAGACTCCAATTCGAAGAAATCGTGTCAAGGTTGCGAGCTGCCCTCCGATGATATTCCCGACTCCACGTCCAATTCGCGAGGTCACAACAACAACACGCCCAGCGCAACCAATAATAATCCCAGTGCAGGAAGCCGTAAGTGCAATTCCTTCCCCAATCGTAATCGATTAATTAATCAATATATATCGATACGAACAGTGACCCCCAATTCATCGCTGGAAACGGGAATCTCATCCAATCTGCTTGGCAGCACCACAGTATCCGCCTCGAATGTCATCAGCGCCGACTCCAGTGTGGCGTCCAGCGTCAGCCTCGATGAGGACATCGACGAAAGTCCCATCAAGGTTAAGAAAAAGGACGACACACACAGTCAGGTAAACTCTTTGCCGATTATTCCTTCAAATCAAACCCTAATTGGATTATCGCCACCTTCTGCCCTAGGTTATCAAAAAGGAGGCTGTGTCCACCTCGTCAAAGGCCTCGCCATTTGGCTATGATTCCGGCTCCAGTTTGGTGAGTTTCCGGCGTGATCCCGAGTCCGCCATCACGAATCCGCCCACGATCAAGGCTAGTGGCAAGAAACGATATCAGAACGCCAATGTCAACGCCAACGCCAATGCCAACGTGATTGCAATTGCCTCCCCATTGAATGAGAGTAGCAGTGCCGGGGCAGGTCCTCCAGGATACTTCCCTGGACCCGGTTACTATCCCAGTCCGAATATCAATCCGAATCCTAGTGCGAATGCAAGTCAGAAGGTGCTGCAGGCGCCACAGCAGATGGCGCAAGATTATTATGGCAAATACGATATTGAATTCGCCGCTTCGCCGCATCACAATCCACACAAGCAGCAGCAGCAACAGCAACCATTGCACGGCGAATATCTAAGTCCCAAACCAAGCGCGAATGCGGCGAACGCCAATTTCCACCAAAACAATCAACAACACCAACACGAGCAGCAGTTCTACTACAACTACAGCGACAGCAACGGAGCTAGCGCATACATGAACCATCAGCAGCACCAACAGCAGCATCATCCGGTTGGTGACTTCGATACGCCGCCCATCAATACGCCAGGCAACTTTTACGATCCAAAATCACAAACAGGTGGCGCTTATTACGATAACATGAATTTTCAGCACCAACACCAATCAGCGGTGTTTCAACAACAACAACAGCAGCAGCAGCAACAACAACAACAACACCATCAACAGCAAGCGCAACTCAATCACCAACAGTAAGTGTTGAAGAATATTTTTTACACATTTGAAAGTAAAAATATGGTATTAAATTTTCCTACACCACTTTGAAATGAAATATATACATTTAGAATAGCAAAAACACAAAGCCGCGAAGCGCCATAACTTAGCCGAAATTCAAACGTTTTAAAATATTTTCAAAAACAATAATAACGTCTACTTTAACATTGTTGAACAAAATTACGACTCCCAATATAATTTCCGTCAACTAAACGAAGCTTATTCTGTACGCAAACCTATGTGAAGGTAAATTCCCAAGAAGACACAGCAAAGTTTCACACCACACAGCAGCTTCTCCAATATTTGCTCCACATTCAACGACTTCAGCAATTATTTAACGAAACTATAATACGACTTATATTGAAATTCGAAAATAACGAAAATAACTTATTTTAAGGAAAAAATATCTTAAAAATTAATAATTTATTTAATTTATTTAGTTAAATTAGATAGGTTAGAAACTAAATTTAGAACCTAACGAGTAAAATTAAAGTTTTTTTGAATTCCAGTACATAAATGAAAATAACTACTAAATGTCCAGATGAAATAATCAGATAATTAAATTTTGTATTTCCCTTTTAGGCACATGCATCACATTGGAGCTGGCGAAACATACAGTGCTCTTGGCCTGCAAATGGAGAATTGCGATGGCTACAACAACTTCAGTGGTGGTTACTATGAGGCAACATCTGCCCAGCAACAGACGCCCATTCCGCCCACACACACCCATCCCCACCATCAGCACCATCACATGCAGGCCCAGACCCACCCCCACCCCCATTCCCATCCCCATCCACATCTTCACGGACATCACAATCCGGCAGCGGCGACTGCTGCTGTTCAGGTGGTGGGAACAGCTCCGACTCCAAACTCACACAACGTCCACAATTCCAATTTCGTGGTGAATGGGGCACCTGGAGGGCAGCTGCAGCCGTTTGTCAACACTAGCAATGCGGGCGCATCCATTGGAGGGTTGGAAAACTCCAACAGCTCCTCGGACTTTAACTTCTTGAGCAATCTGGCGAATGACTTTGCCCCCGAATACTATCAGCTGAGTTAGTTCTGGTAGAGGGAGTACTAGTCTCTATCTAAATATAGAGTGTAGTGTATTGAGAGTGCGGTGTAAATAGTGTCCCATCACATCGATGTTAATCCCCCCCAAATCCTTGTCGTAATTAGTATACATATCTGTAAATAGGCTAATATACATACATACTACACTTATCTAGATACTTATCTATGTAGAGATGAGGAGAGTGGAGAGATACTGGGCTTAAAGCCAGAGTATCGAGTATCTCGACTAGTTTAAGAGACAATGTCCAAATTGTAAATATTTAGTGAAAATTCAATTACAACTCTGCTGTCATTTCCAACAAGTTCTAATCAAAAAAACTGAATCGATAATAATATAATTCTATATATATTAATATAATTATACAACACTATAGATATTCCAAGTTCGAAATGTGGAAATGAGAAAATTATCTCCAATTAATGTATGTATGTGCTCTGTAAATATCGAAATCGTTTTGGAGAGTGGAGATTAAAGAATGGAGAGTGGAGAGTGGAGAGTAGGCGTAGCTCAAGTCATATTGAACTATATGATTGAAAACTACAGAAATCGTAATATTTCGATGATGTAAATGTAAAATTATGAAATATTCAATATTATTGCATTCTAATGAAATCAAAAGTACTATTAATTCAAATTCAATGTTTGTAATGTTTGTATGTTGTTCTAAATTCAAATGTAATTTAACTCTAATGACAGATCTAGACTCTAATTATAAATTAAATGCATAAATCAATAAATTACTTCTGAAAATTTCAGTGCGCATTTATTAAGATACATAACAGAAAAAAGATAATATTTTTCACATCACTTTTTTTTTAAATAGAATTCTCATCCAATACTCTACAATTCTGAAAGGTACATGCTATGCATGCATACTCTCACCATTCCCAAAATTCGCTGACAACAAATGATGGATGAGTTTCGGGCGTTGACTGGCAAGGACTAAGCACATATCCTATATATATATATATATATCCATGTCCTTAACCATCTCCCGCTGCCTTTCACCATGTACGCACTCTGAACTATGGGATTATAGACATGTTCAGCAAATAAAATTCAAAAAAAAAAAAATGCCATATGTTTCTCTATGCCAAAGAATTAAAATTTGCATTTCATTTTAGAATTTTACAAATTATTTGAAAGTATCGAAATTTTATTTATTAAAACTGTAAAAAATTATTTTATTATTTTACAGCCTCTTTAAAGAAAGTTTTCTAATAATAAAAAATTGATTGAAAAGTGAAGTGCGAACATTTATGCTTCATTTGATCATTGGTCGCAGTGTGCATCCCGCAGGACCTCAAGGGACCCCATTCGTCAACCAGCAGAATGTGTTTCCACAGCTCCTTTTTTTGTGGGTTATGCTGTCAACATTCTGCTGGAATAGCCACATGCTGTCCCAGGCCCAGTCCCAATCTGAATCCCAATCCCAATCCCAGTCACAGTCTCAGTCTCAGTTCCAGTTCCGAATTCAGATCCATGTGCTGGTCACATAACCTAAACCTAAACCGAAACCTACAACGAAACCGTTTCTCGTTTCCCATTTTCCCTTTTCGTCGACCACGCACAATTCTGACAGAAGCGGTGAAAATTTAAGATTGATCACCCAGGCCGAGTGTTTGTTAAAATTGCTGAGCTGCTGCTGCTGTTGCCGTTGCCCCTGGATGCAGTCGTTGTCCTGGTATCCTGGCGAGCCCCTCATGTGTGCCTCGTCCGTGTCGAGTGCAGGCTAAAACCTAAACAATGTCACAACTGTCTGCCGCTTTAACGTGTCAGTCGTGCCCTGCCCACATCTCCTCCTCGGTATCTCATCTGATAGGGTCCGCCTTGAAACGAGTATTCCCAATGGATGTGGGTTTCAACACCCTTTCCAAGCCAATATGAATTTATTATTGAACAGATGAGTTCTGCTTGTCAGGCATACTACAAAATGTTGACTACATTTTTTGAGTGTATATTTTAAAAATATTTCCCAAAAACTAGAAAAATATCAATCAAAAAGTTTTCAGAAATGTTTAACTAATTAAAAAACATTTACAAAAAAAAAACAGTTTATCTACATTTTTCATATTTTTTAAATCATCAAGTTTTTATTTCGGAAATTTATACTTTTTTTTTAATTTAAATTAATCATAAACTTTTTTTCATTATTTAGAAATTAAAATAAATGATATTATCTATATTTTCATTTTTTTTTTAATAAAATTTTCAATATTTTAAAAGTTTGTCTACAATTTTTATTCATTTCTTTTCTATAATTTAATTTTTTTAAATTAAAAATTGCAAAAAAATTGAGATGTTTTACATTTTTTACTTTACTTTACTTTTACTTTTCGATATTTTTTTTGAGTTTATCTAAAGTTTTCTATTTTTACTTTAATAAATAAATTTCGGAGATTCACAAAAAAAATTTAAATATATATTACTATAAGTAAGAAACTCTTCTTTCATAATATATCTATTTGATTTAATATTTCTATAAGTTTCATTAATAATAAAATTACTTTCATAATATCAAATATATTTTATTTTCGGTTTCGTATAAAGTAGAAAAATGGAAACTTGATTTAAAATAAATATATAAATATAAAGTGTAATAATACTTTATTTATTATTAAAGATGTATACTTTTAATAAATAAAACTTTCGTAATAAAAAATATATATATATATAAACATAAATATTTAAACCTATGTTTAAATTTTTCAAAATTTTATAGAAGATGAAAATTATGCAATTTTGTATTTTAATTTAATTTTTAAATTCATTAATTTTATAAAATTTTCATAGAGTATTCGGCAATCGGCAATATTTAAAAATCACTTCCAAATCAAATATTTTGCGTACTCAAATAATATCATTGTTTGGCTAAGTGTATGTCCTGGTTAATTAAATTAATTAAGTTGGTCTTATGTCTTGGCACAGATGATTTGCGAAATGTGTTGGAGGTGAAACTGAAGTTATTTGGAGTGTAAGGTCAGAGCTGTATTGAAATTTAATAGAGTTTTCGGAATTTGAAAAATACACCGAATTGAGATTTCAAGTTGATATTTCGGTGGCTGATTGAGAGACTTCAACAACTTTCAAATGTATTTAGAGTATTTGGCGGATAACGTGACGACGGACCTGTTGGAATTCCGAGCTGCTTAATTATGATAACTGGCCATTAACACATTAAAGCCAGACTCACTTACTTTAAAAGTTGGCCAACTGAATTGAACAATATGGACGATGACGCGGGAATGTATGTATGTAATATGAAAATATTACAAGCACTTTGCCAAAAATAAATTTGAGAAATTTCAACAAAAATGTCCAACAGCTGAATACCCTAACGGCCCTGCTCTCTGGCCACTTGGCAACTACCAACATCCAACTATCTACTACCAAGTGGTAACTGGCAACTGGCCAAGACAAGTGAACAAGTGAAATAATGGCAATTAAAGTAATACAAACCAGTTTGCTCTTAACTTATTTTTTTTTGTTTAGATACGTACATATATGAGAAATATATATGATATGTTGGTTTTGTCTGATTTCTTTTGATCCATAAGTTCCACTCATAGGCTTTTGTGGGGGCCCCCACTCTGACCTTGATACACATACGTTAAAATGTCTTACACATAACGAAATACATATATATATATGTATACACAAATATATGGTATGTTAAAACATTTTCATGCATATTTTTATAATCACACTTCAATTAAATTTGTTTTGATTCACAATTTTGTTTTTTATCACTTACAGCGAAACATTTTAGTTTAGTGTTTGTAATTATAATAAGCTGAGGCTTACAGTTTAAGCCCCACTCATGATGATGGCCCAAAAGACTTGGAGATGGTGGCTCGTCAATGCAATGCCAACTAACTGCACTTGACACTTGCAACATTTGTGAGCAAACCCCTGTCAATCATGACAATCATGACAATCATGACTTACAATCCCAATGAACTCAACTATGAGCGTCATTTTGGAAACACGATATTTGTGTTGTGAGTCGCAAAAGATTTGCAATCGAACGCATGACGTTATATATATGCAGTTTTATGTATTTCATATTTATATATATATTATATGTATTTCTTCTATTTTTAGTTGCTGCAATATAATACTTAATATCCGGATCCCTTTTAATTATTCACTTCATGATCTGCGTAGATCTGTCAGAGAATAGTTTTAATAATGTAATTTTTTAATATACATAGAGCATTACTTAATAAATTTCTTATTTCTTTTATTAATATATTTTTGAGAAAAATTACTGATAAATTTATTAATAAACATGGAATCAACTGCCCTTAAATTTTCAGAGAACTTTCTAGCACAAGAACTAAATATTAATGATTCTACAAATTTAAAAAAAAAAACATATTTTTTAATTTAATTAATTTTTTTTAAATTAAGTTGAGCATCCGTAAAAACAATACCTTCAATCTGCGAAACTTTCAAATCTGTGACTTAATAGAAATTATATATTTTTTAAATGCGCTTTGAATATATTGTCTATATTGCAAGTCTAGTTGCATATCAGTCAGCTTTTGTCTGCCACCGAGTATGAAAAAATTTATAACACATTTTGGGGTACCCTTTTTTTCTATGTTTAAAAAAGCATACGGTATAATTAGCTAAAAATTTCCCATATTAACAATAAATTCATTTATATGTTGCTCGGAAAGAGACAAATATAGAATTAAGTGAAATTGATACCCAATAAGTTCGTTGAGTAAATCTGAAATTACTCTCAAAGATAATTCAATAAAAAAAGACAGTTGAGAATTGGTAGCCTATTGTAGTTTTTTGTTTATTGGTTACACCTAAACTTAATCACAAATGAAAATTTTGTGCAAATGCCGAAAGTGATTTTGAAGGGGTCTTCCAACGGATCCGTGCGATTCAATGCCTTGTGATGAGTGCCAAAAAAGCGAATTTTGGCCCGGACTAGCAATCGAAAGCGTTAATTGCCGCCGTCAAGAGGGTTTCTGTTTTTGGGTTCATCTTCAATCGACTCTGATGCTGGTTGTGATGATGATGATAATGATGATAGTGATAGTGATAATGAGGATGGTGATGTGACGATAGTGATTGGTTGATGATGTTGTTTAGATGTACGATGCCAGAGTTGTCGAAAATGTTGATGGTTTGGATATGCCAATTTGGTGGATGGAGGATTCAATCAGAAGTAACTTTTCTTTTGGGGGTTTTGAAGCAGTTGCCAGACGATCTGTGCCGATCCATGTGAACTGAACAGGGATATAGATTTTATATTTAAAAAAATATTGATTATATAAATAAAATTGATTTTGTATAATAAAAATCTAATCTTGTGATTCAACCTAAATATTTTTAATTGCTTTCTACATATTTAGAAATTAAGTTAAGTTAAGTTTAAGTTCGATTGGTCCACGGGACATTTGTAAGTGACTGAAATATTTTTAATGACTTTTTAAAGATATTAATTAAATGTCATATTGAAATTAACTAAATATGTTAAATAAAAATTGCATATATTTTAAAAATATGTTTTACTTTTTTTAAAAATATATTTTATATTCATGGATTTCTAGTTTTATTTTTGTAAAATAAAACTCGAATTTTTAATAGAATAGTCTCAAGTACTGACTTAAAGTGGTTGTTACTTTGGAATAAAAAAAAAAATTAAAAATATATATTAAATATCTGAAAATATATTTTATTTTCGATTAAAAATATATTTTGTTCAATTGTTCTATAGAATAATCTGAAGTTTACTTAAAAAATTTTGAAATATTTTCAATTACTTTGTACAGATATAAAGTTATTTTTAATTTGAAAAAATTAAAAAAAAAAGAAAATTATATAAATATTTTTCAGGGTATAGTTATATCTTGGTAAAATAAAGTTCGATCGTTCTATAGAATTATCTGAGATTACTTAAGAATGTTTGAAATATTTTACATTAATTTGTAATGAATAAATTTATAAATGTATTTTAAATATTTAAAATTATGTTTGATACATTTTAAAAATTATATTACATTTATTTAAAAAAAAATGTTTTAAATAAATATTTTAATTATTTTAAAATATATCTTATTTTAGGGTTATAGTTATATTTTGATTAAAAAAAAGGGTTCGATTGTTCTATAGAATAATCTCAAGATTACTTAAGAATGATTGAAATATTTTTAAATACTTTGTAGTAAATAAATAAAGAATTTTAAAAATACATTTTAAATATTCCAAATTATATCTGATAGATTTAACAAACTATATTTTATAAATTTTTAAAAATATATTTGAAATAAATATGTTAATTACCGAAAAATATATTTTAATTTTTTGGTTATAGCTATATTTTAATAATCTGAAGATTACTTAAGAATGTTTGAAATATTTTTAATTTCTTTGCACACATAAAAATTGGAATAAACCAAAAAAAAAAAGAATAGAAAATCATATAAATATTTTTCAGGGTATGTTATATCTTGGTAAAATAAAGTTCGATCGTTCTATAGAATTATCTGAAGATTACTTAATAATGATTGAAATATTGGTAATTACTCTGTACAGATGTGCATGCTGCGACGTTGTTGGTTGCCAACCCGGTACCGAAACGAATCCGAATGTTGCACGATTGCTGGCCGTGGGCCCGACCTCTTGGACTCAACACAAAACACTGAATGAGTTGGCCAGGATCTGGGTTGTCCTATTTATATGGCTGGGAGTCGCCGTCGTGAGCAGAGTGGCAGGGCAAAGCCTGTTTTGTGGAACTTTTTTGCCAAGATCTCCCTTGTTATGGTGCGATCCTTAAACTCACTTGATCGGGTTTTACATTCTTTTTTTATTTTGTATAATTTCATTTTTTGATTTTCTTCTCTTTTATTTTGTATTTTTTTTTTATTCGATTTTGTTGTGTGCATTGTCAGTTTGCATTATTGTTGTTGTTGCGGCAGATGATAATAATGATGATGATGAAGTTGAGAAGGGTTCGCTGCCAGAAATACACAAATACATACACACCGATCAAGTGAGAGGGATATATAATAAATGAAAGAGACAGCATGAGAGAGAGAGGGAGAGATATGCATACAACTTCCAGTTGATTAGCTGCGATTTGCGCAGAAATATCTTAAAGCAATCCGAGTCGAAGGAGACACATCCGATACTGAGGGTCCCAGGGTCTCCCAAGTCATGTAACCAGCCTCGACCTTGGACTCCCCCCCTACGTAGAATAGTTCTTATTTATTGTGTGGGAGAGGCAGAGACTGGCAACAGGTGCAACATGCTAGAACTTGGGGGAATCTCCAGTGGATCGAAGTTTTTGTGGGAAACTAGAGTATCTCGATCTCTAGATCTCCGCCGCTTCAGTACTTTTATCGTTTATAGTAATTGTGGTGGATATAAAACCATCAAAATATCCGTTTGTCATTTGAAAATTGAAGTCATGACCCCTGGCTATTCACTTTGAATCCTTGCCAGAGTGCTGCCCTCCCTTCAAATGCAAATATGACTCCTTTTCTCTATATCTGATTGTCTCTTCACCTCTCTCCCTCCCTCTCACCCTATCTCCGCTCTCTCTCACGCTCTCTGTCTCTATTGCTCTTGGGCGTGGAAGGAATTTAAATATTTGTCTGCAGACGATGGGCAGACAGGACGACAGAATGAGGATCATGATTCGAGTCCGAAAGTTCGTTGCACCCGATGCACACATCCTTAAGGGCATTTCAATCTCAAACAAAAGTCCTGCAGGACATGCTCATTGCTGCTCAGCCAACCACTTCCATCTGACAATCCTTTCATTGCCTTTTCATGTCAGCGAACATTTTCCGTTCTTTCTCCTCGCCATCAAACAAGTTATGAACTCCTTGCAAAAAATCGAAAAACTCAAAAAAAAAAAAAAATACCATCAAAAGGATGAAACAAAAAACTTAAGAAAAAAAAAAACTGGATAATAATACGAAAATGTGAACGACCTTCCCAATTAACAACAACTGCAATTGGAATTCCTCCAGACTCAGGTAACTCCATGGGAGTCCCATCATCATCATCATCAACATTTTGCTCAGACATCACCCAAAGCTCAGAATATAAAAAAATTTAATGAAAATTAAAAAAAAAAATACAATTATTATAATAAATTTTTTTGTTTTATTAAAAGTCAAAAATAAAATTATTAATTATAATTTTTTTTAAACTTATAATTTAAATCATTTGCAATATTTTTTAATCAATTAAAAAATAAATAATTTTTCAATATTTAATCAATATATTGTCACATTCGAATGTTCAAATAAGAAAGTATTAAATGAATAAAATGCTGCCATTAAAAAATATATATTTTTTGAAAAAATAAACAGGATTAAAGTGAATTAATAATAATAATCATATACTTCGAAACAGTTGAAATTATTTAAAAAAAATATAGATAATTAAATAAACTAATAAATATTTTTTACGCCTATGTTAATATTAAAAAAAAAATTAAAAAATTAATACACGAATAACACATTTTTTTGAAATTAGAATAGTTTATTTCATAAACAGAACATTTATAATTAAATTATCATTCTATTAAACAAATTAAAAAATTAAAAATGCAATGAAAATTTTCAGGTATGCATTATTTTATTTAATTTCTTGTGTTATGTCAATAAATAAATGTACAGTTTAAGTTATATGAGCAACGATTCTATACATAAACAATCAAGGATTCCATTCCAACACTCTAATGATGGTAGGCAACGGCGGGGGCGGAGTAGGTGGTGTAGTGGGCAGCGGGAGCAGCGTAGTGGGCAACGGGAGCAGCAGCAACTGTCTTCACCACAGCTGGGGCGGCATAGTGGGACACAGCTGGAGCAGCATAGTGAGCCACGGGAGCAACAGTCTTCACAACGGTGGGGGCAGCATAGTGGGCAACAGCTGGAGCGGCATAGTGGGCAACGGGAGCAGCGACGGTCTTGACCACAGCTGGAGCAGCATAGTGGGCAACTGGAGCCACAGCTGGAGCGGCATAGGAGGTGTAGGCGGGGGCAACGGTCTTGACCACAGCTGGGGCAGCATAGTGGGCAACAGCTGGGGCGGCATAGTGGGCAACTGGAGCCACGGTCTTCACAACGGTTGGGGCGGCATAGTGGGCAACTGGAGCAGCGGCAATGGTCTTGACGACGGGAGCAACGGCAACAGCCTTGACGAGGGGCTCACGGTTGACCACAGCGTTGAAGCCGTTGATGGGATCGGCGGTGTACTGGACGGTGCGCTTGTAGCCATCGGCATCGATCAGGGAGTACTCGCCACGGACCACATCACCATCGCGCTCCTCCACCTGGGCCTTGGAGTCGCCGGTCAGCTGGTCATCCACTCCATAGGAGAAACGGTACTGGGGATGGGGATCGTATGTCTCGTCGGACTTGACCACCACCTTCTGGGCCACGGCAACTGGGGCAGCGGCATATGTGGCAACTGGGGCAGCTGCGTGGTATGCCTCAGGCACATAGCCAGCGGAGGCGACGGCGACGAAGGCAAGTGCGAAGACAAACTGTGAATGTGGGAATCGAGAAGATAATCCATGAATATGTATATATTGAGGTACGACATGGGGTATCCCAAGTTGAAACTCACCTTGAAGGCCATTTCGATTGGATTGGAGTTGAGTTGGAGTTCTTTACAGAAGTGAACTTGATCTGCGAATGATACATTTCTGGGCGTAAGCCTCAACTTTTATAGCAAATCAACATCGCGACTGCGCAGCTGCGACTGAGGCAGAGATTGGGGCAGAGAATGGGGCAGAGAGTGGGAGAGGGAGAGCATGATTCTCATGGTGACAGACGCGTTTAATGTGTTTGGACGTTGATTGTTGCTCGGCCGGCGATTAGTGGCGGTGGTGGTGGTGGTGGTGGTGGTGGTGGTAGTGGTGGTACTTCCTGTTCGAAGGTAAGTACTGTGGGTGTGCGGTTAATCATGATTTGATCTGTGGCAAGAACCATTGCCAAAAAGAGAAAGATCATTGATTGGCTCAGAGTCAGGGTTCTCCCGAATATGTCGTGGATACCAGATACCGGTAATACCCATATCCGATTGGTATCTCCTCTTAGAAAGGCTTAACGGTGCTTGTCCACACGTGTAATTTGAATTTCATTAAATACATTTTATTTATATTTATACATTTCAACTGTATCAATATCTCACATCATTTAAATCATTTGCAGAGGGCAACAGTCGCTATAATTACATAACTTTGTGAGTTGAATATACTCTGGAATTATAGAAGTTGGAGCAGAATACTTAAAATAATTTAAATAAATTCTTTGATTAATTTTTGAAATATATTTTAGATTTAATTGTTATTAATATTAATTCAAATTACGCCAGAGCTGAATTTTAAAATAATGTAAATAAATTCTTTAATTTAAATTAATATATATTAGATTTAATTGTTATTAATTTTAATTCTGTAAGAGCAGAATTTTAAAAAAAACGTTAATAAATTCTTAATGTTATTTTAAATTTATTGTAAATACAATTTTAAGTAATTTTATTTTAAATACCGCATGTGAAATTATTTAGAAAATGTTCGAAAATGATTGAATATATGTATAATCCATTCGGAGAGTATTCAATAATTCGATAAAAATTAAAAATAAAATACACAATTATTAAAAAAAAACAAGCATATATTAACATATTAAAATTTGTACTGATTTTCAATTATTTGTCATTTTGGATGTGTATTATTTAACAAATAGTTTGTTTTTTATCCAATATATTTATTTTGGATTATACTTAAGGTTTGCTCTGAGAAGAATACTTTAAAATTTGTTACTCTAAAAAAGTTTAAAAATAATATAGTTAAAATAATAATTAAATGGAGAATATAAAATTTCATTTTATTATATAAGTTATAAAATATGGATATGATATTATAATGTGTAATGTGATATTATATCATTATTATATTAACATGCATAAATCAGATTTAATTTTCTGATCATATTGTGATTATTATAAATTTTGGCCTATAAATAAGTTGTTCAAATTTTTATGACTAGTGTCAAAAGTGCAAATATTGATTAACATTACTTAAAAAAATTAAGTTATTTTTTAGAAAAATAAATGGTTATTTATTAGTATTATCAATTATTTTATTTTATTTGATTTATTTCTTTACATATTTGTTTATTAATTTATTCATTTATTTATATATTTAATAATTACCATATTTTTTTACATTAATCGATTTTTATTATTATAATTTCTAAATTATTTAATCATATTAAAAATATAAAAATTAAATATTCTCTTCTGTACATTACAAAACATATTTAAACATTTTCAACAATGTTGCTAGTTACAAAATTCAATTCTTGTAATCTTTGCAATTAAGGCATACGTGGGTTTCCATGAATTATCGACAGATAAAGGAAATCCGAAATCCCTTCTAAATAACTCGGCCCTGCAGATGCACTTGCCGAAGCAGATTCGCGTCACCCGAGCAACTCTCCGCTGACAATCTCTTGGATTCCCTTTACCCATTGGCCATTGGCCATTGGACGAGGCGGTGACTGCGCTAATTTCGAACATGATATGCAGAAGGCCACAGTTAAGCACCTTACGACGATTACAGTTACGGGCAGAGGCAGGGGCAGTGGCAGAGGCAGAGGAGAGACCGCAACCACGTAGCATATGGGAATGGGAGTGAACTGCAGACACAAGACATAAGCAAATTAGGTATCAGCGGAAACTCATTCAGTGAGCTATAAAAACGTTGCTCACTTCCAGAAGCAGTATCATTCAGCATTCAATCTTGCTTCTGAAAAGAACTCCGACTCAACTCCAATCCAATCGAAATGGCCTTCAAGGTGAGTTTGAACTTGGGACACCCCAGGGATTCATGGATTATCTTCTCGATTCCCACATTCACAGTTTGTCTTCGCACTTGCCTTCGTCGCCGTCGCCTCCGCTGGCTATGTGCCTGAGGCATACCACGCAGCTGCCCCAGTTGCCACATATGCCGCTGCCCCAGTTGCCGTGGCCCAGAAGGTGGTGGTCAAGTCCGACGAGACATACGATCCCCATCCCCAGTACCGTTTCTCCTATGGAGTGGATGACCAGCTGACCGGCGACTCCAAGGCCCAGGTGGAGGAGCGCGATGGTGATGTGGTCCGTGGCGAGTACTCCCTGATCGATGCCGATGGCTACAAGCGCACCGTCCAGTACACCGCCGATCCCATCAACGGCTTCAACGCTGTGGTCAACCGTGAGCCCCTCGTCAAGGCTGTTGCCGTTGCTCCCGTTGTCAAGACCATTGCCGCTGCCCCCGTTGCCCACTATGCTGCCCCAACCGTTGTGAAGACCGTGGCTCCAGTTGCCCACTATGCCGCTCCAGCTGTAGTCAAGACCGTTGCCCCCGCCTACACCTCCTATGCCGCTCCAGCTGTGGCTCCAGTTGCCCACTATGCCGCTCCAGCTGTGGTCAAGACCGTCGCTGCTCCCGTTGCCCACTATGCCGCTCCAGCTGTTGCCCACTATGCTGCTCCCGCCGTCGTGAAGACTGTTGCTCCCGTGGCTCACTATGCTGCTCCAGCTGTGTCCCACTATGCCGCCCCAGCTGTGGTGAAGACAGTTGCTGCTGCTCCCGTTGGCCACTACGCTGCTCCCGCTGCCCACTACACCACCTACTCCGCCCCCTCTGTTGCCTACCATCATTAGAGTGTTGGAATGGAATCCTTGATTGTTTATGTATAGAATCGTTGCTCATATAACTTAAACTATACATTTATTTATTGACATATCAAAAAATCGAAAAAAAAAAATCATTAAAATAAAAAAATGCAAAATTGGAAAGAAATTAACTTAAATTGGATATTTAAATTAGTTGCACGATATTGAATAGATAATTAATCAATTGTTGAGTTTGTTCAGGATATGCATGTGGAGTTGATGGAGTTCAATTTGGTCAATAGCATTAACCGATTAGGCCCACACACCTTACCAGCAAAGAGAGATAGAGATAGAGAGAGAGAGAGAGAGAGAGAGAGAGAGAGAGAGAGAGAGAGAGAGAGAGAAAGAGAGAGAATATCAAAGTGTTGCCAATTAAATTGGCTGCGACATTGAAATTCCAAAGTCAAATGAAGTTTTCAATTAGGTATCCATTTGTTACAGTTGAGGCTAAAATCCATGGACGGGGGGTAATCCCATCGAGCGACAATCAAACAAGAGCTGATTTTCGATTGGAATTGGTGGGGAGGGGGGACTTTGACTAAGAGATACAAATGTGTATCTAACAGATACAGTGATCACAATTCCGGTTCACTTATATTTGGCAAATTGTTGCCGGCTTTATATTTATATTTATTTTGATTTTTATTTCTATTTTTTTGGCTTCAGTTTTAGCTCTGGTTTTCGGCTTTTCCACTTCCAACTCCGTTCCAAACGTGACTCGATCCATTTCGGAGCGGGAACTGGTTTGACGCTGGCCAGACACACGTCAGACTCTGAGATACCCAAGAGATCAGAACCTGCGATTATCTCCTTTATGTTGGCATAATGGTCGATTAATGAGATTGGAGGAATGAACCTTTCCTCCACTTCAGCGAAATGTTTAATTGTTCAGTTAATTCTGCTCGACTTTTTTGTTTATAGAATTAAACAAATAATAATTAAACGATTCGAAATTGAAAGTCCGACTTGGCATTGAATCACTATTCGCAGAGGTCTCTGTAGGTTTAATCTGCAAAGTTCAATTTATGTTTATTATAATTTCTAGATATTTGCCAGAAACAGATTATTTATTATTATTATTTTTTTATTAATAATTTATAATTTTATAAATTGATTTATTTTCTTGGCGTCTTTGGAAGTTGTAAATTACAATTTATAATGTATAATCAAATTTAATATTTAAATATTTTTAAAATAAATTTAGGAACATAAATATCAGAAGAATATATAATAAAATGACGACAGGAAAAAATTTTGAATTTTTTATTTGTATTATTTCTTTGATTCTAGCACAAATTATTTATAGCGCTTTCTAGTATTTATTGCTCTTAAATTAATAATTAATATTTTTTGGCAAAAATTGAATTCTCAAAACACCGCTTGCATATTAATTAAATTTATATTTCTATTTTCTATTTAAAATTTCTAATTTTCTGTTCAAGTTCTATTTTAAGATTTAAATTAAAATTTTGCATATATAAAATTTCTATTTCATATTTATAACAAAATTCTTCATTGTCAAAAATGTGTAAGTTCTAAGTTATTGAATTTCAAAAATTAATCAAAAATTTTATTATTTTTTTTTTTAATTTAATTTAATTTTTAATTTAACAGCTTTATACGTTGAAGAAGTTTTTAAGCCAAAATAAAATTCCTTTCTGTCAGATATTAATTTTAAACAAATTATTTATTTTAATTTTATATTTATTGTTATTTATTTATATCTTACATTTATAATTATTTATTTTTCAATGCCAAACAAATTCTCCATATGTCACTAAGTTATGCTACTTAAATTAATTTTTATAAATTTATTATGTTTTTTTTCTGTGATTTTCTAAAAATATCTGAAACTAATTTGCCCAGAAACGACCTTAAATGAAATTCTTTCAAATTGAATTCCGACCCGCTCAACATTACATCATTTTGCAAATAGTTGAGTCACTTCATACATTGCTGTGTGTGTGTATGTGTGTGGGTATGTGTGTGTGTTGGGTTTGTTGTGGCATGATTGAGCACTTATGCCACAAGTCGATGGTATACAAAATATCAAACTGGGAAAGCTTCAAGCAGAAAAAGCTCAGACATTACAAGCCTCACAACAAGCTCTGGAGACTCTTGAATCAATTTTTTCCCCTCATTTTGTATATATATATATTTTTTCTTTTTTTTTATTAATTTTGTTTTTTTCAATCATTTTGTATTTTGTTTTTTTGGGTCATTGCAGTGCCTGAGCTGGACAGCTAGTTATCGACAGGGGGGGGGTGTCTATCTGGCTGTTCATGTGTGTGAGTGTGCGTGAGTGTGTGTGTGTCAAGTGCAATGTTGGCATCGATCAAGTTGTCTTTATTGGGTTACTTACATGACTCTCAATTGATACCCTCGAGTTTCCCTCTCCCTCTGCCTCTCCCCGTCGGAGTGACCACAACCTCAGCTCAACTGTGCCGGCGATCAAAGCCATGTTACTTGGCCAAGTCTTTTGTTGGTTGCTTTTTGTTTGTATCTCTCTTTTTCTTTCCGTTTGCCATCCATTCATCCGAGAGCAAGTTGGCCAAATGGGTGTGACTCGTGGGTGCAAATCTCAAAGCGAATCGTTTGGTAACTCTGGGATTGGGTTTAAAAAGAAAAAGAAATAGAAAAAAACAACAACACATCCATACAAAGAAAGAGACATGCAAACGAAATCGAATTAAAACTTAAATTCAAATTACTTTTTGGGTAAAAACTCCAACGAAAAAGTGAGAAAGGCCAGAAACAATGGACCTCTTGGCCATGGATGCCAACCAAATTTCGTCTATAAATACAAAATGCAATCGCTGTTCAATTATCATTCAAATCACGGAACTCACCCAAGGAGTACACAGTCCAGCTCAGTTCCCAAATATAACCGCAAAAACCCTTCCAAGATCTGCAAAATGGCTTTCAAGGTGAGTCTACATACATATATAGTCCCCAATTATCTTTCGCAATCAATTATCAATCCTAACTTGCAGTTGGTCACACTGGTCTCTCTTATCGCTGCTGTCTCGGCTGGCATCATCCCCGTGGAACACCACGAACAACCCCAGCTATACCATGCTGCAGTGCCTCAGCCACAGCATGTGATTTACCAGAAGCCACATGACATCCATGCTCACGCTCACGCCCACGCCCACGCCCATGGCCATGAGGTGTACCCCGATGATCCTCATCCCAAGTACAACTTCGCCTACGATGTGCAGGACGCTGTTTCCGGCGACTCCAAGAGCCAAGTGGAGTCCCGCGACGGCGATGTTGTCCAGGGCGAATACTCCTTGGATGATGCCGATGGCTTCCGTCGCACCGTCAAGTACACCGCCGACTCCGTCAATGGCTTCAATGCTGTCGTCCACCGTGAACCACTTGCCCATGCTCATGTCCATCACAAGGCGGTTGCCGCTGCTCCAGTTGCCCCCGTCCAGTACCATCATGCTGCACCCACAGCATACACTGCCCCTGCCGCCTATGTTGCCCCAACCTATGCCGCCCCAGCTGCCACCTATGTGCATCATGAGCCGGAGCCAGTCCACCACCAGCACCACGAACAGGAGCTGCAGCACCAGCATCAGCACTATGCCACCTACGAGACTCCTGCCCCAGCCACCCACGATGCCCACGACTACTACCACCACTAAGGGCCACCAGCTGCTCCCATGAAAGTATTATTGCACTCATCCCCAAACCCCCCCTGAACTCATTCCTCAACATTCCCTAGTTCATTAAGTACTGTTAAATAGTTCTATTGTAAATACTATTTCAATACAATTTTAATGCATATGCCTCAGAAATGGAGATTTTTTTATTCTTTAGAAATTTTGGTATTTTAGATAGAAATCATTAAATGATTATTTCTGGTATTTTTCTAATCACATTGCTGGATTAAAAATACTGTTATCGATTTGGATTCACTTTTTTACATTTTTTTTTTAAATATTTTAAATAATTTGAATTATACTTAACATAATCTAGTTTTGACTGTACTATGTTGCCTTTTTGAGCAGTATTATTATTTTTTGAGTTAAAAGAAAAAGATTTTTTGATATTTAAGAGGGCTCCAAAAATAATCACTAGTCCTAAATGAGAATTTGAATAAAAATTAAAAAAAAAATTATATATTTTATTTTCTATAAGTTTGTATTTTATAATCAATGTTCAAATTTCAATTTAAAATTATGTATTTTCTTTAAAAAATTCTATTTTTAAATTTAGTTTGAATTAACCAAATAAATTAAATTTTAATATTTCGTCTGATAATAGTTGAATTGTAATAAATGAATACATAAATAAATAGTTCATTCATTTGAAGCCTTCTTATTTTAATTAATTAACTATTAATTATGAATTTATTTATAACTTACAATCTATATATCTAAAGATAATAAGTAAATATTATGATAAAGGGAATGACAAAGAAATTATAAATATTTTTTAACATTTAGGTGATATTTACGAAAAAGTGTTTTCTACCATTCCTTGGGTGGTCTAAAGGGAAGGTCAAGGGGGTGGTGCCTTTTTAGTCGTAATTGGTAATTGATAAAATATTTATAAAAATTAAAATATATTTACATATCATATAATGTAAGTATGTGTTAATAATTTCGAATGTTATTAAATAATGAGTTCAGTACAAAGAATAGAAGATCTTAACGTATTGAGCAAATATCCCTAAAATAGGTAAAAATTTAATATCACTTAATATCAAGTATTAACTCCATTTCGAAGTTCAAGAATATATGTATGATATATGTATGTATTTCTCAGCTGGCATTAATTGGGCATGGCGAAGGCGGGTTGGGATTAAGAGTCAACAATCGGAGCATTTACTGATTGTATTGTTGATTTCATTTCGTTGTATCTTATTTGATATAGTTTATTTCAGTTTTGGCCGCATATACATATGTATGCATATATTTGTTTTTGGCACTTTGAGGGAACCGGTTTGACATGCCAAAGTATCCGGTAGCAACAATGGCAATTTTTGCAATTGTAATGTCGCGAACACAAATTGAATGTCAAAAAGCCCCCGGGGCAGAGAGTTAATGTAGATATCTGACGGAGTTAAGGCAGATCTGAGTCCGGAACCTCGACATATGTGCTCGCACGTATTATGTCCATGAGCACGAGCATGAGTGTACAACCAAGAGTATGTCCAATTGCCAGACAAGACCCGATTTGCTCCACATTCCTCAACCACAACAGCTCAACATGTTGCGTTCGCCCTGCACTCGGCTTCGCTCGGCCTTTCGTTTCCCTTTGTCTTCTTATTCGTTCAGGTCTGTGTGTGTGTAGGTAATAACGAGCGCAGCCGAAGCGGCAACGCAACCCGCAACCTCAACCTCAGACATGCACTTGTCCATTTCCTAAGCTTCCATTTGCCCACTGTGCTCTATAAAAGCAGCATTTACTCCAATTTCTAATCATACTGCAGTCTTTGCTCCACTCGACAGCACACGCACCTCCAGCAACACACCAAGCTAATCAAAATGGCATTCAAGGTACTTCTAACCCATATAACCTACTTCAACCATAACTCACTAAGCATTCTACATCCTTCGCATCTACACAGTTCATCGCCCTCTTCGCTCTGATCGCCGCTGCCAGCGCCGGCGTGCTGCCCGTCCAGCAGGTCTACCACGCAGCTCCCGCTGTGGCCACCTATGCCGCACCAGCTGCCGTTGTCAAGACCATCGCACCAGTGGCCCAGCATGTGATCACTAAGGCCGCCGAGGAATACGATCCCCATCCCCAGTACAAGTACGCTTACGATGTCCAGGATGCCCTCTCCGGTGACTCCAAGAGCCAGGTGGAGGAGCGCGATGGTGATGTGGTCCGTGGCGAGTACTCCCTGATCGATGCCGATGGCTACAAGCGCACCGTCCAGTACACCGCCGATCCCATCAACGGCTTCAACGCTGTGGTCAACCGTGAGCCCCTCGTCAAGACCATTGCCGCTGCCCCCGTTGCCCACTATGCCGCCCCAACCGTTGTGAAGACCGTGGCTCCAGTTGCCCACTATGCTGCCCCAGCTGTTGCCCACTATGCTGCCCCAGCTGTGGTTAAGACCGTTGCCCCCGCCTACACCTCCTATGCCGCCCCAGCCGTCCATGTGGCCCATCACTACTAAATGCCATTTTGTTATTCGTGTTGACTGAAACTCACTTGCCAACTATAAATAAATTACACATAAATCGTTAAAAATATGGATTTTTATTTTATCAAAGGAAAAACTTAATGCAAAACACTAATTTCTAAGTTCAAGCTTTAAATTCAATTACAATTTTAATTATTACCATTAAACTAAGTTATGGGTTTCTTAATTTTGAAATTCACTTTCTATAATTTTACAATATTTTGAAATTACAAATAAGTAAATACAAAATTTTAATACATTTTTTTTACTTATCTTTCTAATCATTAAACTAAATAAAAAATTAAATGCTTTTACAAAATAATCAAAAAATATTAAACAAAAATTTTATTTTTTTAAATTAAAATACGTATTTGTTACTTATCGTGTGTAAACCCTCATGAGTAATAAAGAAAAATAATAAATCTTATTTAAATATATTAAATAAATTCAATTAAATTTGTATTTCTTTCTTCCTGAATATAAATCTATGACTCATGAGGTGTTTTAACTTTCAAATAAATTTAAAAATAACAATATAAGAATAATTGATGGTTAATTTTAGTAGAAAATTTTAATCAGATAAATCGATCAATAGAAAGCCGTCAATGAACTTTAAAGCTCTAGAGTCTGATCTTAATTGGACAAGTTTTTATCTAAAAAGCTGTTACAATTAGCAAAAAATAAACTCAGGACAAAACAAATCGACAATATTTTGTTCAACATTAATCAGATTATAATTAAAATGGAACCAAAAAAGTAATGAAAATTACCTATAATATCACAATTGTTGTTCATTAATGTTTCAGTTCAATAAATGCTTTTAAAGATCGTTTAAAACCGAATCTAATCCTAATTTAAGAATCAATTTTATTAAGTTAATATTCTTTTCTTATGCTAATTAAATTAATAGATAAACCCATAAACTTAATTAAAAATAAGTGAAATTTTTTTTAGTTTGCATTACATTTAATATTTATTTATCAACATTTAGCTATAACAAATCCATCGCTCTGAACCGCATTAATGGTGGTAGGCAACAGCTGGGGCGGCATAGGAGGTGTAGGCGGGGGCAACGGTCTTGACCACGGCTGGGGCAGCATAGTGGGCAACGGCTGGGGCAGCATAGTGGGCAACTGGAGCCACGGTCTTCACAACGGTTGGGGCGGCATAGTGGGCAACTGGAGCAGCGGCAATGGTCTTGACGAGGGGCTCACGGTTGACCACAGCGTTGAAGCCGTTGATGGGATCGGCGGTGTACTGGACGGTGCGCTTGTAGCCATCGGCATCGATCAGGGAGTACTCGCCACGGACCACATCACCATCGCGCTCCTCCACCTGGCTCTTGGAGTCACCGGAGAGGGCATCCTGGACATCGTAGGCGTACTTGTACTGGGGATGGGGATCGTATTCCTCGGCGGCCTTGGTGATCACATGCTGGGCCACTGGTGCGATGGTCTTGACAACGGCAGCTGGTGCGGCATAGGTGGCCACAGCGGGAGCTGCGTGGTAGACCTGCTGGACGGGCAGCACGCCGGCGCTGGCAGCGGCGATCAGAGCGAAGAGAGCGATGAACTGTAAGCAATGTGGGAGAGATTAGGTTGCGGTGGCAAGGGACTCTTGCTGCTGTTGTTGGTACCTTGAATGCCATTGCGACTGAGTTTGGTTGTTAGGATACTGCTGAGAGTGGAGAGTGAAGTGAACTGTGCCATTTTGCCTCCAGCCGAGGGCTTATATAGAGCGATCTGTTTTCGAGCCCAGCTACCGCTACCGAACAAGAGCAGCCTCTCTTCGTGTCCGCCGTCGCCGTCTCGTCGTGTAATTAGTGCAATTCATTTGCTCTCAGTTCATTTGCTAAATGTGTATATGTGTGTGTTTGTGGTGGAGAAAATGTAGCATTGAGGTCGTTGCCGAATAGTGAGTATTCGTATCACACACACACACACACACACACTAATACACATTCATTCCATTCATTCATTCATTCATAGAGAGTCTACTATTGCTGCTGGGCATTTGTGTGTTGTCATCCAAATAAATTCATTTCTTGGGGGTGCTGAAACTGGTTTCTCGGTTCGGCATCGGGTTGCACTGAGATGCAATAATAAATCCGAAACAAAAAAAAGATTTAACAAGCGTAAACCGTAACGAATTGGTCTATTAAAAGTCTTTCATTTAATTAATTACCTTTTAATGTATTAATATTTCTATGCGTGCATTTTGAAATCGAAAATTAATTCTTTCAATTCTTGACCTCTAGTGTAAGTATAAATTCAATAATTAATTAGCGATATTTGCGTTAGTTATATTTCGAAATTAACTTTACAGAAATATAATTATTTTGAGAAACCACTTTTTAGTCAAATGATCTATATCATTTTCAAAAATCCAAATTTCATGAAAATCGGTTAAACTTTGGCAAAATCATGCCACTTCAAAGTTATGAAAAATGCAGTATCTTTAAAAATTAAATTTTTTGTCACTTTTCAGCACATTTTTGGCCACATATCTGAAAACACTCATCAGAAACACCTGAAATAAAAAGCAAAATACTAGATTTGAGGCCAGAAATCGATTAAAGTTAAAAAATGTATGTTGAAAATTTTTCCATTTTTTGTGATTTTGTCAATGGTTTAGTATGCAAAACTGACCAAAAGAGTAAAAAAAATGAAAATTGAAGAAAATGGAAAAAATTTTAAATGCAGATTTATTTTGAAATCAATGTCATTATCAAACAATTATAATTTCATGAAAATCTGTTGTTTATTGCCAAAGTCTTTGCAATTCAAAGATATGAAATATGTGAAAATAAGTTTTGTGTAAGATTTGACAGATATTAGTAATATAGTTATATATTGTAATTTATTTGATTTTAATATTTGTGTAATCCCTACAGCGAAATTCAAACAATTTAATTAACAATTGGTTCACCCATATCTCACAAATTAGACTAAAAAGAATAAATATTATTAATACAATATTTGAAAAAATTATTTTCTCTGCAATTTAATCATATATTAAGTCAATAAGGCTTACGAAACAACTTGCGATGGAATATTAAGTGGATTGGCATATTGATTATATATTTAATATTCGAAGAAGTTTTCGATAATTCGCACACCATCAATTTTCTGTTGATTTGTGCAGCAACTGTATAGGTAATACCAACCACATGCATATAGTGTGTGTAACCTGTGGTATCGGTTTTCAATTAAAGATTCCGATTGAATTGACGAATGTCGACCTGGAGAACCGAAGAACGTACGTGACACTTTTACGTGATTTGGACTTGGAGCTGCCCGGCGATAATGCAGTTTCAGTAGCCGCGAGGGACTTTGGAGTGCCAAAAATGAATTCCAATTAGGTGTCATCAATGTCACCGGGTTGACTATATAACATTATGTCCATCCACTTGACCAGACATTCAGTGTTCAGCTTTAGTTGCAAGCACCACCGAGTAAACCTCCAATTATATCCCAACGAAATGGCATACAAGGTATAGTAGCATTGGCAGATCCTAACCGTGTCCTAGGATAACAGTATTAAGGATTACCTCATTCATCATCTTGTAGATCGCATTCGCATTGGCCATGCTCGCCGTTGCCCAGGCAGCAGTGCTCCGAACTGTGGCACCCGTTGCCGTGGCGCCTGCTCCCGTTCTGGCCAAGACCGTTGAGCTGGAGGAGGTTGATCCTCATCCACAGTACGCATATAGCTACGATGTCCAGGATACGCTCTCTGGCGACTCCAAGAGCCAAGTGGAGGAGCGTGATGGAGACATCGTTCGTGGCGAATACTCCCTGATCGATGCCGATGGCTTCAAGCGCACAGTGACCTACACCGCGGATCCCCTCAATGGTTTCAACGCGGTCGTCCGCCGCGAACCTCTCGTCGCCGTTGCCGAACCCATCGTTAAGGCTGCTCCCGTTGCCGTCGCCGCTCCTCTCGTCCGCTCAGCTCCACTTGCTGTCGCCACTCCCGTAGTCCGCTCTGCTCCAGTTGCTGCGGTTGCTGCTCCCATCGTCCGCTCAGCTCCAGTTGCCGTTTCTGCTCCATTGGTCCGCTCTGCGCCTGTCGCCGTCACCACACCCTTCGTCCGCTCTGCTCCTCTGGCAGTTGCCGCCCCCGCCATTGCTGCGCCCCTAAGATACACAGCCCCCGCTTATGCCGTCAGGAACTTGTAAATTTCTTTAACTCGTAACTTGACTTCTGATATTCTTAGTTCAAACTGACTTGAAAATTAAATGTGATTGGTGAAAACAAAATACTTAAGAACTGTTTTCTTTAATCTTTATATTTTATTTGTATATTTTTTTCTTCATAACTAAAAAGTTGAGGATAAAGAATACAAGAAAAATGCAAACCAGAAAATTAATAATTCAGTATGATTTTATATTCTACTTAAATTTGAAGTAATAACTAAATCCAATTAATTCTCAAATAATAAAAGGGTTGAAAAATTTATTTGAATAATATTTACATAGATCAAATATTTAGGTCAAATACGTTTTGAATTATATTATTATTATATTTTCATATTAAGACTATCGCTTTAATTTTTTTTTAATTTTTAAAATGTTTCTTAAATATCCACATAAAACGCGTGCATATTTCTTTTAACCAATTAATTTTTCAAAAATTAAATAAAATTTTCTTTGGACAATTTTATGTGGATGTTTCTGATAACATTCTCTTCCAATTTTAATAATATACAATGTCGGACACAAATTTATTGAAATAAACATTAATGTTTAAGGAAATTTACTAAATTTATTTCTGATCTGATATAATATTATATTTAAATGATATTTCGCTAACTACAACTTTTGCAATGAATATGAATGCTAGTTATCTGTATTTTCTCAAAATCTCACTATGTGATATATAATATTTAATATAATTTAGTTGCGTGTTATTTCACTAATTAATTTGTACAATTGTAGCCGAAGTGAAAAGTAAATGTTGGTTAATTAGCCGGCAATATTTTTATTTAAATGTCAGTCAATGCAATAAAATGTATTTAAATACAAATACACAGCACTTAATTCGATATCTCCAAACTCAAGGTGAAATTGTGAAAGCGCTGAAGTCACAAATGCCCTGCGGAGAAACAGCAGCACCACCACCACCACCACCTGCAAATTGGGGAAGGTGTGGCTGTGTGTGTGTGTGTGTGTGGTGGCAAGTGTTGTTGCTGTGACTGGGGCACCACCACTTACTTACCTATGACACTAATCTGCACACATTTACATATGTATGTATGTATGTATATACATGTCGCAGATGTTGCATAAATTTATCACTTGTATATCTGCTCCACACGTACATATGTATGTACATAATTACCTCAATGTGAGTCGATAAGTCAACAACAACAACAACGAAAACTATACACAAGTGACAAAAAATAAATAAATAAATTGTGTGTTGTGCAAATGCAACAAATAACATAATAAATAATAATAATAGTTTCAATTTCAATTTTGAGGCAATTTCGCAGAGTATAAAATCGTGTGGACAGCGGTCTGCAAATCATTCCACAGCTTCTCTGCCTTCGCATCGCAGCATTCGGATATTCGCCAATCCAATCTCCAATCTCCAAACTCCAAATTGAAACGCCATGGCCTTCAAGGTAATTGACAACAGCTCGGTTTTTCATTCCCAGATCCTTAACTTCTGTTTACTCCTTGCAGTTCTTTGCCGTCCTTGCACTCGTTGCCGCCGTCAGCGCTGGTGTTGTGCCCGTCCAGCAGGTGTACCATGCTCCTGCCCAGACTGTTGCCTACGCCCATGCTCCAGTTGCCGTGGCCCATGCACCAGTTGCCGCTGTTGCCCATGCCCATCCAGTGCTGGCCAAGCACGACGATGAATACGATCCTCATCCCCAGTACAAGTTCGGCTACGATGTCCAGGACGCTCTGTCCGGTGACTCCAAGAGCCAGGTGGAGGAGCGCGATGGAGATGTGGTCCGTGGTGAATACTCCCTGATCGATGCCGATGGCTTCAAGCGCACCGTCCAGTACACCTCCGACCCCAAGAATGGCTTCAATGCCGTCGTCAACCGTGTGCCCGTTGATCACATTGTGAAGACAGTGGCTGCTCCTGTTGCCTACCACCATTAAGTTGATAGAGATTCATCTCAATCAATGCCATTCTTCATTGTTAAAAGTCCATTAGCCATGCTCTTACACTGAATAAATTTGTTGCATATTTCTAAGCTGAAAGGAAGAGAGTTGTTCCTAAAGGAGAAGAGACTGAAAAATGTTCAAATGGAAGCATAACCTCATAAAAAGAAAGAGAGGTTCACTATAGGGTTAAACCCTCTAGAGGAATAGATGTCATAGACGAAGGGTCACTATAGTATTGAGTTGGGAAAGGTATAAGGTATAGACAGATGCATGAATCTTGTTGGTAAAGTCACTTATTTTGAGAAATTATTGTAACCACCATGAATAATGGGTATACAATTAAAAGAAGCAAATTGAGGAGTTGGCTAACTTTATAGAAATTATGGAAAAAAGTAACAGTATTAAGTAAAGACAGATGCATGAAGCTTTAAGTGTTGGTAAAGATGGATGAAGCTTTAAATGTTGGTTAAGTCACTTATTTTGAGAAATTGAGGTAAAGGTCGTGAATCATAGGAAAACCATTAGGAGAAATATATAAAATAGAATTGAAGGGTTTGATACCCTAAGAAGCAAGACGCAAAAAAATATCAGTATTAAGTAGCGACAAATGAATGCAACTTTCAGTGTTGGTAAAGTTACCAATTCAAAAATCATCGCAGATGAACATTATAAGTCTTGGGGAAAATAAGAAAATAAAAAATAATTTAAACTAGATAATTAAAAGTTTACTAAACCAAAATAAAAAGAGAAATGAACTGACTCATGGTTTAAAAAGAAAACAATATAATAGGGAGATCAGGGCATATAGATTTAGATATAGTTTCAAGTATGTATTTAAATAATATTCACGTTTTTCGAGAAATCTTCCTTAATTTCTTTTGGATCTGATCAGATATTACATATGAGGCAACAGACTCAATATCACGCACTCAACAGTCAATTCACAACTCAATTATGACAGTCTGCTCGATCTGATAGTGCATATATACATTGCGAATCAAAACATACACTCGCACTCGAATTCGATCACATACTCGTACTGGAACTCGTACTCATACCCGTATTCATACTCGTTCACGAGCATATACTTTAAATCAATTTCTGACAGCGAATTGACGCAGATTGCACGCTTCCAACTCATTACTATAAATTGGGCAGCCCACATTACCATCTTCCATCTGCCCAAGTGGAGAGGTACATATGCCCTATATATGCACTTTTCCATTTACACCAATCATCGCAAATTGAGGCGGACGTATTGCGACTGCAATCGACCAAAGCCAAAAAAAAAAACCAAGTTAAGGTCAATTCAATTTGGTGTTTTTTTCAGAGGTGCCTTTCGCCGAGGAAAACATTCAGAATGATTTACGGGAATTCATGATATTACTTCAAATCGCTTCGCTATCCATTGTCTTATCGCACAGATAGTCAACTCTTTAGGTTAACATCTGTTGCCGTCTCCCTCTTCGTCTCCACATCCGTCATCCGCACGCCCAACTATGCCAAGGCATTGTCCTCCACTGGACGAGAGACTGCAAACAGCTGTCGGCGGACGGGGAACACTTTTTTCGAACAGTCGCAATCGCATTCACACTCGAGTGTTAAGGTCAAAGTCAGGTTTTATGGTTAATTACCACGACATCGGGTTGCTAACCGATGACATGTTCGTTCGCCTGTAATATACGCCCCTTCCCATGTAAAGCTTAAGTACTACCATACCGACCAAAAGCAACAGTAGCAGTAGCGACAACAGATCATAAAACCGCAAATGCCAACAACGACCACGTTACGTTCCATACCAATTACAATTTACAGGTTGAAAATCCCAAGCCCAAGTTAGGTGGCCAAACTCGGTCACTGTTCGTATATGCCCTGGCCCACAAATTTAAAAAAAAAAAAAAATATAATAAAAAAATACAAGGCGATTACCAAAATGAGCATGAAATTAGAGACTGTCATCCAAGACTGTTAACACTTAAACATACAAGTACAGTGAAGCTTCGAATAAGATATGGCTAAAAAAGAGTTCTAAACAAAATTCACATTTTTACACTTTAGTTATTTTTTAACTAAATATACAAAAATAAATTGAAAACAAAATCAAGACCATTATCCAAATGAGTATGAAAATAGAGACTGTTAATGACAGTCTGTTAATACTTAAACATACATATGTACATATGTATCATATATGTATGTATATAGTGTATTTAAGCACAGAAATGTATCGCATGAAATATGGGTAAAAAATTACAATTTTTATACCCTAGCTATTTTTACATAGAGAAGTGCAATAAAGTTTCGAAAAAAATTTGTAGATATATGAGCAATATTTAAATATGTAATTATTAATTAAATATGGATTTTGGAATTCTTTTTTAATTTTTAAGATTTTATTAATCCAGAAAAAAATTTAAAAATGACAAGTATTAAAATAAGTTGATAAATTACATGTTTTTTCTTTGAGAACAAATAAATTTTAAATATGTTGATTAAATTATTTATTTATATTAAAAAAATTACATAAATGCTAAATACTTAAATATATTAATCTTTAAAATTTAATGAAAAGAACTATACATATGTGAAGTATTTTTTAGGTTTGGTATTCATTCAACAACTGCGTACATACATAAGTTAATTGATGCCTTTAATAAAATAATTTTCTATTAATAGAATTTAATTAATTTTCGTTACCAGTGCTCTTAACAATGACCACCTAATATTGCAGACTAAAAAAGCTATTCTCGTAAAATGTTAACCTGTTCACGTTCACGTAGTCGAATGAGAAGGAGACGATTAAAACGAAGTCAAAGCCGAACGAAGTTAAAGCCGAAGCTCAACACGAAGTTTGCAGTCGTGAATGAAATATGTAACGAATGTATGTATGTGTGTGTGTTAACATTTCCATTTACATTGTCTTGTCTTGCTATTGTTATTGTATTTTTTTTTTGTTGCTGCTTATGGCTTAACTGTGCCTCTGACTTGACTGTGACTTTTCATGTTGCTTTTGTTGCTCGTTTTGTTTTGCTTCTGCTTTCTGAGGGTTCTTTCTTTGGGCTTTTAAAGGCACTTTAAAGTGGTTCATTGTCGGACGTGACCTTGAAATAAATACATATAAGGCAATCGGTTTGAGTGTGTGTGTATGTGAGAGTGTGTGTGTGTAAGAGTGAAAGTAATCTTGGCAAATATGCATGTAATGTAATTGAATGAAATAAGTGTTCGGTATAATTGGAGGTTAGTTCTGTAATTCCACAAGATGCAGTAACTCAATAATGAAATACTTGAAAATATAATTTAAGGGAAAATTAAAAATACCAATAATAACATTGACAGATAGAATATTCTAAAGAAACTTAATTAATTTTGAAAAAAAAAATTAAGTTAATATAAGAAAACACTTTGTAACTTTGGATGTTTCTTTTAAATACTTTAAATACTTTTTTAGTCCCATTCTCGAGTATGGGTCCTGTTTGTGGTCACAACAGTATCAGACTTACAAAGACAAAATCGAGTCGGTGCAAAAGAAGTTTCTAATTTTCGCACTAAGAAACTTAAACTGGTCACCACAGCTTAGCCTACCGCCATATCCTAGTAGATTACTATTAATTAATCTTCCTTCTCTTTCTCACCGTCGCACTATGCTGGGTGTTACTTTCATTCTGAAACTTATCAATGGTGATATTAACTCTCCTTTCTTGCTTAACAAATTAAACTTTTCAATTCCTATCAGATCAACCCGTTTCTACTCCTTATTAACAATTAGCACTTGCCCTACTAATTACCTTATGCATGAACCTTTTAGAGTACTATGTTCTGAGTTTAACAGTCTTTACGGGGTTATTAGATTAGAGTCGTCTGTTTCTACTAATAAAGCCTTAATCTTAGAACATTTACTCACACATTAATCACATAATCTCTGGTGGTGGTCATTGATTTGATTGGGTTTTCCTGGGTTTCCCCAATCCTAGCAACAAATGTTGAATCAATTTACATTTATTCACCCCAGAACTATTTATTTATTATTTTTATTTTAATTTAATTCTAATTTTTTATTTTTAAACATATATATAATTTATTTTATATATTTAATTTAATCATTTTTAAATGTTATTGTAATGTTACATATTAATTAATTTCTGTCGACTGTTTATAGTTGACATTAAATAAATAAATAAATAAATAAATAAATAAATGACCAGAAGTATTTTTAAAATTTATTAAAAATAGTCGCTTTTATTTAAATATAATATACATATGTATATAATACTATTAATGCTTTCGAAATTACTAATTTCGTTTAAAAACGACTTATTCTGAAAGCTTCAAATTTGTTTTGAAGTTTTAGAAATTATTTATTGAAGAAACGCATTTCTAACGAAAATCATTTTGTTCATATTAAAATTTCCATTTGAAAAATTTGTAAATTTTCAAAAGCAAATTTGCTTCTGTGGGAAACCAATTATTTACTTTGTAAATATTTCTCCGAAAGTGTTTAAAATTGAAGAAATTGAAATTATTTTTAATATTCTATGAATGTAAATTCCATAATAGAAATATTTTCACTGATAAAATAAGAAAGACTTTAAAGTTTTTTTTATGACATCACATTCTTTATTTGCATAACAACTAACGGCAATTATCAGGTCGGGCATCGCCTAATCATCATCATCATCATAATTATGATCGTTATCGTTTAATAGGCGTATGAGATGAGGGGCGATGCGAACTGGGTCTTGACGATTGCTGGGCCAGCGGCGACCAGAGGAGCAGCAGCCTTCACGATGGGAGCTGGGGCAGCGGCATAGGTCAGAGGGGCAGCGGCAACAAGTGGAGCGGCAGCGGCCAAGGGAGCGGCACGGACAACTGGAGCTGGAGCGGCAACAACTGGAGCAGCGGCAACAGCGGCAACCAGAGGCTCACGGCGGACGACCGCATTGAAACCGTTGATAGGATCGGCAGTGTAGTCCACAATGCGACGGTAGCCATCGGCGTCGTTCAACGAGTACTGACCCTGGACAATGTCACCGTCACGGCTCTCCACCTGGGTCTTGGAGTCGCCCGAAAGCGCATCCTTGACATCATATCCATAGGTGTACTGGGGATGGGGATCGTATTCCTCAACCTGGGCAACGGCGGCCAAGGGTGTGGCAACTGGTACAACACCAGCGCTGGCGACGGCGATGCAAGCAGCGAACAGAATGGTGAACTGCAATTAGAGATCGGAGACACTTTAGACACTTTCACAGTTGGCACAGAGGAAGGAGTTAGTGCACCTCCTTCTGGTCTATTTAGTATAATTGGTATATATGGTCTTACTTTGAATGCCATTGTTAGGATTTGTGGGGTTGTTTTGGGTTGCTCTAGATACCGAAATTGGAATTGAACTGATTTGAACAGTGTCCAACTGGGGCTTTTATACCGAGACGATGTGCTCGGATTCGGAATCGGAATCGGATTCATAACCAAATGCGTGCTGTGCCACTTGCGTCACAAAACGACGGCGACAATACCAAAATATAAAGTACCAAAATACCATACGAATACCTACTAAAGTAAAGCGCATATACACATACATACATGTATAAAATAAAATACCAAACTAGAAGCACTTGAAGGTGTTTCAGGCAGCAGAGGACAGACCTCAAGGGGGAGGCGACGATGGGTCAGCCCATGCCCAAGCCCAAGCACATTATTAGCCAAGGCTAAGCGCAGCAAAGTGACAAAGCAATGACGACAACAACAACAAGAGTAATGACAACAACTACATAATGCCTTCTTGATTGAATTGAGCCCGAATTAATATTGGCCTCAGATACTCGAGAAGTCGCATACTCGACTTGAACGTGCACCGCGCACAACAACAACCCAACACAAGACGAGAGACACTAACACTAAATCGATGCGATTGCTCATTTGTTGATTCGCTTTCGAAAAATACACACAGTGTGTGTGTCACACACACACATGTCACACACACACTCACAGCGAGTTATTAATAATAACGTATGCAGCGCATGCGCAAATGCATAACAACGGTTTTTCAAATTGACTGCGCAGTCAACGCGCTCTCTGCACTTGCATGCACACACACACACACACACACACTCATACGCACACGCACATGCGCAGCAGTCACCCAATTCACACAGACACCCGCACAAAGCTTTTACGACCTTAAAGCTCATTTTGTAGCTTTGCTTGACTACTGGCGCTCCATTTGCACTCTAATTGGATTGATTTCGTATGGTTTTCATTTTACTTCTGCTTCTGTTTCGTCTTCTGCTTTTTCTTCTACTTGTTTGTCGCCAGCTTTTAAACTTCCGATGGCGGTTCAAATTCATTGAATTGATACCTGAGGCAACCTATAGTGGAGCTTATATCACCAAATTACTTAAGCATAACTGATTTTGTTGGACTTTTCCTCATTGCCCAAGTCTTCAAAAGGTTCTTTTATTCAATAGCTTGTGCCTCAAATATGTATAAATATTATTGTATTTGTATTGTTTTGAAAACAACGTTAGAATCGCGTAATTTTGGCAATATTTTATTAAAAGCAATATTTAAAAATATCTGTTTAAAGTGTCCTGTCAAAGTTAGAAGAATGCATGTTATTTATTTAATTAATACGTTATATTTTTATAAAAAAAGTTAAAAAAAAAAGTAATGTATACATATGTATTCAAATTTACTGTATAAACTTTTTCCAACATTATCTTAGAAAACTATAAATTACAAAAAAATATTGATATAAAATTTGTTTTTTTTTTTATTTGGTAGTAACAAAATAAAACCAAAATTTTATCTCAATATTTTTCTGAACAAGATGCGATTTACTTTATTTTTTTTATACATTTTTGTTAAACATTTAAAAATTTTAATTCTTAAATAGTTATTTTCTTTTTTTTTTAACTGTGGATACTGAAAGTAAATGAATTTCATCAATTTACTGCAGTTTAAAAAATTAAGCAAAACTGTTGTGTTTTGATCAATTTTTTATTTGTTTACATTTTCTTAAATAACCTGTAAGTTTATTGATAATTAATTTTAATTTTTTTAAATTTTTATTTGTTTTTTTTGTTTGTTTTAGAAAAATAAAACATAAATTGTTTTAAAAAATGGCTAATAATTAGCAAAAATAAAGATTTTTATCTTACTATTAAAAAATAGCTTGTCAAATTGAATTAAAATAAGCCATTTAAATAAATTGTGTAATTCAAAACTGATTTTCATGTTTATCAACTTGAATAAATTCAAATTAATATTCGATTTCAATAGACAAATCGATAGTTCATAAAAAGCGAGAAAAAACTTGAATTAACAAATTGTTTACATATCATATATGTATTTATGGTTTTTTTTTATATACATATGTATATACATATATATATATATTTGTTTTTATTGAAAATCAAAAATGACATCAGAATGTATGTCGAATCAGTGTTGGAATACATATGAGATGGTTTGTGGATGGGCGGCATGTATGGATGATTTGAGAAGTGTGGGTACGTGATGTGAGACAATGGTTGGAGCTGGAGCGGCGTGGACAACGTGTGCCACTGGCGCGTGGTGGATCAAGGTGGGTGTGGCGAAGCTTCTGACCACCACTTGGGGCTGAACCGGTTGCAGTCGGGGCAGTAAAGCCGTTGACTTGGGCTTCTTGGCCACAACTGCCGCTGGGACGGGAACTGGGATGGCAGCAGGGACTGCATCATTGAGGGGTTCGCGTCGCACCACGGCACTGAAACCGCGCTCGGGATCAGCGGTGTAGTCGACAATGCGACGATAGCCATCGGCATCGTTTAGCGAGTATTGACCCTGAACCACATCCCCATCACGTGTCTCACTCTGGGACTTGACATCACCGCTGACCGCGTCCGCCACATCATAGCCAAAGTTGTAGCGAGGATGTGCATCGAAGGTGTCCTCGCTGCCGGAACTTTTACTGGGCAACACTCCACCACTCGCAACAGCAATGAAAGCGACAAATGTAACCAACTTTGGGAATATTCCAAGAATTATTCTGAGTTGAGGTTCAGAGTGAAGATTCCTTACCTTCAAAAACATAACTGCAATGTTGTAAACAGACTCTGACCTCAATGGATGGTTGACTGAACACAAGTGCTCTGGAAATTGACGCAACCTCCTTTTATATAGGACACCACTCTGCACACAATGCCAATGCCACATGTTGCATGTGGCCAAGACCTGTTACCTGTCTGGTGGCAAGGTTATGTCGAGCCTCGAACCTACAGACTCTCGCGCTAATTGAAGACGATCTCAACGGGTTTATCAGCCATCGACAGGTTTACTTACCGAAATGATCTGCACTTTCTTGTAATTGGCCCAGCTGTCACCTCTCCAGCAAAATAATTTCAATTTCTTTGTGGGACTCCACATTTGTAATAAAAATTACTAAAATAATGATATTTATAAAATTTGCCTATGTTAAGTTAAATAAGTTATCCGGTGTAATATTATACTTTTCTGAGGTTTCCTACAAAATAAAAAAACTATTAGCTTTAATTTTTGTATTTAAAATCGAATAAAATGAGGCCTCAGTGGAGTAACAACGAGCTTTGCAACTAAAAGACATCCGGCCTACGTATTCTGTAGTCTACTTTTGTGCTGTTCATGATAAAGTGTAGCGTCATTTTGTGCGCAGCCATTTATTTAGTTTCACAAGTCACCGCGCATGCTTACCGTGTCGCTTTATGCTCAACTTTCATAAAACAGAAAGAAATAGATCAGCATGAGTCTTTAGCTATTATAATATCTGAGAAATAGACGGTCAGACCGACGGGCACACAGAAGAACAGACAGACAGCGCTAGTTCAATAATCACCTCTATTAACATTCCTCAATCACCTTTTTCTCCCCTATTTTGAAATTTTCAAAGAAAGCTCGAGGTATTAAATTAAACTTGAATTTTATTAAAAATTTTAATAATAGTGAATACAATTTAGAATAATATTTAACTTTGATATGATCCTGATCATGCCATAATCACAGACGGGTGACTCTTTTTTGAAAATAAGGCACTAAAACACTCTTTTTTGACAAATATAATTATATTGCACAAAAATATAAAATTTTTTATGATTATCAAACACATTTATAAAAGATGGTTTGTGTGATTACTATATAATTATAACTTTAAAAATAATATAAGTCATTAAGTTATTTTTTATTTAAATCAAAACCAATATCACAATCACAAATATTTGAACAGTCTCATATATTTGTCATATTTTCTATTTTAACAAATTAACGATATGTTTAAAAATTCACAATACAACGGAGTTATTAAAAAAAAATTGTCAGAACGGATTCGTGCTCACCAGTAAAAGAGCTAACAAAAAATAATTGAAATTCGCATACGTTCAATTTTGGTCTTTGTTGAGCATTTTTCTCAGAATCATTAATTCCCACGGGGTTGACCACTGTACGTGCACCTCTTACCTCTGATTGGCCGATGCTATTTGCGCAACGGATAAAAGCCTGCACAGCTAGTTGTCTCGCTCTCGCATTATCCGCGTGCAAAATGAAAGAAATTCCCAAGAGCCCCGCCTTCATCACCTTCATACACTTCGCGCCATTCGCAAACGACAAAGAAATTCAAATTTTAAACAGTTCTGACAGTTCTTAATAAATATATAAAATTATAAATTTGTGAATTTATGCAGCGAACTAAATACGTCCCCATGAAGTAGTTATAATTTTGGGAATATAACCTTTAATTTGATATTTTTGAAAAGAATATCTAAAATCTATCAATTTCTAAAAGTTGAATGAATAGCAGCTGTATATTTATTCAGATGGAGGGAGTTGCTAACTAAATAGATTAATTATTCGATTTTATTTAATCAATCGTCATATTAAAAACTGCAGAATTCGCTTAGAAAACATAACCTCAACGTTGTCCCATTACATTTTCCAATATATTAAAAAGTCTTTTCCACATCACAAATTCAAGAACATTTTGCATAAATTTGCATTAGAATTAGTCAAGGTCAAAAGGCACTACAAATATTGGTCATGTTAACCAGTCAAATAAATGTTTATATGCATATTAATGGAATAAGTTATATATGTTACAAATATTATCTAAATTAACTATTTAAAATGAAAGTTTACTGTTAAAAAAGCTATTTTACAAATATTTACGAAACTCTACATGGTTCGCTATGAGTCTATTTTGCAATTTCTGATAAGATAAGAATATAACGGGGCTTATGAACTTGGACATGAACCACATACAGACACAGATACTATATTATATTTATAGAAAATAATCTATTTTAATTGTTGTCATTATTTTATGGTCACTTCAGGGAAGCATATCAATAATTTAAAGAAAACTATGTTTTATAATTATGTAGTATGTCTTAATATGAATAAATAGTTATTCATTGATAACTTTAAGCATTAGGTATATTTGAAATAATAGTTATCATAATTACTATATCATTTTTATTATTCATTAATTGAGAATATAAATTAAATGAGTTACAGAATAATTTAAAGCTTCTCAAAGGTTATTTTTGTTATTACACAAATTTATGAATAGAATAAGATTATCATTTTATAAATAATATTATTTTTGGAAAAAAAAATGTATTATGAATGTAAACAAATTATTGAACACTATACTAAACTACTATTTTTAACGTATTTTTTTATGTACATATGTAATTCCCTCTTTCTGAGACTTAAAATTTATTATTTGATCATATCTCGAAATTGTTTTTGCCCATATAAATTTAATTTTAATTTTATTTGTTAAATATTTTGTTCTTCTTTTTAGAATAAATAACATAATTTTTTTAAATAACATACATTAAGGTAACAGAATCTATGTTAATTCATAAATTTTTAAGTTAGACTTTCTCAATAAAATAAAATAAAATAAAATAAAATAAAATAAAATAAAATAAAATAAAATAAAATAAAAAAAAATAAAATAAGATAATATAAAATGAAATAAAATAAAATAAAATAAAATAAAATAAAATAAAATAAATTAAAATAAAATAAAATAAAATAAAATAAAATAAAATAAAATAAAATAAAATAAAATAAAATAAAATAAAATAAAATAAAATAAAATAAAATAAAATAAAATGAAATGAAATGAAATGAAATCAAATGAAATGAAATAAAATCAAATAAAATACATGTCTTTCAATACTATAGATATTTTTTTTTATATTTTCTGGAGACTAATTTAGAACACACAACTTACGTCTTCAGCAGTCGTCTATCAATCAATCCATAATAAGATTTTAGAAATTTAACCAAATTTAAAGGAAGATGAATGCAATTTGTAATTACATATTTTACCCAATTAATAAGCTTAAAATCGAATTAATAATAAAAATCAATGGGGTCGGGGCTGTAATTACACACATTCAATTACATATTCAATTACAGGAACTCAGGCTAAGCTTTAGCCCAGTTAACAAATTTGGCGACAGGCTTCCGTCTCTGTCTCTGTCTCTGTCTCAAACTCCGTCTCGTTCTCCGCTTTCGCCTCCGTCTCCCTCTCCGTCTGTCAATGCAACAGGCAGCGGAATCAAGACATAGTCTGATAAGTTTATAACAATTAATTAATCATTACAAAATTGAAAACAAAAGCAAAATTGACAAAAACAACAAAAAAAAATGGCACAAATATCGATTTCCAAAAAAAAAAAGTTGAATTTTGGGGAAAAAATGTCAAATGAGAAACTACAAAAAATGCCGCCGAGTGGTTTTTTTTTGGGAGTTGGAGAGCTGATGGAGCTGGGGAACTGGAACTGTGAACGGGGGAGCCGGGGGAGAGGGAGATGTGTGACAGTCGGCGCCAAGCAATCCATCAATTTGTGCAGCGCCAATTACGCCTGTTACCGCTACTCGTCACGTCCGCCTCCCTCCCCATAGACAGCAGCTGTTTCTCTTTCGAGGGGTTGCTTCCCCGACATCGGACAACGAAGAAGGGAAACTTGTAACCCGATGGCGCCCCATCTATAGATCTATAGGCGTCAAGTACTCGTATCGTCACTTTTTTGTAGCAATTGTAATTAGACAAATCAGTCGAGACTGACTGACTGACCACTGACTGACTGACTGACCACTGACTGACTGACTGACGCCTACTCTGAAAGACCCATCGAATCTATGTAAATACGTCATACTTCCGACGGCGACAAAAGCACTTACAGACATTAATGATGTCCACCTTCAAGTAAATTGCCCCATTCCTTAAAATTAACATTATTTTATTGTAATTAAATAAAAAATATGTAGAATATAGTTTATATTATTCACACTCAATTGTTTTTTATTTTTATTAAATATAAATAGGTTAAAAACTAAATTCATAACCTAATCTGAAGGCTCATATAAGTCCTTTGACCTTATATGTTATAATGAGGATAAATTAAATAATTTTTATTTTTTTAAGGCTCTTCATTATACAGTTGCGAAAACTTAAATAACTTAACTTAACTGTTCAATTCATTTTTGTATTACAATTGCAGAGATTCTAAAAACATTCTTAGATTCGGGAGAGTCCCTGGAAATCCATACTTTTTATCAAGAGAAATCTAAGAAATATAACGGCTATTACTCAATATATGACAGTGCTATTATTTATTTCGCTAATTTTAACGTATATTTTTATGTGAAATAAATATAAATATCTCGGAAATAGTAAACTGTAAATAAGAAAACAAATGTCAAAAAAATGTTAAAAAAAAATCTATGTTTTCTTCGTTGGAAACAAAAATATCATTTTATCATTTTTCGCAACTGTATAGTTATCATTCTTTACTGACTAAAATTCTTTAAAAAATTATATGTTTATTATAAATTAAGCTTATAATCTATAAAACAACAATTAAATACCTTGACAATACAATATTTTAATGAATTAACTACAAATTATTTCAGAAAATAATAACTAAGAGTTATTTAGGCTAATTATAGTAACATGAAAAATCTATACAAAATCCATACAATAAAATTCCATACTAATAAAATTAATTTATTGTTTTCTTTAATGTACAGTGATGGGAGAAACATTAGAAACGAAGTGGCTCAATTTCCTCAAAAAAATTTTGAATTTTTTAAATCAATAATATATCAAATTAGCATTAATTCGTATATAATACAATGTATATTTGTAATGGTGAAACAATTTGTTTAATTAAATTAAATACTACTATACCACATACATTCTCCATTTTCGAGGGATACTCTCCCGAAGAAATTAAAATGGATTTCCCTATTACCAATCAAAATATTTTAAAAGGAATTCATCTGAATATAGAGGAAATAATACAATTTAGAATGAGAAACTTATATGCATATGGACATATGTATTAATAAATATGTATTTTAGATAAGTTTATCATAAGAAGGAAAATGAATTACAATTATTTCTTAATTTTATGCGATATTTTTGAGGAATATATACTTAAGAAAGTCAAAATGGATATCCAAGTAACAATAGAAAATCGTTGATAAATAAAATGAATTCAACTGATAATAGAGGAAGTATTTCGATTTTAGATTTATGTGCATATGTAAAGATAAGGACATGGATATACATACATGGAAATACTGTGTCCTTAGCAGTATCTAGGTAATGGTGAATATCTAAAAATGGTGGGATACGGACACTTGGTCGAGAGCAGTTGGAAGCTGAAAATGAAAACACACACACACACACATACACACATCCTGTTGGTATTAATTGCTGCTGTCCGAAAATATAACAAATCACCTTGGAGCAACCCAAAAGGACGAGAGAGGACTGTGCTGTACAACAACTCAATGTTGCCTGTTTATGGAAGAGAGGGGATCGAACTCGAAATTGGGACTGGAATTGGGATTGGGATTGGGATTGGGATTGGGTATGTGTCGGACATATTGGGCATGGCAACTAAAACCACCAACTTCGAGACTACGAGACTACGAGAGTACAGAGTACATGACAAAAAGTTGTGAAAATGTCAATCAACTTGTACAAAAACCGAAAAGAAGGAGAAAAAAACACGAAATTGAGTTGAAGAAAAACACAAAAGTTTTGCAGACAGCGAGACAGCGAGGATTGTTGGACAGTGGGACAGTCAGGCAAAGATGATGCATTGTCCGTGAAAGGTGCAACCTCTGTTCAATTCAGTTCGACTGGAAATGGATTCAGTTTTTGACTGGGATCTGGGGATATGATGAAGATATCTTGAAGGTATATCTCTATCTGGGCAATGTGACAGACACGTAGGGGGCGCCTACGAATTGCATCCCACTGAGTCAGACCTCGTCTCGGATTCAAAGTTGAGGCCAGATGACGACGATTTACATTCCACGGCAGCCATAATACATATGTATTTGGAAATGACGAGGACGATTGACAGCTGCACAGTGGGTACATCCCATAGCAGGAGGAGACGCTAGTGAGAGGGAGATAGTAGTACCTGCAACTGTCAATTCACTTGGGATTTGTTGTGTAGGTGCGAATAAACGAATAATGCGAAAACAAAACGTGCCAAAAGTAGCAACATAAAAAAAGAAGAGAAGAAACAAAAAATAGAAACTAACCACACAAATACACACATACATACTTATACACACATTTGTAAATACATACATCACATTTGTAGTTTCCAGTTAAATAAGACATGGGAAACATGGGGCGTAACTCTAATATCAGCATTTGCCAAGGGACCTGACGCTGAGCCCGGACCCGGCAAAACAAACAAACAAACGGAACGCAACGCAACGCAACGCAAGGCAAAAAAAAGTAGCAAAATTGCCAAATCGTTGAAATCGGGCAAAAACCGGTCGTGACTAACCCCCTAACTGATAAGAAGCCGCTTACCAGCGAAGTGAAAGAGCGAGCGAGATGAAGAGAGCGACGCACAAAAGCGACCACTTATTTGCTCTGCACTGAGTGCGACAAGCACAACCACATCACTGAGTGTGCAAGGCGTGGCTAGCTGCCATCTCACTCGCCTTTATGTGAGTATGAGAGTTGGGTAAGTTGGTTGGTTGTTTGGTTGGTTGTCTCGGGGCCAGGCAGCAGCGATCCAGTCACGACTTGGTTAGCGCGCATGCAGCACGAAGTTCACGGGCAATCGTCGCGTTCCCAACGAATCGAGCATAGAGAGACCGTCGGAAACTGAAATTCGAAATTAAATTAAATTAACAATTTACATAAGTTGGCAGTAATAATGGCGTGTTTCAACTAAACTGTTCTGTGTGGTGTAATACAAAATTAAATAACATACGAAATTATTACAAAAATATCACAATAATAAATAAAATATTTTGTTGGAAAAACAACAGCCCCCCAAAAAAAAATACTTTTGCAAAAAGTTAGTTAACTTACATAAAATTAAACAAATAAATATTACCTGAAAATAATTAAACTAAATATTGCCTTCAACTTTGAATATTATTAATTTTTAAAAAATTAAAATTAAACTCTTATATTCTTTGTTTGTATTAAGACTAGTTCAATTCAAAAACTTTATAAAATTCTGTAATTTTTTTTTTTTAAAATACTAATTATTTTATTTAAACTATTTTGCCACAAATTCAACTAGAATATTACATATTAAAAACATAATATATTATATTAAAGTATATTTAAATCGATAAATATAAAAACTTAGAGATATTGAGCTTCATTTCTTTTTCATTATATTGAAATCAAAATATATACAAAATAATTTCATATTACTTACATATATCATAAATGAATATTTATATAATCAATTTGCATACAACTTCTACTAAATTTATAAATTTTTTGCATAGGCTTACAATCAAATTAAATAAATTGATTATATTTATAATTTTGTATTAAATCTAAAGTATATGTTAAAAATATTCAAAATATTCTTGAAATTTAAAATAACTGTAAGAAATATTCAAAGTTTTGGGCATTTCATAAATTTGAGTGTCGAATGGAAATTTGAGGAAAATTCTCGCTTGTTTTAGGCAATTAAATTTAGTGGAGTGCAGTTTGGCGTGCAACATGATGGACGTTAGCAGCATGTACGGCAACCATCCGCATCATCATCATCCACATGCCGCTGCCAGTGCCTACGATGGCTACGGCAGCAACTACTTTCCCTCGCCGACACATCATCTCCAGCAACAACAGCAGCAGCAGCAGCAGCAACAGCAGCACCAACAACAACAGCAGTTACAGCAGCAGCAGCAACAACAATTGCAGCAACAACAGTTGACCTACAATGGCTACGACAGCAACTCGCCCAACTACTACCAACAGCAGCAGCAGCAACAGCAACTGACGCCGCCACCAGCAACATCGTTGCAGCAGCTGCAACATCCACTTGCCCAGCAGCAACAGCAACAGCAGCAGCAACAACAAATGTATCCACATTCGCATCTGTTCAGTCCCAGTGCAGCGGAGTACGGCATAACCACGACGGCTGCCAGTGGAGCCACTGCCAACAGTACTCCACTGCATCCGACTAGCCACTCCCCGGCCGACTCCTACTACGAGAGCGACTCGGTTCATTCGTATTATGCCACAGCCGCGGTGGCAACGGTGCCGCCACCTGCCAACAACTCCCCCGTCACCGCAACGAATGCCACGCAGCAACAACAGCAACAACAACAGCAGCAACAGCAGCAGGTTCATCATCATCAACAGGCGATGGAGGCACATGCGCCGATCATCAGCTCCGAGAATGGCATGATGTACACCAACCTGGACTGCCTCTACTCGCCCAGCGTGGCACAGCAGGCATCGCAGGCCCAATCACATGGATACGGCGGCCAGATGGAGGAGAAGTATGCCGCAGTGTTGCACGCTGGCTATGCGGCGGCACCGAATGGCCTGTTGCTGGAGGAGCAGGATCCCATGATGGCCCAACTGGCTGTGGGTCAGCAGCAGGCGGCGCCGCAAATGTGGCACCATCACCAGCATATGGGCGGTGGCTACACGCTGGACGCGGGCATTCCCATGGACTATCCCCATGCCCATCTGCATCACAGCCTCAGCCATGGCCACTTGGCCAGCTTGACCAGCAGCGTGCAACAGGCACAGCAGCAACATCACCAGCAGCAGCAGCAGCAGCAACAGCAGCAGCAGACAAGTGGCAACCTGGTTGTGCCTCAACATGGACTATCCCCAAGTGGTTCCAACAGCTGCATGAGCATGCCACGTAATCAACGTGGTGGTGGCGTCACCTCACCTGGCAGCTCCACCTCATCCTCAACAGCATCCGCCGCTGCCTCCGCTACTGCCAACGGCGCCAACTCCTCGCACCCAACTAGTTCACAGTCCAAATCACCGAACCACGCCCCCAACATTCCCACCTACAAATGGATGCAGCTGAAGAGGAATGTTCCCAAGCCACAAGGTAAGTTAAGATCAAACATTTCTATTAACTTATTATTTATATAAAGAATTCATTACTGTGAGTTATTTTCAATATAGTTATTTTTTTAAATATTTGGTAAAGTCTGTAAGAAACTAAATAGTATTACTTTAAAGAAAAATTAATAATCCCCAAGTCTATATAAATAATTCCTATATAGAGCAGGAATTTGGTTCTTGGGATTCTAGATGAATAATAAATACCTCACATAGATTTTTAGTGCTGCATCACATTTTTTGCCAAGTTAAAATTTTTTTAAAACATGAATGCATTTTATTTTAGAAAAATCATATAAATTTCTAAAAATATGCATTTTAATTGTTATCTTAATTGGCAACTTTATATAATATGTATGTAATTTTAAAATAATTATTAGATGCTAACGATATTCGAAATCGAAAGTATTTTGATTATATGATCTTGAAGTGATGTTATATGCAGGCTGTTCTCAATACCGAATACGATCGAAACGTGCGGATTTTAAAAAAGCACTTGTTCTCGGCGTACGAATTCGATAATTCGCTTTCAAATGTTTAGCTCATGAATTGCCAAACTCAATTTAATATTATAAGTTTTACAGGATTTTAATAAAATATAAAACAATTTCACAAATTAAGGAATTTTTCTATACTTCACAAAAAAAAAATAGGTACACTGAAAGTCAATTAAATAGGTTCGCAAAATTTTTTTTACATTTTTGTTGCATACAATTCAAAGGAATTTTTAGATCTTTAAGTCTATCGAATTCAAATTGGTGTCTATAATATTTGTATGTATTTTAAAACTAAATTTTATAAAATTCCATTCGACAAACACTAAATTTGCACAAAACCATTTTTCATTTTTTTATTTATTTTTTTTTTGTTTGTACTCAATAAATAACAACATTTTTTTGATACAATTAAAAACTTGTTCAACCCAAGTTTTACATAGTTATTGACCAGAATATGGCATAAGCTGAAGTTAAGAGGGGAGTTAAAAATAGTAGTGTTGATGATATATTAATGTATATTTCTTAACAAACGAAAGTTAAATCTTAACAACTTTTCAAATAATCTAAAAATGTTCTTCAACTCAAAAATCATATACATATGTAGTTATCGACCAGAATATGACATAAGCAGAAGATAAGGTCGGGGAGGGGGTTTTGAAAATAGTTTTTCAATTTCGGCGATCACGTAAGACCATTAAGCAAAGTCAATTGGGTGGCTCTCATCAATAGATCAGACTGTGTAGTAACAAATGAATATATTAAACCCGTTGGACAACATCATATTATTAGCACGAGCTCAGAAATCGAAACAAAAACACAAAGCCAACCGCAATTCAAAACTCAAAATTCAAGATGCAAAATCAAAGCCAGTGAAATAAGAAATAATGAAAACAAATACAACAAAAATACAAGAAAATGTGGGGGGAGTGAAGAGACGAAACGATGACTTTCAAAACTGATTGACAGCCGAGATATAGGGAACAACCCAACCAACCAAGTGCGTCAGACGTCCAACCGAGGGCATGTCACCTAAAAATAAGAATGTCTCTTCAAATGCCAAAGATTTCGCTTGCCGTTCATTCTCTCATTTCATAATTCCATTTCTGCCTCTTTCTCTACACAACTTCTTCCATTTCCTACCCCCCCCCCACATACACCGATTCCAGTAGAGTTCCATCATATGCCCCTAGGGCTCCTCCTTTTTTTTCGCATATTTCTTGCATATTTCAGATAATTTTGTCAATGCCTGTGCAGTCAGTCAGGTTGGTTGTTGTCTTGTCACTTGTCACACAGCGTTGAGAAGTTTTGTATCTTGGAATTAGCCAGCTCAAGGAAAATACTCAACGATGAAGATGATGACGATGATGACGATGATGATGATGATGATGATGATATTGATAAACGCGGAGACTCGTGATAAATGGTACCTGTGCCATATGCCATCATATCATCATGTTGCGGGAAGGGGTGGGGGGGGATATACATACGCAATACTAATTATGATAATTTGTGAATTAAATGTGGGTGAAGGGAAGATCATTTAATTTATGCATATATATTTATTATTGTTCTTTTAGTAGAATTTTCTCAGATTACAGTTTCTTTAATGGAAAAATTTGCTTAAAGTGTAATTTTTATCTTTATAATATTTTTTTAAATTGTTAGGATTTCTATAAAAAATATTCCGAAATTTTTAATACTGGTTTTTAATAGTATTTTAAGAATGGCTAAATATAAATATAATATCTTTATATAAACCATTTCTGCCTATTCTTAGCTCTCAATTGAATTATTTTTCACTCTCCAAATTCAGAAATATTTCAATTTTTTTTTTAATTTTGTTTGAAAATTTTAGCGTATCTACGACTATATTAAATCATTCCAACGAATTTACAAATACAAATTTCTTTCCAATTTTTAGAGCTCAATGCTCAAATTATTCTCAAAATAAAAAGTATTTAATTAAAAAATAAATAAAAATATAATCAAATTTCATATTTTGAAACTGAAATTGGTGTCATTTAAAATTTATAGATAATGCCCAATATCAAGCAACCACAAAAAATAGAAGTAAATAATAATTATAAATAAAAATAATACGAAAATAATAATAAACATAAATTAAAATAAAAATTTAAAAAAAAAAACTAAATTAAAAAACACTATAAAATACATATAAAATATTTTCTGGCAGTGGTCAATATAGTTAATGTTTATCAAACGGAATTAATTAAAAATATTTAGGAAAATAGTTATGTGTTTGTCAAAACGGAATAACTTAAATATATTATTAAAATATTGCCGAAGTCCGAATACTTTCCGTATAAATTCATTCAGCTAATTTAGAGCGTAGTTTTTAATTGAATTATTATTAACTTCTTTAGAGGATTCAGTGAATCTGTTGGTCAATCGGATATGACAGGTATTTTCGACTTCCAGAAACTAGTTGAAGCACTCTACCTGTTGCATGTTGCATCAACAAACCGAAACCAACACATACAAACAGTATATATGTACAGATATGATCCAGTCTTGAATCAGATAGGAGAGGCAACAGGTCTCCTGCCCAGCACTTGTGTCTGAGAGCTGAAAGACGTAATCCTCTGGCTACACCAATAATCATACAAATATTTGCTTATTAATGCTGAAAAGTGTCATTTACATGCATCGTTTTCAATTAAACGACGCCACAGAGAGTCAGAGAGAGAGGAGAGAGGAGAGAGGGAGAGTTGCGATCCGCTCAACTCCCTCTTCCAGCTGTCTCTGTTTGCTGCACGCGCCGCACCCAAAGATCATGATCAAAAACAAAAAAAAAAAGTCAGGCTGACAATGACGTCTGCAAGTGGAGAGAGATCCATACCATTCAGACAGAGAGACAGAGACAGAGAGAGAGGGAGACAGAGAGAGAGAGAGAGAGAGAGAGAGTGGCCCCAGATCCATACCCCAGTTCGAGACCCAAATCCCAAACGGGCGCTTAAACGTCTCTTTTTTCTGTTTCTTGGCCCGACCGCAAGTCAAACAAACAATTAAAGCGTGTAAGAAAAGAGATGAATATAATAATACAAAGTATGTAAGAATATGTATATATGTATGTAAACGAAAGAAAAGAATGAATCGAAGCAAGTCACATTGCTCCATGCTGGTTGCTGGTTGTTGGTGGCTGTGGATGTGGCTGTGGTGGTTGGATGGCATGCCGATCTGGAAGTCAACTTGGCTGTCAGAAAAAATGATTATTTAAATAAGAGTTGTTGTTTGTGAGCTTCACTGCAACTGAACTGTCAACCGAGTCCAAGCGAGAGGCAAGACTCAACAGTGTCTCTCCACTCTCCACTCTCCATTTCAGATGTAGTCTCCGCTAGTGCTGCACTCCATCCATCTGTCATGTCATCCATTTTCAGCCAGGGAAACAGCATAATCAGCAATCATGGTTATAAATGGTAGCATTCGACATATTGGCATCCGTGCCCAACTACAGCAGAAGCTCAAACCCCGAGATACCTGCACACTCACTCACCCATACTCATACTCATACTCATATCCATATTCATACTCATATTCGAACTCGTATTCATTGCATTCACTCTAATGTGTTAATCAGCATTTTTCAATAACCAGACCAGATTTGTGCGTTTTGTGGGGGGAAAAGTCAATTGAAAAACTTCTACAGTTTTCTCCCGCTGTGCCACTGCAAGATTAATGGATGGAAATCTTTCACGGGATTTGCCATTGACTCAACATGTAGCCAGGAATTTGTCCAATGACAGCGAATTGGCACTACAGATACTGAGATACTAAGAGCTCACAAATTTCAGATACAAATACGTATTGTATTATGCTGTTGATTAACTGTCCATGAATTGAGCAGGAAAATATAAATAGAGTTAATTTAAAATAAACGGCTTCGGAAAATATCGTAGTCAAATAATTAAATTTTTTTTAAAATTGTGTAATTGTTATAATCAATATGCGTTAAATAATTTATTTCAATATTTAATTTATTTTAAATTTCTATTTTGCGTTACAAAAACAAATTTAAAAAAAAAAAACAAATTTTGATTTTCCATATTCACGAGAGTAATTGAAAAAAATATTGTAGAATTTATTTTTGAACAAATTCAGAAATCTCATTTATTTTGTAATAATAAATGTATATTTCATATTTTTTTTTATTTTGTTTACTAAATAAATATTCTTTGAATATGAAGATTGTCAAATAAATATCTTTCAAAAAGTCACTAAAAATAATCCATTATAATATTAAGAAATAATAAGGAACATAATAATTTAGATTAATTTAAATTAATATTAAAATTTTGTACATTTAGTAAATTTATAATCAATATTATTTAGTTATTTTTTTTTTTTCATTTAAAAATTTTTGTGTTAACTTTACAGTTCCAAAAGTAACAAGTTTTTTTATTTGTTCATTGATTTCAAAATCTTTAACTGTATAAAATATTTAAGGAATATATTATTTTCAAATATTATATTTTCTTTAAACATTTTTCTTCAAATGTATCACAGTTTGTTTACTTAAAGTTTTTGACACATTAATCCTTTAAATGCATATTCATAAAAAAATTTGGGGGTCTGAGTAGATTTAAAACGAAGCCTCTATTGAATCCCCATTGTCATACGTACCGCCCCATAACTTCTTAAATAGTTCGATTGGTAGTTCCTTCACCCATTTTATGGGTGCACTTATCACATTCAGTTCGCATAGCCGTAAATCAAACTAGAGGCATTATTATTTGTTAACGTTTATTAGACTCTTTTATGGCGGGACGACGACCATAATTGAAAATTGTGTGATGTCCGAGCCACTCTTGTGGCATAACAATTTAATTAATACTTGTAGTTGGAGAGGGGTTCGGGGACGGGGACGTGGACGTGGACTCGTTTATAATGCCATCTATAGTGGCAGTTCAGTTCGTGTTTTATTGGTTTTTAAACGATCTACCACTTTGTCGCAGCATTTCCCCTTTATATGAGGGGTGAGGTTAGTTGAGGTTAGGTGAGGTTAGATGAGGTTAGGAGAGGTGAGGAGACAAAGAGACCTCAAGGCACGCAAGTGAAATGCTCGCGTCATATGAAATATGAAAGAGAACAAGAGTTGTTTCTCTACGAAAGCTGAAACCTAACACGAAAATTAACATAACTGTCGGTCCAAGTGGCAACTGAAAATGCACAGAAATAAAATGAAATAAAAGTTTCGGGACAGAAATGCTAAATGGTAGCGTAAGGTGTTAGGTGAGGGTTGCGAGGGAGGACTAGAGTAGTGGAGTAGTGGAGGACACCGGGAAGGGAGGTGCCTTTCGCTTCGCGTATTCAACATTTATTTGATGTGATGTTTTGATATTTCTTGACACCAACACGCGAAGGGAACGCCACACAGCACAATGAGTGAAATGAATTAATTACGTGCATTTCAAAACAAAATACAGAATACAAAAAAAAGTAAAATAAAAGAAATGGAAAAAACAAAAGGAAAAAAAGAGTCAGACTATTTAAACGAAATGATATTGTGGATAGAGAAAAGTGACCACCAGGAATTTCAGATAAGATCAAACGTTTGCCCCCAAACCGTATATTCTCCTAGGAACCTTACCGAACCCCAGAAACCGAAACACCAGACTGTCTGTCTGTCTGTCTGTCCGTCGGACCGCCTGTCTATCACCGTACGTCACAACGGCTAGTTGGATAGTTCTGCCCGAGCTCAGACCTGTAGCCAAAATTGGTAAAATGAACAAAAAATTATAACAAAACTGAAAAAAGAACGAACCGAAAACCCTAAAAAATGTGAGGCATGTGTCGTGACAAATTTTGTTCGGTCGCGCGCGTTGAGCTAACATTTTTGAAAGCGTGTTATTAAATTTCTTTCCAAAATTGTGGTTAATAGAAAGAGAGAGACCCAGAGAGATAGAGAGTGATAGAGGTAGAGTAAGGGGGTTAAGGGTCAGCGGTGCAACCTCAACTTGTTGTTGGGGGTATATCAAGGCAGCAGCAACTGGAGTATTTCACTTCAGATTGAATCACTAAATCGATTTGTAAACCGATAAAATGCCAAGGTATCGGGGTACTTACATTAATTACCACTTAAAGTAGGGTTATCAGCACTAACAGTAACCCAACTCCAACTCCAACTCCAGTCCCAATCTGAAAGAGATACAGATACAGCTGCCGTCTCTTTTGGTCGCTGGCTCCCTCTCTTTGGCTCTTCTCTCGCCCTGGTGACATTTACACACCTCAAATGTCAGTTCTCATATACAGCTTTTTGGGATCATAACAACATGAGAAGCGCATTAGTCGGACTGCGTGACAGACACAAACCCAAAAAAAAAAGGAAAAAAAAGCTATGAAGAGAAATCCGCAACAGAATGGACTCACCCAATTTCGGACCTTCCTTGGTCTTGGTCCTGTTGCTGGCAGCCCTTGCACCAAAGGATACTCTGGAGGGTGTCTTCTTATGTAATATTACCCAAACAGTATTAAAGGAGAGAAATTGTCAGTTGACTGTTTGCCTTTTGGACGACATTGCGGGCAAACAACATTGGGCCAAAAATGGAACCGAGGATATCTTATCTTTTGTTTGCAGTCGCATAAGGTTGCTCCTATGCCAAGTCGTATTGGCGTCTGTTTGGCTCCCTTTAATACTGCTATTCAACTATATAATTTACCAAATTATATAAGTATCCCGTTACATTCCACAAACAATCAACCCCCCCCACCAACACTCCCTCTGCACGGCAAAGAAAAAATACCCCGATAAGAGAACGCTTACAATATCTATCTAAAAAAAAAATGGCACAAAATCATGATATTCAGAAATAGAACCCTATACACCACGTATACAGTCGATATGTTGATATATATATTTTGTAGTTTTAGATATACAAACCGATAAGAAACGACCTCACGTACTCCATGTTACTAATTAATTTTGATATACGGACATTCTTCAATCCAAAATTCCATTGTTTATTGATAGATGTCACTTTTTGGGGGAAAGTTAAGCACCAAATCTGTCATTAGTTTCCAAAACAACAATTCTAAAAATATAATTTTTAACTGGAATAATATTCGATATAATTCATCATCAATTAGTCTGTCAAATAGAATTCTATTCAAGTTTTATATTGAATTATGTGCATTATTTTGAACTTGCCTTAGTAATTACTTTGCTTCTCTCATATAAAAATATACTTTAATGGAACCTCTTAAGAACTACACAATCATTAGCATGACTTTTCAAAAAATTACAGCTTGGAATTTCCTTCTTATCAGTTTCGTGTTGGAAAAAACTTTAATATTTTATGGGAAAAAATATTTTGCTATGAAAAATTATTTAAAGCTCTAAAATAAACAAATTTTTCCAATTGAAAAAAATTATGATATAATTTAAAAAATATAAATATAATTTATAGTAAAAATTCAATAAATTAATTTTAAAGCGTGTGCTAAAATCAGATATTTTTTCTCTCAAAATGATTGCACAAATCAAATCTCGAACATATTCCTCAAGACATAAGTATAAAAGAATTTAAAAAAAAAATGTTTCTTTTTTATTATTATGAATTTAAAAAAAAAAATATTTTTCTTTCGTTAAATTCTCTTAATCAGCGAGTTAAAGGCAAAAAAAACATATTTTGAAAATGACATGCATGGTATGTTTACATTCACATATTTCAAAAATGTTCGATGAACGAAAAAAAATATTCTGAACTACCTTTGAACTTTATCTCATGCATCTCCGAAATTGCCACTGGGCTTACGAATACTGCTTTTTAATAAATTATATTTGTGCATGAATATTTGCCTACATATGTACATATGTATGTATGTACATCCAAATGGCATTTCGATGTAAGCAAAAAATAGAAAAAAATAATACATAAACTCGAATTGAGAGAATAAATAACAAACTACTTTTCGCTTGGAGTCTAATGAATCATTTGAGTTAACAAACAGTAGTCGGCGAACAATTTAAGCTGCTCACAATTTCGATTACAAACAAAAGCAAATAGCGACAGGGACAGACTGAGAAAAAGAGAATGAGAGTAATGTGGAGAGTGTACGTAATGCGTATGCGTGTTAGAAAGAGAGCGCGGGAGAACTGGTTCACTTGACTGACTGTAGATAGGAGTGCAACAAGACGAACAATAGACACGCGGCTCTCTCAGTGTCGTTGCGGCTCTCTTTGGTCTACACGTTGGCGCACACGCATTTAGCCAATGATCTGCAAATCAAAGGCTGCCGCTGCCTTAAGGTGTTGCTTCAACCCCACCCCCCAAACACTCCCCTGGTCTGCCCTGTATTGTCACCACAGCACCCCACAAAAGTAGCTCCACAATTGTCTCTCGTTAGGCGCGCCAACAACATGTGAAGGTGATTTCATGTTCAAGCTCCGAAAATTCCCAAAGTATTTCACAGAGGCCCACTGTATGTGTGCCTATTGTGTGTGTGTGTTGTTGTTGTTGTGGCGAACGGCAGCCAACGGTTTCAGCAGATAAAAAGTTAAACGAAAGCTGTCAATTTGAAGTTTCTTTGTTTTGGATTTTATCATTGTTGAACAATTTCTGTTTGCATACCCTATAAAACTAGGCAGGTGAAGGAGTATATGCATTTTCATATAAAAATAAAATTTAACCAATATGATTTATATTTAGTTAAAAATAATCACTAACAAGAACAATAGCTTCTGCTTTATATTAACTACAATAATACAGGGTATACGCCAGTTTATGCTACCCTGCATTCCTACATTATATCAATTATGAAATGGCGATATCGAACGCATTACAGAAGTGTCACCATGATCCGTTCTAGACTCTTAGTACCCCCACACCCCCTCCAGCACATTCTCGACGACCACCCTCGTACCCTTGCGTAGCTCCCTCCGCCTAGTTTCGACAACAACAATGGACACCGCTTGACGCCGGAAAGCTTTAAAGTGGACATTCTAGTGGCCTCTGGTATTAAGACTGTAGTACGCTTGAACTTCAACTTGTGTTGCGACACGCTCAACTTGCCTCACTTCTCTGGATTGAGGCTGACGCCAACTTGATGGATCTGTCCACGAAGGTTCTGAACCGCAGGAGGGTCCCCATGGCTACGCGACTATTTCACGTATTAAGGTATTAGCTGAATGGCACTCGATTGACTGCGGTTCGACAAGAGAGATTTACATTAATCTTCACGGCAAGATCGATGAAAACTTTGAGGAAGATACAATTATTTTTAGCAGTAGATTCAATTATTAACAACAATTATACCATAATTGAAAATATAAAACATATTAAAATAAATTGAGCGAGAAATGTGAAAATGCAAGTCAGAAATATTTAAAAATTAAATTGTCCTTAGAAAGAGATTCTCTATTAAGAATCATTAAAGGAATACTAACGATTCTTAATAAAGAGCAGCTCAATTATAGGTAATATAACTAAGGACCAGTCATGGCACAAACAGCTTCTTTAAATATTGGCCCGAATTTATTAGGACCTCTTAAAAGAAATATTATTTTTTTAATCATCTTAAAGTCTTTTTAGAGATTGATTTGATATTTACTATTTCAAGACAAATTTTACCTGTTTGATAATTTTTTAAATTTATTAAATTTTTTTTAAATTATTTAATATTTACATGCCTTAAATAAATAGACGTTTTACTATATATATTTTTAATTTACGTGGCACATATATTTAGATATCTCAAAATCTGTTCAATTTTTTTTGACGGTAACTAGATTTTTGAAATATAATAAATTGCAGCTACTCTGTCAGATCATACCATTGTCCATATCAATCAATATAAACCAAATGACTTTGTACTTAGATATGGGGGAACATCTTTGGGAATATTATGGTATATTAGTTAATGTATGCGATAAGAAATAAATATGAAGTGTATATTGGGTATTTAAAAGTTGCTAACTCGGCAGATATTTGTCTAACTTGTCAGATTAAAAGCTATGTGAAATTTATATGTATATGTATGTATAAATAATTGAAGATTTCCATTTCATGAAATCCACTCAATCCGATAGATCCACTTGGGAAACCTGTCTAATTTGTTGCCACAATATATTATGACATTGGGCAACAGGCTGTGGACAGACATTGAGTCGTCTCATATAACCGGATAAAGATAATACTTGCCTCAAGTAGTTGGTCGTGCCACGACATAAATATTTTATTATTAAATTTTTATAATTATTAGATTAAACTTATAAATATCTGGCAAATGTTATTTATATGAAAATTCACGGGAATTGAAGGCGATAATTTCTATTTATATTAAGTATAGAAACGGTTAAAGACAGTTGTGTGTGTATGTGTACATGTGTGTGTGTGTGTGTCACAGCTGCTTCTTATTCGCATGTGTATGTGTGTGTTGTGTTAATTCAATTCAAAGGCAACAAAAAAAATATATATACAACAAAAAAAAAAGAAGTAAAATCTTAATTCGAATAATACATTCTGACAACATGACGGATCACCAGCCGAAAATGCAGAGGCACACACACACACACACACACATACGCACACACGCACACACATGTCATAGTGGATGCCCATAGTTTCCCTTATGTACATGCCTTATATACTTTATCACATACAGCACATAGAAATAAGGGTGTTCGATAAAAACGCAAAGAAAAAATGGCTGCCGTTTGCCAATTCCAAATATGGGTTGACTTCAACTACACACATACATAACATACATGTATATAGAGAAGTGACATATGAGTGCATGTGTGTGTGTGTGTGTGCGTGTGTGTGTGTGTGTTGGTGTGCGTGCCAATGGCTGACAGTCAACACTTTGAATGCTCCAAATTGAAATCCACTTGACACACGGCACCGCCCGCGTCTTCAACCGTCTTTTGACGATTTAATTCAATTAATGCCCCCATTCGTGTGCGTTTTTGGCATACGACGAAAATTGATTCCCGACACTTACAACCCCGCCCGCAATCACACACATACACCCATGTATATATGTATATAGTGACATCCTCTTTAGGCCCGTCTGCAAGTATTTTGCAAATTAAAATGTCAACAGAAACAAATTTGAAAACATTTTGCAACGAGAAGACGACGACGACGACGACGACAACACAATATTCTTAGCGAGAGTCGCTCGCTCGTCTTGCAACGTGTTGTGTTGTGCTGTGTCCTTTGGCAATTTTTATTGCCTGCGACTTTAAAGTATTTTCGACAATGATGCTAATGTCATCATCAATCTTCGGAGACGACAACGCCAAAGAGACAGACCAGCCAACACAGAAGAGTACCGAATTAGCCAACTTTCTCACTCTCTCTCTCTCTCTCTCTTTCACTCTCAGTCTGTCTCTTTCTGTTGCTTGTTGCATAGGCCGGCGTCTTTTTGCAATTTCCCTCCTCCTCGATTTTCATTAGACAAATTAACAAAATATTTTGGACTTTGCCTGGTTATAGCCTCCTTTTAGAGGGGGGGTCTGATGGCTGATGGAGGGGGTTGGAGGCGGAGTGAGGTGAGTTGGGGGGGCATGCCGACAAGTGGCATTAGCCATGCTGGCAGCTTGACTTGTTTACATGAGATAATTTCAATATAATAAATCATTTTCAGCTTGTGTATTCGGGCATTTTCTTCAAAAAACCAACAAAAAAAAAAATACAACTAGACTTGTACTTAGATATTCTATATCTATATATATCTAAGTATATCGAGGCGTGCGAATGCAATGTGCCACTTTTTTCCACAGCCAAAATAGTTTTTCAGTCGTTCTCATTGATTTCGAATTTTTTTGTTGTTTTTGGTTTGTTAATTTTTGAACTGGCCTTGGATTTGAACTGTCAAGCACAAGAGTTACGAGCGCACCTCGCTATTTACTGTTACTGCCACAAAGTCCTATGCTATAGAGTCGCCGATGACTCAATGGCAGCGTCATAGTGACAGCGTCTGAAATGCCTAAAGGAATAGGTTTATGCGAAAAGGATTAGAAGTGTGATATGATGATTCATTTAAGATATCAGTATGAATCACGCATCACGATTCAATAGTTATAATCTATATCTGCATTAATATGTGATACTTCTTACAGATAATCTAATTAATATACATCGTTGGTTATGACTTTTTTTGATAATTTCGGAAAAATGCTAAGTTAAAAATTAAATTATGAATCTATGTTATCAAAATATTTGTTTAATATATTAATATTTAATATATCTTATTATTAAATTTTTTAAAATTAATATTGTGTAGAATCAGCTGTCATTTTGTAGCCTTTTGATTTGAATTACATTTATTGTCAAATGAAAAATCTTAGAAAAAATGTTGCGAATATCATGAATTTTTTAATTTTATAAACCAAAAACTATTATAAATTCTAAATTATAAAATTTATTCTATGAATTTAACGAAATTTAAATTATTATTATTAAATTAAATTAAATTATTATTTATTTATTATTATGCCAACCTCCGAAAATGTTTTCTAAATATCAAAATCTCTGAAGAAGATTTATTTAAATTAACATCTAAGAAAAAGATTTATTACCTTAAAAACATTTCTCAATTTTAAAAACTATGTATCATATATAATTAAAAAAATTAAATTCAATTTCAATTCAACTTTCATTACATTATAATGCTATTTATCAAATCTAGACATATTATACAGTTTTCTGGAAGCATTCCAAATACTTTCTATAGTATCTACAACAAACCCTATATGTTATATAGTATATATGCTATCTATCCAACCTAAGACACAGCTTATCTTAAATAAATATATAGAAATTCTCAGGCTACTGGAATTCATTTTTTTGTGAACTGCGGAAACAGTAGCTAAAAGTTGGTAAATAAAAATCTATAAGTCTGTGCGGGATATCTAGGGATATCTGTGCAAATGTTTAAATTTCGATTTACGGTTTTAAGTTTTTGTGTCATCTTCGAGTAGAAAATATGTAAGAAAAACAATAAACACACACAAAGACAAACAAAAAGTTGAGACAAACATTTATCGATGGAAAACTTCTTCCGGCGCGACACAAAACACACATTTCAAAAAACAACTCTATAAACATACATATATCTACACAGATATAATAGATACATATATAATGTGGATTGAGGAATGAGTTACTTGGGTGAAAACATTGGGCAGCAATTTTCACGTTTGTCCCAAAAATGTTACACATCGTGACTAATAAGCCACGGGACGTCCAACAACTTTCAATTAATAGTAGTACAAAAAGTTTTGTTTCTTTGATGGACATGCAGATATAGATACAGATACAGATACATTTACAGATACAGATACAAGGTATCTTGTTATCCATGGATATTTGTGCATTTCATGTTCGAAAGAAATAGCCAAACTGCATCATTGCATGACATGTGAAAAGTTGGAGTTGACAGACGGTCCAATAAAACTGACAGCATAAATGGATTGGATTAGTTGGATTTTAGTCAAGTCAGCGACGTGACCAAATTGGGAAAAACTCCCCCACAATTCAGATAGATTCCACTGTCAACTGACCAAAGGGTTAAATATATCAATTAGCTCAAAATACCCTAGAAGTGATACTAAGGATAGTTTGGAAAGTTAGCATACAAAACTAATATCTTTTTTATTTGATGATGATTATAATAATAATAATAAAAATAATAATAATAATAATAATAATAATAATAATAATAATAATAATAATAATAATAATAATAATAATAATAATAATAATAATAATAATAATAATAATAATAATAATAATAATAATAATAATAATAATAATAATAATAATAATAATAATAATAATAATAATAATAATAATAATAATAATAATAATAATAATAATAATAATAATAATAATAATAATAATAATAATAATAATAATAATAATAATAATAATAATAATAATAATAATAATAATAATAATAATAATAATAATAATAATAATAATAATAATATTAATAATAATAATAATAATAATAACAATAAAAATGTGAAAAAATATATATATAAATAAAAATAATTTATATATAATAAGTAAAAAATAGCTACTAATAAATAAAAAATTCAAAAAAATAATAATAATAAGTAATACATAATAAAAATTCAAAAAATAAATGAAAAGTATTAATTACAAATTACATATAAATATAAATTAGGAACATCTCGTAAATAGAAAATTGAAAATTTTAATAATTAAAAATACTAAAGTAAATAAACAACAAATTAAAAAAAATTTTATAAAAATCAAGTAGTGAATACAAAATTATAATTAGTAAATAGGAAGTAGTAGAGCACATATTACTGCTACAGGGTAACTCTGCGCCCATCATTGCCTATGCAATATCAAACCTATTTGTATAGGCCGCGACTTCTGGAGTTACCCCGGACTTATTCCTGTTTGTCCAGCGTCGCCAGCTGACCACTGCAGCTAGAGTTGAGCAACTGTATCCGAACATCTGCCTAATTGAGTAAATGGTATTGTAACAATATATGTATATAGATACTAGAGTATTACTGGAGTTCAGAGATTGCGGAACTCTGTTTCGTCAAAATGTCAAATTAGTCGCTAAACTGTGACTGGGGCTAATTTAAGTGATTTGCAGCGACAGCAGGTCATAAATAATGTTTATACTATTTTAGCCAATTGTTTAACTGGCCAAGGTGATCAATCAACTCGTCACTCGATCGTCCGAGAATATAATGAAAATATCACAAAAATAATAATAACAGTAAATAACAATAAAAAACATGAAATGAAGGCTGTTATGCGATTAGTTGTTGTTGTTGTTGCATTTAAGCAACAATTAAAACAATTTCGTTTTAATTGCAATTTAATTTTCTATTTGCACTCGAATTAAACAATATTATCAACTGAGCCCCCGTCAACCAGACGACATACCCTCATCGGTGCCTCGTGCAACAGCGACCGTCTGCCCACTTAATCTCCACCGCCTCCTCCATCGCCTCCTCCATCGGCATCGACTGGAGCTGGTCGAGCAGCCCGTTCCACGAGTTTGACCAGTGCTCGTCCGGCTGTGTAATGCCCCAACAGCCGTAGCTTCCGAGCCGGAGACTTGATGGGGGGATCTGCATAAAGTGCCACTGGCGCCTACATATCATACAATTGATAATATCATATCCAAAATGGCCGCCAATGACCGATGATGACTCACTGAACTTGACTATGCCAAGAGTATCGAATGATTAGAAGGGGAGGGAGATACGACATACATACGTATAGAGCGAGATAGATAAATAGAAGAAGATGGCAACAAAAATTAACAGCCTTAATGAACATATAGTTTATGAAAAAAATATATATTCTTATTAAAAATGCCTTGATTATATCATTTAACATTTTCATATATAATTTTTTTTATGTTTTTCATATATTTGTATTGAACTAAAATTTCTTTATTTTAATCTATTTATTTCACTTGAATTTAATGATCCTCAAAGTATTTTTGGGGTTCGAAACAATTAAAATGTTTTACATCAATATATTTAAAATTCATTTAAATAAAAATGGAAAGAGTTCTAATGGTTTATAAATGTTTAAAAATAATTTACAGATTTTCAATTCTAAATTGCCTACATTTTACGAGTATATAAAGTTCAAAAAGGAAATAAATAAATTTTATATTTTTTTAACTCTCAAATTACCAGAAATTTGTTGTTTAAGTTAAAAAATTTTTGTGAAATTCGAGTTAATGAAAGAAATATTTATATTTTAAAAATTTTGCGATTAAGTTAACATGACTTTTTTAGTCATAAATTGAATATTTATATTAAAAAGTTAATGCAACTTAATGGATTTTAATTAAATCGCAGATTTTTCAATATAAATATATATAAATAGAATATATATTTGAAATTCAAAATATATGATATTCTCGAGTATAATTGAATCAAAACCATAAATAAATTTAGTATATATAAATATAATTTTTAGAAATCTATTCGGGCCTGAATTCTCAATTCCGTATCCGCATGAAAATTGCGGTTTTGCAATAGCAGCCAATGTTAAAAGCGGATGTTTTGTTCGCTTTCGGAATTGAGTACAGCCTGATTATAATTTATGGATTAATTATCTGGATTTTATTAATCAAGTATCATTTCTAATCATTTTCAAACTTAAGATGACTTTAATTCTAGTTTAGTTAGTTATTATTAGACAAAGTTTAAACATCTCTTACATATCATATATTACAGCATTAAGACCTCCAATGATTGAAATTTCCTCCGATTTCTCAACATTCTGAATAATTCTCAGGGTGATGTTATGCAAGAGTCAACAAATGATTGAAGAAGTCAACAAATGATTGGGGAATTAAGTTAATGCTGCAACTGTAATTAAAGCTCGTTGTGATGCTATCAAATTACAGTGGACTGACTGGACTGGACTCGACTTTGTTGCCAGCTAAACGAGTGGCATGCAATGTATGTTGCACGTGCAACTCGAGCTGCCACAATGGCAACCCTCAGCTGTTGCTGCTGCTCCTGTTGCTGTTGTTGCTGCAACTTCTGTGCTTGTTTACATTGATTGCCAGGCAGTGTCTGTTAAGTAAACGCCATCGAGTCACGGTGCCACGTTGCTGCCCTGGCGCTTAACACCCGCCGCTTGCCGCATGCCGCATGCCGCTTGCCCCGCAACCTCAAGCAAACAAAAACATGCAATGGCCTTGCGGCTTCCCTCTCTGTATGTGTATGTGTGTGTGTGTGTGTTAAGAACTACCCGTAGATGTCTCCTACACTGTCAACATTCAATGTGCGGGAGGGAGCAGAGGGAGCAGACAAATCAACGCGAGCATGAGCATGAGCTGGGCATGCATTCAAGTGGAAGCGATCCAGCGATGATAATGCTCTCTAAAACTAATATTACAAAGTATAGATATCGTTTGGCGCCGGACGCGGACGCCAGCAAAAGGCGACACTGCCGCCAACTGGCCGAGACATGTTTGACATGCCGAGCGACACCAGCACCAGCACCACTGGCAGTGGCAGTAGCAGTAGCAGTAGTAGCTCCACATACCCATGCCCATGCCCATACCCATACCCATAACCGATAGTTATGCCCGTAACCCGTAACCCGTAGTCGTTTCCATGTCCATGCCCATTACCCAAATGCATTGATAACTGGAATGCGACTGTCAGACGCGTTGACACGTTTGTTTGCCTGGAAAATTCAAATGTAGCTCAAGCCACTCACAAACATAATCCTTCAGCTTGTTTTCTTTCATATGTATACATACATACATACATACATACATATGTATATTTACGTACAGTATGTCAATTTTTCACAGTTCGAATTTTCCATTCGATTCCCATGCACATTTCTGTGCTTATCGCATTGCTACTGTGCAAATTGTGTAACAGTGGCTGCAATCAGTATGCCAATTGGCTGACTACCTTAACAGTGGGTGCCATAAATTCATCACTCACTCGTGCTCTCGCTTATTTATGATATCGCCGCACTTTTTTGATTTATTACCGCCCAAAAAAAGCCAAAAAAAAACTCTCGATTTTATATATTATCGTTTACGGTATACATATATACCACGATATACGATCATAGTCAGTTTTGCAGTGGATTCATCGGCACCTTTCAACCTCTTCTTCTTCTTCGATTTCTTCCTCTTCTTCTTCTTCTTGGCTAATCGTCAACTCAACTGTTCGATATTGCCACTTAACGCTTATTAATTGATTTATGCGAATAACAAGTTGCATTTAGATTTATGACTGTGTGAAAAGGTTTTTTATGGGACTTCTTGTTTCCCCTTCCTCTCGCTTCCACAACTTTATTACTCTACCCAATGGCTGTAATGGGGGTATTACATCCGTCCATAAATGAGCAATACTATTTTAAATATATATATATATATATATATATATATATATATATATATATATATATATATATGAATTAATTAATGATATATTAGTTAGAGTTATATTTATATATTCATATATATATATATATATATATATATATATATATATATATATATTAATTCATATATATATATATATATATATATATATATATATATATATATATATATACAATCAATAATTATTTTATAAAAATTCAATTTTTCCAATTTTAAACAAACTGAATTTTCCATGAATCTATTGAGCTGCAATATTTCACTTTTTAAATTTATTTTAAAATTTAATTTAATTCACAGTAGTAAATTTATAAAAAAAAATAAAATAAAAAAGAATTTTAATAAATTTGAATTTATCTGAAATTTATTTAGCTACAATAATTGAATTTCAAAATTCAGTTCAAAATTCAATTTAATTCTCATAACAGAATAATCACAATAGAATTCAATAATTTTGTTCATCATAAAATTTTTACATTTTTAACAGAATTTAATTTTCCTGAATTTTATTTAGTTTAATTTATTAATGAAATTCATTTTAATTAGTGATTATACAAAATTAATGAATAAATAAATATAAACATATTAATATGTTAAGTTTTCCTTTTCTATTAAAGACTATTTAAAATGAAATAAAATTAACCAACTTAAAATTCTTAAAAAAAATTTGATTTGCTATTAACAACAAAAAATTTTTAAATACACACATAGTTAAATTTTTATTTTATTTTCACAATAAATTATAAGAAAACTACAAATTAAATATTCCATATTTCCATTAAATGCAAATTTTCAAATTAAAAAATCCAACCTCATAATTTTTAGTAAAATTTAAATACACTTTTTGCACATTTTCCAAAAGTGCAGAATATAAAAAATATTCTGAAAATTCCCAAAAAGTAATTCTTTGCATAGTTTCGGAAATTTGAAAAAATATGTACATATTTAATCATAATTCTCGAACCACCCACAAATGTGGATTTGAATGTTTGTATGTCTTGGGCAGAGTCAATACCCGCTGTCAGGATAATCCCAATATTTTCAAACAAACCTATTAGGCTGACCAAATCCTTCTATGGAATCGGACACAGATACCGATTATTTTCATCATCGTCGGATTTAGCCACGGGGCGTATGTCAAATTATGAATAAAATGCAGAATCACGCCAAACAGAAAAAGTCAAACCCAAAAAAAAAAAGCGAAAGAAAAGAAAGAAAGATAGAAAATTTTGAAAGAAAGCAAGAAACCAAAGGAGGGTCTGTCGGGGAGAGAGAGGCAGAGAGAGCGGAGGGAGTGAGACAGACTCTCTCACACTGATTAACTGCGACAGCTAGAGATCAACGCCAGGGGATCTCTCTCACTCGCAAATGAAACCACAACAATAACAATAACAATAACTACAACAACAAAAATACCCAAAACGAAACTGAACGATGATGAATTCTTTTCTTCTTCCCTTTCCCTTTCCCATTCGCATTCTCATTCACTTACCTCTTGCCTGTTTCTGTTTACCCCGCACAGCACCGAAACTACCTGCCAACATCAGCAACATGCACGATTACCAGCTCAACGGTCACCTGGACATGTGCCGCAACGGCAACGTTGGCGGTGGCAGCAACACGTCCGTCATGCCCCTACAGAATCCCCTGCTGCTATCCAACAATCCAAGTGCGGCCAGTGCATCCAGCAGTCTAGGCGTCGGTCTAGCCAGCGGCACTGTCTCCTCGGCCGGGTCAGGAGTGCCGGGCCTGAGCAGTTGCAGCCTCTCCTCCACCAACAACTCGGGACGGACCAACTTCACCAACAAGCAGCTGACGGAACTGGAGAAGGAATTCCACTTCAATCGATACTTAACACGTGCTCGTCGCATCGAGATTGCCAATACTCTCCAGCTGAACGAAACCCAGGTAGGTCACAGTTCAAACAGTCTCTCAACTTCAATGGAAGATGCAACAAGCTTTCTCCGGTGACAGTTTGACAGATTCCAAATATTGCAGAGGCGATCATTTGAATAGAGGAAGAAGGAAAGAGCAGCTCATAGGAGCATTGAGCTCCAAATAAAAATTATTAGTTAGTTAGTAGTTAATTCTCAATTCCGAATCCGAACGATAATTGCGGTTTCGCTTTAGCTGCGAATGCAAAATACGAACGTTTCGTTCGGATTCGGAACCGAGAACAGGCCTTAATAAAAAATATTTTTTATGATTTGTTATTAATATTAAGATCTTGACTTTTTTAGAGAAGCTTTTACCTACAAAGAATTCTTATATTATTTTCCATTCTTAAATTATTAACCCATGATTATAAAAGCCTTTTTTTGCTGTTTTTTATAAAGCATAGCAAATACAGAAAAAAAAATAATTTTTACGATATAACAATTGTAATGTTTTCTCAATTGGGAAAAATGTTATGGAATTATTTTTGTAAATTAAAATTCGAAATAATTTAAAAAAAAAAATAATTAATAATCAATACACTTAAAAAATATTTTTCATGCTCTTCTTATAGTTTTGTAGTTATGAACAGAAATCATAAATGGAATCTTTTTGGGAAATATAACTCATTAACATAATGAAATCGTATTTTAATTCAGTAAATTTAATAGTGGTTGCAAGCAAATTATTTTTTCCGTCAGAAATTCTCATATATTTATTCAATCTTACAATTTTTGTATGTATAATTCAATAAGTTTTTTATTCATTATAAATATATTTTTATTAAACGTGTGTTAATTTATATAAATAATTAATTAGTAATTTTGCGAAATGAAATGTGCTAAATTAATATAATTTTAACCTAATTAATTTTTTTTATTTTACTTTGTTTATTAATTTTAATTTTAATTTTTTCTTGTTTATTTTATTTTAAGTTGCATAAGCTTATCTCAAATACATACTTTTTAAAATTTAAATTGAAATAACTATATGATCGATCCTTCTTTAACTCTACTTTACTTAATTTGATAATTTTTAAATATTTTTTTTTATAATTTTGACAACCATAAAACTTCTAATTTTAATCCACAACTTTCCATTTTATGTGTTGCAGGTTAAAATTTGGTTCCAAAATCGTCGCATGAAGCAGAAGAAGCGCGTCAAAGAGGGTCTCATTCCGGCGGACATTCTCACCCAGCACAGTGCAACCGCATCCGTGATAACCGAAAAGCAGCCCCAACAGCAGCAGCAGCAACAACAGCATCACCAGCAGCAGCAACATCAGCAGCAGCAACATCAGCAGCAGCAGCAACATCAGCAGCAGCAGCAACAAAGCGAACTGAAGGCATCTGCAGAGATGGTCAGCAATGAATTGCCAACGACAACAGCAACAATAGCAACAACAATAACTGGCGGAGTGGGTGGAGGAGCAGTGGCAGTGTCAGTGGCAGGTGCAACATCAACAGCAGCAACCGCATCCAAACAGAGTTGAACTATTTTCAATGTTGCTGTTGTGATTGTTGTTGATGTTGATGTTGTTGTTGTTGCTGCTTTGGCTGTCGCTTTATGTTGTTGTTGTTGTTGTTCTTATGATAATTGTTGTTCTCGTTTATAATTGTTGATTTACAAAACTATAATTAATTATGTAATATTATTTGAATTGCTGTTGTGTAAAATGGCCAAATGTCGACCGCATTTTGTTGTGATAAATAAATAAATAAATTAATTTGAAAATGGCAAAAATACAAATAAAAAGTAAATTTCACAAACTCTTAGACAATTGTTAAGTAATTAACAAATTACGCTGAATAATTAATAATTTCTTTTTGTACTACATGTATATGAGAAACAACTCAAATCAAATGCTATAGAGTTACGTATCTGTAGAATCGGGGCTGTAAATACTTACTAACATCTGCCGATATCAGCCAAGTACTTCTAATTAGCTATGACTAAACTCAGGGGAATACTTAAACTAACTAACTAACTAACTAACTTAACTAACATAAAGATAAATCAAATAGCGCATTTAAATGACTTTCAAATCAAAATCTGGGCTCTCATTATCGGACACCACTGTAAACGCGTAGGCAATAACAGTCCGGGCTACAAAATGATGATCGCATAAATCGGATAACATAATGTACTCATAAAACACACACACACACATCATATATCTGTACTTAGTATTATTATTGTGTTGAATTGTAAACAAAGTCTTCTTTTGAGATACGAGTGAAATAAACTCATCAGCATTTTTAAATTTCAATCTTCATGCATCTATAATAATTTTATATTAAATTAAATTAATCTAGTCCTAATTGTAATATAATTATAATTGTACAACACAGAGCCGCTACAAAATAAATAAATTCATTGAGAAATTGTTGATCTTTAATTGCCTTTGTCAACTTATTTACTTCAAACACTGTATACCTGTTAAAATAATAATTCCGAATGTAAATCGAGTTGAAATCAAAAATTCGTAAAAAAACAATAACAGAAAATTGAACTTATCACCACATACTTTTGATGAATTAGGGAATTACCGAAACAGTATGGTAAGATCAATATCAGACTTGTGCTTTTATATCACATGTGTTGAAAAATTCAAATTCAAATTCGAATTTTTTGAGGATTTACCTGCTGTTGTTTTGATATCTTGATTAATTTGCCAAACTGATATAAACAGTGAAATTAATCAAATGCCTTCAAAAAAAGTCTTCTTCCATAGATGACAAATAGGATTTTAAGCCTGCTTTATAATCCAACTAGCCCATACCCACAACTTAACACAAGGTTATTCCTAACAAAATTTTCAATATACATATATACAAATATAATATACATAGAAATATATACATACATATGTCTGAAACATGCAAACGCCACGTTTTGACGTTGAAAGGAATGTCTTGTGATCATTTCAAAAATATGCCAAATAGAATGATATCTTAATGAGTTTTATAAACAAAATACTTTTTTGAACAACTACAAACACAATATACCTTTATAATGAAAAATCTCTATTGAAAAAAAATTTTATTGACAATCTCTTAAACATATTTTGTAATTACGATCCGGAAGATGATATAGTTAAGTAATTTTTTTTTATCCTTTTTATTTTTAAAGACGAAATTTAAATGTACACTAAGAGTTATATATCCCATTTTAAAAAATTTAACGAACCGTTACCAACCACCTGTAGATCTTTAACAATTCTCGTTCAATGCATTTTTAGGTAAGTTTTGAAATGTCAGCTTAGTCAAAAAATGTAATTATTCACATTATATTTGAATTCCTAATACCATTATATTTGTTTCTAAGTAATATTTATTTTAGTTAAATTGAATAATCCGTTAAACCATATTTCAAATTGACCGCCCATGTAATAAATATCGATTCTCATATTGTCATTGAACAGCTTGCGGTTTGGTTAATCGATATTTGCTATCTGTACCTCCCGCGATTTATTGCGTTACACAGTGCGGTCACTCTGCCACCCGAATAATCCAATCTTTTGAAATAGCAAAAAACAAATATGTGGAGTTTTGGGAAATTGCGTGTTTCGGTGTCGGCTTTGGACGAAAAACCCTCAACAATAAAATATGGTGTTATCGACTCGAAATTCGGCAAAATGTTTGTTGGACTGACACCATTAAAAGTAGGAGCAAAAAGCTGTGACGCAGTTTGCGTGCTTTATTTTATGCAAACTTCTGAATTGGAGACTTTGAAGAAAGCTCAACAACACTGGCCAGAGACACAATTCGTAGCTGACAAGGAGTGTGTTGATAAATGGAACGAAGCATTGGCATCCGACAAGGAGAATGAAGCTGTCATCGATGTGGCAATCGTTGGCACCGATTTGCAGCAGACAGTTTGGCAAGAGCTGGTGAAGATAAAGGCAGGAAGCACAGTGACTTACTCGGAACTGGCCGAACTTATAGGGCGTCCGAAGGCAGTGCGGGCAGTGGCAAATGCTGTGGCCAAGAACGAAGTCTCCATCATAATACCCTGTCATCGTGTTGTGTCCAAGAGCGGTGAAGTTAAGTACCATTGGGGAGCAGAGCTCAAGAATCAGTTATTGGATTATGAAGCAAATGTTGAAAAACAAAATTGAGGATGTTTAATCATCTGAATACATATATTTAAAAAGTTCTATACTCTTTATCTTTCTTGAAATTCAGCTCTGGACTCCAATTAACTTGTTGTTGCTGTTGTTCTTTTTGTTGTTTTTTGGTGCCTTATACAAAAACAAATTACAATATGAAGCACATCATATTCGGATAGATCAATTGAAATGCAAACAGGCTCGAGATTGTGCAACATCCCCTGGTATCGTCATGCCATCCTTGGGCCAGACTGCCCGCAGATCCTACTTAAATTGTACCTAAGTATGTATAAATAAACTGGCCCTATTCCCGATGCAGCAGCACGAATATTGCCAGGATCGAAAGGATGGCCCACTGAAAATACAAAAATTGAATTCATATTAATTTCTTGTTCATAATATTTGAGAATGAATTGAAATACCTTCACTTTTGGATATTCGTTCATGAAAATCGTTATGATGCCAACATAGGGTAGGAACCCTCTTGCCCGACCCACAATATCCTTTTTGGTCAGCCAGAGTTGCCCCGGGGCATACAAACCTCGGTCATCCACATTGTTGTTATCACCCTTGGTCAGGAATTTGACGGTGCCGTCTTCCCTATAAAATATCAGAGAGAAATATCAAAATTATTTCTCAGCAATGTTGAACACTGTTTTAACCCACTTCTCGTGCAATTTGATGACACGATGCACAATCGGTATATCGCGTCCCTCCACTTTGAACACAACAATCTCGCCAACTCGCACCGGCTCCTCCTTGTAGTTGGTGAGGAAGAGGAGGTCGCCACGGTGAAAAGCCGGTTCCATGCTGCCGCTGAGGACGACTACAATTGGCGATTCGCTGCCCGTGACGACCATCAGTCCCTTCCATATCATCAGTGCCGATGATACTATCATTGCAAAGCTGAGCACTTGATATAGCGACTAAAATACACAAGGATTTCCATTATAAATACAGATTTGAGATAAGAAGGCGTCACTTACCTGACGCTTGTTCATTCGATTGAAATCGCCCATCATTTCGTCGATCTGCAGCAAGCTGGCAATACCCATGATTGCGCCTTTTTAAATTACACGCGCGTAACTGAAAAGTTGTATTTGGTAGCGTTTATATTATTGGCTAATTTAATTTGGGGATAGTTCCACGAAGACAAATTTTTGACAGGTTGCAAAGCGGCGAACAGACGACGCGCTGGACCGACACGTCAGTAGGAATGTCAGTGTGACTGAATGCACAAAATACAACAAAATACTAAATAAGCCGGAAATATATACTAAAACTATGACTGATTACCATAATATCTGTAATTGAGCTTTTTATTAATCAGATGACGAATATATTGAGCAGCTTACAAGTTGCGTATATCATACAACATTCATTTAAATTTAATATATTGATAAAATCATCTCGATCTTTTGCGAACATATGTAAATTTATTAAGAGCACAAATATCGGAAATGAACATTCAATAGTGAATTGGTTCACGGAACTTGTTCCAAGCGATTTCACATACAGGTAGAGTTTGTGTGCATGCATTTTTGGCGAATTACACAAATTCTTAAAATACATTAATTAAAATAATAATGGGTGATAAACTACTGGATACAACACAAATTATAAATGGATTGGCTGTGATGATATCATTCTTTGTCGGCTACAAATATGCCCTAAAACGTGGTGAAGCCTGCGCAAAAATTGACGAAATGCCTTCGACAGGGACGCCGGAGGAAGGAGCTGCAGCTGCTGCCGCTATTGCCGACAAGGTGAGAGTATAACTGCAATTGCAATATACTTTCATTATTTATACCTCAAGTTCGGATTTTAGAATTTTAGTGTCTTCAATGATAACTTCAAAATGGTACTGGTTGTGCGCAATGACCTGAAAATGGGAAAGGGCAAAATCGCCTCCCAGTGCTCCCATGGTGCAGTTGGAGCTTACCAAAGAGCTGTGACGAGAACTCCACGCCTGTTGCGTGCCTGGGAGAACAGCGGTTGTGCCAAGATCGCAGTGAAAGTTGAGAGCGAGCCGGAACTGATGGCCATCAAACGAGCAGCCGAACAGGGGCAACTGAACACGTGCCTCATTCGCGATGCCGGACGCACTCAGATCGAGCCCAATTCAAAGACTGTGCTGGCCATCGGACCAGCGGCTGCTGCTGATATTGATCGCGTCACCGGCCATTTGAAGCTATTGTAAGATGTTCACAAACGAGAGAGATTCACGCTTAACTAGAAGGCTGCCTTCCTGTCAGCAGTTAGACATCTACATACATACATACATACCAAACATATGCATGGATAACCCCAACACAACTTTAAAGCAATATGAGGAGAGCATGTGAACCGCAACCGCAATCATTGTGAGATGTGTGTTAATCTAGAGGACCTGCTGTTATTGCGTATATTGTACAACTCCAAGAGCTATTACATATTCATTTTTTGTGATGCCAATGTCTTTCTGAAAGTAGTAAACAAAACATCTTCATTGCGAATATACTACTTATGTGTGTTTATATTTATTTGGCAGCAGGTGCTGAAAAGCTTAAGCCGTTTGCTTGCTGAATAACTGAACTGTGATCGAAGAATCAGGCGACAAGGAGCCGAACAACCGAAGTGCTGCCGAGAGCTTTTTCGTCGGCAGAGCGTCGTCGCTGCGCAGCCGCTGAGTAGGCTTCATATTTTTAAGTGTGTTGAGCAACAGTTAAGTCGCCATTTTGTTTGTTTTATAGTTTTTGATTTGTCGTTTTACTTTTTTGTCTTCTTTGCTTCACCGCAATTCTCAATAGCTTCCATGGTAATCTCGTTCCACTTTTCGGGTATCACTTTGAACAAATCGTCCCTCACATCCCCTTGTATAATAATTTCGTTAGTTTCAGCTGTCACAGACGATCCACAGGCGAACTTCGTGCCAAAGAATTTTGCAGCCGCGCGAAGATCGACCTTGAATGCGGCCAATCCAGATACAATGGTTATACGCTTCTTTCCACTACGAGTGGCTACCGAAATGAAAACGCGCTTGACTGTGTCATTAGTGGTGTCCGTCTTAAACTTTGCCAGTCCCTTGCCTCCACGTTTCTGTCGTCGTTTCTCTGCATCACTACTCTCAAGACCATCCTTAGCCTCTTCCAAAAGCCTTAGTTTCTCATAATCTTCAGGATAATTACTGGCCAACCATTCCTTGCATTTCTCGTACTCTGAACTAAACTCGCAGTACTCAACGGGCATTGAACAGTATCCACAGTACTTGACCAGTATTGGATAGGTAACGTCCGATTCAGCCGTGCCAGGATCCCTCATAGAATACATGTTATACTGTACACGCAATTAGTTTGTAGGATATGTAAATGAAATCTAATAAGTCTCACCAAAACTTTGATTCAATTTAAAATATTTTGAATAAAATAAGTATTATCGTTGCGCCAACGGAAGTGTTATCGATAAATTCAGGGCTGAGTTGATAGTTTGAATGGAATTCACACCAGGAATTTAAGGGGTTCTTATGTTTGCAGTTGATATCCTTTAATACCGAAACGTACGCAATTTAAAAATAACAGATCTTTTTTAAATTTATTGAAGTTTCTTGAATAGTTTCCCATCCGCAACTTACAAAATGTGACCTACAAATTATAAGTTAAATTTAGTATTGTTAGAAAGTTTCCTTTAAATTTGAGTATCAATTAATCTCAAGCAACTGCTTCTTGAAAAAATAACTACATTTTCAGAAGTACTGTAAGGTAAATTATCCTTAGATAGCCAAAAAGCTGCGTCTAAAATCAATATCGCAGGAGTTACGATAGTATCCGATTTTGCGATTGCTCATCTGCCGAAAACGACGCATGGCTTCATGTATCTCCTGTACGCTAATGGGCTTCACTACCTCCATGCCACGTCCTTGTGTGACCTCGGGACACACATGCATCATGGACGGACTGCCGCCGGCTGATGTTACCCGGCTGTATGGCTCTGTAGCCCGATTCTCCGAGTTCAGGCGGGTCAGGATGGAGTAGTCCACAATTGCGGCAATGGTTTCGTGTGCCAGATACGCCAGGATGTTCATTGTGGGTGTGGGTATGCGGAGGTCAGCGGGCAGGTCCAGGAATCGTCGGAATTTGTTTTTAATCTTCTCACCGTGCCGGCAATAGAACGATGTCTTTCGCGCCTCATTGAACTCCAGATACTGTTGTCCTGTGAGTATCTGTGAGATACGATCGGCACGGAAGAGGCGACGCATGCGATCCTCGTCATGCAGCTCGTGCACATCAATTGCAAGTTCTTCGTCCTCATCTTGCTGCTCGAAGTCATCCATGTAATCCTGTCTACCTGTGCGTATGCTCAGGAATCGTTTCAATATGCGCATATCCTTGAGATGCTTTCGCATTCGAGCAATCTTCACAGGATGGTTTCGCATCAGGAACTCAAAATCAGCTTGAGATGGGCAGGGATTCTGCTTGCGACGCATGGCAACCAAGGACGCCTCGTTAAATATACCACGCAACTGCTGTTGTAGGATCTGCTCCACCAACTTCACGCTGGCCGTCCGGGGCTGATCACTATCCCCAAAGCTCCGCATGATGTCTGCAATTTCCGTGAGCAATGAGACTGGAGCATCATCTGCTATAGTGGTGGCCATATTTTGATTTGGCGTCGCTGCCACTACTGTCTGTAGCTGTTGGTGCTGTGCTTGTGCCACATTGCCGCCTTGCAATAAAATCACCTGACGATGAACTGGAATGGGTTTATTGTCCTCCAGAGATTGCAATTGCGGTGTGCTGGGTGCTGATGATGTTGTCGCCAACTGATGTGTTCCAAGCGCTCCAATATCATTGCTAGAAACCGACACCGAATTCTGGCGCATTACACGCTTCGCCTGGTAGTTCATTATTGAAATTAATTGCTTTATTAATCTTAAAGTCTTTTATATGCAGTTTTAACACAAAATGAAAACAATCGAAATGAACTGAACTAGTTCTTTTAGAAACATGTAGAGATGGGAAAATGTATGATACGATACTAATTACAATATTTTTATATTTGAATTATGATTATTTAGGTAAGCAATTTTTGAAGTATATATATATTTTAAAAGATAAAAACTAATTATTTTCTTGGAATTCAGTTTATTGCAGCTAATCGATTCATCGCACTTCTGAATACCATGACAATCGATATATTTAGCTCTTTGATTCATAAATCGGAGCTGATGCCCCTTCATTGTTCAATGCAACTCTAATGGAGAACGGTCACAAACAATAAATTGCTAGACTTATTTTAATAAAATATTACCGCCGCGAAAATGTTCAACGGTATGGTGAAAACCATACGAGACAGCATTGTTGGCACCTATCCATCCTGCCATGCGCATTCAAGGCTGCAGGAGCGCCGAGCCAAACAGCGGGCTATGCGGCAGGAACGCAGGCGAAAACCGGACAAGCCGGACGATTTTGTTACCTATGAAGACTCTGGAAGTGATGAAGAGACACCCCAGCAGCAGGACGAAGTACTCAACACATCCTACAATTTATGCGACTACCTGCGTAGCAGAGAGAGTTCCTTATGCGACGTGAGTACGATTCAAGTGCAAATATCTCATTGTTGTCTCTTGTCTTTGTTTATTGAGGCTGTCTCTTTCACTCTCTCACTTGTTATTATAGCGTCGGAGCGTAAATGTTGAGTACACTAGTCGCTATGTGCTCACCCATGACATGCTGCGGGAGACCCAAATCAATTTGGGATACATTAACAAAGTATTCTGCTCGAAATGGCTGAGCAATCGTCAGGTGGTATTCGGCACCAAGTGCAATAAATTGCTGGTCTACGATGTGAATATGCGGCGAGTGGACGCCATACCCACATTGTCCAATGTGCGTGCCAATTACCCGGAGGTGCAAGGAGGATTGCATGCCATTGAGCTGTCGCCAAGTCGAACATTTCTTGCCACCGGTGCTCGCAATTCCTCCGACATTGCCGTGTATCGTTTGCCAACGCTTGATCCTGTGTGTGTGGGCGAGAGTGGCCATCGGGATTTGATAATGGGCATGTGTTGGCTCGACGATCAATTCTTGGTTTCAGGTTCCAAAGACTCGCGTATGGCACTGTGGCGCATCAACGAGGATCACATGGATTTTCCGGACGGAGGCGAAGAATCCTGTCCCACATTTGCCACAATACATCCGCTTAGTGTTAAGGAAGTTCGCACCGCACAAAGAGTAGGAAATTCTTTTAATGCATATTTCTGAGTTAAATTGTTTATATATATATGTAAATGAATTGCAGATTCGTTCGCTTTGCTTTAACAAGGAGTTCAAGGAGATTGCAGCGCTTTCCTTGAATGGCTACATACACATTTTCAACGCTGAGACCTTTAAACAGACGCTCTCGCGGAAGCTGCCAAACTGCCAGGACAATGTTAGCATTGCGTATCACAGCGATGGCCTCTATGCCGTTGGCTGTCGTTCCTACACCATCTTGTTGGATGCACGTACTCTGCAAACCATCAAGAAGATCACATCGAGATATAGCGGGTGTGGCATTCGTGCAACATCCTTTGAAGGCAACCTCCTCACTGTGGGCACCGGCCTCGGCATGCTCCTCTTCTACGACATACGTGCTGGCAAGTATCTGGAGAGCAGTGTGAATGCTTCACGGACGGTTGCTCTCAAGTGCAGCAAAGGGATTGTGGTAAGTATACATTACGTTTTTTAGATATGTTTAAAATCTCTTATTAATAACGTAATATCTTTAAAATATATATATATATATATCAATTATAGTTGATATATTATTTTAACACTATGGGTTTATTTTTCGCCCATGAATTTTAATCTAAAAATGTAATCGTAATAAATATAAATCCACTAAAAATATCTAGCTTTTAAAATGATAATCAAATATTTAATTATAATTGAAAAACGTGACTTGAGCCTTGTGGATATATATTTGGAAATTTTTGTTTAGTATAAACCGCGATGGTAATAAAAATTATATTTTCTTTTTTGCAGTATCCTGAAGATGAAATGGATGGCTTCCAGCAGGTGAAATATGTACCAGCCATCTACACGCATTGCTACGACAGCACAAGGATGCGCCTGTTCGCGGCGGGAGGACCTTTACCTGCCACTCTGGTGGGTAACTATGCGGGCGTTTGGCAATAGTTCCAGATACAAGGATATCGATCGAAAAACAATAGACTAGACTAGTAAGAGTATTTAGGAAATAGTAAAATTTGTTTTTAATAGACTCTTCTTCGCCTATTTGCGAAATGTGATTTTAATTTCTCCGATTACTTTGCAATTGGTTCTCATATAGTTTTAACTGCATTAATGTGTATGAACATATGTAAGACTATATATATAAACATACATCAAATAAGTGTAATTAAACGATTAAGTTTAGAATATATTTACAATAACGTAAAATTGATTTGATATAGTCTGATCTTTGTGGGAATACCATTTGGAATATTATATATATATTTAGTGTATATTTATAGCAAATACAATTTCCAATATAATAACGAATTTCATTTCGAAAATCATAATCATTCAGAAGTCCGATTTATCAATTCCTATATAATACACAAATGTTGACATACAGTTGTCTGTATACATATGTATATATTGCTTATAGAGTGCTGTATAGGGCGCTCCTTATGTATAGCGACAACTAATACATCGATAATCAACTTCCTTTTAAATATATAAATACAATTTTTGGGACAATAACCATTTACATACAAAATTTACACATATTAACTGGCTGGAAATGAATCAAACGGTACCGTATACCTTATATCCACACACTGCCACACAAAACTTATACATAATACCAATAAAACTTCAGGATTAAACGGCAGTTAATTGTTATTATTGACCGTATTACTACCACCGCCGCCACTCCAAGCGCTCAGAAATCCAGTCCAACTGCGTGTGCTGCCATCTGCGGAAACTGAGATAAGAAAATAATAATAAAAATCTGCCGTTTATTAAAATATGAAATTTCCCTAAATTTGAAGCGCCACAACTTGTCCCAAGTCAACCAAATTACATAAAATTCGGATTTTAGGAATAAATAAATAAATGCATACATTTTTTCCGATTTTGGAAATTTAAAATTTTCTACTTATTGGCAAATTTTGCCTTCTAGCCCCTTAACAAAACTATCAAAGATGGACACTCGGCACTGATCGATTATAGGACTCAAAATCAGCGTTTTGCCATTTATTTGAGGTGTTTATGATTAGAATTTTCAAAGATATGGCCAAAAAAGTGTCGAAAAGTTAACAAAAAAATATTGAATATTTAAAATATTGAATTTTTCATATTAATTTTTTTGAAATGGCTATTTTTGACAAAGATCAACTGATGTTCATGAAATTTAGAATTTTTTTTTCCATTTTCATCCATTTTAATTTTTCGAGATATTTGGCTTGCCAAAACTATCAAAAATGGAGAAAAATTCGACTCCATTTTCAATCAACGCTGGTCGATTGTAGGTCTCAAAATCTCAATTTTGCATATTATTTGAGGTGTTTCCGATGAGTATTTCCAGAGAAATGAAAAAATACATTAAAAGTTGTCAAAAATAGAATTTGTTAATACATCGAATTTTTCGTATCTGTTTTCCTTATAAGGAGTGTCACTTACCCTTCTGTCCTTTGGCCACGCAGTTGAGCATTTCCATTTCAGTGCGACTTAAGCGAAGGATTGTGTTTAGGACGGGCACCAGACGTTGTCTCTCATCGGTGTTGTTCAGTGTAATAAACTGAGATATTAATTAAAAATACAATATATATTCTGTAAAATGTTCGATTTTGGCATACCTTTAGGAATACGTTTTTGAGATATTCAGAGTTGTGCATGTGCTGTTCCCGTTCCTCGGAGCGTTCCTGACGACGCAGTTCCTCCTTCAGCATATCGTTCATTTGGGTCAACTTGGCCAAATCCTGTTCGTTCTCCGCCAGCAGCGCCGTCAAATGACGCACTCGACTTTCCTGAATATTGAGACGTTCCTTGGTGGCCTGCAGTGCCGCACTGCGTCCATCCACCTCGGAATCGTCATCCTGCACGCTGACACTACGTCCAAAATTCGATATAGTTGTCACCGTATCGCTATTTATGGCATTGATGGATGTGTTGAGCAGCTCGTCGAGTGGCATGAAATCATGAGAGCGGCGTGAAGCTGTGGAGATTTTTCGCTGTGCCGCCAACTGGGCAAGAGATTCTCCACCACCGGCATCGTGATCCAGCAGATAATCAATTTTGCTCTGCTCTGTGCTGGGCAAATCGTTACCAGCAGCTGTGCTGGAGGCCACGACGGAAGCAGGAGTAACAGCGGCGGCTGCTTTCTCCAGTTGCTCCAATTGCTGCTGTTGTTTCTTGAGCTGCATCTGGTGTAAATCATTCATCTGCTCCATCTGTTGGCGGTGCTGTTGCAGTTGCTGTTGTTGCTGCTGCAGATGACGTTGGTTATCCTGTGTCAAGGACTCGATCTGCTCCCGCAGCTCATCGCTGACCGCCAACAAATCCTGGCTGCGTCGCAACAGCTGCGTGTTATCCCGCTGCAGTTGCTCCAATTGGGATTCCAGCTGATTGATGCGCTTGGCGCTGTCTTCCCCAGACTCCCGTAATTGCTTCTCCTTAGCACGCATGGTTGCCAACTCCGTCTCCAGGTCTTGCTCCCTGTCGGTATCACGATGCTGCTGCTTTCGCAGAACAGCCTGCGCCTTGATCTTGTAGTCGGAGTACTCGGACTGCAGCTGCTCCTTGTCACGCTCCGCACTGCGCAAACTCTTCTCCAGTTGAGCAACTGCATCCAGATGGCTTTTCAGCTGCTGGGTGCTGCTGGTGAGCATCTCCTGGGACTGCTTCAGCTTCGTCTCATATTGCTGCGTGCTGTCCGCCAGCTGCAGACGCATTTGCTCCACTTGCATCTTCTGTTGCTCGACGCTTTGCTCTAATTCCTTGTTATCGGAGAGTGCCTGTTGCTTTCCATGGACGGCATCCTTGATCTGCGCCTGCAACCGATCAATTTGCTCCTTCAACTGCTTGCTGTGCGCTGCCTCGCCACTTTGGGCCTCCTCCAGGATGCTGATCTCTCTGCGCAGCTGGGTAATGGTGTTCTCTCTGCTGCCTAGAGTTTCCTTTAGAGTGTCCAGTTCTGTACTCTTGGCAAGCAACTTGGCGCTGACCTCGGCTAGAGACTTCTCGGCTGCCTCAATTTCCAGATTCAAGACATTGGAGCTCTTGGCCTTGTCCTTTAACTTCAGTTTTTGGTTCTCAGCACGTGCCGCATTCAGATCCTGTTGCAGCTGTGTCTGCGCCACCTTCATGGCATCCAATTCCGACTCCAACTTGGCCGACCCGGCTTGCTCAAGCTCCTTGATTTGCTGTGTCTGATCCTGCAGCTTCTTTTTCAGCTTGGCAGCTATGGCCCGTAGCTTATGGTACTTCTCCTCGTATCCCTCGTCCAGCTCACGTAGACGGTTCAATTCCTCGGCCCGTGAGATCGTCGATGTGGACAGGACATCGCTCTGTGCATCGCCATTCTGCTGCTGCTGCTCCAATTCCTCCAGCTGCTTCGTCTTCTCACTGAGTGCATCCGTTAGAGTTTGCAGCTCCTTGTGGCTCTTATCATGCTGCTCCTGCATGCGAGAGATGACATCGCCACGCGCCTTCAGTGCCTCGTTGAGTTCACGCATCTCGGCCAGCAACTCGGCGTGTTCGTTCTCCTTCAGGTGGTAGCGTGACTGCAGATCCTCGTGATGCTGTCGCAGCTCCACACAACTGGCCTCCAGTTGTGCATATTCTCGCTCCCGCCGCTGATCGAGCAACTGCATCTCGGACTGCTGCTGCTTGCGCTCCTCCTGGATGAGCTGAGCCAAGCATTGCATCCGATTGATTCTATCAGTGAAGTGGGAATCATGGGGCTGGGAGCTCTGCTGCTCCTTCAGAGACCTGGCCAACCGATCCATACGGTTTAATTTGTTAAGCAAGCTGTCAACGTCAAGGGGAGACTTCTGAATCTGTGGTGACTGCAGTGGCTTCTGTTGCTCCTTTAAGAGTTTGGCCAAGCGTTCCAATTCGTGGACCTTCATTAGCAGTCGCTTGTTGGAGGAGGGCACCTGTGTGGCTCCCTTGACCTCCTCCAGTTGCTCCTTCAGCTGTGCGTTCTCCTGCTGCAGTGTCGTCATCTTGCTGCAGAGCAGCTGAGACGCCTTGATGATTTCCTGCTGCCACTTGGACACAGATGCTGCATACTCGTGCTGCGTCTCAAGCAGCACACATTTGCACTCCTTGAGATTCTTGAGCTTGCGATAGACATCAATGAACCGATCCTTGAGTGCATTGAACTTTTTGCGTTGCTCCGAGTTCAATTGCTTGACCTTGTCATACTTCTCCTGCAGCTCCGCCAACTCTGCCACGCGTTGCTTGGTCTCCTCGGCAGCGCTGTCTGCCTGTTGTCGGAGCAGATCATTCTGGGCCTCTGCTTCCTTGATGCGGGCAATATCCAGCTCAAGCAGCTCGAGATTCTTGCGCTGCTCACTGCCCAGCGCATTCACCTGCTGCATTGCCTGCTCCATACGCTCCACATCCGCGAGCAGATCATCGTTCTCATCACTGAGACGTCCTAGTTGACGTTTCAAACTCTCATTCTCGATTTCAAATTGCTCCAGTCTGTCGGCATCCTCTTTGGTCCTTCGCTGCAGGCTGTTGACCTGCTCAGTTAGTATTACATTCTTATCGGTGAAGTCCTGCAGCATTTCCTGCATGGCCGGCAAGCTGCTCTGTTTGGCTGCGGCCTTCGTCAGCGCGTCCTTAAGCTGCCGATTCTCTTCAGTAAGCTCTGTCACATAGAAGAAGAAGACATTCAGACAACGAATACATTTGATTGTATTTAGTGTCAACCTCACTTACCATCTTTTGCTTGTTTGGCTTTTTTGGCAATGCCAAGCAAGCCTTTATATTTGGCTATGATTTCATCTTTGCTCAGAGCTTCGATTGGATTCTTCTGCAATCGCAAAGGCAAAAGACACGCACACACATACGCATACACATAAAGCAAACATGTAAACACATCAGTAAATCAAATACGTGTGCTTGTATGATAATGATGAAACGTCACTTTCGTTTGCAGCTGCTGCGTAACATACCTGCGTGTCCCTTGGTGATGTGTCCATTTTCAAATAAAGTTCCTCAGTTGCTTACACATCCATTTAATTGTTGGTTTTTGTAGTTGTCTAATTACTTCTTAAGTTAAACGGAATAAAAACGGAACAAGTTGTCCGATGGGTAAGTTAACGATAAACGATAGTTGGTATCGATGACACAGCAAGGGATTCGCAAACTGTGTCAGCTGTGCAATGAATGCAAATGAACTTTGCTAGTCCCGCAGTTAAACAGCTGATTCATAGGTATCATTAACATTGTAACAATTAATTGAGTTATATTTAACTATAGCTCATAAGTGCTTAAATTTTAAATCAATAGTAAAAAATAAGTATTAAACACTATTTATTGCATATTAAACATATTAATGTATTGTATTTAATATTTAAAATAAATTTTTGTAACTTAAATCATACGTTATATATTTTCATTTTATCAAAATAATTTTTTTTTCTAAATTGTAAGAAGTTTTATTTTATTAGCTGTCTTTAATAAATTAATAGAAAAATATTGAGCGACTCATTTTGTTCCGTGAACCAGCGAGGATTCGCAGCACTAACAGAGATTTTGTTATCGATTTTGGTACCATCTCTAGATAATTGTTATTTTGGTATTTTTGGTGCTCTTTTTCACGTCTTGAAGAGCATTTTGTTTAGGAAAATTGTTTTTGGTCATTGCTGGTGGCATTGAGGCCAAAGACCATCAACATGGACTTGAGCGACAACCAGCTGGAGGATCAATCCTTCGTCTACAAGCACGATCAGCTATTCAGCGAGAGTTTTCCACTATTCAAGGAAATACGAAGACTGGGCAAACTTTGTGATGTCACACTAAAGGTTCGACTATCTCTCTATCTTGGGGAATTATCATTATCTACTCACCGAGTCTAAATATAAATAATGTACATGTCTTTTATGTGCTGCAACGCCTAGGTTGAAGATCAGACATTCTCGGCGCATCGAGTCGTGCTGGCCGCCACTGTACCCTACTTTTATGCAATGTTCACCAACAACATGGCCGAGAGTCGCATCAAGGAGATTACGATGAAGGAGATCGAGCCGAGTGCACTGGAGAGTCTAATCAACTATGTGTATAGCGGACAAGTGCGCATCGATAATCAAAATGTACAGAGCCTTATGGTGGGCGCCTCGTTCCTGCAGCTCTCCAATGTGCGCGACGCTTGCGCCACATTCCTGATCTCTCGCTTTCATCCCCACAATGTGCTCGGCATTAGGACCTTTGCCGACTCCATGATTTGCCGTCAATTAATCGATGCTGCCGACAAGTATATTGACCAGAACTTTGCCAAGGTATCCCAGTCAGAGGAGTTCCTCACCCTGGACTGCGACCAGTTGCTGGAGCTGATGCGACGGGATGAGCTCAATGTACGCAACGAGGAGGTCATCTTCGAGGCCTGCATGCGTTGGGTTAAATATGCGGAGAAACGCACTGAGCTGTTCCCCCAAGTGCTGGCTGCAGTGCGTCTGCCCTTGTTGTCGCCACAGTTTCTTGCTGATCGCGTGGCACGCGAAGAGCTCATTCGTTCATCTCATCAGTGCCGTGATCTGCTCGACGAGGCCAAAGACTTTCACCTGATGCCGGAGCGTCGTGGGTTGCTCCAGAGTTTCCGTACGCGTCAGCGATGCGGAGAGTTCTTCACGGGTCAAATCTACGCCGTAGGCGGATTAGCCAGCACGGGTGAATCGGTCAGCACTGTGGAAATCTATGATCCGCTAACCAAGAAATGGAAAATGGGCGAACAGATGTCCATGATGAGGTGCGTCCCTGCGATTAGCTTGATTGAAACTGATTGACAATGGATAATTCATTGCAGATCTCGAGTGGGCGTGGCTGTTTTGGATGGGAAACTGTACGCCTTTGGCGGCTTCAACGGCACGGAGCGGTTATCCACAGTGGAGGTCTATGATCCGCGCAAGAACAAGTGGTCCCAGGGCTGTGCCATGTTGTGCAAACGCAGCGCCGTCGGTGTCGCTGCTTTGGATGATTGCATTTATGTGTGTGGTGGCTACGATGGCGTCACTTCGCTCAACACCGTGGAGGTCTATTATCCGAAAGCAAATACTTGGAAGACGGTAAGAGAATCCCTTAAATCAGACCTGTCCCAATGTTGGTTATATTGCTGAACTTGCTCTTCCAGGTGGCTCAAATGATGAAGTATCGCTCGGCTGGCGGAGTCACTCAATTGAATGGCTACGTCTATGCATTGGGTGGTCACGATGGCTTGTCCATTTTCGATTCGGTGGAGCGGTATGATGCCAACGAGGATGTCTGGATAAAGATGTCGCCCATGTTGAATAGACGGTGTCGCCTGGGCGTGGCCACTCTCAATGGCAAGATCTATGTGTGCGGCGGGTACTGTGGCAACTCATTTCTACGCTCCGTCGAATGCTACGATCCGCTCACGGACACCTGGAAACTGGTCACGCCCATGAACTGCAAACGATCGCGAGTCGCATTGGCCGCCAACATGGGCAAACTGTGGGCCATTGGCGGCTACGATGGCGAATCGAATCTGTCCACTGTGGAGGTCTACGATCCCGAGACAGACAAATGGACCTTCATGCCGCCCATGTGTGCCCACAGCGGTGGTGTTGGTGCCGGGGTTATCCGGATTGATTAGCTTGCCTCCTTTCTCCAGCCAAAAAAAAAGACAACCGCAAAGTAACTCGAAAATCGATTCATTTCTAGTTCTAATCGTTTAGTAAATTTATGCAATTATATTATGTAGTCTTATACATATACATGTATGTATACGTAAATGTATAAGAGTGTGCAACTAAGCTTTAGTGGTCCAAGGACCACCGCCGCTCTATTTCTAAAATTGTTTGTATCCATCCGCTCGGGATTGTTAGGTGTATATCATTCCAATTGTAAATTATTTGTTAGCTTCTAAATTATATAAATATCCCTAGACTTCAATACTCATTAAAGAATCTAAAAAAAAATGTATGTATCTGTTCTCTACAACTCTTTAGATAGCTCCATTTTGGATTTAATCCAATTGATGTTCCACTTTCAGAGACAAATAAATTACCTTTTTCGCATATCGTATATAAATCAATTGTTTGCTTCGATATGTGCGAAAAATATGCTATGTTTGCGTCACAATATATATTGCCTCTCTTTTTTAATAGAAGAAAACAGCAGAAAAGTGTAAACACTTGCCGGGGAGAGAGGGTGGCAACAAGAGTTCTTTAAAGACAGAAAAAATTTAATAAATGCCAATAAAAATACTGAGAAATATAACTGTCTGTCATAATCAGTTAGCATATTTATTATAGAAATACTAGAAATTAGAGGAATGAGATAAATACTAAACAAAAAAATAAAATACTTGTTGAACAAGAATATTAAGATCACCATTATTAGACTCCGCTGACCTTTGTTAAATTTATTAATTATCATTTTTTTAATTATTTATTTATTTTTTTTTTATTGACTTTTGCTAGATAATTTACAATGTACAAAAAAAGGCTTTGATATTATAATTAAATAACTCTATAGTATTTTGCAAGTCTCATAAGAAACTAGATAATTTTTGGAGTTTCAGAAACGTCCAACGTTAAATTTCAAAACAGATATTCTAAAATATACGTTATCCTGATATTAGCGAACAGAATATATGCTATATTATATATGATTTTTCATATATATTTTCATCTGATTTTTATCATTGTTGCCTTATATACATACTCTACAGACTTATTGAGCAGCCCTCGCACAATTTCAGTTGTATGCACTTTTACACTTTGTTTGCGCCCACTGCAGCGTGTTTCTTGTAACTCGATTTTAAATTGAATTGATGCCCTCCCGCTGATGCGATTGTATTGGGGCAGACAGAAATGAACAACAGGTGGCGCTATTGCGCAAAATTTTTATAACACACTCGATTGCTTTGTGCGGATCAGGGGCATGTCAGAGTCAAAACGCGAGACGAACCACAAAAAAAAATTGCATTTGAGCATAGCCATAATGCAATTAAGAGTATAAATTCCATTTATAGATAAATGACACAGACCTCAATTGGCCTTATCTATGGCGATTCGACAGAAAACCGTATCCGGTCGATGACAAAAAAAAAAAAGTGAAGTAAAAATGGTGCGATATTTCCATGAATGCTGAGTGGGGGATTTAGTCATGGGCCATGATGTTATCAGCAGGGAATAGTGTGTACATTTACATGGCCATAGGCATTTGCGGCAGCTTTATTTGATTTTGATAATCAAATCAGCAATTGCTTGTCTATATCGGCGAGAAACCATTGCGCAATTTTATTTTAATTAAATGCTAATTATGTTTGTCATGGCCTGCGTAAATATTTGAGTGGTCGGTGGCGGGGGTGTGGGTACTGGGGTACTGTGGTGCGGGGGTGCGAATCAATTTTTTAGTAGGGGTATTTTGTGTGCCAGATTGTTGTTAATTGGAGGGGCACCGCTCTGAGTGTCTAGCGCAATACAATCCATGTATTACAAGGCAGTCTATCTGGCAATTTAAATGCAAATTGCACAGAATGCACAACAATCAAGTTTTATGGGCCACTTGGAAGGATGCTCGTCGGGAATCCGGATGAACGATAAGCGTCCGCCGAAAAATGCACAGCATCCGCAGTTTCAATGTTTAATTTTTAAGCAAACAAAAAAATCTGTGGCATTTTCAACAGAACTAACCTCTTGACAAAGAGTCCACTCTACGATCGCAATTCCCTTTAAAATCTCTGCAAATTTCTTATTTTCTTGACTTTAATAAATTTATAATATTTTGTAAATTTTTCAATTGCGAATTTTCCGGAAAAAATTCAAATTTTAAATATTTATAAAATTAGTGCAAAATTTTGAAATCAGTGTCAATTTTCCCAACGCAATACAATTTTATGCTTCCAACAATTTTATATATTTCATTCAATTAAAATAATTATTTCACTAATTTATAAATATATTAAAAAAAGGTTTTTTTTTGTGCACAGCCGTAAATATTTGTTTGTTAAAAATATTAAATGCCTCAGCCTCTTCCAACAATAGGTATCCTCCCATAAACTTAAAGAGTTGCTTTTAATAGCCGCAGCCTGCCTTTTGGCTATGAGCTGAAAAGGAAGTGGGTGACGACTATGTGTGTATGTGGGTGTTGGTTGATGTTTGCATACACTTGGCCTTTACGAGTGGCACGTGGTTTTGTTATATCTTGCTGCTGGCCGGTCTAGGTCTTGGTGTTGCAGCTCTTCAACTTGGCCTCGACTCGAGAGATGCAATTTTTGGGGGCACATTGCCACACCATCAGCGAGCTGAGGATGATGCAGTCAGTGAAAGTCGAAAATTTTGCCATAATTAGCAAAAAGCAGGCAGCAATCATTTGTTTACACATTCAATGTACGCTATTCAATTTATTTGCCAAATGGAAACAGTTAACAGACCAACCAGCTAGCAAAGGAAAAACCCTTTAAAAATTGAAAACATTTTTGAAAGGCAAAAAACGAGCTTCCATTTAATACAAAATATATATGTAAAAGAAAACATTGGCCACATTGTATATTATTATTATATACGTACATGTGTACGCGTGTCCGTGTATAGGTAGGGCCAGACCTCAATTTGTTTTTTGGCCTGTTTAATGTTTTATTCACATATGCAAACAGAATTTCCGATCAATTCAATTGTTTGCCGCGGAAAGTATGCAACGCTTCTACTTTTGCGCCTTTTTTGCGCTGCCTGCAATAAGGTGACCCCCCCCCACTCACTTACTTTTTCGCTCACTCTCTATCTAGCAACAACTCGTAGATGCTTACCCACCCACACTCACACCTCCACACCCACTCATACACCGATACACCGACACTTCCGACGCAACACTTGTACGACTGTATGTGTGCTTCTATTCGACCAATTGTTGATATGCACGAACTCAGCACGAGCCGAGCGCTTGCCGATTGCTGCTGTTGCTTCGTGTCTGTCGTTCGCTGTTCGTGCTTAGGCTTCTACATGTTGTTCTACATGTGTGCGTGTGTGTAACGAGGCAGAACTGTTGTGTGTTTTGGTTCTTCGCTGGCTATCGAAATGTTGAGCATCCTCTATAAAGAGCATTGCCGCTTTGATCTGTCGCTCAGTTGTTGCATACTTCTCGGCGTGTTCGTTCGGCGTGCAAAGCAATAAAAGACCTACAAAACAAAGCAATTGCTACTTAAAGTGCTGTAAAAGAGCCACAAAACAATTGAATTGAAAATATATACATATATGCTCATCTGTAAGTGAAAGATTTGGAATTTTACATACATATTTTAAATATTAATAAGTGTGCCTATGTGTGAGTATATTAGAGAAAAAGCAGTATAAATATTTGGCAAAATTGCGTATTTAAATAATGTAAAATGTGTGCAAATATATGTGAATATAAGTATAATTTTTGACGATTTTCTAACAAAATCACTTTGTTTCAAATGGCATTAAAAAAATTTACTTGAAAAATTATACAACCATATCTAGAAATTTTTTTTAGAAATTAGAAATTCAATATATTCTTACAAATATCTAGAAAAATATTAGAAATTTGATGAGGAATATTTTATTTGCAATAATTTATAAATAATGAATTTAAATAATATAATTAAATTCTCAGTAATTAATGCAATTGACTCGTAAAAATTCAGATAAATTAAAAATTACATATTTTATATCTGAAATGTGAATTTCTTTTGGCCACAAAGATTTCATTTGAAATGCCAATCAAAGCATTGACATGCTGTGACCTGAGGCTAACAAATTATTTAAAAATGCATTTGCGACCTTCCGGATGATATGTGGAGAGCTTCACTTGTAGTTTGCCAACATTGTTTTATTAGAGAGAGAGAAAGAGGGAGAGAGAGATTTGGCTGACATTTGGCCATAAGCCGGCGGCGAAAAGCTAATAAAAACGGCAACATCAATGTAGAGAGACAATTGTGGCTCGCTTTGACAAACTCAGTTGAAACTGTTGTATGATAGACTTCGACTTGGCATGCGATACAGAAACCACATACAGAATGCCGCATCCGGTGTTGTGATGTGCCGCACACAACACGAACGTCCATTATGGGACACCACCAAACACACACAAACACACGCACACACGGACATTCATATGGACAGGCAGGAGAATAAGACAAAATTCCCCAGCTCAAACTAAAAACCGACAATGGACGACCTGTTTGCAAAACAGTTGGCAGGAGGCAGTTGCCAGTAACGCTTTAAAACTGCCCCAGGGTCTCCGCTTGTTTCATGTCAACTCGGACAGCAGCTGCAGCTTCAGAGGCATACAAACAACACATGGATATGGACACGGGCAGCGCAATTAGTCCATAAATACTTACATGTATGTAACACAGTCAGCCGAGAGAACGAGAAAAATATACTTAAGACTGTACAATGTACACACATACACACACATACCTGCTAAAACACGCATGAAAAGTACTCGAGTTGCAGCTGCGCCTAAAAGATGCTTTAAAAAATACGTAAAGCAAACAAAATGAAATGTCCAATAGTTAACACACAAACACACACACTCTCACACACTTACACACAGTTGGACGTATGAGTGTTGTGTTTCTGAGCGCGTCCTAATTAACCTGAACATCAAGTACAACAAACAATTGTAGCTACAGGACTCATTACAGAGCTGCCTGATGGTCAAGTGGGGAGCCGTTTCATACTTAAAAAAGTATTCAAATAAAACTCACAGACTCAGTTGAAGTTCCAGCCTCAATCTCAGTTCTTCATCTAGTCCCACTTTCTTTTCAATTCCCACTCTGACGTCAAGGAAGTCTTGTCTCTATGGGGCGTGACAATTACAACCTATTTTAATTATTATATCACGTAGAAAATGAATTTAATACTTTATGATATATTTTTGAAGGGGAATATTTTCGTAAACATATATTTTTTGTAAACTTTTAACATCTTGATAATAACATTTGCTATTAAACCATTAAAATGTTAAACTTAATTCTTAAAGTTTATTGCAAATTTTATCTGTTTTTATGAGTTATGATTTTTTCTTAGAAACAAATAGGAAAACATACATATTTCTTAAACCTATAAAATATAAGATATCAAATTACGCTTTTTAAAACGTTGCGAAAACTCCTAGGAAAACACTAACAAAAATTTTGAAATACTAATAAATTTCTGAAAATTTAAACTATAAATATTATTGAAAAATTTTGAAGTTTTTCCATAAATAAAATTACCTTAAATTTGAAATGAAATCGATAACAGCTTTTTAATGATTTCATTTATTGATAGTATTAAACATTTTTTGAAATATTTCAAATATTCTCTCAAATAAGTGCTGCGAATTTTCTTAAAGTTATCTAAATATGCTGTAGTTGATTGTTTTTCTTGCTTTTGCTAATTTTAGTTGCTCAATAGTTGGGATTCATTTAAATTCTATAAAGAGATTGCCTTGATATCTTAACTTCCTAAATATTGTTAAGAAATTCGCATCCAAGGCAATGAAGAGAATGGGAAAGAATTGCTTTTAGTCTTGGTTTAATGAGACCATCATAATGTATGCATTCACTTCAAAAGTCGCCAGATCTCACACATACACACACACACACACACACACAAACACACACAGTCACATACATACACACACTCACATATTAAAAGTTGGGCCCTAAAAAGCAATGAGCCAAGACGTTGACTTTGGACTTTTACTGATTTTCAGTTCATCAGAGAGAGTATGCGTGTGTGTTGTGTGTGTGTGTGTGGACTTCAATCATTTGGGATTAATTTGGCAAGCGCACAAAAGGTCATACTTGCACATGTATGTGTGTCTGCCTTGTTTATGCCTGCCCTCCTCCTTTCCCCCTCCACACCCCGCCAATCCCTTACCAATTACAGCCATAATGAGTCTTTTACAAAAAGGATAAAGAAGGCGTCAAAAGCCATACTTTAATATGTTATATGCCTCAACCGAAACATTTACATGATGTACGGATGGATGTACGACAGATGAATCACTAAAATTACAGGGTCTTAGGGATAAGGCGTTAAGTTTGAGCATTGAGTATGGGAGTGTCACGGAACAGCAGTTCCAACGAGGTGGGCGACTGTTGGTATTCAATTACCACCAATTTGTTGGTGCCCACCTTGAGGATGGGGGCGGGCACATAGAGGGTCAACTGGGGACCAACAATTGGCCAATAGCGACCCAGATTCTCGCCATTTAGGAACACAATACCCTTACCCCAGCCGGACATGTCCAGGTAGGTGTCGCCCAGCTGCTCGGCACTCTCAATATTCAGTTTCCCGTGATAGAGAGTGGGTCCGGAGCGTAGCATGAGTTTGGGTTTGCGGAGCTCCTGGAAACCGGTGCGTGTCGCTTCTTTTGATTGTCGTATGAATGCCTCGATGTCATCGTAGGACTCCAGCGGATATGTGGTCATATTCCAGTTGCTCAGCAGCTGCTTATCCAAGTGCACATCCTTTGTCAGACCCTTGAAGTCATTGAGCTGCCTGCCGTAGTTGAGCCTACCCTGATTCTCGACGAGTATCTGCAGCAATCTGCCAGAGCTGGCACTCAATGGCAGCTCATAGACGGGTGTCTCTCTCGCCAGAATCCCCACAAAATCATTGTCCACATAGACATAACCGCGATCGGCCAGTCCTGGCACTCGCAGCATGCTCGGATCCCGATTGAAGAAGGTCGGCAACCAGGTCTCATACAGCACCAAGCCCGAGTATTGATTCAGTGCCTCAAAGGTCTTGGGTTTGGCGGAGCGCACAACTCCTGTGCTTAGCTTCTGCCTGCCCTCGCTGGAGAGCAGTGAGCAGCAGCTAGACAGGCGAACTGTGCCATAGGCACGCTTGGGCACAGGATCCGGCACGGGTACATTAGGTTTTGGAAGATATCTGGTAATAATGCGGCGGAGAGCATAGTATTTGGGCGTGGGATCTCCGGCTTCTGTCATTGGTGCATCATAGTCGTAGCTGGTTATGTCGGCTATATAGTTGCCCGGGCCATTCTCATTGGAGCCCGCCGTAAAGCCGAAGTTGGTGCCGCCAAAGAACATGTAGAAGTTGACACTGGCTCCACTGTCCAGCATGTCACTGAAAGAGATCTTGAGGTTAACTTTACTTGACCACAAAATATTTCTCGCACTCACATGAAGGTCTGAGTAATCGACTCAATGCTCACATTGGCCATGGGCTCGGACCAGTGCGTCAGCCAGCCGGGATAGTATTCAGCATTGACAAGTGGTCCTCTTGGCTCGAATCGACGCAGCTTATCCCAGAGGGCCTTCAGATCCCGTGTGGCGCCAAAGTCCATGGTGGCCAGCACACCCTGAATCTTACCGCAACGGAGAACTGTGGGACCATCATTTGTGAACAAGACCGCCTTGTCCTTGACATGTCCTTGGGTCTCATCACGCAGCCAATTGCGGTAGTTAAGGTCACAGGCAAAATAGGAGCCATACTCGTTCTCCACCTGTACCATGATAATGGGTCCTCCATTGCCATACAGATAGGGCGCCATGCGGGGCATTAGCTGGCTATACCAGATGCGCACCTCGCTCAGATAATCTACAAGAGGTCAGGATTAGTTACGGAATCAGGAGTCAGCATAGTATCAATTATATCCTACTGATGTCGGATGTGCGCAGTTGAATGCCCGGGAATTTGGTCAACAGCCAGTATGGGAATCCGCCCATGTCACGTTCGGCACAGATATACGGACCCGGCCGAAGTATAACCAATAGATCCTCGCTGACTGCCAGTCTTATAAAGCGCTCCAGATCGGCAATACCAGTCCATACATAGACGCCATCCTTGGGGTTATGCAGGGACCATTCCACGTAGCTGAAACATACAGAAGGTTTAATTTAAAAGTTGAAGACATTTCTTGGGAATAAACCTACGTGGTAACCGCATTGAGTCCCGCCGCACGCATTGTCCTTAGGTGACGTCCCCAGGTATCTGGATGTGCCCGAAAGTAATGAAAGGAACCCGCTATAAAGCGGAAGGGTTGTCCATCCTTGAGAAAACGATCATTCTCGTAATCCACAACGAAACTACGATTGGCACTGGCAAAGCCAAAAAGGCCTAAAAGCGCCAAAGTTGTCAAAAGTTTTATTTGAACAGATAACATCTTAAATGTGTCTGAAAAAAATAGAGAAAAATAATTTTTCAAGTTTACTAATTATATTTTGAAATATATACTATCTATAAAATTTCTTTTTATTTTTGAGAAAATATAACTTTTTAATTTATTTAATAAATATAGAGAACCCGATTTGAAATTTCAAAATAAACTTTAAAATTTTCTAAAATCGATTAAATATGGAAAACCCTTAATATATAGCAAATTTTTCAAAAATATAATTGTGTTTAAATATTTTAATTAATATTCTTAAATAAATTATAAGTAAGTTATTGAAATTTATTAAAATTTCATTTAAATGTATTTAATTTTTTTAATAAATTTAATAAGTTAAGAATCTGAACAGGCTAAAGTACCTTAACATCATTTAAGTTTATTTGTACTTCCTAGCATATAGTATTATTCTAGTATAAAATAAATTCTATTCTAACAGATTTACTCAACCCCAGACTAAGAAAATGTGTAAATATCCGTATTCCCAGTCGGAAGTAAATTTCGCCGCGGCTTCCTAAACACAAATCATAAATCTCATAAACATCCACCCGCATTTCTATCGTATCTCTGTACCGGGTTGAAATGAGATGCACAGATTCGAGCTCAAGATGAGCCTCCAAGTTGCCTCAATTCGAAATTCAAGTTCATGGTTCAATTAGTTTAGTTGACAGCATTGTTGTCATCTGTCAAAAGTCTGACGACGTCACATCGTCACTTCGTCACTTTCTGTTTGCCTTTGCTTAGCCTAAATCGCATAATTTCATGCATTGACTCGATTCGATTCTATCAAAAAGTATAGAATAATGAAAGTTTTCAACACTCTCCATGCAACTTGTGTACTTTCAAAAATAATTGTAATTTTTGTCAGCTGTCACACAATAAGCACAATATTATTATTGTTAATTATTTGTTTATTGAATTGAGCGCTTATCGCTTGACACGAGTCTATAGATAGACTCTCGTGCCTTCTTCGCTGATACTACAGTTATTGGAGTATATACTTATACATATAAGTACTGAAATATGTTCACTTAATTACTTTATACATATGTGGGAGAGTTTCTTACAATAATTAACTAGTTAAGAAATATAATTTTGAGCAAAAGCTTCTAGTGAAAGATAAATGCTTATAGATACTTGTTCAGAGCAGGTAAATATAGAACAAATATCTTTCTACCTAAGCTGAGTTTCCCAACAACCCATAGAATGCTCTCAACTAACCGTAATTAACTGCACGACAGCACTTACTATACCATATCATAATTTATTCCAACTTGACATAAAAACTATATAGAGAAGTACAGCGACTACTGAATACCCTCTATGTCAAATTTAAAAACTCTAGAAATACTATAGTAACTTGACACTGTAATTATCATATTGAGTTCAATCTCAGTCTTAAGTCTGTGCTGTGTGAAATTGATAAGTTGAGGTGAACAAAGCCATTATAAATGAAATGAAAGATGATACAATACGAAATTCGACATCGATGCTGAAAATAGAGCTCCGAGATTACCAGAACTGAAACTGATCGAAATTCTCAGTAGACGAATCTCAACTGAATGATATGTTCTTTGATTGGACACAAGTAATTCCCCAACTGTTGTTCACCCTAAACCTATTTAACCTCATATATATGTATCTGTCACATATGTCGCTCTGATAATGATATTTTGTAAATCCCGCTTAACCTAGAATACCTACTTATGTACAGATGAGTACATATGTATTTACCTATACATATATGGTATAAATGCTGAGTTGGAATGAACTGAAGTGTGTGATTTTTGTGGCCCTGAACTTGAGCGAGTGTGAGTACTAAAGACCTCCCCAAAAATTAACCAAATCATCAAGCATGATTTACCCCCTAAATACCTCAAATAAACCCACAACTCAACAAGAATGATTTATATATACATATGTATATAACATATATATAATTTATATACATATATATATGTATGTATAAATCTCATGGCACATTTTGTTTTAATGTTATTCAGCGTCTGTGGAATCGCACAACATGAGGCAAGCATTTTAAGCATTTGACCCAATTCAATTATTTTGCATGGCACAACCCGATCCAGACCCTGAGTTCAAGCCCCCGTCGAGTAACAGTGCTTGCCTAGCCACTACTGCCCTGCCCCCTTTCAGTTGTTCTTTTCTTTGCCTGTTCTTTTCCTAGACCACCAACTGCATTTGTTCGAGATAATTTCATGTCTCTCACCTTGCGCTGCACAAATCAAAGAGAGAAAGTGCAAGAAAGAAGAGCACGTTTTACACGATTAGAAAAGGATATAATTTTGTTGTTGTACTTTATGCACCGAGAGCAAACACTTTTGACGCGCTGCGGAGCCGAAGCGACTGTTCGGCTGCCAAGCTAAACTCAGACTGAGCGATCGTCGATCGCGTTTCACGACGGAACGAAAGTCGAATTGACGAAGTGACTGCTGATAAGTGCAGTCAAACAACCATAACACAAGACGGCAGCGTTTCTTGAATCACTCACTATACACGCTACACACTCACCTATACAACTACAAGCATACACTCTGCTGTACCTACATACGTATGTATAGGTGTATGTTTCTGTGCATTTGGAGTACAAAAATATATTTACATACATAGGTTATTCGCCTGATTTGTGGGCTCTCTTTCTGAGGTAACTGACAAGTCATCGCAGGCGGCTTCTCAATTTCTCATTGCAATGGGTGGGAGGGGGGTATGTCAGGCTTTTGTTTTGTAATTAATAAGTGAATTTAAAAAGTTAATTATATTCTTACATTAAAGATTAAACGAAAATACACAGAGATTGCACAAGTATACTCCGGCTAGTTTGAGTAGTTATTATTATTAGCTATTAGGGGATTTTTTGTCGTAAATAAAAATATTCATATACATTATTATTATATTTAAGTTGAAAGGGTATAAATATTAACGGCATATACTTTTAAACCATTTAAATAATTATTTACAATATTTCACTTACAAATATTCTCCAGTTAATTTGATTAATACATATTAGATATTCGTGAGGTTTGTTCATAATTTCATTTTATAAATATAATATTTATTTTAAAATATTACTCATATATTTAAATTTGAAATGGTAAATCTCTAGTACAATTTAATATACACTTTATAAAATATTTTTTTATTATTCTTATTATAGTAATAAAAAAATAATGTTATATTTTTAGTTTATATTTAATTTAGTTTATATATGTATATGTATGTATGTACATATGTACTTATTATGTGAAAATATGAAGTGCATATATACATATATATATATATAATTTAGCCAATTCCTGAGTATATCAATGAGAAATATTACTCTTTAGCGCTCCAATTTGTCTTATAAACCCTCAATAAAGATTTGACTACATTTTGCATAAGATTTCATAATGCAAACGATATTTGGAAAGTCACCAAAACAAATATTGTGAAGGTCAATAAAAACACATTCAGAATTTGTTTAGAACTTTTCTGTAATATCAATAATACAAAAAAAAAAAGGGAACTCGGTTATGCCACAGAAATTTGAATTTGGGCTACAGCTGCAGGGCAGCTTTGTTGGGGTTAAAGGGCAGCGGAAAGTGGGGTTACATGCCTCATATGATATGCATTAACGGTTGCTCAGATAGACGCCTGACTAGAAGCTGCTCTCCATATGCAAAAAGGGCTGATGACGTGATGAAAATGCAGCCGCCGGCAAAAGAAATAAAAGATGTTTTAACAAAGTAAAAAAGTAGAAAAAATAAAATATAGGGAAACTGGGAAATGTCAAGAGTCGAACCAATTGTACAACCAAAAAGTGAATTTTCTATGGTCTGTTGTTTTATTATTAATTTCGTACGTTTTGTTATTGTTGTTATCGCTGCAGTTGTTGTTGTAGGTCGCCTAATGGACTTTTATTAGCCGTAGAAGCAAAAGCAACAGCAACAGATGTAGGCAGAGAAACAGAGACAGTGATAGATACAGAGGCACATATGGACAAGCCTGGGCACGTTCCTGTTGCTGCCCAAAAATGTAAATCTCAACTCATGTTCACACACATGCACAACTTTAATAAACTCCCATTCTCACACACACACGCACACAAACACATTCAGGCTGTTTAAAGTGTCCGCTGGGAATGCACAAAGCAAACACACACCCACACATACGCATACGTATACATTCTCATGCTCACTCTCACTCTCTCACACACATACTCTCTGCATAGACAATTAGACAGTCCATACACGTCAGACTCTCGGCATGTTAACAGCTTAGCTTTAGGCAAGAAAAGCGCAGAGAGAGAGGCAGAGAGAGGCAGAGCAGAGATGCTGCGGTGTGAGAGGTATTCGCATAGAGAGATTAAGCATACGCTCTGTGTGTTCAACCCACATTTAAGTACCGTTAAGGTCCCTAGTCCTGTTTCTAAGCCATTGTTCGACTGTTGCCTGCCTCTGTCACAGTCGTGTCCGTCAGTTTTCATAAACAGGAAACTTTACACTTTGCCGCCTGCCACTTTTTTTTTCAACACTCTCCACCCCCTGCCTGCCTCTCCCATGTTGTGGCCCTGACATGTTGCGTTGTCGTTGGAGAAGTTTAAATACTTGCCACTTAAGCTTAAAGCAGCCCGGCTAAACTAATCTGCCACAACCTGTTGATTGCCACAAATGGGAAACCAATTTGAGTGCATCTCTTTCTTACTTTCATTCTTATTTTTTACTATTTTGTGCTCAATTCAATTGGCAATTGCCAATTGGCACTTGGCGTCTGTGTTTCCTATGCGCTGACAGAACGCACTCCACATCAAACCGTCACCACCGCTATCACCACCACCACCACCACCGCCACCGCCAGTGGCAATCAATTGAATTACATGTTTCCAGTTTCCTGTGCGCGCATCGTTAGTGCCGGCATATCCTGTAAAAATAAATCGAGTAAAGGGTATATCAGGCTGAATAGATGCAGACCTTGGATATAATAGTAATATACAATAAATAATTGTTAAAGCTCTAAAAGAGAAGTGGAAAAGTATGTTTGAGAAACATGGAAAATAATTAAGTTACTGATTGAAACAATTTTTAAATAATATTTATTTCTTACTTTCATTCAATGTAAAGTACAATCGCTAAATAATCAACTGATATTGTTTTAATAATCCAAATTGATATATAATCTTATAATTTGTCATACGATATATGTATATTAATTTACAAATATAAAATCATATTTATATTATTAACTATTTACTTCAGTATTCCAAATAAATTTGAATAATTTTTTTGTTATTTTAATTGTAAATAAATGTGAAATATAATTTAGGTATATTTAATATAATTTATTTTAATAACAGAAATAAATTAATATATAATTATTATCTGTTAGTTTTCAAATTTAATTAATTTGTAATAAATCATAAAAATTTTATGATAAAATTTCGTAATATTAAATATAATTAATTTGCATTCAGTAAAATATTTAAAATGCTGAAACGAAATCAAAGTATTATTTCCAAATTGAATTATTTGTTAAGGACAAGTCTACTTCTATTTTGAAGGATATCTACCCGTCGGTATGCGTACACACACACATATGTAATGCAGATGCCTTTTTGAATGTATGCATAGCCATTTTATCGCATTTGACTCGGAGGCATTGACAAAGCATTTGCATGGCAATTTCACTGAACGAGAGATGAAGGGCGAAGGGCGAAGAGCGAAGGGTGATGACAACTTTTCAACCATAATCAATGGCAAGGAGTTGCATGTGGCAGTTGCACTTGCAAGCTGTGGCAACTGTGTGTTTGTTGTTGTGTCTTGTTTGGGTTCTGCAAATATTTGCTTATGCGACTATAAATTGTTGTAACAGCCCCGTTAGACCTTTGCTGCTGCTGCAGTTGCAGTTGTAGTTGCAGTTGCTGTTGCAGTTGCAATTGAGCTGGCGGCAAAGCTGTAAAAGCATCCATTATGAAAGTCAAATAGAATCTTGGGCTAAGCACGCACTACAATAAGGTCAAGAAGTTACATTGTGGCATTTCTTTAGCATGTAATGTAAATAGAAGTGCACTTTAAGTAAAAATGTATAAAACATGAGAAGCGTCATTTGAAATTCATATATGCTGAGATTTTATTTTTTTTTAAGATTTAATATTTATATTTAACTGTATTGTGGAGGTATATGGGGAAATACGGATTCTACGCCTAATGAAATATTTTACCAAATAAAATATTTTAAATATTTTGTCAAGCCTCAGTTATAAATTATAAAGACTTATTCAAAATGACTTTAAAATTGCTACATTTTGTTTTTTAAACTTTTTGGTAGCGCCATCTGTTAGTCAATAACGGCCACAACACCCGCCTAAAAGCACGCAACACAAAAGTTGAGATCATGCCAAATCGACAGCTGTTGTTGCTGCTGTTACTACTAACAGCAGCTGCTGCAGCCAACGCAAGCAGCGACGCAGACGTCGAGACTGCCTTGGATGCAGATGCAAATAATCTGAGCACAGCTGCGCCTGTTGAGCAGCAAACCCGGAATCTGGTTAAACGTGCACCCGTCTCCAGTTTCATAGGTATGCGCGGAAAAAAGGAGCAAGATGCTGCAGGCGATGCCAATTGGTTGGGCCCCGATCCTCTGGAATACGCCGATGACACGGACTCGGACAGTTATTACAATGAGAACGGTCGGAGGCTGAAGAAAGCGCCCATGGCATTTGTGGGTGTGCGTGGCAAGAAACTGCTGGGTGGCAACAGCCAGATAAGGGAGCTCCTCCAGCATGTCGAAGAGGAACGATTGCGGGAGAATTTCCTGCAGAATTTACTGGAAGACCTGGCCATCGAACGTGCCGAAGCGGCCAAGCGGGCGCCGACAGGATTCACCGGGATGCGGGGCAAGCGACCAACGCTGGGCGACAATGATGCTGCCGACAACGAGGATGCGGATGCCATGGAGCTGCTGGAGAAACGGGCTCCGGTGAACTCATTCGTCGGCGTACGGGGTAAAAAAGATGTCTCCCATCAGCATTACAAGCGGGCGGCACTGTCCGAGGTAAGAGAACCGCAGAGAGAACGCAACCGTTGAGTACGTGACAGGCATTAATTGGTCGAATAAATTATACACTTACACACTACACTATTTACATAGAAAGTATCTCTCTCTGTCAAACGCTCTCATCTCAACTGAAACCATGTCTCTCTCTCTCAATTTGATTTGAATCTCTGTATCTTGTAATCCATAACGAAAACTAACCATGGCCAGTTGTGGCGAAAACTCTTTAAAAAGGCATACGATATTCGCGGCAAGAAGCAACGGTATACGGACTTCAACAACAAATTCGTCGCTGTGCGGGGCAAGAAGAGCGATCAGCTGATGGCGGCAGATGACATCGATCTGCAGTTGCAGCAACAACCTTGGGTCTATCTCATCGGAGAGAAGCGGGCGCCAAATGGTTTTGTCGGCATGCGGGGCAAGCGACCAGGTGAGGGTAGCTCCAACAAAAGCGCTGACTGACATCATCATCTGTTTGTTGATAATCTGAATCTGTGTACTAATGAAACAAATGCGTACTATTTCATTCACAGCGCTTGAGGAGTAAACGGAAGTCTGATGGGCATATATACAGATACATAGATAGGCGAGCGCTTTCCTCATTTACATTTGACGTATGACAGTCGGAAGTTCCTTTACAACTAGGCAAAGATAATGTTTCAAATAATCGCTGGGCTGGAGATTATTTCAAACGTTTAACAGTCACACACACACATACACAACAGTTTCTCTCTCTCTCTGTAACTGAACATGGTAATGTAATGTAATCAGTAACATTACAGCTAACAGTAATGTAAATCTTTAATGAATTCAAAAACACTTTAATTGGGGCCGAGCTTCGACAAAATAAAACAACAACAAGGAGAACACTAAATAAATTGAATTATTTGCATATCTAATTGTTAACAAATTAATCAAAATTAAATTAGTGTAATCAAACAAACAGAACAACAAACAAGTATGTTAGTTAAAGCGAAATGTTAATTTATTTACACTTCATAAAATTCAAATAAACTATATACAAATAACTTTTAAAAAGAAAACCTACATACAACAAACCTATAAAATATACATACTTATATAGCACAAAATGTCTAATTAATTATTGTAAATATTGTATGGTAAATAACAACAACATTCGTAAAATAAATATATACATACATATATAAAATAAATGAAACATTAATAGTACAATTGCAAATCTCTTTTCTTATTCAACTCGTTCAAATTGTGGGCATGGCCAATGGCAAAATAAACTGCTTGTCAAGCCTCAACGATTCCAGAAACTGGAAAGTCCCTCTTATTCACAACTACCAACAATTAATTGACATGAGTTCATTATCGATATGGGAGAGAGAGGGAGAGGAGAGCACTAACATCGATATGCATGTTGCATTTCCAGCGAGTCAGTTGAGTATTGATACATATGTATATTTGACTATTCAACAAGAGTACCACAAACACACACATACAATATATACCCATTAAATAGAGAAGAGAGATCAGGTAGTCGAAACCCTCTGGCCCTTTCCATTGGAATGCTATGCTGTACAACATATTTCTGTTGGGAATCACAACAATCACTGGCAGTCAAAACAATGAGAGTGCAAATAAACGCCTTCGATATGCTACAACACATCGCATGGCGATATTCATGTCCGAATCGTGTGTTGAGCAGTGTATGCACACACACACACAAACGCATACACACACATGAGCAGTTATCACAGTCTCGTACTTTCACAAATGGTACACGAATTTTGCATTTAATGTTATCTGCCAAAGGTTCTCATGAGAGTGTCAGCTGAAGAGAGTAGCGTCAAAGCTTAAGCCGGCTGACGATCAGATCGAGTGACGTTGCGCAGTCGCTCTCTCTCTCGGTCTCGCTCTCGCTGCTGCTGTGCAAAACTGTATAACCGAGCGCAGCTTATAAATGATGGACGGCAGCGAGTTCTAAAGTCAGTCTAAAACAGTCGCTCAAAGCGTCAACATTGTCGGCAAATCGAACAGCAGCGCTAACTGTTAGTATTCGTGAGTGAGAGTGTGTGCGTGTATCTGTGTGTTTCAAGTAGGATGTGTGGATGTGTGTACAAAATGGGACTTGTTGCTTCAATGCAATTTGTTATGTGTGTCAATTTTGCAAGACAATTAAACGAGATGCGTGTAATTAATTATATAAAATGTAAAGAAAACTATGCACGTTATGCTGTTTGCAATTAACGTGTCAAGACTGTGGAAAATTTTCCTTCAACAACACCTAACAACCAACAACAAATAACTGTCCACAGTTTCACCTACATAGTACAACATCTGATTCGAGTGGAAAACCAGTATTTTGAGTTTTTCACGTTACCCTTAGCAGCTGTTCCATCGTTGAAAATTAGTGAAATTTCATTGTTTATGTTTGCTTTTCATTTTCGATTTAATTTGATTACAGAAACTACTTTTACTACAACGACTATTTCAGCGTCAATTAAGCGACAGACATAGTAGTGATAATTGATATTGAGACACGAACAAATCCCAAGATGCTGAGACTGTGGGCTTGCCTGCTCTTGGCCAGCTTTGGACTTAGCCAAGCTGTGCCCTTCTACACGGAGTAAGTACTACCAATATTTAGTTGTTTGTGAGTGTGTGTGTGTGTTGTAGAAATAGTTAACTTGTTAATTTAGTTCATGCATATTCCCGTAGATTTTCGTTAAAGTCCATTAACTTTTAACCTATAAGAGATACTCTAACTTTTGCTAATCCCATGCATTTCGTGGTGTAGTTGGAGTCGTTGTTAATGCATGCCTTCTTTACAGTGAAGAATACGATTCAGTTTCCAGCTTTGATGTCTCCGATCTGTCCGCTGATTCATACAGGTGAAAATTCTTGCCCCACCCTGATCATCCATCTCTAATCCACACCATGCATATCCTAAATACCATCGTATGCCGTTCTTATCTCAATATTGACACGACACAACTGTTTCTTTGCCTCCTAAAGACAGTGTCGACATGTCGTAAAGTTCCATTCAGGTGCATATTTGTTCAAGCACTTTATGTGCTTGCTCGGAGAAATTTTCTCATTGACTTTGCAAAAAAAAAAGACCAAACTTGCTAAACGATATTGCAAATAAAGTAAGCCACAAAAAAAGTCGAGTCTACAGCTAAAGAACACAAAACAAATAACATCACAACAAAAAAATTCCCAAAAACGCGGAAAGAAAGTCACAATGTAGATGACCTCAATTCATAAACTTAAACCTGAACCCAACCAAATAAACCCAAAATGTAAACAACACAAATTACTTTTGAAAGGGTGTCGTAGTAAAAGATACCCTATATAATAGTATAGATACAAGTCAATCTCGGTGTCTGTCAAGAACCTAACTCCAAAGAGATTGTTCAGTCGCAGATCTGAGAAGTGAGTTCAATTAAAAGTCGCGGTTATCTAGATCCTCAATGCTGTGCCTACAAGATCTGTTAACCCTGCCTGCAGTTACAGTTCAAGTCGAGGTTTTGCGAAAGGCAATGATTGCACAAATCCAACACCAACATCAACTTCAATTCCAACTCCAACTCCAACTGAGAACAATACCCATACTAACTGGGCCATCGACTTGAGGGCATCCGTCAGAGAATTACAGATGGAGTTGAAGTTGAGGTTGATGTCGGTTGTGGAGTTGCTGTTGGTGTTGGCGGGATCTGAATTGTGTTCGCCTTTTACACTTGGCTGATTACAACTTACAACCTAGCCACATTTACCAACTTGAACTAACTTGTTTACTCGCATTTTGACACAATTTATAGTACTTGGGTTTATTTGCGGGGGCCCTAATCTAAGCTAATTAACTTTTGACATCGCATTAAATGCAATTTCGGCAACAAATAGTGATGACCCAATTTCTAAGCCACAACATAATAACATAACTGGGCTAACATAATGACTCTCCCTTTCACTATCTCCTCTTCTCCTATTTTTCCGCAAATAACTTGGTTCTACAGGTCGCTTTTGGCCCAAATCATTTTCTACATCGCCTCAATATAGCACACAGAAACTGTGGCCAATGGCTTTCGTTTTGGCCATAAATGATAAGCAACTTTTAATATTTATGTACCTTTATATTTTTTTATGGGTAACAGAAAGTTACAGAAGTTTCTCAAATGTGCAACAAGTGAAAATTACCAATTTTTAAAAAGTATTTTCGAGTAATTTTTAGATATTGAGAGATTTGTATCATAAAAAATAGAGAAATTTAATTGCATAAAATTTATAAAATATAATATATTATATATACATTTGTAAATTATATTACATATAATTTTTAAACTTTATCTAAACATTGTAAAAATTAGAAATTCTCAAAAACATAATTTTTTAATAATATTTTTGAAAATCATAATCGTAAAAACATATTAAAATATTTTAAATTTATTTAATAGTAAAAAAGAAATTTAATGCAAAACTTTTCAATTATTATTATGAAAATCTAAATTTATAAATAAATATATTATCAACGCAGATACAATGCAGATTTCTTAACATTTTCAATTTAACGTTTATAAAGAATGCAATAAAAAATATTTAATGCTCCTTAAATTAATTGAAATTCTCACAAAATATATATATCAAAAAATATGTTCGATAATCTGGTAGAATGAAGCCATATTTTTCTATATTCTTGAACTATAAATATATAAAAATATATGAAGTATTTTTTCGATAAACTCTATTTAGATAATTTCTTTATGCCATCAATTCAAAACTTTTATTAATATTTTTAATTGGTTTATAGATAAAATAAAAATTATATAGTGTTCAAGCTTAAAGATCCTCTCGAGATATTTTCAATTAATTATAAAATTATCAATATCAATTAAATGTGTGATAATAATGCAACTGCAATTCGTCATAAACAATTCCTCTTCATAAATTGCACAATTATTTTAATCATTTTTTGCCACTTTTGAAGAGCTGAAAGTGTTGATGCCACAAAAATCAACTCTCCCCAGCTATCTGCCCCTATATCTCTCCCCCCCTAGCAACAGTTCAAGGCAAGTTCAAGACGATTAGCATAGTTCGGAGAGCTCAGATCGTGACAAGCCCGAGTCCATATAGAAGATCTACAACTATATATAGGTTGACTATATCATAGAAGAGGTACTGAGAAAACACTCTGAAATGTGTTGAATTCGAGAGCCCTTGGGGCATGACTCACGAGCTGGGAGATAAAGGTGTCATAAAAACCACGACGAAAACATCAACAGAATATATACATACATATATATACACAAATATACATATATATACATTTATAAATACGTGGGCTAACTAAGCGTATACGCTATAAAAACAAATAAAAATTAACAACAAAAAAAAAAAACTTTTGTTATGTTTGCCATTTCCAGCATATTATTTGAAATGTATACGCTACATATGCGACTGTAAATATATATATTTTATACATATATATTATTCTGAGTATTATAATGTCTTTTGGTTTTAATTAACTTCCGTGCAGCGCATGTTTAATGAGCAAAAAAGATCCCGAAATTGTTACAAAGTCAGAGATATACATATATATTTACTACTATATTATTATGGCCTGTTATGGGTGGGTGTCAACATATAAGAAAAATTAGTTATCCAGTTTTGTTTTACGCTGCCAATTTTTCTATATACTATGTATATATTTATTTTTATTGTCAATAGAAAGCGAAAAAATCCACTTTTTGCTGCCCGCCGAGTTTCTCTGACTCAGTCTGAAAAAAGGTTGATATTTTTTTTTCATTTTTATTATATATACAATATATATTTTTGCAACTGTCTGAACATAAATCCAATTTGATAAATGTATCTCAAATGCAGCGCAATTTTTGTCGCTCAAAATCGAAATTTTGCTTCGGTTTTCATTTGATTTTTATGGCATTCGAGGAGAAGAGGAGGTATCAGAGGCGGTGGTGTTCACAATTCGTATGCAGATCACAGCAAATGCTGTGCAAAACAATTGCTAAACAATGAGTATATATGTATGTATGTATGTAGATATACTGCACAGATCGTATACATATATGTATATAGTATTGAGTGTTATTTATGTAGCCAGAGAATGTTTAGCGGGAGAGCTTCTTTTATGTGCGGAACAGTGGCAGGCATATGAATTATGGTGCTTCAGTTTCTGGTTTCGAATTTTGCATGATCAAAGATATATAATATATATTTATATACATACATTTATACAAAAACACACACATAGAGTAGTTTTTGTTTAACACAGACATACATACATACGCACATGCACTAACCGTAACCACTTCACTTCCAACCCCCTGCCAACAACCCCAACCGCCCCACCAACATCTGCCATCATGCCCCCCCCCCGCCCCCTCCCCTTTGACAGCTTTATGCAACATTTAACACGCCCCTTGCCGCTGCAACGCACTTCGCTCTTTGCGCCCATACCATTTGCACCGCTAGACGCGTTGCGTGCTCAGCCAACGCAGCGGGTGGCAAGCGTTTGGTCTGCCGCGCCGCCGCCACTACCGCTGACGGCACAGCAGCCACGCCCATACGCCCAACAACTAAGTAGCAACGTGTCGCCATTCTACAGCAGCAGCTTCGGCAGCGACGGTCTCACCGAAACCCATTTTGTGCCCCTCGAGCAACAGCAGCAGCAGCAGCAACAGCAGCAAGGACGTCAGCAAGCCGCCATTGCCACAGCTGCCACATCGCAGTTGCATGCCACGGATCAGAAGCCATTCAGTGAGTATCACACGCCAACTGCATATGTGACGATAGATAACTATCTCTATCTCCATTTCTACTACTATCTCTTTCTCTATCTCTATCTCCATCTCATTCTCTATCTTTATCTCTATCTCTATCCCTATCTCTCTCTACATATCTTCCTCACTCTGTGACTTTCTAATCTTCTCTAGATATCGACACCATCACCACGGATGTGAATGCACCCAATCCGGCTGTGTTCTTCCAGCAATCCTTCCCATTCTTCGGCAATGAGTTCTTCAATTCGTTTGGCGGTTTCGGATTCGGCAACCCACAGGAGCCTTGGTGGAAGGGGTGAGTGAATTCAATACTTTTGCTGAGTTTTTTTATTCTGTTCTCAATTCCGAATCCGAAAGAAACGTGCGGTTTTACAATAGCTATCGTTGCGAAAACCGCGCGTTTCATTCGGATTTGGAATTGAAAACAGGCCTGCATATATTATTTAACTTAATTTTACATGAACTTAATTAATTAATAGTATATTAAATTATAGGGTATTTGTAACTCTATCATTAAAATTGAACAAAAAATATATAAAAAAAACGAAACTTGTTAGCAACCTTAAAAATAAAACATGAAATGTTTTGTTAATCAGTTTAAACAATTTCAGTTAACAAGAAACGCAAATCATGTGAGAACTTCAGTTTCGTATATTTGTAGATTTATAGGATCATATACAGGTATGATGAGTATAGTAATATTTTGTCGAGTCAGCCAATTATTCTCTAATTAACTTACACATATTATATTATACATATATTTGATTAGTAAATTTACAAATACCCAAAGAAACCCCAATTAAAAGTGCTGCGAATGTTTCTTTATAATTTCGCACATCAATCAAGAAGAAATTAAGAAAAACACATTTTAAAGAACGATTAGAAATCTTGTATTTCTTCATCATTCAATAAATTAAATTATTTCTAAAAAAATTTAGAAAATTTTTCCAAATGTAAAAACATTAATTGCCAGTCTTGTCAATCACATATAAATATTATATATATCTTTAAAAAAAATTTAAAAAATATAATATTGAAATATTTCTTTAAGCACTAATTTTTTTTAATATAAAATATTATAAATTATTTTCAACTCCCTCAATTCCTTGGAATTTTAAGTGTCTCTCATGTTTTGCCAAGCTCCAAATATTATAAATATATTTCAAAAAAAAAAAAAACTTTTCGAATATGTACTTCCTTTAACTAAATGTTATAACAAAAAAATCTCACAAGAAACCGCAGTCCACTGATTTCTCGCACACATAACAATTTGTAGTTCTCTTTAGGTTGAGTCGTCTCATTCTTCTTCTTCTTCATTCATTATAACGATCATCTCAGCCACAATCGCAAATGTTATGGTCACTTGGACAAGTTCAGTTCTTTCCTAATCACCGCACACGAATGATTCCGATGTTCTTGGCATTTCGTTAATTAACCGAACACAATGTCAAGTACATCTCAAAGCTATTAAAAAATATATATTTCAATCGTAAATATTTTCTATACTATAAAGTATCTCTTAAGCTCCATAGCAGCTCGTATTTTTCAATTCTCAGACTCTCAGTTGAGATTGTCGTGTAAAATAAATACAAACTGTAAAAATTTTTCAATTATCAATTTTTTTTTTTAATAAATTTTATAATACTCAGTTGAGATTGGCGTGAAAATAATATTTTTCTTTAAATATTCATGCATTAATAAATATAAAATAAATTTATTTTCCAATTATCAAAATTTTTTAATACTCAGACTCTGAAAATTTTTTTAAATAAATTTATTAATAATACTGAGATTCTCAGTTGAGATTGGCGTGTAAGAAATAATTTTTAAGAATTATTCAAGCATAAATAAAAACCAAATAAATTAACTATTTAATTCAAAAAATTTGTTTAATAAATTTAAGAATAATACTCAAGCTCTCAGTTGAGATTGGCGTGTAAGAAATAACTTTTGAAAAATATTCAAGCATAAATAAATAAATAAATAAATACGTTAATTAATTGCAAACCTAAGCAATATTGTAATAAAAAACTAGCTTTCAATTTATATAGGTCTATAGATAAAGGTATATATATGTATGTATATCTATAGATATATAGCTTATAGAGACTCGTTGGCACTTTTCTAAATTGTTAATAAAGCGAAAAAATATTGTGAAATCAAGCGAATTGAGAGAGCACGAAAATCAGACACACCAATTGAAAAATTAGCACTGCATGCCACAAGAATATATAGCTAGAGTTACATACTATATGTATGTATATATATACCTATATCTATAGAGCTGTCTCTATCCATCCCGATCTCTGTTTGGAAAACTATGTGCCCTCACAATGAGCGGCTTTGTGACAGATAATTGAATTGAAGGCAGGCAAAACTGTTAAACTGTTTATGCCTCTCATCATATATTATTTAGAACTATCTCTCTCTCTCTCATTCTCTGACTATCTCTGTCTCACTCTATTGAGTACATGAACTATGTGAATTTGTTAAGTAAACAATAAAACGCTCTCATTGATGGACAGATAAGTACGCAGAGGGGCATCAACATTAGGGGAACTGAACTGACGAAGCCCAATAAAAATTTTTATATTCATAGCTGACAAAAATATAGTAGAAGTCGAGTCCATCAGGTACATATGCCTAGTTATACGAGTCCATTGACTTCTGAACTGAGTTTTGGCTAGTAACAAAGCTTGTCAATAACATTAACGGCAAAATGTTTATCATCTCATAACTAGACGGACTTACCTTATAATTTCTGGAGATTGGCAAAGGAATTTGGCAAGCTGCTAAAATCTAACATATAAATAAAGTATGTTTCGAAATATTTCTAAAAAGATGCCAATTAAGCTAAAAGGATGCATGTTAGTTAATAAAATTATAAGTTATTTTCTCCGAAATATATATTATATCTGAAAAAATTAATGGGAAATCGAGCAAATATTTGGTTAAATAAGGTAAAATAAGATTAATTCAGTTAATGCAAATTATTTATATCTATCCGAACAAATTTTGAATATAAGATATATTAGAAAGCGTTGCTAATCTTACAAAATTAGATAAAATTTTTCAAATATTATAGCTATTTTCTAAATGATCTTACTATATCCATTTTAAAATACTATAAAAAAATTAAGAAAATCTTTTGCTTTCAATAGGAAAACCATTTAATATAACTCCAAAATGTTTCTTGAATGCAGAAAATCTATATATCTGTATCCTGGACATGAACCTTTAAAAAAGAGTTGGAAATCATTAGAAATAAATTTATAAATAATTTTAAATAGTTTCTAAAACTATTTTGATTTACTATTTTGATTACTATTTAGAACATATATAGCACTAGATCGATATTTTGATTTGGGAAAAATTATGACATATTTTTATTTATTATACATTTTAGTCTAAAATGTATTATATTGAAATCTTATAAAATTTTTCGAAATATTGAAATATTTTGTAATTTTTGAAAGTTTATTATTAAGTTCAATATATTTCTTTAATTTTGTAAGAAATTGTTAAAAAATATTGATAAATTTTCCATTCAGATGAAAGCAATATAAACTATAAGTGAAATTTTTTCAAATAAAATATACATTTTTTTAAAATTTTTACCTCTTGCCACACAGACCCAATGTCTGTACCGAGAAGACGGAGAATGATGGCTCCACCACGGAAATTGATGGCGATGAGAGTGTCGACACCTTTGGCCAGGAACGTGATGGGTCTGGTAATGTGGTGCGCTCGCCGCTCTTTGGCCAGTTCCACTTCAGTGTGAACTCCTGCTCCGAGAAACCCAACAAGCACGTCTGCACCAAGATGTAAGTAGGCCAACAACAACAACAACAACAATAACAACAACAATAATTTTGCATAAACTTGTTGCACGTTGCGTATACGTAATGTCCGTATCTGAATCTGAATCTGTATCTGTAAATGTATCTGTATCTCTTTGATTGAGGGGCATGTTTTATTCAACAGTGTGAATCAAAATGGCAAGAAGAAGATGGTTACACTGACCCGGCAATGTTGCCACGGATATGGACGACCACGCAACGCTGACTTCGCCGTTCCCTGCGAGAAGATCGAGATCAAGGACATCGAGGCCACAGCCGCGGACATGGGTGCCAAGCAGTTCATCGAGAGCGCCAAGAGTGCTGGACAACTGGGTGACATGCTGGCCAGCAACAGTGGCAAGAAGGTGACACTCTTCGTGCCGAACGATGCCGCCTTCCAGCAGTATCGCGGACAACATCAGCAGGAGAACGTAAGCATATTGCCATCCAACTCTATTGTGGATTAATCCAGTGACTTCCACTTGGCAGAATGTGGATGATGCCAAGGCGGAGGCTTCGCAGACGAACTCCATCTACAAGCTGCACTCGGTGCTGGGCGATGTGGAGCTGGAGGATGTGCCCAATGAGAAGCTGCTGCAGTCCGAATTGGCTGGCCAGAAGATACGCATCAATAGCTATCAACTGCCACCAGCTCTGGGATTGGAACCATATCGCTATGCCGCCAACTGTGTGCCCATCGAGAAGCACGACAAGCTATCGGAGCAGGCCCTGGTCCATACACTGAGTGGTGTGCTGAAGCCTTTGAGCAAATCCGTCATGGACATCATACGGGAGCGCCCCGACATGTCCGTGATGCGTGCGGTGCTGGAGAAGACGAACATCAGCGCCATGCTGGAGGCGGATAAGCCCGTTACCATCTTCGTGCCCACTGATGCCGCCTTCGAGAAGTTGGAACCACATCTCAGACGCACCCTCAAGGAGGGACGCGGCTGTGCTTCCAGTAAGTGAAACTACTTCAGCATGAATCCAGCAATGCTCATAGAATCCTTCATTGCCTAGACATCCTCAAGAATCACATACTGGACCTGACCTTCTGTTCGGTGGCGACGCTGCCTGGTGCCAAGACGACGGCATACAATCTGCTTGGTGAACCACTGCTCTTCAATCGCACCCAGCGCAATGCCAACCAGACGGAGGAGAAGTCCGGCATCTATATCAACAACGAAGTCAAGATTCTGGAGACTGACATCATGGGCACCAATGGTGTGGTCCATGTGATTGACACCATTTTGCCAACTGAATCCGCATTGCCAATGACTTCGCTCATGTCGCAGAAGAATCTGACCATCTTCAAGGGATTACTGGAGGCATCTGGATTCGACGAAGAGTTTGATGATCTCGACAATGCCACCATCTTTGCGCCCACGGACAAGGCGTTGCAGAACTCGGAGTGGGCTCGTTACTTGTCGGAGCAACCAGATTCGTTGAAACGTAATAAGGATCTGCTTAAGTTCCTCCAGTATCATGTGATCAAGCCCATGATCAAGACCTGTGATCTGTCGGAGAACTCTCTCCCCACAGTGGAGGGCTCTAAGGTCCGTCTCAATCTGTACTCCACTCACGCCCTCTTCTCGGATGTGATGAACCGCGCCACCGTCAACTGTGCCCGCCTGGTGCACTTCGATGACGAGAGCTGTGGCTCCGTCCTCCACCAACTGGATCGTCCACTGACCCCGCCCAAAAATGTAAATTTCTATTGCCTCTACCCCTTTTCGACTGAGAATTATATTTTTTACTCCCTGAATCTTGTAGAATCTGCTCAAGGCCCTGGAGGCTAATCCTAACTATAGTAAGTTCCTGGAGCTGGTGCGCAAGGCAAACTTGACCCACTTGCTGACCAACGAGGAGGATAGCTTCACACTGCTCGTGCCCAAGAACGACGTGTTCGATGAGCTGACCGAGTCAAGCGAGTCCAAGCCACAGACCCAGGCTGAGATTGAGGCCCAGGTGAAGACGCACATTGTCAACGATGTTGTCTGCTGTGCCGGCATCATTCCCACCAACTGGCCCTTCGTCCGCTCCATTGAATCCATTTCGGGTCACCATCTGCGCATCACCCGCGACCGACGTCCCAAGATCGAGAATGCCGGCGTCACCAAGTGCGATGTGTTGGCCACCAATGGCATCCTCCATGAGATTAACGATATCGTCGTCCCCCGACCTCCCCAACAACAGCAACGACGACCCCAGCTCCAACCAGGCGGCTATCAGCCCAACAGCGATTTCGATGTTCTCTTCTAATCGTCGTCGCCTCTTATGGCGATTGATGGCTGAATAAATATCCTACGTCTCTCTTAATCTCTTTGTCTATTTCACGAGAATATGCATATATACATAAATATATTTATATTATTTTATAATGATTTGTCAATTGATTTCGATTGGAAGCAAAGAAGAAGAATGTTGGAATAATCCTTATCTGTAAAATAAACAACAATTATTTAATGACAAACAATTGCATTATACGTACATATGTATATTTAAAGTACATACATAAAATCAAACTAAAATGTAAAGGGAACAACATCACAGTCGTGTCATGACAAACTCTCTTATGTTAATTACAAATTCCGAAGTCATTGAGGGCGAATATGGTAGAAAGCAGAATATGCAAGATGTGAAAGAGCTTTTCAGAGCAAACTTGAATTGCTTGTTAATAGGTACTCAAAAGAGCGATCATAAATAAAATGCACTGTCTTTTTGAGAAAGAAACTACAAGAGTGCCGTCCACCAGTGCAGCCGAAAGAGAAGCTTAACTTTAAAATAGACTAGAAAAGGCTAGATTTATATGAAAGGTTTGCAATACTATCTGGGATAAAATGGCAGTACTGTCAAAGTAGATAAGAGAGCGCACACATTACATAGTTCTCTCACTTCCTTTGCATGCAATTTGTTGTTCTTGCTTTCAAAGTATCAATTCAATTAAGTCTCTCACCGATAATATACAGCATTTCAATATATGCCCACCAACTTGGTATCTTCACTGAATTGATAAACGTATGTAAAAGCATATGTAACCATATATTTATGCATGTTTGTTTATTTACTTACAAAATCACCATGTTATTGATTGGGATTATCTCGGTATTGACTGCTATGATGGAAAATTCTAAGTTTTAATGTCTTCTTCAAATTGACAAGTGTGTAATGTATGTGTTGATATATGTACATATGTACTATGTGCATATAAATGTGATGAATAAATGATTTGTATAAAACACTTTCACTTTTCATTCTAATTAAAATATATTAAATTTTAAAATAATTTTGAAAGAAAATAATATTTCTTTATTCCAATTCCAAACAAAAATAAATAATTTAATTAATTTATTTGTAATCAGTACATCCACTGCAAGAGTTGATACCTATGTATGTTCATATGTATATGAAAGCTACTGAGAACGTTCTAAGAGAATATGTTTTGAGAGCAGAAGCTTTGGCATCCATTAACAGTCTGCCGCTCTTAAGCTTACAACTCTTATCACTCGGTTTAGTTAGAATGAGATAATACACAACTAATGCAAGGAGAAGGCAACTTAGACACGCTGATCAATGTATTAGTGAGAGAGTAAGAATGTATGTAGATCAATTGAGAGCCTTAAGCGTTATTGTGTGTGTACTGTATGAGTATAAATATGCGAGACAATGCAGTCAAACCGGCAGTTTAACTGAGACGAGAGCAATGACAGGAACACTTCCAGCCACCTACGTGAAGGGTTTTCACAATGAAGAGGCGGTGCGACGCATGGAATATCGCAAGTTGGGTGGTACTGGAATGAGGGTGTCGACACTGGCTTTGGGCGGCGCAACCTTAAGTAAACTCTTTGATAGTAAATTCGATCTGGAAGAGGGGATACGTACCGTCCATGAGGCTATCAAATCTGGCATTAACTATATCGACACCGCGCCATTTTATGGCCAGGGAGAGTCGGAGAGACTGTTGGGCTTGGCCCTGAAGGATGTGCCCCGAGAGGCCTACTACATTGCGACCAAAGTGGCACGGTATGAATTGGATCCCGATCTCATGTTTGACTTCACGGCGGAGAAAACACGTGCCAGCGTGAAGAAGAGCTTGGATCTGCTGGGCCTGGACTATGTGGATGTACTGCAGGTGCATGATGTGGATGCAGCTCCCAGTCTGGATATGGTGCTCAATGAAACTATTCCCGTGCTGGAGGAGTATGTGAAAGCTGGCAAGGCACGATTCCTTGGCATTACCGCCTACGATGTGGATATACTGAAGGAGTGCGCAGAGCGTGCCAAGGGTCGTGTCCAAGTTGTGCTGTCCTATGCCCGCTACACGTTGCTGGACAACACACTGCTGCGGCACATGAAGGCCTTCAAGGAACTGAAAGTGGGCATAATCTGTGCCGCCGCCCATGCACTGGGTCTGCTCTCCAATGCCGGTCCCCAAGCATGGCATCCGGGTAGCAAGGAGCTGCAAGATGTTGGCCGACAAGCAGCCGAAATCTGTAAGCAACGTGGCGTTGAATTAGGCAAATTGGCCATGTACTACAGCATGCAACTGGAGGATGCTTCCACCTTCTTGATTGGCATACCCAATCGACATTTGCTGCAACTCAATCTGGATGTGGTGATCAATGGCTTGAACTCCACGGAGCAGGAAGTGTTGCAGTATCTGCGCGAAAAGTAAGTAAACCCGTTTTCCCAAATGGGGAAATTGTAAAATTCGGATTTGGTGTTAGCATTGCGTCAGGGGCACTCGAACTTGGCCTATGCCAACCGCCAACCGCCAACCGCCAACCGCCAACCGCCAACTGGTCATGCAACTACACCTCACTGGAACTCTCCATTGTTATCAAACTAATTTTTGTTGACTATCTTTTGCAGTGTTTTCAAGCAGTCCTACAGTTGGGGATCCACGCTGTCCACAGTTAGGGACTTTAAATAAAAGAGGAACTGAATATGGAGCATACACACCTATTGATAACATCTCCACTGTTATACAATTATGAATTTAATAAATCTTATATATATTTTTTTATGAAAGAATTTTCAATTTTAATAAATATAATATGTATATAATAACTGTAACTCTATTATGATTATTTTATTTTTTCTGAGACGAATACAGATTTTATGAAAGTATTTTCTATATATTTATTAAAATATAATATAATATTTATTCTCTAAAAAAATATTTTTTTTAAATATCTCCCCTTTTAATTTGTTATGACTTTAGATATACTTTAATTTTTTTATAAGTTAGTTAATGTATTGTATAAAGTACGTATATTATATTAATAGGAATTGAAATATAAATAAACATTTCTGTCAAAGTTATAGTACAGCTTCAATATCAGCTCAAGTTCAATTGTTGCTTTTTAGACGTTACAATCATGTCTGCTGCACCTGAATATATATACATATATATACATATGTAAATATATATATTTATTTATAGAAATATTACATTTCAGTTACTACAGTGTCAACACTAGATTGAAATCAGCATAGCTCAATTTAAAATCTTAAATCTTTATATAAACTGATTATTTTACTTTCAACAATTGATTAATCAAGATAACCCACATAAATTGATTTAACCTATGTTAAATACGCTATCAGCTGTAACTTTTCGGGCCCAACCTGCATTTAATTGCGAACCGCCCCTGGAGCGCGCACTACTCTACAAGCATATCAAGCTCTTCGAATCTCTCCACAAACACTAGCAGCAGACAAATATTCTGTTTACAATCTCACTTCATATCGACAAGCACTCTCCACACACAATGATACAGACTCGTGAGCACACACACACACACACACACACAACATCGCAAATTTATATTCTCTGATAATGCAACGGAGGAAAGTCAGAGAAGCAAATTAAAATAATCAGTTCTGTTTGTTGCCTGGTGGAGTGTTGAGCGAATTTCAACAAAGTGCGAAATAAATAAATATTATTTCTAAAAATAAATAGTATGTCTGGAACATTACCGGCCACTTATGTCAAGGGATTTCATGATGAGGCACGAGTGAAGCGCATGGAGTATCGCAAGTTCGGCAAAACAGGTCTACAAGTCTCCAAAATATCATTTGGCGGCGGGGCGCTCTGCGCCAACTATGGGTAAGAGAAGCGATCGAAGAGAACGAATATTCTAACGAAAGCTCTTCGTATACTCATTGTAAACGCTCTTCTTAAAGCTTTGAGCTGGAGGAGGGCATACGAACTGTGCATGAGGCATTGAAAGCGGGCATCAATTACATTGATACCGCCCCATGGTATGGCCAAGGACGTTCCGAAGAGGTGCTAGGCAAGGCCCTGAAGGATGTGCCCAGAGAGGCTTACTACATTGCCACCAAAGTGGCACGTTACGAACTCGACTACGAGAATATGTTCGACTTCAGTGCGAAAAAGACGCGCGAGAGCGTTGAGAGAAGTCTCCAACTGTTGGGCCTAGACTATGTGGATGTTATACAGATCCATGACATAGAGTTTGCTCCCAGCTTGGATATTGTGCTGAACGAGACATTGCCTACGCTGGAACAACTGGTGAAGGAGGGCAAGGCCAAGTACATTGGCTTATCGGCCTATCCCATATCCATACTCAAGGAATGCATCTCTCGAGCTGCTGGAAGATTTGATGTAAGCTTAAAGCACTATCCTCCCACCCCCTCTTTGAATATTCAACAACTCTTGAGCTTTTGCAGACTGTACTTGTGTATGCACGCTATACACTTACGGATAATACTCTATTGGATTACATGGATTTCTTCAAATCGCAAGATATGGGCATCATCTGTGCCGCTGGCCATGCTTTGGGCCTACTGACCAATGGGGGACATTGAACTGGGCAAGCTGGCCATGTACTACACTATTCAATTGGAGGATGTATCGACATTTTTGACTGGAATGCAGACTCGGCAATTGCTGGACATGAATCTATCCGCCTTTTATGAGGGTCTCAATGCCAAGGAGCAGGAAATGCTGCGGCATCTGCGAGAAAAGTGAGTGGCTGCCAAAGCGGTACTCGGAAGTTGACCGAAATTGTGCAACTTGGATACCATGTTACCCCATTGTGTTGCATCACATCCGACTCCATTTGCAGTTGCTGTTGAAGTCACTACAGCCACAAACAACAGCCGCATTTGCTGATGACAAAATTCAAGACAGAGACAAAGAAAAAAGTAGAGTAATAGCGGGAGAGAGAGAGAGAGAGAGAGAGAGAAACCGAGATAACGGCAATTCATGGTCCCAGCTCAATACAAAAACTGATCGTGGAAGTCTCGGTTACAGTTGAGGTTCCCTGTCTGGTCCCAATAGTTTTGCCCATTTGCAGACTCATTGTCAATCTTGGCCATCGGTGCAGTAGGCTCTCTTTCTCTCTCTCTCTCTCTCGCTCGCTTGTTCTCTCTCTTCTAACTAGCTTCTCTTACTCTCTTTTGGCCAAGCGCAATTGAACTTGTTTTCAGTATCGTGTCTCTCATTGAATTATAATTACAATGTAATTTGACTATCTGGCGATTTTGCATTTTATATATTTCTTCTCTTTTCACATTGCACATCTTTACGTTGCGCCAATTTTCATGATCTCTCAATTTAACATGTTTTTCGGTTGATTTTTTTTTTTTGAATTTTAATTTTTTATGGTTATTTTTTGTATTTTTAGCATTTTAAACAAGCCGTTCCACTGGGAGGGCATCGAACTAACGAGATATTGGGCAGCACTAAAAAAGAAATAAGAAAATGCATTACAAGTATATTTGGAATCATGCTACATAAACACAGCATTCCACTGGTAGCATTGGTACGTGGAATGAACCGAAGTTAAAATATTGGAAGAACTTAGAGGTATCACAAAACTTTAATGAACTTAAAATACTAAGAGAATGAGAATATATGGAATTTTACAAAATATTCAAAAAATAATAAGTTAGAAGAATTTTGAGATTAACATTAATAAAAAAAAAATCAGATACTCTATAAAAAGTGAATAAGAATAAATGTAAAAAAATTAATTTGAAATTTTTTCTTTTATTTTATTTCCAGCTTACCGAAAATAATTTTAAAAAATATGAGGAAATATGAATTCAAATTTTGATAATAACGAGAAAAATAAAAAAAATAAAAAGAAAAATTATAATAATGTCATAATAACATAAAAAATTAATACTTATTTTTACCTATTGATTTGCTTATGTGACATTCAATGTGACCTCTATATCTTTTGATAATTTGATAAGCATTATCAATAGTCGAAAACTAGTTTACTTGAGGAAAATGTTTTTTTTTAATGTTTTAATTTTTGACATGCAAATTGTATAAGCCGAATTTATAAACCTGATGACACCTCCCAATTATGAGCTCTTCATATGTATGTCTATGATAAGGCTTTAAAGATATCCATTATGTCGAGTCGGCTAATTGGACAGGATTTTGAAATGGAAATGTGACCAAACGAAAAACAAAATACAGCAAAGAAAATAAAGAAAAAAAAGGAAAAATTCAAATATGCAACTTCCACCTTTCGCTGTCATGGTCAGTAGTTAGTCAAGTTAATACACTAATTAAGCCTTAATTAGCGCAATTGCTAATATGCACACACATAGGTATTTGTTATTGTTGGTATTATTATTAAATTTGTTGCTGCTGTAACTGTTACTGTTGTTAGAGAACCGTCGAAGCGCGCCGCAAACGGTGTAAAACAAAACGTGGAAGTTTAATAACATTTTCAATCATGAATAATCAGACAGAAATGCAGCAACAACAACAATTGCAATTGCCAACAACTATCCACAAAATGCACAACAAAATATCCACATCAAAGAAATAGAAAAAAAATTAAAAAAAAAAAATGCAAAAAGTAAAACACAAAGCGGAAATACTGTCGATGTAGCCGCATTTTGTTTTTCCTTAAACTGCGCTTTGCGTTTTTCATTTTTCTTTTTTCTTTCTTACTTTTTATTGCAATAATTTTCTGGCAATGCTTTAAATATATTTGTTGTTTCGCTCACGCTCACAAACACAGACATTTACACTTATATAATTCGCCGCGTTATCACTGCATTCGTCCATCTGTCCGTCCGTGGCGCTACAGCTGATTGACCAGATTCTCAGTTGCGCATGCGCTCGCTCTCTCACTCATCACCTATGCGGCTCTCGCAGCTTTTGTGCTGCAAGCTGAGCTTTCGAAGCCCACCGCTTTGTTTATATGCGGCGCGCCGTCGCAAACGTAGCGTCAGTTTAGCCTATTGCTTTGAGCCATTGGGACGTGTTACGTGCTCCATTGTAGTTAACATTCAACGGAAATAAAAAAGTTAATTGAAATTAAGTGCAAAATGTTGAGAATGCAGAATATGCTTTTGCTTTTGTTGGGCTGCAACATGTTGCTAGCCGTCTACGCAAACGGGAATAAGAAGCAGCAGCAGCAGCAACAGCAGAGTCAAGGTAGGTTGGTCATCGACAGGCCCTACCCTACGTAGTTGGTTGATTCACCGCATATATGGAGAAATTTTCAATGGCAAGTTACGGCACTTCTGGAAGTTCTACGCAGATCAAAACACATATGGAACCGGTTTATGATGACTTTAGCCGGCGTTGTGGTCTAAGAAAGAGTGAAAAGAGATGTGCCTAAAGTTGTTTGAACTTTCATCTTGTGGTTCGTTGCTTAGAGATAAACTACTAACGGTTCTTAGTAGACTTCAAATGGAAAATATATAGAGAAAAACTTTAAAAACATCTAATTGAATGGTCGTAAATTCAACAAACTTTTCACTTTTAATTCAATTAATCTTTCGAAATTCGAATGCACTTTTCACGAACATATTTTGTTGTCAATTTCCCAATTTCTTAAAGTTAATTGCGAATTGTTACAGAAATTTGGGAACAAGATTTGTCGGACACCTTTAAAATTGAGGGCAGCGATCAAGGTATTCAAAAGGTCAATCTGAAATGTGGAGCCAATTCGATGAATGTCGTACTGGAAACTGAAAAACCATTTACTGGTGTTATGTACACCCGAGGCAGTTTCTATAAGCAATCCGCACCATGCTTCATGAAACCTTCGGCCACTCGTGGAACACGCTCCCTCGAGATGAACTTCCAGTTGGATCAGTGTCAGACGCTAAAGGACGGTGAACTCTATACGAACATTGTAGTGATCCAGAATGATCCGGAACTCATTACGCCTGGAGATTCGGCTTTCTCGCTGGAATGCGATTTCCGTCAGCCACGCAGTCTGGACGTTGAGGCCACTATGCAGGCCAGAGACAGGTAACCACCATCCACATTTGATATTCTAAAAATCTTATGTATAAATATATGAATTTGGATGTGTACGATCTGAACATAGAAATCCACAAAAGTTGCGCGGAACTCGCGGTGGAACTCGCCAACGTCAATAGACCTTTATCATACTTCCATGACTCTACCCATTAAGTTCTTCAACTGCAATCACTTTCAATAGCTGTACTTAAGGTACAAATTCAACCTGCAACTCTCGTTGATAGTGCACTTACCTAACATCTAAACCCATTACGTAGCGCCTTACTAACAAAAGCCTAGCACAGAAAACACACAATACTCGGTTTCTTAAATTTAAGGCCTCTGCATGCATGCATATACTATACTATTCCACAGAGTGGCGACAAGGTCCAAAATAACACTCACAAGTCCCGATCCCGCTGCACCAACGGATAATCTACTGAATTCGGTGTATAGCGACAGTGATACAGTAGAGTATATACCAAAGTTTTCAAAACCAAATGAAACAATAAGACTGGGAACTGTTGAGGAGGTTACCCTACCATTGGCTCACGAAAAAGATGAACTCTAAATTTTACACACAACACAAATACAATACTATACCTAATGTCACACTTAAAAAACACAACAGGTGAGACACAGAATACACGCTTAATGTTTGTTCTAACTTGTATGCAAAATTTATGACATTTTTTAATAATTTAATAATGTAACATATGCTTTACTTTTCTATATTCTCAGGAAAAACGCAGAGAATGCTACAAAGGTGGCATAAATTCAAGCACTATCAAGAACATTCATATATTCATTTTAATGCTCTTTTTGAATCTATATCCTGTGATATTTTTTAAGTTTGATTTTAACAAAGAATAAAAATATAAATATAAATACAAAACAACTGATATTTTCAATTTAACTTTACGCGGGTAAGCTCTTGCAGAGTTGCATCTATGTCTGTGCCGAGCAGCAGCTGTTATTCCGCGATATCTGGCAACGCCACCAAGCTTTTCATAATCTGGCAAGCTTTGGCAAACGCAAATGTACAACTAAAGTTTTTTGTTATTATCTCAAAATCAAGAACAAAGTTAAATATTATTATTTTCGTGTGTGTATGTGTGTAATACGATGTAAGATAACAAGATGGAGACGTACTAGTTGAAGTATCATTTTTTTGTAAATTGGAAAGATTTTTCACTAAATCAGATTGCTCGTTTTTATTTACGATTGCGCATCATTTTTTTCGCACAAAGAACGTCAATAATTTGTTTAACTTAATTAAATATTTTGCAGCCTGTTAATAGTAAATGTATTAAAAAAATATGGATAATCGTGTGCTTATAACGCTGCTCTTCGTACTTAGCGGCACTTTAAATGTTTTATTGGCAAAGTAAGTTCAAATGACAATGGGACATATCAACGCATTTTCGGGCAATTAGTTGCAATTTCTTTATGCGTATTACAGGTGGGCGAGCATTCAATCGATAGTTGGCAGTGATGGAAAGGAACATCGTTTTCAGCATCCTGTCTTTTTGACGATGCTCATGTTTTTGGGGGAGTTCTTGGCCTTTGGAATATACAAAGTGATAAATGGAATCATGGGTCGTCGTGGCGTAAGTTTGCAATAATGAAATAATCTCATGTACTTTGTTTACATTTGCAATTATTAAAGAGCTCACTGCAGTTGACAACCGAAAGCGATTTGATTCTAATACGTGGCAGCAGTGAGTTTCATCCGATGAGCATGATGTTACCCGCATTTCTGCGCACCATTGCAACCATATTGCTGTTCACCGGCCTCTACTTGACCTATGCCACCAGCTTCCAAATGATAAGAGGTGCGTTTATCAGCGAATTCTACGTTTGTTGCTGTTGTCACTAAAATAGGCCTTAATCTGTTCCAGGCGTTGCACTGATCTTTGTGGGACTGTTCAGCACCATGTACTTGAATCAGACATTGAGTTCCCGCCATTGGCTAGCCATCTTTACAATGTCATGCGGTATCATTGACATCTTGGCCTTGGATGTGCAGCGCGTGGAATATGACGATGAGACATTGCCCCATAAGGATCACAATACCATACTGACTGGTGATCTGTTAGTCATCATTGCGGAAGTGCTCCATGCATTCCTGTACGTGTATGAGGAGAAGCACTTGAAGGCCAGTGATTTGGTGCCCATTCAGGCAGCAGGTTGGCAGGGGATCTTTGGGCTTTTCCTTACAGCTATGGCAGCGGCTTTCCTCAATTTCATCCCATGCGTTGTGCCCTTTAATGAAAGCTCCCGAGGCGTATTTGATGACCTTACTGATATTATTCCTCAACTACGCGGAAATGCAGTACTGATCCTGGTTCTAGTCGGATTCACTTGCTCCTGCGCTATTTACAACTGTGTTGGCATGTCCATCTCGAAATTCTCCTCCAGTGGTAATCGTCTATTAGCTGACGGTATTCGTGTCTACTTCATCTGGGTGTTTGTCATCATTGCCGAGTGGGAGATTTTCAATTTGATTACAATAATGGGTCTTCTGATTCTCCAAATGGGCATAATACTGTTTCGTCAGGCAATCTTCCTGGAATGGTATAGAGCTACATTAGCTCGTTGGCAACGTAATCGTTACATGGACATGAATGCTGCAGATGCTGGACCCACCCAAAATAGCCAACCTGCAGATGTTATCTAACTGACAGAGTAATGAAAACATTTATGAGTGAAGATTGAATAGATTGTGATATGAGAGGAGGGCTGATTTAGAACTGTCCGGGTTTTGGGATAGATCTTTCAAAAATATACTTATCAATTTAGACTACGAATAAAATTATAAACGAAAGTTAATCATGTTAACTAAATGGTCTTATTTATTAAATAATAGATGAGGGAAAAATGATAATCGCTTCAAAAACTGATTTGCTTTCTTTTAAATGTGCTAATCATTGGCGCCAAAATTTCACGAAACGATATTTTAATTTATCGATAACATCTTTAACAACAGCTGCTCTAGCGATTGTTATTATTTTACAGTTCAGTGTTAATATTGTGCGCAATAGCATGCAATTTTTGGAAATGGATTAAAATATGTTTATCATTGTGAAAGTACTACTGGAACCAAAATGCGGCTTAAGGAGTATCCAGAAATTATTTTGGATGATATACCGAAGCTTTACGAAAGCCACACTAAGGTTTTCATTACCCATCTATACAGAATCGAGGAGCAAGTGAAACGATTGCCAACGAGATTCTGCAAGATGTACACAACACATCCACTGGCCAGCCAACTTCTGGAGTATTTTCGAAATCGTGGCGCCGACATATCAATGAATGACTTCTGTATAGTCGAGGAAATGCAACCCCTGAAAATTCATCTAAGCAATGGAAAACGATTGGAGGTAATGCTCTGTGCCGGCAATGAGCTGGGAAACACGCTCATGCTCCTCATTCGGAAATTGTGTGGAGGCAGCTTGCTCTACTATTATTCGGCAGTGCAGCAGGATGATCTTTGTAACTTGATGGGCAATGAAACTTACATGAAGTGGATTGCTGCCGGCACAGAAGTCCTCTATCTCAATCTGCAAGCTGCCGATGAGCCATTTGAACACTATGATTTCGAGGAAGCGGCCAAAGAAATCCAAAAACAGGCCATCAAAATTGGGACGCCATTAATTCTTAACATTCCAAACTTTGGCTATGAGTATCTCATTAAAAGACTGTCTGAGACATTCAACTTGTTTGGTCATATAAAAATGTTTGATAAATTCCTGTCCAGCTACCTCTGCTTGTCCACAGATCTGCGGCACTTTGAACAGCCAGAATATCAGACAATGCTCCACATATACAGAAATCACTATTCCGATGCCCATATGCAAAGTAACCTCTACCCGCTCTCAAACCTCAAGTGGAGTCCGATACCAAATCGGGTGAACTTAATCCAGCTTTGCAGTTTGCTGAGTCCCAAGTACATTAATGGCATCGTTTGTTTCCACGAGACAGGCAATGCGCCTCCAGTGCCATCCTATTTGAAACGCTTCAAGTCGCTATATAATAAATACCATTCTCCCAACTCAAATAAGATTTTTATACCAGACACTCAACTGGCAGAGGAAGGATCTGATGAAATAGCTGGTGCTGGAAATGTAGAGGTTCAGGCGAAAAGAATAACTCCTAATAAATGCCATCAGAATGTGGCTTCTCGTAAGGATCAATTTCTTTATACAAAGACCCGAAAGTTGCAGTTTGTCAACTCTGATGATGACAGCGAAGGAAACGACGATGAATGATTGGCCAAGGACAGGCTAAGAAGAACGTGATTGGGCCAGATGCGCCTAAATGCATAATTTAATTATTAGATCCCTAAAGATATATTCAATTATCATTAGATTTTCATTTGATTATTATGTATAAATGAGATGAAGGCTAAATGAGAATAAAAAATTCTTTCATTTTAAATGTGATACAATATTCGATTTTTACGATAATTATAAGTGCCAAAACGAATATCGATTCGATACGATTATCATCATTACTGCTGATAAGATGATTATCGGTTTCATAGACACATCAGCTGATTGTTTTTTGTTTACATATAAGAAGAAGAACTTGAACATCATTTCAAAACAGCAATTTTGTTTATTTTTCCAATGCTTCCGTTTTCGTTTATTGTTATTTTTTAATATTTATAATATATTCATGGCTCGGCCTAACCTCAAACTAAAATGCAAAACTTTGTACGAAACTAAATATAATAGTTAATTGTCTCAATAGCAAAGAAATCAAACTACGAGTATCATTTTAAACATAAACACTTAGCTATTTAGCTTGGATTTGCAATATCTTATTGTCATTGGACATTGATTCGTGTTTCTGAATTGTCTGCAATAATCTGTATTATCAAACGCATTGATATGTATCGTATATCTACATATATGCGTCTGAATCATAATATATAGTACTACATCATATATCTGTGCATCGCTTTTGGCTTATAACATATAATTGGGACAGATACAACAATAACAATAATAGCATTAACACACATTGACTATGTATAACATTCAGAAAATAGCAGAGAAGCTCATGTTTTCAGTGGCAATGGCAAGTTACTTTTTCTGCTGACCCAGCAGACCCTCAGCCACGCCCAGATAGTAGACAGTTTGGGCGATACCAAAGAGTGGCGCAATCACAATCATACGGCAGAGTCCGCCCTTGAAGAATGCCGTGGGTCCCTCATGCTTCAGAGTTTTACTGAGTTGCAGATCAAATAAATAATATACAGATATAATAAAAGAATATCTAAAATTTGTAATTAGAAATCTTACGTAATGCAGTCGGTAATGCCCTTGAATTCCTTCTCGCCATCGGCCTTCTTGATGGCCTGCAACCGAGTCTTGACCACATCGAATGGATTAACCGCCAAGGCGGCCGTCGAGCCAGCCGCCAAGCCAGCCAGGAAGGAGCACCTTTAACACAACTCATATTTAAGTCTTATAAATTATATATGATAGTATGTAATCTATACCAGAATACAGCCTCTCCCGAACCGTCATTACGGCGTGGACCCAATTCGTTGAGTGTAGCAAACAATGGAAAGTAAATGACGGAGAATGTAACATCACGCAGACCGGTGGCACCAATGCCCTTGTACAGGCCAAAGATGCCCTTATCCTTGATCAGCTGAGTGGCTAATTGTGTGGCCGATACCTTCTCAACGCTTTTGCCAGCCAATTTGGCGGCTGCTGCCACACGTCCTGCATCCTGCATTTGAATCTTCAGCAACTCCATGGGCGTAGTCACAATGATCTGGAAGGCACCAGCCAAGCCACCAGCTACCATCTGGCTGCTAATTGGCAGTTTACCATCTTTCGTTGTCAGCTTATGACGGAAATAGTCATTGGCGGTCAGCTTGATTGCCTTCTCCGGAGTAATCAGTAAAATGTTTACACCGGATCCCCGATACATGCCAAAGTAACCCTCCGCCCTGTACGTCTTTCGAAAGCAATCGAACCTAAAATAATATACAAATATTGATGAGACCTGTAATATCTGGGTAGAGATAACATCTGGTGCTTACTTACATGCTGTTGTACATACGTTCGCCATTTGGACCGATTTGCTGGTTCTGTAATCGTGTCTTGACCAAATCCAATGGGAACACACATGTTACTCCAATAATGCCTGCAATGCCGCCGTTAATGATCTTCGGCAACAATCTGTGAAGGGGGGAAAAACGAAACGACCAAATCAATTATTTGGCTAATTGACAACAATTTGCACTGCGTTAACCTTTACATTAACTAACAACAACATCGGGCTACAAAAAATAGTTCTTGTCAAACGCCCTTGACATTGATTTGATCAGAGAGTCATCTCAGAGAGAGAGAGAGAGAGGGAGAGAGAGACAGCACAGCTGCAACTGCAGCGCACTGCACTACATATCGATAAATAAAAGTCAGATATCGATAGCGTATATGTTTGAATATGACAAACACAAATAATTGGTAAGTTGCCAGCATGATAAATACTATACGTGCTTGATATTCTCTCAACAATATGTATATTAGACTGCTATTTTTGGGAATGTGGAATGTATCTCAAGAACAAAGCAAACACAGGTAAATAATATTAATCATGCGTACATACTACTTGTAACTTTTCAAATACACTCAATTTGAGTAGAAACGCCAATCGAATAAAGAGCATAAGATAAGAGAGACAGACAAGGGCATTGACTTTGCTGTCACAGTTTGTAGAAAGGCAACAACAAATACAATATCATTATACATGCATATATTCTATATTGTATTGATAACTTACGCAAATTGTTTTTGTTGTGGCTGTTGCAGCGGATGACGTGATGGTATCGCTTGGTCTGTATTTTCCTGAATGGTAGACATAGTACTTTAAGTGTAAAAGAGAAAATTAAAGGTTACTTTGCATAAATTTTGAAAAAACTTAAATTTTGACAGTAGACTAAACCATACAAAACTAAATAGAAATAAATTTTGTTGTAATTATACAATAATATATTAATATGATCACGCCCATAGCTGACGTCGCTAACGACCTATAGTTATATGGTGACGTTTGCTTTGATATTTCATAAATAGATTAAAACTAATCATTTAATCACTCAGCAGCTGCATGTTAACTCTCAGCTTCTTGTGTTTACTGTATTTAAGTGATTAACTAATAAACTGCGAGAAAAACAAAATAGGTTCACGGAGACAAGAAACTCGATTTGCCTCTGAAAATACATATATTTGTACATATATATTTAAATATCACAGATTGTTATATATACACATGTACATAAGTATGTATATACATAGCAACAAACGGGTATTCAACATTTCTTGCATATTTAATTTATAAATTAACGATAAGGCTACATTTTCAGATATGCATGTTAATTAATAAAAATGCAGCTTTCATATTACAATTGAAATTGTGATAAGAATTAAGCTCCGATTTTAGAGCTTAACTGTCAGATAAAATCAGAACAAACTAAAAGAAACTTTTTCAATGTTTCAGAATCCAAAATACAAAGAAAGTAATTAGAATTGAATGTAATATACAGATTGTTAAATAGTACACATTAATGTAGATTTATGTTTAATTCTATGTACAAAAAAATTAGCACAATAACGTTGTACTGTTAATTAATGGAATATCATATTTTCGATTTTGCAACAATAACATTTTCAAACCTTCAATCGATGTGTGTTATAGCATTCAGAGATATACAGACATACATACATGTACATACATATGTACATGCGAATAACAGTAATTTAGGAAATAATAGTTATAAACTTTATTATTGTCAATGTATTACACTTAATACTTTATTGATCAAATTCTAACTGTCTGCGGCACGATCGATTGAAAGTATATGTATGTATGTACATGTATTCCTGTTGGAATTATTCAATTTCACAAACAATGCTTAAATATGTTTACATTGTCTAAGAAGCTTAATAATTTGTTGTATTTGGTGCTTTTTTTCTACATTTATTATCTTCAAATGTCACATAAAGATATGGGATTCAAAGGCCAATAAACACATACACAGACACACATATCGAAGCAATTGTCGCAATGCCAGCAGAAAATTCGTTATAACATTATAAAATGATTTAGATTATGTTCACATGAGTATATCCATATCACACTATACACTATGTATTCAATTGCATATACAAACACATGTATATGCGTCCCTCACATACATATGTACATATGTTTGTCTGCATGTGCTTTAATTGTTATTATCACAGGCGTATCGCATTATCGATTACTGTTGCTGCGTGAACAACGTGAACCCAACTACTTGAAAGAGTTCTGCTCTTGTTGTTGTGGTTTTTGTTGTTTTTATAAAGTATTTTATACGTAAAGGTGTGTGCATGTGTGTATGTGTGTATATATGTGGATACTGAAGCAGGTTGTTGAGACAGTAGGTAAGAATTAATACAGTGACAATTGTGGATAGGCAAGGTTTTTGTTTTTCGGAGAATTTAGTTTAACTTTTGATATGATTCTTATATCATAAGCCAGACAGCAGATGGCTCGTTATAAATTCAATTGATTGACGCGCACACACTAAAACTTATGATATCTATAGGTGTATTAATATATTTAAATAAAATTGGTGTGACTGTGTGTGTATATGTGTTCATTGTTGAAATTGATGACAACAGCAGAGCACAGCACTCACATTTGTTATTGCTTTCGGCGTATATGTAATTGACTTGTTTTCTGCAAACACCCAACAATTATACTATATATACAAGTATATATGTGGTTTTTAAGTAAATATTTTATTTAACGAAATATCTATCTATTCGCTTCGTGTATGATTTTCCGCGCGTTGTCATCAGCGTGCGACCCACAGCTTCAACGAAAGCTCAATGCGCTTAACACTCTTTCTCCGCAAGTGGACTCTCTCTCGATACGAGCTGCCGGCGGTTACTGAAAGTTTAAGTTTTTTTCTAACCAGCATGAGCGCAACAAATAATAAAATGAGCAAAAAGCTCTGCATAGCTGATAAGACATTCGATATATCGATTACTAAAGCATAACATATAAATTCGTTGCTTACCAACACTAGTCCAGCAAAAAACATAAACATTTCAGAGCACTTGATATTCTTTGGACTAGTTTTTCATTCCCTTTGGCATAGTCAATATTATATTATTGCTTAATAATTATAGTAGAAGTTTAAGAAAAGTTTATTAAACAATGAGTACGGCGCGATTTGCCCGCTCGGGGCGTGTTCGAATCTGTATGCTAATGAGCCTGTTCATTGTGCTCGTTATGCTGATTTTCATTTACCACATGTCCCAACAACAACTGGACGAGACACGGGCCTTTCGCCTACGTTGTGAACAAAATCAGGAAGGATTGAATATACAATTGGCTAGTAAGCTCATCGCCCTATATCAACATATCTAAATGTATAATTATATATGCATGTATGTACGTATATCTCTTTTCAGCGCTGGCAGACGCAAAATTGTTGGCTGAGAAAAGGGTAGAGGAGCTGCAAGGGGAAAAGCAACGTATCCAAGATGACTACGAAAAACAACAGGAATCGGAACGTACATTGCAGCAGAAATACGATGATGAAGTTGGCAAATATAAATTACTTGATGGCAAGTATAGCGACCTGCAATCTGACCTTTTGAGCAACAAAAAACAGCACACGGATGATAAGAATGCTCTGCTATTACAAGTGCAGCAGCTCCAGCAGGCCAAGAAGCACAATGAGGAAGCAGCAACGTGGAAGGTGAGTTAATTTCAGGGATGATAATATTTGAAAGGTCAATATGTCGACATTTAATTAGTATTTATTTTTGAATATTTGAGATATATGACATTCACTTTTAACTTCTCCAGCATAAATATGAGACATTGTTGAAGGAGACGGAGCAGAAGACGCGCACCTTGGAGGCATCCCTGAATGAGTTCAAGGCACACTGTAATTACATGTCCCACAGCGGACAACAGCTGAACAAACCAGCTGACTTGCTGACTGCGGAGACGACTCCGGCACGTCGATCAAGTCCCGCACAGCCGGCGCACAGTATCGAGAAGCCTCGCAATGAGAAGTCCTTCAATGAGCAAGTGCAAGTGAGTCAAGGGCTGTACAAGATTGGCGTTGCCAAGCCGAGCCAACAATCTACTACTAACGCAACAACTAAACCCAATGGTGTCGGGGTGGAGCAGCAGATGGAGCTGCGCCAGCAGCCATTACAGCCATTTGATCCGCGCAACAATAACAGCCACATATTCCATTCTGTTGAAAATTTTCAGATTGTACAGGATCAGCCCGTCCTGGCCGCTGTGGTGGCAGCCGTCTCGCCTCTAAGTGCGCCCCGCAAACCCAACTCCAGTACGCCAAACTCAGAGGTGGCGCCAAATGCATCAGTAGCACCCAAGGTGGTTGGCAGCAGCAGCAGTAGTAGCACCGGTCAACCACCGTTGGCCATGCCGCCTGCCAAACCATCAGCAGAAGCTAAAGCGGAACGCAAGCTGCCAGAGAACGTGGCTCCCATACCGGATAATTTCGATGGCAAGGGTGAGATTACGGCAGATGCGGACACTGCCGCGGAGGAGCTACCCAAGAACGAGAATAACAATCGGTATGCCAATGTGGTCAACGATCTGGAGGCGAATAAGAATCAAGGCGACTCGGGAGCACATGAAGTAAAGGATGCTCTGAATGAGCCCAACTTTAATTTGCCTGGCGCAAATTCCAATTTGTTTGACAATGATTTGGGTGCTGGACACGCAGCTGAAGCAGATGGCAAAATGCTGGCCGCAGATGCCGCAGTTGTTGGTGGTGGTGGCGGCGGCGGTGGCGGTGATGATGACGATGATGTTATGCTGGGCGACGTGGCTGTCAAACAGCAACAACACCTGCTTGATGGTGAGAATTTGAACAATGAAATCGCCGCCGATCAGGGCAAGGAATTCGCTGATGGTGGCGTGCATCTGGAAGACAACTTGGACGATGATCAAGATGGTAATGTATTATAAATGATATTCAAATACAATAGAAAGTATATATATTATTATATTCAGAGGACGACTATAATGTGCCTCAGCAACGTAAGCCTGGCGCAGACGCAGCTGTTAGAAATTAAGATAGTGTAACGACTGTTTGGATGCAGTAGTTCATGCTCCTCCTCCGCATTAGTATTTTATCACGGCATCTCTCCTGGCACAGTTGGATAGCATTCTTATAGAACAAATCAAAAAAAAAAAAAACTACAGCCAGCCAATTTTAGGTTTTTAAGGCTCAAATTCATCTCCTTATATTATATTATTTTTTTTTTTAAATTTTCGGAAATTATTTGCATTTATTGCAAAACTCTGGTAATTAGTTCTGCTAACGAAAATGGCAGAAAGTCAATTGCAATATTTACAAGAAAGAATAGAGAAATATGAAATATTTTACAAATACATTATAAAATATGAAATATTTTTTTTTTTTAATTTTGCAAAACATTTTTCTCGCAAAATGTAACAGAATTAAAAAAATAGGTTTTTTACCTCTTATAAGTAAAATATTTTCAATTTATATAAAATATTTGTAATGTTTTACAACAAACATTAAACTAGAAGTTGAAAAAATATGTTAAAATGAATTAATTTTGTTACTTTTGATAAGTAAAACAGTTGCAATTGACTTGAATGCTCAGCTCTCGCAGTTTTTATACTTTCATAATATTTGTAAGTATATTCTTTGTTTTCTGTGATAAAAACTTGCTAAGCTGCATTTTTTTCGTTGCTTTGAACAATTGTGTTTATACTCATTTATACGAAAAGTACGTAATAGAGCTGCAAAATTACAACGATTTCAAATCGGTGAATATCCATAAAGTCACAAATTCCAAAAAGATTCTTCCAATATTTTCCAGAAAACACATAAATTGTTTTATTTTTACAGTTAAGAAAAGTACACTTTAATTGACAAAGAATTAAAGTTAACAAAAATTGATTTTTCTGTGCGATTAACGACAATGAAAAAAATTGTAAATCGTTTTTAAGTTTTTTGCAGCTCTAGTTTATAATTGTATACGATAAGTCCGATACATACCCTGCACTAGTTATTTAATTAGCTTGTAAGATGAACAAACACAAAATGAATATGAAAATGAAATTGGAATATACTATAGAATTGAAATTTGAATCGAACAAAACGTGTAAAGAACACAAAAACTTTATTTGAATTAAACTGAATTTCACAAATGTTAATTAAATACATCCATTAATTAATATCATATAATTATAATTAATATTTAAACGACGCTCTAGCGACACATCAAACATAAAAATAATATTCACGAATCTTGAATTTAAACCTAGGATTATAATTCTAACTTCACTGTGTGTGTGCCAATATCCATGGATGCACCAGCACCTGATCCAGAGGCAATCGATGTTCCGGATTCAGCACTAAAAGTTTCGATATCAAATGTCCCGCTGCCTTGGTTACATGTGCCGGCAGCTTATAATCCACTTTCAGTATCTTCTTGTAGGTCTCATCATAGTTCTTGGAGTAGAATGGTGCATGACCCACCAATAGCTCGAAGCAAAGGACGCCCAGACTCCATAGATCCACATTCTTGGTGTGGGGCTTATTAAGCACCATTTCGGGTGGCAAGTAGTCCACCGTGCCGCACAGTGTCATTCGCATCGAGTTGGGCTCATGGACGGACCAACCGAAGTCGGCGATCTTGAGCACTCCCTTGTGACCCAAAAGTAGATTCTCCAATTTAATATCCCGATGGATAATATCGCGTTCATGCAAGTATGAGAGGGCGGAGCACAACGATTTAATATATATGGCCGATTGGCGATCATCGAAACGTTTCAATGGCTGTGCCTGCAGAGCACTGAAAAGGGTGCCCTGTGGCGCGTACTCCAGTATCAAATAGATGCGGGCATCGTCATGAAAGTAGGCGTACAGACGCAGGATGTGCGGATGACGCAGATGTGATTGAATCTCAATCTCACGTCGCACTTGATGCATCACATTCGTCTCGCCAATCTGGCGCTTGAAAAGCACTTTCAGTGCCACCACAAATTGTGACTCCTTCTCTCGCGCCAAATACACATTCCCGAATTTACCACGTCCCAATTGGCGGCCAATATCAAAGTTGCTCAAGGCCCATGTCTTTTTGGGTTTCGCTTCAGCTTCTGTTTTTAAGATTGGTTTGAATTGATTTAGTTGGAAACTTATTTATTTTGGACTTACCAGTCTTGTCCTTATCAGTGCTACTGCTGCTGCTGCTGGTGCTGACAGCGGGTGCCATGGGCGGCGGCATTTCAGTCTTTGCCACAGTCGCTGCTGATGCCGCCGGCATCTGTTGTTTTTGTTGTGCTCCCATTGGCATTGAATTTGTTGTTGCTAAAGTTGCTGTTGTTGTTGTTAATGATGGGCCTGTTTTATTGCTGGTATTACTAGGCGCAGGCGCCACATTCTCCACTGTTGGCTGTCACAAAACATACTTAAAATTTATATGTAATCTAATAAAATCAATTACCTTTTTGGTTAATAATTGTTTCTTTTGCATTCCAAGACCGGCGACTGAAGCTGCTGAAGTTCCACTAATTGGTTTGATGATGGCATTTTCCTTGGGCCTCAGCACGTTATTTGGCTTTTGTGACATTTTTACTCTACACTAATATATTTATGTAACTTACTATCAGTTTATGAATTTAAAGTCAAAGGACAATTGCCTAAAAAACTACTTATACGATAATGATGCTGACAGTGAACAGTGTGAAAATAAAATGCCGTTTGTTTGAATTGAGAAGCGCGATCATGCGTTTCACTGTGAATGGCAATAACGAGTAAGTAAATTTTGAATGCCGTGGAACGATTATTTTTTATTTTGGATTTTGCAGTCAAATTACAAAGAATGTACTCACAAAAATAATATTTGTAAATAGTTTAAGCATCTTTCTGGTTATTCTATATGCCAACATTTCAATTTACTAATAATTTGATTTTGTCTGCTATTGGTAAATGCATTCGGGATAAGTAACGAGTCGTTTAAAAATGTTCCTCTCTAATTTAATTCCTGCAATGCGACTGACAGTTTGCATCGAGCAGGAAAATGGCGTAAAAATCGAAAAAGTGTTTTAAATTGTTAACGTAGGCCAAGTGTAAAGTGTAAATATAATAGGAAAGTGTAATATGTATCCCGGCGGTAATGCAAATGCCGATTTAGGCTATAATAAGCACAATCAATATGTAGCTCAACCGCAACTTTTTCTTGCTGCTGCTACTGCTGCACCTGGAGTAGGCGTTGCACCCGGTGGTGGTGCTAACCCTGGAATCGCCAACACACTTAATCCGAGTGCACATGTCATGCCAATCAACATGCAAGGCTGCATCGATTGGGCCCAGTTGGCCCAGCAGTGGATTCATATGCGAGATTCGGCCCCAGCAGCGCCAGTGGCTAATTTTAGCATGAATATGCCCATTGCGCCTCCGCCGCCGATTATCAGTAATGCCCCAGAGTATCATCTAAGCCAAGTCGACATGCACCAGCAGACACAGCAGTCGCAACAGCAGCCGCAGCTGCCGATCAAACGACAAACACACTACGAAGAGCAGGGCGAGGCAGAAATGGACATGGATATGGACGATGAAGAAACCATAGGCGATAATAACTTGCGGCAAGTGCAACAGCGCATGGGTACTCTGCCACCGCCTCCCGTTGTCACACAAGCCCAATGGATGGATAATAATATCGTGGCCACCGATGTGCCCCCAACCGTTGCCTCCAACAATGCGGGTACACAATGACTTCACTTGATCCAATATGTTCTTTGTCTAATGATAATTATATTTTGGATTGTCAGGTTCATCGAGCTCTCAACAGTGGAATAATTGGCAATCTCGCAACAATCCCACAGCCCATATACCATCTCTGCTAAAGCTCAATGTTTGCAATCCCAATGAGTCGCATCAAATGATGCAAGCTGCGCCTTCAGTTCAAGTTAACAATAACCAAGTTGGAGGAGGTGGCAATGCTACCACTAGCAATGAGATTGATGCCAACAAACGGAAAATGTTGCCGGCATGGATACGGTATGATCTTCACTAAAGCTAATCTCCATCAGTATATATGTACATATATTTAAACTGATTTGTGTTTCGCAGAGAGGGTCTCGAGAAGATGGAGCGGGAGAAGCAACGTCAATTGGAACGACAATTATCAACAACGCCGGACGATGAAACATCGTCAGCTCCTAATGTTAAGCAAGTATCTAGCAAAACACTAACAACACCTGTTAATCTCTTGAACATGTCCAATGTGGTAAGTAGATCCGTGCGTCTCTCTTTGGCTCCTTTAAAAATCTAAAAAAAATTAAAATAAAAATATAAAAAAAAATTATGAGCCTGTGCAAGTGCCTAGTGCAGAAAAATGTTAAATATGAATCAAAATTGCACACACTCTCCCCACAAAAAAAAAAAAAAAAAAATGGTGTGTTGCAAATTAACATGAACTTGAAATTCAGGAAAGCGACAGCGAAGATTCAATTGCTGATCCTGAGGAGACATTACGCGGCAATGCGACCAGCATGGTCCAGCGAATAGGTAATGATGATGTTAACAGTAAGCCGGATAGTGACAGCGATGATAATGCTGCTGCTGCTGCTGCTACTGATGATGACAATGATGATGATAATGATAATGAAGATGGTGATGATCATGCTGGGCAGGATAAAAACATGCATCATGACAAAGGGACGCAACAGCAGCACACAGCCAATGCTGAGACTGCATTAAGTGGTAAAAACTACGAAGAAAGACTTGCTGATCTGGTAGGCATCACAGTTTACAAGCAATATATACGCACAATCAGCTAATGAAACCAATTAATAATATTACTACAAATTTCTATATGTAATGGATCGTAGATAACAGCTGAATTCATTTAAAGGTCTTCACATTCCTTTAAAAGAAGTGGAAAATATCGATATTCCTTTTCAGAAAAGTAAATTTTTTGTTTTTAATATAATGCTCAAAAATTTGCTTAATCAACTATAATAACATCATATTAATTTATAAAAAAAAATTTAAGATCATAGTTATTGGAAAAAGTTTTCATTCAAAAATTCGGAAATAACTTAAATTTTTAATCACAAATAATTTTTTTATAATGAACGGATGTTTTATTTAAAGAAAAAATTTCAAAATACAAGAAATATATATTTTTTGTAAACATATACATATATAATACAAACTATGTAACTAATTATCTATCCTGTTAGAAAATTAGTTTTTATTAACTCAAATTATAAATGGAGGAAATTGTCTATTTTAAATCAAAATTTATTTATTTTAATTTATCTCAAGAATATATTAAGTTATATATATTTTTCGGCATTTCTGAAGATTTTAGATCGTGCTAAAAAGTCCTTTCTATGATCCTTGCATATTTATAAACTGAAAAAACGATTTTGAAGTGATTTGGTTTCATTTTCTGAGGCGTCACTTTGTTAGCATATCATTTTGTGTGGTATTCAAAATATATATCGCAAAATTCAATGTGTCAAAAATAAATCAATCTATAGATGCTTGTTGTGCGTCGCACACTAACCGAAATACTGCTGGAGACGACGAATGAAGAGATCGCAGCCATTGCTACTGAAACACTTAAAGCGCAACGCGCCAAAGGTACATACTATATAAACTCTAGAACACTAAGCTTATTTCGCATTAGACTCTTTTGCAGTGAATTTTTAAACTATATAAAAATTTAAAAAAAAATTATATATATATATATGAGCATGTGTGTGTGCGTAAGTATCGCGAGAGAATTTCTGAAACGCGTTCTATTGTGCTCGGAACGGTCCTTTGGACTGACTACGTCTCAATGAATATATAATTTAATGCCACTGATTATATTTTTAAAACAATACAAACCTAAAAAAAACCCCATTCATCCACATGCTGAATCTTACTATATAATCGTAATATATATATATATATATGTATGTGTATGTAAATCAAAAGCGTCATCAGCCCAAGTGATTCGCAAAAGCGCCTTGTCCTCCATTACCGGCAACTTGGGTAAGTAACCAATTCCAACCTAAGCTATATGTTCTTGTACACTTTTGTTTAATAGGTAGTCTGAGTTTTTTGCTTATTACTCTTTATCCCACCCTTTCACCCCACATCCATCTACACATCGTAGTGCGCCCATTACGTAACTCAACGTAATCTGTGATCGGGACTGCTTTTTACTCTAAAATTTTGCTTAATCTTTAATCATTGAGGAGTCTTTAAGGCTCATAAACAATTTTTTAAAATATCAAATTAAATTTAGCCGATTTCTGGGCTACTCCTTCTATGGTATACCTTCTCTATCTCTGTGTTATTTCAAAATATAATTCTAAAATTGCATCGTGACTCCCAAAAAAACAAAAACAAACAAAAACAGAAATGAAAAAAAAAAAAACTTAAAATCCAAGCGCCTTTTTCAATCCGTAACTGGCTGCAACAATTAGCACTTGATTGATTTGAATTATAGGTTTAGCTGCTTACGGTGATTCTTCAAGCGAGAGTGGGGACGATTCAGATGATAACGATGGCAGTCAAGTAGACAACTCTCACGAGGCAGCTATCAAGGACTCGGATAAAAGTAACGATGTCTCTGCGGAAGAACTCAAGGTAAGCATAACATTTTAGCTGGTATCTAATTGCGAAAAAGATTTTGATCAGTCAAGATTATTTTTAAAATCTACCGATTCGATTTGCAGTTCATATAAAAAGTTCCAAGTTTAGAAACAAAACTGCATCGAAGGATTGTTCAATTTACGACCTTCACTTAGGGACTTTCAACAACCCATGAAAGTGGTATTTGCAGGGGTCGCTAAATTATAACCGCTTTTCAAGATTATTCAAATTTTCACGACTTCAATTATAACACAAAACTGAATTCAAAGAATGCGAAATTTTAGAACTTTGTTGTTGAATCCTTTATAGTCCCTTACCTTTCGATGAAAGCGAAAATTGTAGAAGATTCTTAACTTCAATAATAAATGATGGTAATTAAATTTCGTTTTTTAGGCACGAATACGAAAAAGCAAACGTGCCTTCGAGAGAGTTATTGATGACATTGAGGAGCGTGTGTCGCAACAGGAGCAGATGGATGAGAAAAAGCTGCAGCATAATCGCAGGCTGGAACGAGAACGCATGGAGGCACCTAGTAGCAATCCACGACGCAAAATGTCAAGCGCGGAGCTCAGCACAGACGGATTAAAAGCCTCCACATCAGCTGCCGGACAGGAGAAGCCTAGCCAATTCAATGGTATAATCTTCATATTCCAATTGTTGCATTCTTGAATCTTGCCATCTCCAATGATTGGAAATCTTTCACAGGTAAGCGTCTCAGTCGCAAAGAGCGAACGACACGTTTCAGTGACAACAAGGATGGCAAATCTCAAACTCAGAGTTATGTCGGCCAAGTGGTTCCAGTTCCCGTTCCTCCCACTAATACAATGCCACAGAAACCTGTGCCCGTGCCGAATCCGGCTACAAATCTGCTGCAAATGCCGGAATCTATGGCGAGTATGCTAAATGCGGCCGACAAGGCAATCGATAAAGCTGAGAAATCATCAAAGAAGAAGTCGAAGAGCAGCAGACGTCCTCGATCCTCGTCGACATCGTCCTCCAGCAGCAGCGACGATGACAGCAGTAGCTCAAGCAGTGGTAGCTCAACTACTTCCAAATCCACTAGCAACACCAATGAGAGCAGCACGCGCAGCAGCAGCCGTGCCCACAAAAAGCACACCAGCAGATCTAGTTCCAGTAGACGTCGCCGGAGCAGAGATGGCAGCAGCCGCAAAAGCAGAGAAGACAGTAGTCGGCAACATCACACGGTACGTAGTCGTGACAGTCATCACAAGAGTCACAGGAGCAGTAAGCAAAACTATGACCGTCAGCACAGTAGCCGAGATAGTGAACGTGATCGTGAACGAGATCGTGAGCGAGATCGTAAACGTGATCACGATCGGCAGCGACAGTCTACCCATTATAGCAGTAGTCAGCATAACCAACGGCGGCGACACCAACAGAGAGATTCCAGTCATTCTGGCGAGGAAGGATCTGGTGACTATCATCGGCGTGGCTCTCGACACAGCAGCAGTCGTAGCCATCAGAGTAGTTACAGCAAGCAGCGGGATCGAACTCGTTCACGCTCCAAATCACGCAGCACACACAACTCACATTCGTCCGCTTCCACGGTGCATCATCAGAAGCGCAAGCGCAATTGAAATTATTATTAATTAAACAATTATATGATCTAGTTGTTTTAACATAGTCTTCTGTTTATGCTATGAATTCACTTTAAATGCAGAGTAGAAAATAAATACGAAATATACGAAATTTAAAATTCAAGCTTCATTATTAACTGGGTAATAATTATCAGTTAAAAACTTTGCTAAAACTCAATGGAATTAGTTTTGGACTTTACATTTTTAATCACCCCTTAAACAAAATTAGCTAATAAATTGAAAATTAATTTTACACATATCTTCTTTATATGTCCTGGTTAATAAGTAGAGAAAGACATTCAATTCCGAAAAGATATACTCGATGCGTGTTTATTCAATTGGGTCTGACTTGGCACACATTCTTAATTATTAGATAGATATCTTAAAGAACTTGATACAGAGTTGGACATTTAATTATAGTATAGTATGTTAGTTAGTAGTAGCAGGCGTATATATGAATCTGGAATTAATTTAGTTTTGGTTGTAGATCTATTTGGTTAGATAAGATACGAGAAACATTCAATGGCATACAATTGTATAAAAAATAGAGATCCTCTCGGTTGTTGCTGCAACAATCTTGGGAATGTACACATTAAACTCAACTTAAACGAAAAAGACTTGGAAATTTCAGAATTATAGACAAATTTTTGTTAAGAATTTCAAAACTAAGACACTAACGTAAAAAGATTGAGAATTATTAACAGTATTTGGACACTACTATCTTAGGCAATTTGCAGATAACTAGAATCTTAACCTTCGTAATCACTTTTTGGCCAACTTATATATACGGTTGCAGTGCCATTGATAGTTAAAAAAGATATATAGTATAATCATTAAAAAAAACATAATATAAAGTACAATTCACTAATTCTAAAGTATTGAGTCCATAGGTTTGTTTAGCGGCGATTATTACTTTGACTTTTGTTTGCATTCCAACGCGATTGCTGGATGCGTTGGACACCGCGCATTGGCTGACTTTGATGCTCACAGGCATCCGCTCGTCGCAACACCTCGGCATAGGACAGATCGAGTCGCTTCAGCTTGTGGAACTCCTGCGACACAGTATTTGGATGGAATTCAACGCCGTTTAACTCAATAACGCGACCCGTGCGCTTAGCCCGGGATGCACTCATATTGCGATTATAGATGATCATCGGGGAGCCATTCCATTCGGTGCTTGGTGATGGTTGATGATGTTTGCGACCTACGGGTCGATCCGTGGCCAACATTTCAGCCGGGAATGGCACAAAATCTTTGCGTGTTCGTCGTCCATGGTGCTGTGGAGATGGTTGCGGTTGGGCTAATGGCGAGGTTTGTGCTAGGGGCGATTCAACTCGCAGTCCACGGTTCTTGCGACGGTTCTTTTTCTTGACGCCGACGGCAACTGACAGAAATTCGAGGGGCTCCCTCTTAACCGGTGTCAAAACACGTCCATTCTCTTCGATTTGCTTGAGTCCATCAGGTTTACCATTAACATTCAATTGAGCCAAGGATGCGGAGGGGATCTGTGGGAGTCTGTGCTCTTGAGTTTTGCAATCATTGATGTGCTTCTTAGCCGTTTTTCGTTCCAATTTGGTAACACACTCCGACATAGCAAATGACTGATCCGACACTACGGATGATATAATACTTTGAGTATCGTCGCCAAAGTCCACCGAAAACTCATCGTGACACGGCATAACATTCTCGCTCTTTGGTTGTTGGCTTCCACCATCCTGCTCCGCTAGTTGCTTTGTCTTGTCGGCATCTTCTTTGTTATCAGCAGCCTTCTTCAACACACCAAAGATCTCTTTAAAGAGTTCTCTGTACTCGGGTCTGCTTTGGAAATGGGTATCAATGGGGGTGACGTCGTCATAAATGCTTAGTTTGCATTCCTCCCCATTACTAATGGAGCACAGGAAGTAGCCAGGTCGTTCATCCGTTTGAGTATACTTATTGCAGGTCTCCTCCGAGAAGCCAGAGGATGAGGTCTCCGCCTCAGAGAACTCTGTAGACGCGCGACCCCGCGCCGACTTGGCATCCTTCTCAGTATTGACAGCATTAACCTCCTTCTGCTTCACTGCATCAGTCGGCTTGTTGCCATCATCGTTATTCGCAGTGCCCTGGCGTACATTGGATGTCCGTTGCACCTCCAAAAGAGCTTCATATTTCTCTACCAAGTCGCGATACGGGTTGGGACTATCGCCGTTCAAACCCAAATCGGAAGCGTTATTCTTTGCTGGAAACTCCGCGGAACAGTTGCCGCCCAATTGTGCGCTGAACTCACTGCCAAGCAGACTCCGGTCATCATCCTCAGGCGCCTCCTCAGTGGGCGCTATTGAGGACTGTCCGTCGTTGTTGGAGGCCTGTTCAGGTTCATCTATGGCACGCAGACAGCGGCTGCACATCTGACCTTGTCTGACATCATCCAGTAGCGAGAATTCATCCTGCATGGACATCATCTCCTCGTTTGTGCTAGTTATGGCATTGCGGCTGGAAAGGGTTTTGTTCTCTTGGATGATGGCTACCAGCTGCTCCTCTAATTCACAGCAGCGTTGCTTCTCGGCCATAAAGTCCCGCCGCATTGACTCCAAGTCCGTAATAAGGCTCATCAGCTCCTCATTGTCCTCATTCTTAATGGCAACAACAGCATCTAGAATCTCATTGGGACTGCCAACTTCGCTGAGACACATGGAACCATCATTGTTAATATGCGAGATATCTGTTAGCCCTGTCGAGTTGGCTTTCACAGCGAAAGCGCCGCAATGGTCATTGGGTGTGGCATTCAAATCGATGATGACGTCACTGTGATCGTTGCTAGTTGACCAAAGTTTTGGGAACAAGCCATGCTGTTGTTCGATGGGCCGCTCATGGTGCTGCTGTTGCGGTTTCTCATTCTTGCGTCGTTCAGCACTTAACAGTTGCCTCGTCTCATCCAGCTGCTGGGTGATCTCCTCGCAGCGTGCCTCCAGCGACTCAATATTCGCACCCAGCGACTTAATTTGCTTCTTATCCCGAGACTTTTCCAATGTTAGTCGATGATTGCTACGCTCCAAGTCTTGTATACCCACTTCCAGCTGTTCGTAGACCTTGAGCCGGGTATCGTTCACTTCCGTCATGGCATTAATTTGTTTACGCAAATGCAAAATTTCCCGTTGCTGCTCCTCATTTCTGCTTCTCTGCTCCTTCAACTGTATCTCCAGCTCTTTATTTCTTTCGAGCAGCGTCTTGCCAAGTTCCGCCGCCAGCTGCAAGTCGTCAAGCATAAACTGTGAGACTTCCAAGTCCGGCCCACAATTCTGGCCTTCGACTTTACTCCCTTCCATTTTTGTTGTCGTCGTTGTTGTTGTTGTTTATTGAAGTTTTCTTTGAGCTTCGACTTTTCTGTTGTAGAGAAAACTAATTCAAGTTGTCAATTAATTTGTCGCAGAACCCAAAACACTTGCGCTATTGATTTTTTCTGCTGCCTTACATTTTATACATTTACTTTGATCAATTAATTATGTGCGCATATTATGCAAGTCAAGTTTTTTAAGCTGTCTCGCTCATACATACGGCGGCCATACATATGCATGTATGCGTGTATATATGCACAAAATATATGTAGTATTTTTTCGTATTCTTGTTTGGTTCTCTTATTTATTAATTTGTTTGTATACAGATTTTCAATGTGTGCTTTATGCCACACATAGATTTGAGCAAATTAAATTGCATAAGAAAACTACGCCGAAAGTTTTGCTTCTTATGCTCGCCCACCTCTTCTTTTTTTGTTTTATGCTTTAACGCAAGTGCAAGTGCAAAATGCAACCCTAAAGATGAAAGCAGCAAATCAACCCCTGATAGCTGTAATAAACAGGGACGTAGCTGCGGGTTGAATATGCAAAGTTTTTGGCTTCCCAATAGATTTAACTCTCAGTTAATCTGACTACATTTTTTGGCATACAATTCTAACGAGTTTCACTGATCATAAATAAGTTATATTGTTAAAAATTTACCTACTACACCGATGACTCATTTGTTTAAGCCGGTTTCGTCTTGGGCCCCTTCACAAACTTTGGCTACGCGCCTGACCCAGGCACAGCTGTTTGCCTTCAACGAGGCTTAAAAGCTAAGCCAAAGAAAAAAATGCTTGTATGCGCAGTTGCCAAGAAATACCAAAAAAGTGCGACCAAACCATATGCAAATATGCGTATATTCGATAATTACCAATAATGTGCATTAAATAACACAAAACATTTGAAAGACAATACCATTTTGAACGGAACTTAGAACATACACAAAAATATCAGAAATTTATATAACGATTATATTATTTTCAGAGTGATTTCTACTAGGCGGAGATGATCTGTTTTTCTGCTCATATGGATCTCCGTAGTTTACGTTGCCACTCTCGTAATGTCCCATCTTGTTTCTATGAATTGTGAGTAGCGCTCCACTATTAAAATTATTTCCACAAACACCACACTTGTAGGGTTGTACCAACGGGTGCGAGGACTTCTCCCGCTGAATTCGCATACGCTCAATGTCCTTGGCACGACGCTTGCTCACTCTGCTATTCTCATAGGGATCAGGATCGCCGTCGTTATCTCCTGTTCGGGCTGACTCAAAGTGTCCCTTCTGGTTCCGATGGACATTCAGTAGAGAACCACAAACGAAGCTTCGACTGCATACATTGCAGGTATATGGTCGCTCTCCCGTATGTCGACGCATATGGATTTTCAAATCATTCGATTGCACAAAACTTTTGTCACATAGTTCGCAGGCATAAGGACGCTGTCCGGTATGTAGACGCATATGCCTTGCGAGCTTATTTTGGGAGATGAATTTCTTTTCGCAGATCTTGCATTCACTTGGCCTTTCGCCTGTATGCTGACGCTTGTGCAGGGTGAGATCCTGGCTGCGTGGAAATGCCTTTTCGCATTCATTGCACTTGTAGGGATTCTCGCCGGTATGACGGCGGATGTGTATGGTTAGGCTGGAAACGGGAAAACTAATGCCACAATAGGGACACTCGCGACGTTTCGCAGTGCGTTTCGGCGGTTCGGGTTTTGTAGAATCCTCCTGGCTGTCGATTGTTGCCACTACTTTGGGATGAAACGCGATCATATGCCGACGCAGCGTATCCTGTCGCTTAAAGATACGTGGGCAGTGTCCACATATTATTCCTCGTCCATCACCATGCTCCTTGGCAAGCTCTTGGGCGGCCACGTCAGCGGTTTGGCTGTGGGCTGCCGCTCGATGACGTGCCAGCGAAGTGTTCTTGGCGAAAATCCTTGGACAATTTGCACACTTGTAGATGTAACTTTGGGAATGTCCCAAACGCATGCCAAGCTGTGAGGAACGCTCAGGATCTGGGTGCTCCACTTCTTCGGTATATTCCACATTGGAATTGAGCGCGATATAATCATTGGACATCTCTTCTCTAGTGCCAACATCCAAGTCAGTCTCATTATTGTCAGCCCGTGCAATTGGTGCTTCGGATTCATCAGCCACCTCCTCCTCTTGCTGCTCCTCGTGCAACTCAATAATAGATTCAGAGTCATCCATTTGAAGAAATTGCTGCTTAGATGGCTGCAGCTCCACACTTTCGGGATCCTCTTTTTCAGTACTCCATTCCTCTTCTTCAGCAATTTCTAAGGTCTGATCTCCACTGCTGCATAATTCCAACAAAGTCTGTTGAGACCTTTCTACATCACGAATGAATTCATAGGCGCTCAGCAATCTTCGGGTGCAACTCTGGCACAGCTGCGTGGGCAGATGTGGTTCATTCCACGAGAACTATAGCGGTTGAGACGACACATGTTGTATTCGAATTTTTATTATCTCAAAGTGCATACCTTTACATTGGACACATTCTCTAGCAGTTGCCATAGCTCAACATTCAGATCATTGTACTCAATCTCGTCAAGAAGGCACAGTGTCGTATTATGGGATTCCAGACAAACACGACAAGTTTGGGAATTTAAGTTTATGGTAAAGGATGTTACAAGATCCGACTCAGTGTTGCTCATTTTGTCATTATTCGAATCTGATATTCCGCTTTCTCTTGTTTTGTTATTACTATATTATTAAATTTATTTCTTGATGCTAAGCAAGACGATGCTCTATCGATAAATCGATTGATTGCGTGAGTATCACGCGCATGTATCGATAGTACTTTAGCATGAAGTAAATGGCGCCGAAGTGACAATTTTAAAATTTTAAGGTCTAATCGTATGTACATTTTATTTATAGGCCTTTTTTTACATATAACAATATAATCGAAAAATTAATTATATCTTACATATATATATATATATATATTAAAAACAACACTAAAAGTAGCACACATTATGTAGATTAATATTTGTGTATAACTTTCTGTAAATAAATTGAATATCTTTGTCTCTTCAGTTTTGGCACCGAAATGATAGAGTGTATTAAGTGTATTAAGGATAATACTTAAAACTAAATTAGTAAAAAGTGTGATTGGCATAAATTCGAATACTTGATAGAATCTTCAACATTAAACTGATAACTGATGTTAACAAATCTTGAATTCAATTAGAGCAAATGCATTTTCATTAAATTTTCAACATTTTCTCACAGCCGATGCAATACATAAATTGGATTATTTAGGGATTTATCTATGTTAGCGGAAGAAATTTATAGAAACCAAGATAACACAAATCAAGGACCAACCTAAAACCAATGCTAACCAGATATTTGACTTAAAGGGACTCTGAAAATGATTTATAATTCCACTGCCAAGAAGCTCAGTACAAGTACGTCTAGAGAAATATACCAAAAATACGGGGATTACGTACTGGATACCAGCTCCAGCATAGCTTCCCGTAAACGCGACAAGGGTTGAGAGATTTTCTGTTAAATAGGCTATCAAAAACGATGGCAGAACTGCCAAAATTGGAAATAAAAGCACACGGGTGAACAAATTATACGTCTCATATCGGGTCATATCCAGAAATAGTGTTTGTAGATTATTTTTCAATGTTAGGGCAATTATCGGAAAACTTGCGGATAATGTAAATACTGGAAATAAAGCCAGGAAGTAATCAATTGCAATAGTTAAACCTGATAGAAAGTCTTTGTTGTCAACGTTATAAGGTAAAAAGTTAAGGGTATAAATATCCTTGACACTCTCAAATGCGAAAATTCCCGTCATTGCTAAAATTATATAAAATAAGCAAATTAAGACGTAATCATACGAAAGAATTCGTGAAACCATCGACTTATTTCTGATGGGTGTCAAAAGTCCAGGAAGCGAGTGATGACACATAAAGGAATAAACACAAGCACCGAACAAAGAGGGAACTCCATAAATGTTAAACCCAACAGGATGTCCCTTGGCTCCATCGCTCGCCAGCAATTTTATAGCAATGCTTATCATAAAAGTAAATGCTGTAAATTTAAATAATTATTACTAAATTCACTTAAGTAAGTATACTCGACAAGTACTCACCCATCCAACGAAAGACAGCAGTAAGAATTTGTAGATATTTAGTTTTTTGAATACCGCATAATACAATCGGACCAAATATCATGACAAACGCTATAAGTATAATTCTATACATGCTTAGCCGAGTTATGCTATGACCTGTCCAACATGTAGTGTTGCCATTGTTGTGGAAAGTATTCGACCAATGCATATCGTTAGTCTCCAAAATGGAGACTTTCGAGCTATTTGACCGATCACTGTAATTATAAATTAAATATAAATGTTTTTTTTTTAGTATTATGAGTGATTAAATAAACTTTGTTGATTAATAAGAAATCATGTTCACTCTTTAGCTGACTTCGAATTAACAGAGTCAGAGATAAAACTCTTTACAACTTTACTATGTTATCTATAGTAAAAAAAAATTATTATTACGTACCATATGACATCGCATAGGCTTTGGGAAACAGCTGCCGAGTAAATACTCAAGTCTCCATAGAGATAAATAATGAAGCACAGATAAAATAGGATACGTCCCAGATCATTGAAGAATAATGTTGCCATTTCACCGAGTTCAAATTTATGGGTAAGTTGATAATATTGAAACTCTGCATTTGAACTGATTAGAGGAACAGTTTCTAGCTCCCCAGTTAGACCCCTCTCTTCATCATCATCAGCATCGATATTATTATCGTTGGCTCCAGGTCCATTCGAATTTCGCCTGTGCCGCAACACTTGTAAATTCTGCCAATTCCTGATCGCATTTGCGCAGGACATGGATTCAATGACGAATGTGACGGTCATGTAACTGATAATAGCCAACATCAAGATAACGCAAAGACTTAGCGCCCATCCTGCTCGGGCAAATACGCCAGGCAGCGTTAGGGCTCCCGTTCCAACAATTAAATTGAATATGAATATAAAGCCAACCTAAAATTATCAAACAAAGAATCTGTAGTTACGCACAATGAAAGTACATACACATATACATATTTATGTTTGTTTGAGTTCGGATAATTGTTGCAATTAAATGTTTTCACTTTGATTGTGCATGCAGCGCTATGCAGCGTGGTGGAAGAGTGGATATTATGATATTATCCATCTATAATTACCAAATTTGAATAGGAGGCCGAAGCCACAGGAGCAACTCTTTCTCTTGGCATATTGTTGCCACTTCTAAAACTTATTTATTTATTTAACCACTTGCATTGAGCCTAGAGGCGGCACTAATCATATGTTGAGTCTCTAACAATCGATTAGCCAACCATTCGATATCTGTGCAAAAATATCGATGGGCAACAGTACCCCAAGCAGTGCAACGCAAGCAGTATTCAAAGTAACGTAAATCAAATTTAAAAGTCGTCTTTCATGGAATTCTAAAATCTTTCGACTCGTCCGTCTGTCATGGATGGTGGATCATATCCTTTGTCGTATCTTAATAGCAAATCATCAAGTGCATAGTCATCTTACTGATTATTTTCTAAAATATTTTAAATTAATCAATATTAAGAAATTCAATTTCATAAAAAGTCAATTTAAGTTAAACAACCGTTTTTTGGATGATAGATGTCTCTTATATTTGAAATTCTGCCCCATAACACAATAAAAGTTTCTTAATATTTTAAACAATTGTTTATTAAAATTAAAAAAATAAAAGAGACACTCAACTAACGATTCTAATTTTTATTATGAATAATCAGTTTGGGGAAACACTGGCCAAATTAGTGAAATGGTATGACAACACCAGCGAGAAGTTTAATATAAATCTCTCACAGTGCTGGTGAAATCAGTTGAAAATTGCTGTTGTCGGCAGCAATTTATATAGTATAATTTTTAAAAACTAAATTCAATTAATTAGTTTACAAATTGAATAGCTCTGGAGCACTGCACTGCACAGTGGAACAAACATGGAGCATTCGAACGCTATTCATTATAAAATACAATTATTAAGAAGATAAACTTAATTGTATTTCTAATTGCTGGCAGTCTTTGCATTAGTTTGTGTTTTGTACAATATGTTAGTAAATGCATGTCTACACACATTGATGGATTGTTTGACCGAAAAAAGAAGATATCTTTAGAGTTTCACACACTAAATTAAAGAAGTCCATTCTAAAAACTAAACAAATTTTGAATGCTAGTCAACAATAGGTAACGCTCCATTCGTTCCAAAACATTCAGCCTACAGCTTATTGGCAACTAGCGTTAGTGGTGGTTTTGCGGCTCCCGAGCCGGTTATGGATTTATGATCGGCACGCTCCTGTTCTGACAACCAGGCCATCTACAAGAACAACAGATTGAAGTGAATCTTTTGTGATTTATAAATATAGTGGGTTTACCTTTTGCTTGTGCTGCTGGGCAGCATCTGTGCACTTGTCCAGTACCATCTTCTCAGTTAGTAAGCCATCCTCGGAAGCATACACAGCCGCCTGCCAGGACACACCCAGTTTGGATATCTCACGGCCGGACATGCCCTCACATAGCTCCGCCATTTTGGTACATGTGTCGCCATAGTTAAATGTGTCCAGTTTAAAGCGTCTAAAAGATACAATGAATTATGTTAATATTATATAAAATAATACATAATATATACTAATAATACAAATTCTTCTTGATCATTAACAACATTTTCTTCGAGGTCCGAGATCCCGATAGCTATCGACAATTAATAATTTATACCGTAACTGTACTGCTCAATTTCTAGGCCTCTGGACCCAGGTGCTACTCTAAGCGGACCTTTAAAATCATAATCTTTAAAATTAACAGGACAAGGGCAGGACTCCAGACAACGGCAATCACCCAAAAGAAACTAGACTACTATCATTAACTTCCAATACCACATTGAGCCCAGATTTCCTCCCAAATCCTACAATTTATAAAGCATACATCGACCTTGTATAACTTATCTATCTTAGCTTAAACTAAATATTAATTAAAGTTAATTTAATAATATCCAAATTTCCATTAAAATACTTAAGTTTCCACTTACTTGGCCCCAGATGCCGCCGGTTGCAGCACATATTTATCAAAGTAGAGACGCAGCAAACGCTCGCGTTCCTCCAGACCAGGTAGTGTAAACTCAACCATTTCATCGAGACGATCATTGATGGCATAATCAAACTGTTCCGGGGTATTCGAGGCCAGCACAAGCATGAATTTGGGATTCTGTTCGGATGTTCTATACAGGAAAGCATTGAGAGCTGCTCGCAAATCTTCGGAAATCTTCTCCGATGAACGTTTGCGCAAGAAGGCGTCTGCCTCGTCAACGAAGAGCAACAGACCCCGCCTTGAGGTGTGTGACCAATCGAACACCTTGTGGATGGCAGTGACACCCTCTTTGCCCATGGGTGCAACATCACCGCCTGTCATGATGGCAAAGTCCATGCCCGAATGCTCGGCCAGTTTCTTGGCAAACATTGTTTTACCCGTACCGGGAGGACCATGCATCAGTACGTTCCGGTAAAGACCACGATTGATGCGCGTATTTTTGGTCGCGATGGCAATATCACGGAGTCGCTCCTCCAGCTTAGGATTGAGCACAACGCCTTGTAGGGCATCAGCAGGCTTGGCGCGCAAGCGTTTTAAATAGTTAAGCGGATGTTTCAGTGCATCCAGGAAGGCGAATCGGGATGTCTCGCCCACAAGCGTGGGTTTGCCGATGCGTGCCTCAACGTAGCGGGAAACAACACCTGTTGCACCTTTGGCCGTGTATACGCCCAGGGCAAGTAGAGATAGGCCACCAGCAGCAGTCAGCACCTTGTCCCAGTCGGTCAACATGGCCTCAGCACCGGCACCAATCACTGAGCCCGCAGTTCTAAAATATCAAATTTTACAATATTACCGATCTTCACAGAATGCTGGAAATTCATCTACCGAATTCCCTCCAGTACAGTGGTACGATGTTCCTGGGCTTTCAGTCGAATCTTCTCCAGGTTAATGTCGCGATTCTCGCGATCCACCTTGGCCTTGGCACGCAGTTCGTGTTCCAGCAGCTTAAGACGATTCTTCTCCTTCATCTCAATCTCATGCTCAATGGTCTGACGACGCATGGCCTCCTGTCTTTGCACGCTCTCCTCCTGCTTGCGAAGATTCTCTTCCTGAACCCGCTGCTGTTGCACAAGTTGATCCTCATAGCGTTTACGGGACAATTGATCCTGATATTGCGCCCGCTGCTGCTGTTGCTTCGTCTCCTCAATCAACGTCTTGCGACGTTCCTCATGATCGATTCGCTTTTGCTCCACCTTGGCTTGCTCGATATGCGCCTCATATTCCTTCACCTTGGTCTGATATTCCTGTTGCCGGGTGGACTCCTGCATCTTGGATAAGTCCAGTGCTTCCCGCGCATGTTCTGTGTGAAGGGTCAGGGTTAACCATTATACATACACACTTCTACACCAATACACATACACACAGCGTCAATCAGCCGTTGGGGGCAACGGTTATGCAATGCGCTCACAGCTGATGAAATACGTGAATGAAATTGTGAAGTTGTATACTCACTGGAACGTTCTAGAGTTTTGGCTGCTTCTGCGGCACGCTCCAAGGCTGATGAATCGAATCTGTACGCCTCCATAGCTTTACGTTCGGCTTTCGTAAGCTGCGCATCGCCTCCACGTTCACCGGCAGTTTTGCCATCAGGATTGTCGGAACCATCGGCGGCTCCTCCGGCAAAGTCTTGTGCCGGCTGTTGACGATTTCTGCCCAATAACCACGACATCTTTTCAATTTATTCTATGTGTGTGTAATGTTGACAAACACTCAAAAGCTAATTTTGTAACGAAATATAAAACCAAAATAGTTATAGTGTTTTTTCTATCTTTCAAACCCACATCCGACAACGTGATTCTAGTAGTGATGTAAGCACACATTATCGATTGACTTTTATTAAGCGTGTCTAATCGATATAGTTGAGTGGGACTGTGTAATTAATCGATTATAAAAATGGGAAGAACCGACAATCCAAATAATTGAAACAATAAATTTGATTTATAAAATATTGCACATGTCATTTTGATACATAGAAATTACAAATTAAGATAAAATAAAACTTTGCTGTTATCGTCATTTCAATAACGTATCGGAGTTACAATGTGATGGGATGATTGTATGCGAAATATTAAGTAGTGGTTGGACTTATTCAACTGCATATTTGCAACAAAAAGTCTAGCACTAAGCAATCGATAGTGATTGCCAAAATTATAAAGCAATCGAACTATCGGTTCTTAGCTTGCTTGATTGTCACCTCTAATTGCCGATCGGCTGTTGTAAACAATCTTTAAATTTTTACGTCAAACTGTTGCGCTTAAAGGTTTAAACATGTTTGAGCGTAATCAAAAAACAATATTTGTGTTGGATCACACACGCTACTTTAGCATTTCCAGCGAACAATACATAACAATGGATTATCTCAAGGGCAAACCATTGCCGGAGACACCAGGCGTTGCTGGCAGCAGCGCTGGTGTGGCGAACACACAATTAAGCAAAAGCCTGTGGACATGTGCCGTGGAATCTTCAATTGAATATTGTCGCATTGTTTGGGATTTATTTCCTGGCAGAAAGCATGTACGATTTATAGTCTCCGATACCGCTGCACACATTGTAAACACATGGAGTCCCAGCACTCAGAATATGTCGCATGTTTCCAACGCCATGATGATGGTCAGCGTTCCCTCGCGTAGTATAGCGCAATCCTCAGATTTCTCTGTTATACATGGTCTACGGGCTGCTATCGAAGCTTTGGCTGAGCCAACCGACGAACAGCAACAGGCGGACCAGGCCGGTTGCAAGAAGATTCCCAATGAAGGACGCGTCATCTGTATTACCTCGGCGCGGGATAATATCAGCATGAAGAGTATGTTTATTAGAACTGTAGTGGGCATATAAACTCAATCGCATATTTTTTAATCCCTTAAGGTCTGGAAGATATCTTCAACACGGTACTCATTCAACAAAATAGTCTAGTTGCGTCTCCCTCTAAGAAAGGTCTTATGATAGATCATTGTCATCTGGTCATACTGAACATAGTGCCATTGGGAGTCGAATCCTTGGTTACGAATCGAACTCTCTTGGAGATATCCCCGCTACTCGATGTTGAAATTCACACAGTTCATGCTCCCGATATCTCCGATAAGCTATTGCATCTCATCATGGGGCATTACGATTTGGCCAGTACCACGGTAACCAACATACCCATGAAGGAGGAACAGAACGCCAACTCCAGTGCCAACTATGATGTGGAAATATTGCATGAACGCGCAGCCCATACAAAGGTTTGCGGTCCAGATTTTATGCTGCCAACCAGCATCAAGGTGGGCACATCCTATGAAACGGTCACACTCAAATGGTGTACACCGAGAGGTTGCGGCTCTGCTGATCTACAGCCCTGCGTTGGTCAATACAATGTGACACCAGTGGATGTCACATCACGTCCTAGCTCGTGCCTGATCAACTTCCTGCTCAATGGTCGATCTGTGCTGCTGGAGGTGCCGCGTAAAACGGGCACCAAGACCACCAGCCACATGTTGTCCGCTCGTGGCGGCGAAATCTTTATACATTCTCTCTCGATTGCACGTTCCTCCATGGATGAGGCACCTTCTATTACAGATGGACCTGGTGGGCGAGTTGCCGAGTATCGTATTCCTGAAATGGGACAGTTGCTGAAGATGTCCCGCATGGTGCCACTCAAGGCTAAGCCAAAGACTAAAACCTCTCAGGGTGAACATCTGTGGCGTCGTCTGCCTCGCTACTTTCCCAGGACCACCAACGTTAGTATACTATATAATCTGCAACGGCAGTTGAGTTGGCTGCCCATATTCCTGCATTTGCTTGTCAAGGAGGACATGGACAAACAGGACGAAGTGCGCTGCCAGCAACAGATCCACGAGATCTATAAGAGTGCATCTCGGGGCGAAATGCTGCCCTTCAATAATGCCAACAGTACACGGTAAATATGGAGACTATACTAATGATGATTTTATTCCACGTACCAAATTTACGATGGAATATTGTTTTATGAAAAAAAGCAAAGAAGTAGTCGTGTCCCAGTATATACATACACATTCTAAATTAGTAATAGTTAATAGTTAATTCCTTCATCTGCTTAAAGGTGTCGAGCTCGAAAACTAGAATCGATAGGGTCATCCCTTATTTCCTTTTCATGGGTAATTAATTTTTTTTTTTGTTTTTTTTTATTTTTCAGACCGAAACCTAACAAAGTCAAGGATCAGTATCGGTTGTTCTATAGGGAACTCGAACAACTGATTCAGCTCAACGCACAAACTCCGCATCATAAGAATCTGCTGGAGAGTCTGCAAAGTTTACGTGCCGCTTATGGCGATGTGGCATCCAAAATTGAGTCTGGAGCTAGCCATATACGCGCCTACACTGAATCGCCTTTGTCACCGGAACGTCTCGAACCCAGCAATGGTGCCAACAGCAACAGTTCCAGTGGACTTCTAAAAGCCAGCAAGCGTCGCATGTCCAGCTCAGGACAGCGGTAAGTGGAATCGTATCTCTTGTTTAGTCCGATTACATTGGATAATTTTTTTATAGCTCATTGATGGACATGATTAGCTGCGCGGAACGCAATCAGTCCAATAAACGTTTGGACTTCTCTGGTCGCCTTTGTACACCTTTGGGTCAAGTTGCCAAACTGTACCCAGACTTTGGTGTGAAGGACAAAGATGTCCCTACCCCAGGCATTTCAACACCGAGCATAAAAGATGAGACGGCTCGCAGCTAAGCCAGTTTATAGCTATAATTTTCTAAATTAAAATAAAATTAATAGCTTTTAACCCTTATAATATAAGAAATAAAAGAGCTGTAAATTTCATTATTCTATATTTTTCCCGAATTCACAGTGTTCCGAAATAACAATATTTCAATTACTATTTAAAATTTCCTTTTATGACCTTCGATCACCCATAACATTGTTAAAGCTTAACCGATTTTCAATTTTTAGAAATATTTTCTTAGTTTTGACCAACACTATTAACCTGAATTCAAAGATTTTTCAATCACTATAAAACTGCATTCAAAGATTGATCAAATTCATACCTTCATTTTCGGACCCCTCCACAAGCCAAATTCCATAAACGATATATGGGCAAAATTAGATTTTGGGCCTTCCCGATCTTCGAATTCCCTGTCAATTCTTTACCGATTTTCAAGTTTGATGTTTGATGTCTATGTTTCTTAGTTTTGATCAAACTATTAAACTGCATTCAAAGATTGTTGAAATTCAGATCTTTTTTTCGAACTCCTCCACAAGTCAAATCTTACAGTCTATCACTGGCCATATAACAGTCAGTGAGTCTATATAGGGATGAAATGAGATTTTTGACCTACCTGAACTTTGTTTTTTCATAATTTTGACAAATTCCATAGATGTAAATAAAGGAGCAGAACCATTGTATTGTACCCTGACCATAAAACACGAAATGTCTTAGCGAGATACCCCAAGTCGATACGACATACTATCAGTTTAAAAGTTTGACCTATTTTTGGCAATTTTTCGACATTTTTGCATACTAACCCCTCGCAAAAATGTTAAAAAAGCAAAAATTATTAAATCGGAATTTTTGTGCCCAATCGTTATCTGTCATAAAAATTTAAAAAAAGAAGTGATTTGGACCAATATTTTAGAAAATATGGGCACAACACTAAAATATGGTCAAAAACAACTTTCCGAGCTATAAATGAAATCTTGCTCATCTTTGAGAAAACATAACTTTTCCACACCTTAGCCGATTTTCCACATTTATGCATTTTTGGATATGGCTGTGATCATACTTTAAATCGGTATCAAATGTTTATTATAAGTTTTGACACAAATGGCAAGAAAAAATTGTAATAACCCTGTTTTTAGGCTTTTGCAACTTTGAGAAGCCATAGCTTAGCTAAAAATTAACCGATTTTCAAAATTTTCGCATTTTTGTCAATGGCTTTGATCATATTTTGAATCTACATCAACAATTTTTCCATACTGTCAGTTTTCAATTTCGACCCATTTTTGGCCATTTTGCAAAAATGTCAAAAAAGTGAAAATGTTATAATCGGCATTTGAATTATTCAACCTCCCAAATTTTGAAATAAAAATATATTTTATTCACTTCAATTTTATTCAATTTATTTATTTCAACGTTACTAATTAAAATTAATTAATATATTTACATATTATTTTTGGAATTAAGTTAATTTAACTTATTTGATATATTTTCATCTTTTTTTATTCACCACAAATTTATAATTTATATCTTTTCTTTTATATACTGTCATTTAAATTAATTTAACGTAATTTAAGTGTTATTTATTTCTAATTTTACTATATATTTAATTTTAATTCTTTTTTACTTTAGTTAATTATATTTACCCATTTTTATAATTTATAATTTTACAATTATTTCTGTTAAATAGTAAAATGTTATTAATTTACCTGAATTTTTTTTGTTTCCTGAATACAATGTTTATAGATATTTAATTTGTGTTCAGTTTTGTTTATTTAATTATTTTAACTTATTATTTTACTCCTTTTTAATTCACCTCAGATCTATAATTTTGATTTTTAATATCTTTTCTTTTATATACTCAAATTTCAAAATTAATTGAATTTAACTTAATATAAGTGTTATTTGTTTGTAATTTTAATATATATTTAATTTTAATTCATTTTAATTAATCGGCATTCAAACCGATACAGAGATACATTTTTGGGACACAGCACCCGATTTAAAGTATGATCTTATCCAGAAATGCAAAAATATGGAAAATCGGTTGATTTTTAGATAAGTTATGGCTTCTCAAAGTTGCAAGACTCTCAAGTTTTTGTACCAAAAAACAGGTCTATTACAATTTTTCACTTACCTTACCGACGTACACTAATATTAACTCCAGTATACATACATATGTTCGCACATCGATAGATTAGAAATTTCGTGGAAGTTTACGTAGTATGAAATGTCCCACCTATATGATATATGGCCAGTGATTATACTTACTGTACTTAATATTCATACCATTTTCGTTAGTTCAGCAGGCTTTGATTACAATTTCAAAATATGATCAAGTTATTCGACAATTATCTACAAATCATTATTACTTTTTTTTAACCGCAACCAAATTTTTTGAGATTTTCAAAATTTTAGATTTTTAACGAAATTCAAAAACATTAAATTGTGCTGTGCATAAAAATGTCCAATTCTATGACTACAAAAGTTCTGCAAGTTTCTGAGGAGGCTGCTCCTCCAGTTCACAGTATGTTTCCTATGGCGATGTCCAATTAATCAGACAAAACTTTTCTATAACTTTTACCCTCTGTAGTTCCCATGATAGTGAACAATGAACTGGTTGTACTAACTCAGCAGGACGTTAGACGCATTGAGGACACTCGTCACTTGAGCTATAGTCGATTGACTCCCGATCACCAGCTAGCTGCTCCGAACACAAATACTGTGACTGCCCTGCAAAGGTTGATTTCCCTATGTCAACCGAATCCCAATTTCGTGGTTCAAATGGAGACCAACCAGTCCGAGGTTACTGCCGGTATCGCAAAGCAATTAGAATGGTCGAAACGTACCTCAACTTCAGCTCCATACCCGTTGACATACAGTGTGGGCACATCAACTTGCGACCTCTGTAACCTCTGCTCGCCAGAGAAATCAAAGTTAAATTGCGGTTGTCAAACAAATGCTCAAACCACTTCAACCGGTTGCAATACGCACTTTTCTGAGGAAAATAACACGGGCTGGGTCGCCGATGAGACCAGCTGCTAATATCCTTGCTAGTGTCCATGGTGTTTTATTAAGTGGAGTGAATTGTAATGAAAATGCTGCTAAACTTTGATATAAAATTGATTGCATAGTTTATTTAGTCTAAATTTATTGTAATTTATTAAATTAAACATAATTTGATATTGTATTATTTTTTAATCCTTCACTTCTTTTTATTTGCTATTTTCCTTTCCTTATTTGGTGGCTTGCTTGTAGTTTTGTTCTCAGTTAATTTTTTTGTCTTACTATTTTTCAACTTATTTTTTGTTATCTTAAGTTTTTTAGCCATAATATTTGTCTGCTGTTCGTTTTTCTCCTCTATTTTGGATTTTTGGGTTTTGATTTTCTCTGACTTTCTCCCATTGGTTTCTGCACTATCGTTCTTGCTTTTTAGATTTTTGACACTAACTTTTTGAGTTTGGATTATTTTATTTTTTTTTGCTTTTGGGCCCTTGGATGGTTTCCCAATCTCCTGGTTCCTTTCTGTTTTTAGAGTGGGGTTTTGAGTTTTGCTTTTCTTTTCTTTTGGTTCAACATCTTCCTTGTTTGCTTGCTTGTTAAAATACCGCTTCGATTTATGATGCATCTGCTGCTCACGCTTCAGTTGCTCGGGCGTCGTCACATTCAAATAGAAATCCTTGAGCAGCAGCTTGAAATCCTCCAGCAGTGTATCCCTGTGAACTTGAACCTTCTTGTTATCCGCACAAGGCGTTGATGCCTGCAGCTCGTTGACCTTAAAGGGCTTCGCTGCAAATTGAGCTGCGGGTCGCCAGATTAAGGCCAACTCCTTACCACCATGAGGATTATAAAAGAATGCCGCATACTCCGCATAGGCAGACTTAATTAAAAAAATAAATAAATTATAATAACGAATATTAAAAATGGGTTTAAAATTTTAATTAAAATTATAATATATGAAATTTCACGAAACTTACCCTTAGCTGCTCCACAACCTTAGCCAACTGATTATACCCAGCTAGAGGTAACAGGAAATTGCGTTGTCCCAAGGGCACAAATGGCGAACCGAAGTCATAGCATAGCGTGTTCGCCACAAGATCCGGTTTCAACTGTATAACCAGATCGTAACCCTCGCTGGAGGGTATAAACAGCTGTGCGGGACGCACAAAGGCCAACTTCGGTGACAGCAGTGACGACCTGATGAGCTCCAGCGCATGCTGGGCCAGCATAGTTACTCGTCCTAGAACTGGTCTATTGGGACAATAATTTGTAGTCCATAGGAGACCAGCATGCTTCTGATCATAGGCGGTGGCCAGGCACAGTGGCGGATACTCCGATCGCTGGCTACGATAGCTATACTCCACATTGGATATTTCCAACTCTAAAAAAAAGAGTACGAAAATTTTAAGATATTGAATACAAGGTTCCCAACTACAAGATTCATAGAACTTGCTTCTCCAGTTTACATTAACATGTTGACTTCATTGAATGGAAATCTATTCGATTTAAAATCAAATCAAAATTAAATCTTAGTCCAAATTCAGCTGAACATTTCCAAGGGAATTCGCATACGTAAAAAAGACATGCAACCACATACACACCGCATTACAAATCGAAAACCGTAATCCTAAAAAAATGTTCCCTTGAGATGTCAATATACCTGACTGTGAAGGAATAAGATCTTTAACTATTACAGTCTCAGAGATAAACGCCCTTAAACAGACGGACGAACAGGCGAACAGATAGGCGGACAGTCCTTAATCGCCAGCTGGAGTAGGTCAAGCAGAAGCGTGAATAACGGAGAGAAATCTCCGTTTCTTGTACAATACCACTATTTAAACGCATCTCTGGTACTATGATTCAATATCGTCATCAACATGAAAGATTCTCCAATAATCCTTGTTGAAACTCACCTGTCCAACTGTTGTTGAAGTTAAGCAGAAAGATTTCGGCTTGCCAATCACTCTGGGCGAGTAGCTGCAGGAAGCGTATGAATCCCGTCTGGGGCGAGACAGTGGTGTGTGGTGTCTCTTGCTCCTGGAAGAGACGTGCCACTAGCAACTCCGTCGCTATGCCCGGCCAGAGACCCTCGTCGATGAGTTGGGAGGCCAACCAGCGCTTCGCAATGAGCACAGTGGGACCAAATGCAGCATGAGTTTGATACAAGGCGTGAAGGGCACCATTCACTCGAGGTAGAATGTAGTGCCTTCGCTCCAGCTCTCGACTCGCTGGATTATCCTCATAGGTGAGTATGCCCTTGTCGTTGGTCCTTTGCTTAAGCAGCGCCAGTTCCTTGGTGTGCGCCAGTTCCAGGAGGAAACAATAGCCCTGCTTCATCACCAGCAAACCATGCTGACAAAGCACTGAGTGCAGCTTATGTCGAACCTTGAGCTTCTCACCAATCTGTATGAGGAAGGCAGTCTTTAAACTGCGCACGGCACCCAGATCATTGGGCCATTTGCCACTCCCACTCAACTGGAGGATGACGCGCAGTGTATGATTCGCATGCATTCGATCGGACACCAGACGAGTTTGGGGCAGAACGGGCTCCGGTTCACAGTAACGGAACACGGGATCTATGCCGGAGAAGGACACAATGTCCAAGGGCAGACCCTCCAGATTATGCAGCTGCCTGGTTAGGGCATCATAGCATTGAATGGCATGCGGAGTAAGTGCCTCCGCATCCGTTTCCTGTTGCAGGTTCAATTTCGTTTGCAACTTAGAGACCTTAAAGGACGGCGTCAGGGAGTAAACCATGTCCAACTGATTGCCTATATAGTGGACGTCGGTGGCCTCCAGCTGCAGGTGATGCTCCAACAGATGATGCACTATGTGGCTGACGATTAAACGCTTCTTGCTGGGAGAGTCCGTGGCAGCACCCCACACCACCGCCTCGGTTATGGTGCCGTCCTGGAAGCGACGCAAATTGGACTTTTCGCCCCAGAATTTACGAAACGCAGCCGCTCCAGCTGCATCCTCATTGGCCGCTGGTCCCTTGTCCAACACCTCGAAGGCATGCAATGGATCGAGCATCAGTCCCAGCTTCACATTGTTACCGATCACGGGCGGGGACTGAGTTACACTCCACGGACTAGACGCCTCCTCCAAGGGCCACAAAGCGTGTATCCGCGGACCCAAACCCTTCTGCAATAAACTGAGAAGAGATGTGGTCAGTATTGCCTAATAGTATGGTTCCCTTGCAGGGACCAACCAGTTCTTCACTACAATTTATTTGAAGCGTTTCTGATGAGTATTTCCAGAGATATTGCCAAAAAAAAAAAAAAAAGAATAAAAGTGATATTGTTTTTTTAAATTTAAGCAATTTTCGTAACTTTGAATCTCCACAACTTTGGCAAAAAATTAACGATTTTCATAAAATTAAAAATTTTAGGAAATAATATTGATCCAAAAATAAATCTTTTTGACCACTTTTGCATATTAACACCTTGACAAAATCTTGAAACCCTGAATACTGGTTAAAGGTAGTCTAAAAAGGTATTTTTTAAAATAAGTATTGAATCTTTCGCAACTTTGAATTGCCAACACTTTGCCAAAAATCAACCGATTTTCATAAAATTTGGTTTTTTGGAAATGATATTGAATTTTATCAAGTGATATTGAAAGTTTTCTTTCATTTTCGAAATTTAACTTTCTCAACTATTTGACCAGATTTGATAAAATCTTCAAATGTTAAAAATCTGTCGACTTTTTTTTTTTGTAGGACTTAAAAGTAGCATTTTGATTTTAATTTAAGATGTTTTTGACGAGTAGTTTAAGAGATCTCGCTAAAAATCTAGCTAAAAGTGGTCAAAAATGGTATTTTTTAAATATCGAATTTTACATTGCTTTAAGTTGGCAAAACTTTGTTAAAATCAATTTATTTCACCTGTTTGCACAAAATTATCAAATATTCAAAATTTTTGATTCGACATTTCATATCCTATTCGATTAAAACTAGCGTATTACTTTTTATATGAGGTGCTTCTGACGAGTATTTCCAGAGATATGGTCAAAAATGTGTAAGAAACTATCCCCAAAAAAGGTAATTTGTCATCATAATAATCGGGAAGATTAATAGATATTGCAGATGCTTAACAATAACTACTTACGTTGTGAGGATTTGAAGAAGTTGCGGATAGGCATAGTTGGCATAATCATATTTGACTTGGGGTTGGGCATGCAGCTGCAGCAACTGATCCACGCTGGCCGGTTTGGTTATTCTGGAAGGGATTATAATTACTATAGGGGGATTCACATATAACTTCATAGGGCTGGACTGCCACTCACTTGAGTATGTTGTCCATGCGGGTGTAGAGGGGAATCTTCTTCATGAAGATTTGCGTGAAACTATTCATCTTGACATTGTTGAGCTGCTCGATGGTTAGCTTGGCCTCGGCACAGACGGCTCTATAGACGGCCAGGGGCAGATTGGCACACAGATTATAGTAGCCAGTGACATCCAGGAAACACACCTCATAGAGGCTGGTATAGCGACTCAGTTGCTCCTCACTGGGCTGCTCCGGTGCCAGGCTGATGCCCTTCGTCCAATCACTGTTCACCAACTGATTCCAGACAGTGCGTGCCACCTGGTAGCTGCTGCTCGACTTGTGCAGCAATCGTCTCTGGCTCAGGTAGATGATGAAGGAGGCCAGGATGTGGGCACTGAAGCCACTGTAACCCACGTCGAAGTGACGCTGACGCAGCCACACCTTGAGCAGCAGGAGACCCTCTTTGAAGTTGCATTGGTGCTCAAAGGAGCTGCGCAGGAGTGACTGATTCTGTGTCATGGTCAGATCGAAGAGCACATTGGCATTGTAGTGTTGGGTGGAGGGCAGCTCCTCATCCTTCGGCCATTCATCACCAAAGTGGGCGGGTCGTATATTATTGTTCCAGGGCACAAATCGGGACAGTTTGAATATGTTTGCCGGCGCCGTAATATACAATCTAACGGTAATGCTGACGGATGACTTCTGTGGTCTGGTCAGCTCCAGCACGGGCTTTAGCGGATTATTGGCGTGATAATTGTAGGAAAAAGAATCTGATTCCAATGTGGACTGTTGCTTCAGTTTGCCGGTCAAGGTGGCCAAGTACAACGCCCGTTTATGGTCATATGCCAGATTGAGGTGATCATCCTTATGGAAACACTCCGCGGGCACTTCCACTGCCAGGTCAAGGATAATGTTGGGACCCATTAGGGTTTCTGTGGTAGCAGCTCCGATTAGTTGGGGTGCTGATGTTGGCTTAATGAACTGGAAATTAGTAGGCTTCTTCTTCATAACCAATGGCACTTCCACTGGAGAAACATCCTCGGTGCCGTCTGTAATATTCTCCAGAGCGTTGGTCACTCGGGATATCCAGTCCTGTATGGCATCTTGGTGTTTGGGCTTGAGATGAATCTCTTCGAGCATCTCTTTGACCTGCAGCTTGAACAAATTCGAGTGAAAGAGATTTTGTGTATCTCTCAGCTCCTTAATCTCCTCCAGAGTTGGAGGCTTAACATTCTCCACCCGAGAATTTTGTTTCTTCTTTTTCGGTTCGGTTTTTGCAAGTGTCTCCACTTTACGCTTGCCCTCTGCAATTTCATTGGACTCCTCGAATCCATCGTCACTGGAGGCATCGCTTCCATTATCATAGTCACTGTTCTCTTCACTCTGAGAATCCAACATGGAATCGTTGGCGGCTTCGTGATCGGCAGCTGAAAGCTGAGGAATAGCAACATTTCCTATACTGAATCTATTATGTTGCAACTTGTAAACTTACCTTAGGTGGTTTAACTGCTTTTAATTTACCCATTTATAATTGAATAATTGAAGGAATCAACAAACTCTTTTGGCTCTAAACAACGCACGTGCTAGTGTTTATTTCAATAATACGACTGCAATCGGCGCATTCGCGTTATCGTTTGTAATAAATCGATACATTTATTTTGCTAATTCGATCGAATATTCTATTAAATCACTATTATGGATGGATTCACCTCTAGCAGCTAATCGGTATTTAACTAGTGAAATTGGTCACACTGGCGGGGAGAGTCCATGAATATTGACACAATACAGATGGAATTTATCGCTTAGTTTTGTGTTAATTTTCGGTAGTATAGCTAGTGAAAGTGCATTATTTTTCATGCAATGTTGTTATACTTTGTTTATACAAAAGATTGTCATGCTTTAATTTATTAATTAACGCACAGCTTAATGAGAAGGTACTACTAATAACACTTCGAAAATCATGTGAATATTTTAACGTATCTTTAAAAAGGCAAATAATTCAGATATGTTATCAAAGTTATAATCAAGAAATATGTTTAAATGTGCTTTAATCATCGTTGAACCAAGTGCCGGCTGATGGATTTATAGTTTCTTTAATTCAGTATTATATATCAGAAATACATTTGGGTAGGTTGAATCATCATATTTTGATATATTTGTGGTTATCTGCAAACGGTAACACTACCATCGAATGCTCAATGTGCGTGAATGTGTGTGTGTGTGCAAGGCAGGGGAAAAAGTCGCTCCATTTTTCTCGTGCTCTCCTGCGTACGTTTTGTTGGCTTTGCAAAACGATTTAATGAAAAAACGGCCAATAGTATTGAAAATGTGCATAGCATAAGTTCAATAAACGCGAAAATCGATCCGCAGAAGTACGTTAAATAATAAATAAGTGCTAAATTCTGCATGCATACACTTTCCAACTGCAGAAATCGGCCTGGCAGTAGTGTGTGTGTGTGTGAGTGCTCGTGCGTTTGTGTTGGTGTAACTATGTACATATATGTGCGCGCGGGAGTGTGCGTGAAAAACGAGGCGTAGGTGAGGAATTACATATGTATGTGTGCAAAATTATCGAAAAGGTAAAAAAAAATAAATTCTTATTGTGAATTCAGTTAATTGTTTGGAGAAATTGAACAAAATTGACACAAACTTAATGACGCGTTGGCATTGAAAAATAATGCAAAAGAAAAAATGAAATGAAATACAAATATGGCCAATATTCAATCTTTTTTTGCGTGCCGAATGCATCTGAAAAGCAAAAGAAATAAAAAATCACGTACAAAAATACACTTAGTGTGTATTTTTTGGTATTCTCTGTGAATCTCTTGATGCATGTACGTGCATAAGAAGTATACGCACTAATTGGCCTAATTTTGAGGGGGCATCTTCCTCACTATAATTGTTGCTGCAATAGAGGTCAAGGGTCATGGCTGTGTTTAAAATCGCATACCCAAATGCTTTGCAAATTGTTGTAGAGAGAGTTTCAAACACATTTTACAACAAATTCAGTACAAAACATAAGCACATGAAAATCTATTGGGCAAAATTTATGTGGACAGGCCCTCTCTCAGCTTTTAAGTGTGACCGTGGCGGAGCAAAGCAAATATACCACAAAATACTATTGCAGCCCGACACAGACAATTTGTTGAAATTATTTCGAAAAAAAAAAACAAATAAATATTAGTTAATTAAATATAAATTAAAAAATATATTTATGTATTGATTTAATGCAATAGTTTTGTGACTTCCCTTTGTTTTTTTAAATTTTGCAGCCCCCTTAAGAGATGCAAAGCAACATAGGGAGCGTCAGAAAATGTAAATACAACAACAATAAATATATCGCTGCATATGAAGTGAAGAGGAAAATTTAATAATAATCTATGAATCAACCGCGCCAAAACGAGATCATAATAAATATTGAATGTTCATATTTGGCATAATATATGCAAAATACGTGAAGAATACTTTATACAAATTGTGTGGAGGAGAAATGTGCAAAAGTGTGTTTTGTTAAATTGTTAGCCAAAATTATTTGTTTACCTAGTACTACATAGAACGTAACTGCCTTTCTTTAACTAAAAAGTAACAAAAAAACAAAATTCTATAACATACAAAAAAAATCAACACTACGACGCATGAGAATAATATAACTCAATTACAGCAACAACAAAAATCTGAAGAAATACAACAGTTTAGTTTACCTAGAAAATGCTCAAAATTGAATGCAGTGGGAACTGCCGGCCAACAGAAACATACCTGTAAAGAAAGGCAAACAACAGAGGGCAAGGAAGAAGAAGAAGCAGAGAGGGAGAGAACAACAGCATAACAAGGCAGTTGCGTGCTCTTTGAGTCTGGTCAAAGCAGTAGCAGAGCTGAAGAAGAGAAGGGAGAGCGAGCAGAAGCTGGAACAAGATAAGCTTTCGGGAGACAGAAGATTGCTGGAAGATACGGACTCTACACTCTGGCACTATCCATATGCATTGGACGCATGCGTGACATGTGTGCACGTTAAGTGAGAGTGTGTGTGCGTGTGTGTGTGCGTCCGTATGTGTCTGAGCTTGTAACACACAATATCTTTCTCTCTGTCGCTCTCACGACGACAACAACAACAACAGTAGCAACAACAGTAGCAACAACAACATATTTTGCATTTGAACAAATTGTAACGCTTTCCGGATCAATCTTATCAAACAATCAATAGTCATATGCTATTTTTCTTGTGAAAAGTGATTGCGTTTATTCCAAAACCAAACTCATCATAAAAAATATTAAACTCCACTCTAAAAACAACAGCAAGAGTAAAAGCAGGAGCGGAGCAGTAGCCACATCAACGACGACGACGACGAGGACGACAGCAAAATGCAGCGACGGGAGCGGCAATCGACGTAAGTGCAAAATTACTTGTAAACTATATAAAATAATATATGCATACATTTGAATGACTGTATTTCATGAATCAGTGTTTTGTAACCACAACTAACGTTGCGATTACTGTACGATTTTATTTCTTGTTGTGTTTAACTTTGATCTGAATTGTCGACAAGCTCTACACATACTTACGCACTGCCATATGTATGTGTATGACTGTATATACATATATATAAATATATATATGTATATATTCTTGTATATGTATTTCAAACTTATGTTTGTTATCTTACCACAACTTTGTTAATGCGAAAAACAACAGAACTCTATACATTCTAATGATGTCTATATACAATTTGTTATCGCACTGCTGCTGCTTCTGAAAAAATACTACTAAATTAATTGAAATTTGACGATTAGATAATTTAACTGGGAAGCGATTGTTTGACAAAACACCGATCATTCTATACCCTGACAGGCAATGTTCTTTCATCACATACTGTCTGTAGTTACTCATTAATCTAACATTATCTAACTTTGCGCTACGCTATATTTTGATTTATTTACTGAAATTTATATTTAGATAATTCGGAAATTCTGCCAACAAATGTCCAACAAGTTGGCAACACAATGAATTGGCAATTAAAACACCAGACTTTTCCTATATATTCTATACAGCAGTGTTGTCAGTTGATTTTTGTGGGCATAAACTAGATTCTGAGTAAAAATGAGCTAAAAAAAAATAAGTTAAGAGCTTTATTACATATTTATTTCATTATGTTTGCAAACTTGGAGTTCAATTGGTTCCTTCAATCAAAATTTTAATAATATGGTAGTCCATAATTAAGAAAATACTTTCACGAGCGTTTGAAAAGGGTCACAGAAAATATTGCTGAAAAACCCTAATAATTTGTTTGCTAGATTAAAGTGGAAATTTGAAAATGACGGGTCTCTTAAAATAAGTTTCATTTAATTTTTTATGAACTGCGTACGTCTAAGATTGCAGCTATCTTCTTTGAAGCTTGAGATGTTAGAAATAATAATGATTTGAATGATTTAAAAAAGCAAATAAATAAAATTATGAAAATGAAAATACATTATGACAATATTTATTTGTTTGCTTTATGAATTTATAAATATGACTATAAAAATATAAATCTAGCCTAAAAATGGCTAAACTAACAACATTGATACATACATAGCCAAGCAACTACAACTGTAATGAATATGTACATGCATATAAGAATAATATATGATGACATATTGAGTCACAAATGAAATGCTCAATTGGGCAAACAATTGCCCAAGAATCCGCTCCTGTTGCCATTGAGAATATTCTTGCAGATTGCCACCTGTATGCTCTGAATACATACATGCACACACACACTCACATGTATATGAGCACTAATCGATGCTCACGGATTTTCTCTTTCGCTCTCTTGTCGAGTATTTGTTGCGCTCGTCTAGCGGCTCCTGCTTTTTGCCTTTCGTCATTAGACGAGTCTGAAAAAGTGTGAGAGAAAAAGAAGCTAAACTAACAATTTGAGTGAATTTTAGTTTTGATTTTATTTTTCGCTGCTTAATCGTTTATTTTTGGACCAACAGCTTTTCTATTTAAATTTTTGGTGTGTACGACACGTATGTACATATATGTAAGTACATATATTTTCTTTGATTCTGTTTGATTTGATTGTATTTTCCACTTTTGTAATGTGATTTGGTTTTTTGGCACGAGGGTTGCTCAAGTAAAATGGGCTTTTAAATCTATAATAGATGCGTGGGCGGCCTCAACACACTCTCAGGAAGCGGAAAACTCAAATCTATACATAACATACATAAGTATCTTACATACGTATGTACATACATTATGTAGATAGTCTACACTTGTGTCAGGGCAACGGAAAAGGAACTGTCTCGTATGTGTATCTGTGTGTGTGTGTGGGAGAAGAGTTTGTTGTTGTTGGTGCAAGTTTTGTTACCTTGTGTCGGGTCTATTGACATTTCTAGGTTGATGTTGGTTTTGTTTGTCCCTCCATTTGTTTATAGTTTGTATCTCTGTCTCTATCTTTGTGTATCTTTGGCTTATTTTGCTTCTTCTGCCTTTCTTTTTATTATTTCTTGTTTTGTTTATATTTATTTTTTAGCTAAGCACAAAATTACATTAATTATTTCGTTGGCTTCTCTTGATATTGTTCTTATTTTCATTTTTTTTTTGTTTTTGAGCATTTTTTCGTGTGTCCCTGGGAACAATTAGTTGGCCAAAACAATGAGACTCTAGAGATTCATAATTTGTGTAGTTTTACGGCATTCAGGCGCCATTCCAAATAGGAATTTATTAGAATATAGTCGGGGAAACTCTCGAGGCACACAAAAGTAATGTCTCTATAAGGTACTGTCGCTCACTTGATGATTGTTTATTTAAATATTTGTTCAACAGTTTTGCAAGCAATATAATATTGTAAACCTTCGATTCGAAGGCTTATAGAATTGCATATTGTGGGTTAATTATCGGGAATAACCCAGAACCAAGGCCAATGTGATCGACATGGACTGCAGTTTCGGGGTGATTGAGCCCTTACTGCTCCTTGTGTTTCTCTGCTTTTCCCCAGGGACGAGCTGATATGAAACTCGGTTGACCTCATTTAGGCAAAAGGCAAGTGACAGAGTGAGAGCAACAGTAGTATTATGAGGGAGATGGAGAGAGAGAGAGAGAGAGAGAGAGAGAGAGAGAGAGAGGTTTGTTTATGAGTTCTTCGATTCTGGACTGTATGAGTAACAATTAATTAATTAAAATACAATTTATGCTTCAAGCAATATATTTCATACATTCCACACAATTATGACATTATAAATGGTTTCGTGATTAAGAGAGAAATTAAGGAGTCCTGGAGTTTATTAAAAAATATTACTGAAATTCGTGTTCAAAACTTTAGCATTTCTCCCTCATTCGTCATTTTCCTCTTTCAATGGGTTTTTGGTCAGTGTGGGCTGAGCTGAAAACGGAAAATTCTGAAAGCTTGACCAACTTGTTAGCGCTTCTAATGAGTCAAAGTCGGCGTCGAGATGCGTCTCTGTCAGAGCAAAAAGAGAAAAATGACAGACGTGAATGCTGGAGATGAGTAGAGAGCGGTGAGGTGAGTTCAAGACAAATAGAGCTCGGAGAGTGAAAACTTTTTGAGAAAATACTTGAAATTTGCTTTGCACTTGAGCATTCTCTGGAGCCAGACAAAAACCAGAATTGTTTTAAATCTTAATGAACAAAAACTGAATTGAAATAAACTGAATTACACCAAGTGGCATTATTATTATATGTTGTTAAAATGTTAAAGTTGGTCGTCCTATGAAATCATGTTAGCTAAAACAGGAGTTAATCAACACTGGCTGACAGCCAACTTGACTGCTGTGTGCGTTGCGTTGTCATCGCCTTTGGTGTTCGTCCCCTTCAAACAGCAGCTGTCAACTAATGAACAGCTTATATCTGTCAGTCACTTGACACTGCCATTTGCCGCTTGCCATTCACAGTGAAGTGCCTTCTGTTAAACTGCTTATCACTGTAAAGGACTCTTTGCACTGCACGCGTTAGAAAGGGACGCGTTGTCATGGGCATGTCAACTTATTGTAAACCGAGGTATGTGTGCATATATGTAAATGACATGCATGTTATCGATGAAAAGAATTTAGTAGCGATGTGAACATGTGCGTGTCGTCAAGAGTATTTCCTATCGATAGATCACAGACTATCGCCTTAAGCGATCAACTCGTGAGTCGCAGACAACTATTTTAGTGCCTCCTCTCTTTCTTTTTCTTGGCTTCTGTGTGTGGGTGTATAGGTGCGTGCCATTCCACGCTAAATCGCATCGATTTGTTTGACAGGCTTTTACTTCGCACCTTGTTTAACGTCTGCGTATCTCTTTACCTTCATCTTTGTCTGACGTTTGTAGCTTGTTAAGCTTTTGGCTTCAATGCATGACTGGCATCTAATTTAATTAGATGAAATTTGCAAACTATTGGCTTTTTGTTGTTACTGACTGAGCTATTGCACTACTCATTTATATACTTTATGCTGTATGCTTGTGTTTAATTCCTTATCCTCTTGCCTTGACTTATAAGACAACCAAACCAAACACTTACATACAAAAGTAATCTTCACTTTATTATAGACAATTGATTTCCGACTTAATGCTTGTCCGCTCTCTTTGTAATTTCTTGCAATTACTACACACACACACTTACAAACATATGACGAAAGCACACCTACGCTTTCGAGTAAAAGCTTTCAGACAGACAGACAGACAATGGTGACCATTGCACTCATTCTAATATATGTGTGCTTCCTCGTTGCTGCTCTTCGTGTTCAGCATAAAGCTTCGGCATCTCCGCGCCATGAATGTTGTTGCTGTTAATTGTCAACATCTTATGGTTTTAGCTTTGCTTGCTGTTATGAGCGCGCACCCACACATTATTAAGCAGATAGCGAAGAAGTGGAAAAGAGAGTGAAAGGGAGCATGTCTGAGTGAGATGAGTTACGTTGACGGCATTGACAGTCGCCAACAGCTTAATGACGTCATTGGCGCATAAATGTTTGATGGGTCACTTGCTTCGGTTTTGTCGTTTTCCATCGCTGTTTCTCTCCTCTGCTCTGCTCTGCTTTGCTTTGCTTTTTATTTCATTTTGTATACGCTTTTACATTCACATTCTTTTTGCTAAATCCGCAATTTGTCCTTGTTTTTATGTGCCACAACTGCTGTTGCTTACTGTCGTTGTTGTTGTGGCTCAGTCTCTTTTGCTCTCTCTCTCTCTCTCTCTCTCATTCACTCTGTGCCTCTATTTTTCTATGTCGTCGTCATCCTACTCTCCTACTCGTCGTTCCTCATGCTCCACCGCCTGCCCGCTGACCTTTATTTCTGCTTGCCGTCGGCTTCAACGACAGACCGTCCGACGCTTTCGTCAAATTTTCATCATCGTTTTGAGTTGAGTGTGATTATCGAAACTACTTTTTTTTTTATTTCTCTCCTTTCTGCTGTCGCCGCACGCAACTTTTGCCTTTTGCGGTGGCAATTCTGACATTGCCTAGTCTACATAATGTTGTAACATTTACTATTTAGCTATGTATTTGTTGTTGCTGGGATAGCGCAAAGTTTAGGTTATATATATGTATGTACATATGTATGTATACTTACATGTAACAGTGTTGTGCACGTGTATAATATGCCTACTCCTCTCAGGCAACACTATTAAATAATACGAGTCCTATACAAAGTTGTGTTTTATGTTTTTTGCGTTCGTTGGTTGGCAACAATGTGACATGGAGACCTCATTATTTCATCCATATCCACAAGCACACACACAGACACACTCTGAATAATATTTCTGTCGAAATTCCTACAAGCATTTTCTTAAGCTAGGGTTATTGACATTATATCGAAAAGTCTTAAAATATATCAATATATTTCAAAAAGGGTATTTTTTTAAAAATATCAAATATTTGTTATTTCTGTAACCAGAATATCTGCAATTTGTTACATGTCCTACTAATACTCACAAGATCTTTCTGCTTATTCACAATATATTGAATATCATTTTTAAATGTTGTTTAATTATTTAAATTTGGAAAAATACTAAAGTATTAAATAAATTATATTTTAAAAGTATTTAAGTGGTGTACTATTTAAATTGTATTTTAAAATTAATAAATTCACAAAATGATGTAAAATGCAAACCATTTCCAGGATGCTGCTGACGACAAGCAGTGCGCTATAGTTGAATTTGCACATGCACTGCTTTCTTTGTACTTATTGATCGGTTTGCAACGTAAACATAACCAAAATTTATTATCATAATTGTTGCGGAAGCTTTATTGTTCCGGCTGTTTACAGCTTTGAGCATGTGCAGTCAACAACGACAGCTGCAAGCTCCGAAATTTACTATAATTATCTCACGCAATTGCGGCTCGAACAACACACAGCACTGTCTGTTTGTGGACGAGTATGTGACCTCAAGCGGGCACCTCCAATCACGAAATGTCGTTGACCTATTGACCAATTTTGATACGCTGCGCGCCCACAGACGATTTCATGCCGCCAAAATTATAAACGAAATAGTTATTATTACATTACAAGTTGTCCTAAAATAGTAATGTAACACCGCCAGACTGTTGAAAACGTAAGGAAACCGCATTTTAAACTTAAATGTTTAACATAGACCGTAAAGTCGCTGTTATTGCAATCGTTAACAGTCAAATAACAGCTGTCGTAGCAGAGTTTTGTGTTCACATTCATACATAAACATGTGAGTGTGTGACGTTTCTGTGTGTGAGCGTGTGTGAGTGAGCAGACCAAAGCACCTGCGCATGACTCATTCAACTTTATTTTAAAGCTACCAAACCTCTGGTCACATTCGAATATGGCTGCACAGATCTGTGCTGCCGGCTTTGGCTGTTGTTGTATTTTGTATTGTATCGCAGTTGTACATAAGTATTGGTAAATGCGTATGCATGCATTTATGTACATATTCCATAATGTCTGTATATACTTCTTATGTGCGTGAGTTTGACAGGTGCTTTTGTTTGCGTATCGAGTTTGTATTGTAGTTTTTGCTCTGACGCATTTACTCACACACACGCACTGGCTCTGTATGCGCACAGACAACTATTTATCATTATCAATATGTCGCTCGTTCTCTCGCACATCAAGTGTTGTTGTTTCCACTCTCTTGACTCTCTGGTGTGTCTCCCCTACATTGTGTCGACAGTAACAGCAGCAGCAGCAGCAGCAAGAATAATTACATACTAATACAAAATGCTCATTTGCCGCATTTTAATTTTCACACGCTCACAAGCACAAGTGTTTTTTTTTTTGTTTCGTATCTGTATCTGAGGCAACGAAACATCTCATTGCAAGAACCTCATGAGGGAGAGGCCTCACTTATTCTCCGTTCTCTCAGTGTGTCTCATTTTGCTCTCGCAGATGTTGTTACTCGCTCACTCGCTCGCACACTCGTCGTTGTTCAGATTGGCGGCGGTGTCGTTCGCTCGTGCTCAGTTCGTTTTCGATCGTGCGCCGTAGCAGTTGTCGTTTCCTGGCGGTTATTGTCGTCGCAGTTGGCTTAAAAAAAAATTAATATAAAATAAGAAATAAAAGCAGTTGTTTTTGCAACGGCCGGGGTCGCGCAGTGCGCTGCGGGTGTGCGCATACATACAACAATCGAATAAATACAATATATGTAAAAATACATACATATAAGCACATAAATGTACACACGCATGGAGGAAATTCTGTATGCTGTTGCATGCGTGGCTAAGTGAGTGTTTGTGTGTGTGTGTGGGTGTGTACATGCATTGCACTTGATGTGCATATGTGTTAATCACACTACTCTCGTGACGTTTTTGTTAATTTGTGTTTGCTCCAGTTTGCTGTCAACAATTATTTGTAAATTAAAACTATGCACTAAACAAAACACACTTTGCACATGCTTCGTATTTAAAAATGCACCTACTACCTATATTAACATTTTGCTGCCGTTGCTGTTGCTCTGTGTCTCTCAAACTGTAAAAACTTATTATCTGTAGTTTTGTCTGTCTCTCTTCTTCTATTTATTTCTCTATAAAGACTCGCATACACATACACACTTGCAGTGAATACGCCAGTAATTGTAATTGTATATGTTGACGGTGTGTGTGTGTGTGCACGAGCGTGTATGTATCTATTTTCTGATTTGAGTCAGCTGTCTCTGCTTTTTGCTGCTGCTGCTGCTGGCGCTGCTGTGTTGCTCCCTGTGCTTTATTTCTTCCTTCTGCACATCTTTAACGAGTTATAAGTGTTATTCTTTACTTCACCACCTTCTTTCTCTTTTGCTCTCGCACTCACTTAAAACATCATGCAGTAGCAGCAGCAGCAGCAGCGGCGGCAGCAAAAACAGCACTTCTTGCACATTTGTTTATTGTGGTTGTTGCTGCTGCTGCTGGCGGTGGTGTTGTTGCCGCTGCCACTGTTGCTGCCTGGTTTGTACACCGGCAACGAAAACTGGTTTTTCGAGTTATTTATGACTTTTTTCTACAATTTATTTTTCTTTTCTTGCTTTATTTTTTTGCTTGCCTGCCAGCCTTTTCGGTCGGTATCTGTATCTCTTCTTTGCACATACATATGTATATGCCAGCATGCATACATGTATGTATGTATGTAAGTAGTCTGGAGACTTTTGACCTGCTAAAACTGTTAAAAGGTAGCAAGCAAGCAGTTGGGGGCGCTTCTTCTTCAATTTCATAATGTGGCGAAAGTTGCGTTTCGTATTCGGATTGCAGCACAGTTTTGCGAGCATTATGTATTATATTTATTTATGTAGGTGTGTGTGTGTGTGTATGTGAAAAAGGTTACAAAAGATCAGTTCCTCTCTTTTTCACTGTTTTCGCACACACACGCACTCACGCACAGTGTGCAAAGACAAAGACAAAAGCGCAACGGCGGCGGATATGACAAATTAAAAAATATTTACATGTTTCTCACTCAAACTCCAAGCGTCGTTTCGTTTCTTCTCGTTTCGTCGTTGTGGTTGAGCTTTAATTGTAGACTAGAGATAGCTACAGACAGCGGGGCAAACACAAAACAAAACAAAACGAGAAATGAATAATGAAAAGCAACAATAACAACAACAACAAAAGAAGCTAAAAGCAGCAAAATTGAATGAAGAGAGATAGAGAGAGAGAGAGAGAGAGAGAGAGAGAGAGAGAGAGAGAGGAGACGGGAAACTGTTGCCATTATATCTACGTATGTGTGTGTGTGTGTATTGCGAAAAAATAGAAAGTGCAGCGCGTTGGCGTTAAATAATAATTAACCCGAGAAAAGTTTTCTTTCTTTCAATTGGCAAAATGTGAAGTGTGAAAATTGTAAATATCCAAGCAAAGAAAAAATGTTTACAATTTGTGTTATGTTTCTCATTTAAAGGAAATGCCAACAAAAATTACAAATGCAAATCAAGTGCATGTGTCGAGTGTATTAATAACAAAAATTAAAACAAAACAAATTTAAAAGTTGCAATAACATTAAAACAATTACACAAAACAAGTTCCAACAAAACAACAGCAACATCAACAATATATCAGTAACTGAAGAGGAAGAAGAACCAGCCAATCAGCGCGCAAGTGAACGGCCGCAGCAGCAGCAGAAGCAGAAGCAACAGCTTAAGAAGAAACAGCTGTGCTTACAGTTTTGAAAGCAGCTGCAGTGTGTGAGAGAGTGCGAGCGAGTGAAGAAAGCTCCCCCGCAACGCACCATCGCCATTCGTCAATGTATGCTGCGGATAGAGTGGAGTCGTGACAGCAAAGCGGAGAACTAAACAGATCCGTTTGACGGAACTTGCCGGGTTAGTTACCATCGATTTATTTGTATACTATGAGACAATATGTATGTATGTATGTGCCTAACGAACTCTGTGTGTATTTATGGCTGCTAAACATGTGTTGAGCAGTGGTCCGCATGCCAAACAAAGATTTTTGACACGAAGAGCAGAAGCAGAATGTGACCAGTTCTTCGCAACCATTAAAATATGTATGCTTGCTTGGCTTTAAATCTGCGAAATACACAACAGTGTTAATTGATGTTAAGTAATAACAGCGATATTTAACAGATCTGCAAGAAGTATCTGAGCCATTGGATATTTATGATCAGTAATATAATAACTTGGATTGTTGAGAATTTTTGTTTTAAATATTTTCTAAATTGAATATTTTCTTTTTAAATTCACATAAAATGATATTTGGCATTTTAAATATATTTTCTAATTATGCAAATGCTGTTGCAGATCAATTGGAAGTTAATTGGATTTATAAATCATATTAAAGTTATAGAAAATATATATTTGGAGTAAAATCTAATATAATTTATAATTTTTTAAATTTTAATATAAAGATATGCAATATTATCTAGGTATGCAATTCCTCTTCGCTCTGTGAACAATATGTTTAAAGTGGTTAAAATGCAGTACGCGCGACTTTGACCTCCACAAGACAAGATGGGAGACGTGCACACACACACAAACACACACAATCACAATTCACACATGCTCACACTAACACACACATTGTTCAGTATGCATTTACTTGAGTAGTAGAATAAGTATTGTGGCTGCGGCAATGCACGTGAATAAAATTTGTGCTGGGGGTCGGTAGATTGAATGGCATGATGAGAATGCGTCCTCTAACCAACGAATGAACGAACGGAAGGAAGGAATCAAGTGCAAATGCAATAGTAAAGAAAGGGGTCAAGCGGGGGAAAGGGGTTGAAGGTGTTTGCAATGCTAACGAGCGAAAATGTTGTCTATGCAGGAAGAAGACACTAGAAACCAAATTACAGACAATTTATACATACATATGTATGTATGTATGTAAATGTATGTATGTATGTCAATATGTATGTATAAATTGTATATATGCTAATTTCTATGTACAGCACTGACGTAGTATGTGTTTACATACATATAATTGAGTTGGTGGGCGTATTTGCTGATAAAGATTGACCTCTAAAACTCATTTGCATAGATTTTAGTTTTTGCTGCACGTGTGCGGCCTAAACTAATCAAAGCCCTCATCGCTGCTGTCCCTCAATACAGACAAGTAGATACATACACACACAGATACACTTGCACTTATTTAGTGTTAATCTAACATGCAAAGGTCAATCGGCCATCGAAGCGCCTCTCTCTCTCTCTCTCACACACACACACACTTACAAACACAATCCAGTAGCAGATGTAGCTAAGGCGCAGTGTTGTGACGTGCATAGTGCCTTGCCTAACCTTAAAAGCCCCCCCAAATGCAGTCGACGTCGCAGTCACCGTCGCAGAAGCTATGGCTGCTGACTATATAGCGGGCGGCTGCACTCTCGTTTTGCTGCTCTTTTTGCCGGCACACTCTCTTGTTTCTTTTATCTCCGCTCTCTCTCTCTCTCTCTCTCTCTCTCTCTCTCTCTCTCTCTCTGTGATGATGTCTGTCGCGCTGTCTCTATCTCTGTCTAACTATGCTGCAGTCATTCTCGTTCGTTTTAACTCACTATTGTCTGTTAGCACAGCTCGTTGATGGACGTCGACGTCAACGTCAACGTCGCTGCCCCTAATCAACGCGCCCTTATCTAGGCAACTTGTTTAGTCTATGTGCATGTATTATGTCTGTGTGTGTTTGTCTTCGTGTTTGTGTGCGTGAATGTGTACAAGTGTATCTGCCTGCAGCCGCAGTCAATGCTAAGCACACTGTGTATATGTGTGAGAGTTCTTTGCTTATCATTTTTGTTCTGCTTGTTGTCTCTATCGCGCTCTCTCTCGCTGAACGCTGAATGGGTTGGGGCTGCTGTTGCATTGGTATTGGTGTAGGTTAGGTTAGGTGTGCGAGGGGGAGTAGAAGGGGTAAACTGGCTGTTCATTTCTGTTGTTGTTGTTGTTGTTGTTGTTGAAGCTTGTGCTGATGCTCGCGTTTTGCTGCTGCTGCTGTCGCTGCTCATTTATATTATTTTGTAGCTGCCCCTCTTGCTCTTTTAAATAACGTCAAATGCCATTGAAAATGGATATTGGCATGTTATGTGCCGCAATTCGATTACAAGCAAGCACAACAACAAGAATAAATAAACAGAAAACAATGAAGATATACATAAGTAATAAAAGGCAATAACAATGCGCATTGTTGGCATTTTGTCAATGGAGGATTTACGGAATTATATGAATAACATTACATTTGACTTTAGCTCTTTGGCTTCGATTTTTGGGGGGAACTCTATTTGCATTGTCAATTTTTATACGTTTTAAAATAGATCAAAAACTGACTGGCAACAATACGAAAAGAGAATGTTCTTCAATCATTTAGAAAATTTGTATTTCATTTTATTTTATTTTTGCCCCGATTAATATTCAACAGTTGTCTGACAATTATAAAGAAAATTGATTTGTGACTAAAAATAGCAGATGTCGTTGCACGCATTTGTAAATAAAGTGCAAAGTCATAAAAAGGCAAAAAAAAAAAGGAAAAAAATGTATAAATAAAATATATGTATGCCTCACAGGTCAAATCCATAATATAAGTGCTTCTACTTGAGTTAACTCGAGAGTAAGTAAATGATTGCCAGGGATTTATGGCGAGTGAAGAGAGCGAGTGCGAGTGCGAGTGCGAGTACTCGTCTCTTTTCACTCTGTTAGTTGATAACAGAACAGCAAAGAGCGTTTCAGTAACAGAGCTTATCAGGCTTACTTAATTTATCAGCCACACACACACACACTCGCACACACATGAACATGTGCTTGTGTTTGTTAATGTGTTTTTTTGGGTGATTTTTTTTTCGTTATTATTGTTGTTTGCTTGTTTACTTTTTTATTTTTAAGCTCAATTACTTTCCTGCTCTCGCCCACACCCCTCGCTCGTTCTTTTAGGTCTCTTATATAATTAGTGACTAGATATGTATGTATTTTTTAAGGCTTCTCACCTTAAGCTCTCTTAAGTAGCATGTTTGTCGTGTTTGTCTGTTTGTGTGTATTTGTGTTTAATTTAATTGAAAAATTAGTCACGCTGATAAAAAAGACAGGGAGAGTTCATAGTGCACTTACAGTTTGAAATGCTGCAAAAAAAATGTCATAATTCGAAATCGATAATTTACCAAATAAAATTTCGCTGATAATTTGATTTGATTTGTTTTGTTTTTTTTTTTATTTTATTTTATTTCATTTTATAATTTCTCGTCCGTTGTCATGCCGCGTGCGCCGATGACAAACGCTTGACAAATTGTAATTGGGATTTTCCGCGCCGACTATGACGACAATATTATTTTTGAGTATTATTTGATTTTGTTGTTGTTGTTTAGCCCCACCCTATCTGCGGTCTCTTTCACACACAATTTATCTACTCGTATGTACATACATATGTATGTATGTATGTGGATAAAGGAAGCCACCTTTTTGGCATGAAAGCATTTTATTTTTAGCCATTGGCTTATTTTTAATTATCGATTTTCCTGCCGTCCTCCCTCCCCCTCTAAACCATCATGGTTCTGTCTTGGCTCTGTTAATAAAATGAGGAAAAGTTTTGGTATTTTTCTTCTTGGTGGTCGGTCAAGTTATACAATATGTTTCCTCAGTTTGTCAGTTTTTTTTTATGGTGTCGCTAAGTGCTGAAACTTGTACAATACATGTGATAAACAATGTGCAAACAAATATTTGTGAATTTACTATTTAAATAACAACAAATCAATCAAAGATAATCAAGCGATTTCAAGCGTAAAACATGTAGATAAACTGACATGAAAATGAACTTGTCATTTCAATCTTAGTTAACTATTGTTGATAACTCAATTTGATTTAATTTTGTGCTCATTTCGGACAATTTCGGAACTTTCCAATATTTGTATTTTTTTTTATTTAATTCGATTTAATTTTATAAAAGATGTTATTTACCTACTTATTTCGGAGAAAATGTGATAGGTAAATAATTCAAGTCTATTGCGCACTCTGAATTTTTCTTTGAAAATTTTCCTCCAAAATATTTTTGAAATTTTTCCATCAAATTTTCCTTGAAACATTTGCTCCCATTTTTTTTTCTTTTTTTTTCTGCAAAACAATTTTGAAATTTATTCTTATAAATCTCCCTATTTATATTTTTGTATATTATTTTATATTTTGTTACAGAACAACATTTTCTAACCTTTGCTGAGGATAATGTATTTTTTTAAAACAAGTTGAGCTTTTTCTATATACATGTATTTAGTTTCTGATCCGTATTTTATACATATATCTAATGAGTTCATCAATTGCTCTAAAAATATTTAGAACATTCAGCGAGGAGTTCCACATTAGAAAAAGAGAAAAGAGCTAATAGATTTAGGCATCTTGATTATAATACCAGTTTTTATTCTTTTTATTTTGAGGATCTCTTCTCCCAACAAAGAACAGTTACAGTTTTTGTGTGTGTGGGAGGAGTTTATATCTTTTCTGTTTTATGGGTAACCGCAAGAAACCTAGAAACCGGTCAATGATATTTACTGAGGCCTGGTCCAAGCATCTGCTTTGTCCCGATCTCGACTTCGGCTTTCGGCCTTTTTCGCTGATTTTTTTACAGTCCCCTCACATTTAATTCATAAAAAACCGCATGCAATTTTAAACAAAGACCAAGAGAGTTGAGAGAAGCAAGGCAAAACAGAGTGAGCAAGAGAGGGAGAGCTCAGAACTTGTTTATCAAGTAGCACGAAAAAATAAGTGTAAATAAAAATAGAAATAAATAAAGCAAAAACAGAGTCGAGTAACACATAAAGTAAAGCGAACGACCCCAAAAGAAACTTATCCGAACCGAACCGACGTGAACTGAAAACCGAGGTTCAACTTATATGTGAGAAGAGGCGATCGATCGATGGATGGGATGGGATGGGATGGGATTTTGAACCAGTTTCTGGCCGCAGGATATTAAGCCATAAAAGAGAACAACAACAGCAATGAGTGAAGAGAACTCGTTTGCCATTCGTTTTGTATTGAGCTGCTGCTCCCCCGAACCTACTCTACCTCCATCACAGTAGGTTTTCTACTTTCCTCTCTCTACCTCTCTCTTTGTGGCTGCCTCTTCGATTTTAGAGCGTATTGGAAATTTGTAGAGTCTGCTTAAGTGTTTGTTGTTGTTGTTATTGCCTGTGCTTTAATTGTTATCGCTAGTTTATACTCTTTTTCCTTTACGGCTACAGTTAACGGTACAATTATCGGTATAGTTGTGGTTACTGTACGTCTATATGTGGGTGTGTATTTGCAAGAGAGTTTGCAGTTTGGAATTGCATAAAAAAGTATTATGAAAGTTATTTTTTAAAAGATGTTATTTTATCATAACATTAAAAATTAAAAATATTTAAAATCCTCACTTTTCTTCTTATGAACTGATACGACGCTGCTATAATCATATCAGATTGAATTGCAAAAAAAAAAAAAAAACTTTTCAAACAGAAATTTGATTCACAACAATAATAATAACCAATGTCATGTATTATCGGCCTTACTTACACCTTGCTGAAAGGTCAGGGTAATGTGAGACAAAAGCATTCGCTGCAAGAGGCAGAGAAGAGAATTCAACCTTAAGCCACCTGTGCTCTCCTTGAAAATTTCCTTTACCTTGCATTCAGGCGTAACTAGCAAAGAGAGAGAGAGTGAGAGGAAACAGCAGTGACTAAGATGTGTAAGGTAATAATTTGAATGATTGACCTGACATTGAAACAGTTCTGTAAATCACAGAAACAGATGGAAGATGCATTTTAGTGTTGGATAACACACTTTGTCTTAATCGAATAAAGTGGTATTCATGCTGCGAGTGAATGAGTCACAAACTGCCTAGGCAAAGTCAGGCAATCGTTACGCCCGGTTGAGTACCGAGTAACGAGTACTCACGACATGGTCACGGCTTGACTATTGGCAGTTTGGACTGTCAAGTACAGTTTTATGGGGGCTTATGATTATAGGTTTTGTTTAAAAAATATGTACTGAAATAAAAACAATATTGTAATGAAGACATATTAAATAAAAAAAAACTGTAGAAAGACAGCTGAGAATTATTTAGGGCTATCGATATAGGAAAATTAATAGGCCTGTATTTAAAATGTCATGATTGTGTAAAAAATATATTTGTCATTTTCATAAATTTTCATCTTCTTGGAAATAAAGGCATTACTTTCTCTCCCAAAATTTCAATGTATAGTAATAAGCACATGGATGTCGAGTACGTAAGCACAAATACAACAATCACATATCAAGTTATTCAAAATATGTACATAAATTTATGCTCTAGCATAAATGCTGTACCAACTTGTTTTGTATTTTGGTTTCTTTCTGGTTTGAATGTCGGATTGGTGAAATTCGAATTCAATGGCGGCCAAGTTGATTGAAAAACTAATCACCTACTTCAGGTTGTTACAGATCTTACACTTACTCTCTCTCCTATTCTTGTTTTGTTTAGACACTAATTATTAATCTTATCTGCATTTTTGGTTTCTTTGCAGTGGCGGTGGTCCACAGACGACAACTGCCGGCCCATCCGCTGGTAATGTGGGAAACAATACCATCGTCGGTGGTAAAAGCGCAACCAATAACATGTATTCCACCCGCCAATCTGTAAGCGCCACGCCCGGTGTGCTTATGGTCGGACCAAATTTTCGTGTTGGCAAAAAAATTGGCTGTGGTAACTTTGGCGAATTGCGATTAGGTAAGTTCCAAAAACCATTTTCGATTCAATTTCGATCATTTCATGCGAAACAAATGGGAGTTTATGAAGAATATATAGGAATAAATTGGATTATACCAATATACATATATTCAATATATTGGGGATGACTATGTTATTTTTAGAAAGTTATCGCTGCAGATATTCATTCATCGATAAGTGAAGAAATACATACGTTTTCCGGTTTTATAGTATTTACTTCAAATTATTTTACAAATTGAGTTAAAATTGCGTAGGTTGCTAATATAATTTGATTAATAGTAATCAATCACATTTTATTCTTATTAATCTATAAGGGCAGAAATTCATTTTGCGATTTGATTGTGATTTTAACATAAATGCTTTTTAAATTCAATTCTGAAATTCTTCTAGAGAAAAGGAATGCTATAAATTGATTTAGATTACGGATTAATATTGTTTCGATTAGTAATTGACTTTGGTTATATTTGCTACAGATTCTCCACAGTCGATAAATTAGTAAATATATTTCCAAGTTTTCCTCAAATTATTTTCATTTTCAGTTTGTTAATTAAGAGGCTGCTAATCAATTTAATCCCCTTTTAGAGCTACAGATAATTACATTCACTTGAGATTCTTATTCATCAATAGGCGATTACGCTGCTGCTTCAGAGTACCATAAGTCTTTCTTACAGTTTCTCTCTCATTCATACCGTTTCTCTCTCATTCATAACGTTTCTACCTCTCTTAGTCCCATTTGGCTTACGCGTGCCCTAAATTTACTCCATCAAGCCAAGACATCGATAAGCTTTATATTCCCTCTCACTCTCATTCTGAAGCGGATTGAAAGTGACACAGTGAGACAAGCAGAGCCGAAGTGAATGCCGAGGATAATAAAAGTGTGCGAAAATACCTTTTGCTTTATCTAACTGTACATGCTCATTGGAGTCAGTAGGCCAACTGTCAAGCGAAAGATTTATCAATTGAAATATCCCATCTCATCCCAATCCATCTCCGCTTTCTTATCCCTCCTTGAGAACAACAATTCAGCATCATTAGTGCGCCTGCATGTCATAAAGTCTGCGTCTGTGTGTGTCTTACAGCTGCATTCCCGTTAACTGTAAATAAGCTGTAAATTATGTTTATGACTCAAGAGTCAATGCTTGAGATTCGCTCTCTTTAACTGGTGCTGCTGCTTGAAGTGTGAAGTTGGCGTAAGCGGGGCAGACAATGTCCGTTTTGTTAGTGTTGCGAAGAGCCAAAAAATACCAATGTAAGAACAAAATACTTAAATATTGATTAATTAAAAATAAATATAAAGAACGGTTTACGATAATTAGTGTACATTGTTTACTGACTTAATAACTTGATATTTGACTAGATATCAGGAAAACAAGACTACTAATACTAGCAATAAAATAAGAGTTGAAAAGGCAACATAACATATAAAATATTCTTCCCAACGTTTCTAGACGATTTAAAAATGTTCCTCAGATCGATGTTCACAATAGGTCAGTTCTATCCGTAAAAAGGACAGATTGACAACACTGACTGCAGTCAGCTTGATTGCTTACATTTTGGCATGCTAGCAACGCGTCGAGTTGCGTCGACGTTGTCGTCGTTGGCATCAACGAGTATTAAGTATTTTTGGTACTTCCTTTTGCATTCGCATTCCTTTTTTTTACATGACTTGCCAACAAAAGTAAGGAGCAGCAGCAGCAACAACAACAGCAAAACGGTAATCACAATGACAAGAAGAGTAGGTAGACAGAGCGAGAGAGAAAGACCACAAAATGCCATTCCATTCTGCTGCCATCTGTTTTGTTGCCGTCGCTGTCGCCGTTGGCATCGCCGTCGCCGTCGTCACTTTTGCTTTGTTTGCTAAATGCGCTTTTATATAAATTGTACTTTTTTCTTAGTCCCTCTCTCTTTTTCCCGCTCGCGCTCTCAGTATGTTTTTCTCATATTGTAAGGTTTGCCACTTCCTTTTATGCATTTTGCATACATGTATGTATGTATGTATGCGGTACATCTGTTGCTGCTGCGGTTGTCTTTTCTTCTTTAATAATAATGCGACTTATCACAAAGGCGGACGGCAACAGGTAACAGGTAGCAAAGCAGTGCAAATAACTCTGTAAGCAGTGCTATTTAAACTGTGAATGACAAGCTAATTGCAATTTGTCAATCTGTCTCGATTATGTTCTCTTCTCTCTCTCTCTCTCTCTACACACACACACAGTGTCTCCTTATGAAGTTGTTTTCTTTGTTTGTGAACCGCAGGAAATGCCTAAGCCATAACTTGTTTCTGTTGCCATAGGGTATTTTAAAGATCTATATGCTCACAACTTTGCATTTATCTTGACTGTCGTCTGTCTGCATGAGTCACGCGACAACAGATTGTCTTCAAGGTGCAGAACAAGGTGTGTCTATGAAAAGCGCGAAACCATGTTTAATTAGTGCAAATGCAGTTAATTTCAGAAAATATCTAAACAAAAATCCGATTCTTTTTCATGATTAACCAATTTACATAAATTAAAGCATAAGCTTACCAAAGTCAAGTCATGTTATAGCTAAAATTTGGACTGCATCGCGCCTGCACTACTTAACAGAATTCTGTTATAGCTAAAATTTGTACTGCATCGCGTCTGCACTACTTAACAGAATTCTGTTAAGTGGCTGCCCATGATTCATAGAAGACTTATCTTAGCTGCCATTTTTGGGATTTTCTTTTGATTTTTCTTTACTCATTTTGAGAATGACATAATATACTAGGGAAGCAGTGCCACGCCCTTCGAATAACAAACGTACTTTATTTTATTTTCATTTTTATTACTATTATTATTGTTTGTTTTATGTGCCGATGGCGTGGGCGTTCGTCATTTCATAATATATATGTATATGTATGTATGTAGAATATATTTCTCTTTATTGTTGAAAATTATTTTCGAAAGTCGTTGCTCTCAACGAAAGTCGCTTTATTATATATTTCTTAATTCTGTCCACACATATTATGACGACATAAGACGTTGTATGTGTTCGAACATGAGTTTATATTGCGTTAGGTCATGACAGTTTTGGCTACGCTTCAGTTGCGGCACGACACGGTATATCTGGCTATATAAACCGAGTATGGCATGGTATATATTTGTGTACATATACAGCATATACAGTCTAATTGTCGCTAAAGTACTTCAATATTATTTTGTAATAAATCGTTGTTTAATATAGGCGCTCAACAAGGGGGATCTCCGTAAAAAACAGAAAGAAACATTCATTCATGCTGTCGCAAGCAGTATTAATTGCACTGCTTGACGCGATTGTAGCCCTACAGTTTGGATGCCACTGTTAAGCAGTTTATTTAGGGATTAATAATGTAAAATAGGCAAACATGTTATTAAAATAATAATATATAAAATTAAAAAAAGTGAATCTAATAATGTTAAAATTTAGTAATAACATATTCTAATAATATTAATAAAAGTTATTCATAATAAAATAAAAATAAAATAATTTTTTCTTCAGTTAGAATATTAAAACAGTTTCAACAGCACTGATAAATCAGTTTCCTACACATTCAAAATAAAAAAAAAAAAATTAAAATTATACTTTAAACTTGAAAAAATAAGTAATGTAAAATAAATATTTTTCATTGACCTAAACAAAGAATGAATGAGAAATATAAAATAATAATAATATTTTGTTTACATTGTTCTTGTTTTTGCACAATTCACAAACTGTAGAAGGCCAAGAAGTTAGTGGGAGAGACACGCCGCCATCTCGGTGTTAAACAATAAATAGACAATTCAAACTATTAAAGTGATGGCGCTTGTTTTTGTTGTGCTCGTTGTTGTTATTGTTGTAATCAAAGTCATGCGCCCTTTTCTCGCAAAATGAATACCAATTGGGGTATGCTGATTGGATGTATGGAAGTGTGTGTGTGTGTGTGTGTGTTTGTGATGGCTTGACAACTCTATCAGCGATAAGTAACGGGCTGTCTCAATAACAGTGGCATTGCCATTCACGACATAATTTCACACCTATTCAAAAGCGAAGAAGACAGCGTGGGAGAGGGAGGTAGAAATGAGAAATTAGTTGGAGATTGAGAGGGAGAGAGAGAGATTTTGACAAGCGATGTGATGTTATATGCATATTTGATTAAATTTTGCCAACATTGTAGGAACTAATTTGAATATGAAATTCGTTTACTATTCTCGCTCTTTATTTGATAATCATAATCATAATAGTAGCATAATCAAATCTGCAATCCCTGCGAAAGTTCAACACATGTGTGCATATTACTTTGTATTCAAATGCAAAATTAGCAGTTTGTATTTCAGAATGAATGTAAAATATTTATAAATTTAAATACATTTAAATACATCGTATTGATGGGCAGCTCGTGCGTATACTTAATTTATGCTGAACGTGTGGGGACTTACAATAAAGCAGTTTAGTGGACACTGCTTGTTGAACGCGCAACTGTTGTATGGCTGAAAGCAGTGCAACTTTTGATTGGACTTCTTCATCGCACAAGTTACTCCTTTTCAAACAAGCACTTCAATCATAAGCAATCAATCATTCGTTTGAAAATTATTTTTAAAATTCACAACGAATTTATTTCATTTTTGTTTTGTTAATGTGGTTAGGTCGCCGCTTGTGTTGCTTTGGAGGCGCTCCACTTGCGGGGCGTGTCGGTGTAAATGCTGCAGGTATGGGGGCGTGGTGCATTGCATGCTTAAATTTTGATTAGTTTCAGTTCCGCAACGATTTAAATTGAGCATGTCTGTCTGTCTGTCTGTGTGTGTGTGTGTGTGGCAGTCTGTGTATCTGTAAATTGTAGGCATGGGTTTATAATTGGGTTAATCTCGAAATATAATTAACAATGTTTAATTAATGCATTTTCTATCTTTTGCAGGCAAAAATCTTTACAACAATGAACATGTAGCAATAAAAATGGAGCCGATGAAGTCAAAGGCTCCGCAACTACACTTAGAGTATAGGTTTTATAAGCTATTAGGATCACATGGTATGTTGAAATATATCTCTTTACATATTTGAATCTGCTATCCCTTCCATAAGAAATACAAAAAAAAAAAAAAGAGAAGAAACTATTTCCCTCGTTACCCACTAACACTAACAGCAACTACAACTAACTGAAAATGTATTTGGAAACATTTCCCCGTTATTGTTGTCAACATTCATTGGCAACATCTAACTAATCCAACTTACATCAAAAATGAAGCTAACAAATCTCCAGAAATATATAAATAAATCTGTAACTATGTTTTGCACCGTTACCACCTTCGTATTAGTTTCCCAACTGTTATATATAGTATAACACTTGTTATATTTTGCGAGTGCTATACAAGAAATACACAAAAAGAAGACCTGAATAGATTTTCTCAAGCATATTTCGGAGGTCGGTGCGTGAAAAATATATCAAAAGATACAAAAATCAAAAGTATATAAATATATATTATTATAAAAATATAATTATATATTGGCAGTGTGCTACTGTTATATTATAACATTTAGATAGATCGTATCGAATGGAAATTCTCTATCCCACACCAACTTTTTGCTATATGCTAATTTCTCTTTCAAAATTTTATTGTATTCCATTTTATTTTGCTTTCAATTTTTTTTTGTTTCCGGTTTTTTTTTATTACAAAACTATAAATATATAAATATATATATATACATGTCTATTTATCTAAATTGCTTTGTTGTTCCTTCATCTCTAAACCATATCAACAAATGAAACAAACCGATTACCGATACCGATAACTGAATCATCGCAATCAAACCAACAAAATCCAATTGCATCAAACACCACAACAAACACTCTCAATCCGAATTGAAATGATGCCGCATGACCTTTTGCAAAATCCTGAAATCCGAAATATAATGAAAAAATAATAAATACCCTGTAATCTGTGAATCCCGATGAACGAACACACAGCCGAAAACGCCCCCGAAGGCATACCACGCATTTATCACCTGGGCACTTGTGGTGGCCGTTACAATGCCATGGTTTTAGAGTTATTGGGATTATCATTAGAAGATCTCTTCAATATTTGCTCCCGTAAATTTTCACTTAAGACTGTATTGATGGTAGCGAAACAACTTGTAAGTTTATGCAAAGCAACTCAACACATAACGTCAATCAAGCTCAATCAATTGTTAAGCGAACTTCATCTGGCCGCGTATAACAGTTTTAGTTTTATCGTATAACAGTAGCCCATGAATATCGCTTACACAATTGTCACACACACACACACACACGCACACACTTGAATACACACATAAATATATCTAATTATGATTTCGATTTGTAAAAGTGTCTCAACGGCTAAAGCCACTGCTTTTCTCTCTTTTGTCTCTCTCTCTCTCTCTCAAGTTAGTTGTGACAAACAAAACAAATTGTTAAATAATTATTAAACAAAAACAACAACAAATCAAAATATACCCTTAGATAAACTAAACAAACAAACAATGAACGTTAGTTGAAAATATTTTGCTTAATTTGTAGCTGAATAAGAAACAAAAACGTAGTTGAAGATTTTAATTATGAACTTTTCAGTTGAATTTCTGTAGTTCAGTGAATATGTTTTCCCAATAGAAAACTCTTAATCAAAAACAATTAAATAGCATAAATTTATTAGTTTTACAAATAAAAAGCATGTAAAAGACAACAAAATAATTTACAACTTACAAATCAAATATGTAAATAAAAACACGCAACAATTTGCAGCAGTTTTTTTTGTAGTTTAGTTAACTCCGTTAGTTTCTCTTTCTATCTTTCTCTTGAAACAATTTTCTTGTAATATTATAATTTTAAAATTTTGTATTTGTGCGCTCTGTTTATAGTTTAAACTAACTAACTAACAAGTGATTCCAACCAACAAACAATATCACGGGGCTAACGTTATATTCAAAATATTAAACAAAAAAAAAAACACTGTTAACTGTTATACTGTTATACACCTAAGTTAACTAAGTTATAAGTCTATATACGCAATTGTGCCACTGTTGATTGTAGTACAAAATGCCAAAATTAGCATAGATTTTTAAGTGTTGAATAATGGCGGCCAACTGTTATGCTGTTATACTGTTATACTGGTCGCAGCAGCTCTCTCTCTCTCTCCCGCCCTTCTGTCTCTGTTTCTTAGTACCCATCCCTGGCCGCTTCGATCATTTCTTGCAGGCTTCCTCGTGTTATATGCTTCGAGAAACTCTATTTCTATATATATATAAAAACAAAAACAGAAATCTATTTTTGTGTGTTGTTCTTGTTGTTTCTTTTGTAGAATCTCCCTTTTTTTGTATCCCAGTTAGCAAAAGGTGGTAATCTACGTAAGACGCGCTTAGACTAACCCTTAACAGAAAGGAGGAGGCTGCATACGCTGTCTCTCTTTCATTCGCTCGCTCTGACTCTCTCTCTCACTCTCGCTCTTGCTGTTTCCTCGCCTCTTTCCCCAACCAAAGCAAAAAAAAAAAAGTTTTCCAATAATTGTATTACAGAACAATATTAACAAAAGAAAATATATTATATTTTTTTTATTGTCTCTTTCTCTCTCTCTCTCACTCTCACTCTCTTACCGCTTTCAACTCTGCTCTCTTTCTGTCTCTTTCCATATTTTGCTCTCGTTTAATTTTTTTGCATAAAACAACAACAACAACAACAACAACAACATATGAACCGTCATGGTCGTCGTCGTCTCTTTCTACTTTTGTGCGCTGCTCAACACTGAAACGAATCTCTGTAAACGAAAAACCTGCTTAATTTCACACACATACACACACACACATGTCACACATACACGAACGTACGCATACAAATGTATTTTGTTGAACTGCAGCAGAGGGTGTACCAGAAGTATATTACTTCGGCCCATGCGGCAAGTACAATGCTCTTGTTATGGAATTGCTTGGTCCATCACTTGAAGATTTGTTCGATATTTGCGGCAGACGTTTCACTTTGAAGAGCGTACTACTGATAGCTATACAATTAGTAAGTACAACCAAACCAAAAAAACAAAAAAAAAATACCGCAATTAGTATTTAAAATCAAAAAAAAAAAAAAAATCAAGATCTCTTTTATTTTGTTACACAACAAAGAAGCACGCGCATTTGTTTCTCTCAGTGCATTTTCACACACATACACATTTGTCTAATTGCTTACACACTTACACCACACTGGTAGCAGCTAAGGCAATTAACCAACACTGGCTGGCCCCAAATACGTCCCCTCAGACCACTCGCAAAATCTCGCAAATTCACTTCAGCGCAAAATTATAAAATTAAAAAAAATTATGATATAACACTTATGATTTTATAATACAATTATAGAGTGTTGTGGGTGTGAATCTAGATGATTGTAAATTGTGCGGGGAGGCAGGTGTATGTATGTTTGTATGTTAAGAGGACTGCTTGTGGGTTGTACTTAATTTAATTCAAATAATAATTCACAATTTTTTCATTTTTTTTTTTTTTTTTTGGCAAACTAACATGACTAGTAAAAAATTTAACATTTAATTTTAGATTTTGGGTTAAGGTTTAAATCCTTTTTTTTTTTATTAAAATTTTGATTTTTAATTTTAAGTAATTCTTCATTAAGCATTCTCGTAAAGCCCATAACGCTTACTTAGTTAGATCAAGATAAAATTTTTAGTTGCCAACTTCAACGTTCATTGTACAAAATCGTATATAAATAAGAAAAAAAAAACATACATTTTTAAAATATAAAAATAAAGTATAGCATGCATGTACATATCGTAGTTGAAAATTTTTAGTTTTGCATACAAAAATAATTACTTTTTGTTTATCAACGAAACGAAATCAAAGCTATCGTTGTCATCCAACAACAACAACAATCAAACACAAAACTTAAGCTAGTTGAGACACTATAAACAGAAGAATGAAATACAAACCAAAAACAAATAAAATTTACTTTCCATATTTATAATAATTAAAATTGAAACACAAATTCGCAGCGTCTGGTTTGAGAGCAACAAAATTATTTGGAAACATTGGAGTTTTAACTAAATTACTTAAAATTTTAATCCGACATGCTCCTAGACACGCGATTTGTGTGTGTGTTGTCTTCAAAAAAAAAAAAAATAAATAAAAAAAAAACAAATTATATTTTACTTAAAATTTAAACTAATAAAAATCTGTATATAAACACAGCTCCACCGGATCGAATATGTTCATAGTCGGCACTTAATATATAGGGATGTGAAACCAGAGAATTTTCTCATTGGCAGAACATCAACAAAACGTGAAAAAATTATACACATTATTGGTAAGTGCAATCTGAAATTATAATAAATTGTATAATTTGATATATTGTATGTTTATTTTAGATTTCGGTTTGGCCAAAGAATACATTGATTTAGATACAAATAGACATATACCATATCGGGAGCATAAATCGCTGACGGGCACCGCTCGCTATATGTCAATCAATACGCATATGGGTCGGGAGCAGTCCAGGCGCGACGATCTGGAGGCCTTGGGTCATATGTTTATGTACTTCTTAAGAGGTTCACTGCCGTGGCAAGGCCTTAAGGCTGATACACTCAAAGAGAGATATCAAAAAATCGGTGATACTAAACGTGCAACGCCCATTGAGGTGAGCAGATGGTAGAAGTAGGAGTATATAGATGATTTTTGTCAAAGCAATTTTTTACAATTTTAAAATATGATAAAATTAAATTTGTGTGGAAATTTTTAGCAAATTCTCTGCAGTGCAAAGAATATATTCCAAAAATTATAATATATAATAAAATAAAATAGATATCTTTTCATTGGAAAAACCTCTTTAAGAATACAACTTTATCCCTTAAAAAAAAAATAAAATATAATTATAAATATAATAATAAAATTTAAATATTCAAACCCTTAAGTAAATTTCACATATTTGACGATAGTGTTTTAAAAATTCTAAATTTTTAATTTTCATGCATTATATTTGAAATTGTTATAAATGTCTTTGCTGAATTTTACAATTCTCATTCAAAATTGAATAAAAAATACTAATTTGATTTTTATTAACAAATGCAGGTACTTTGTGAAGGCCACCCCGAAGAGTTTGCAACATATTTGCGTTATGTGCGGCGGTTAGATTTTTTCGAAACACCCGACTATGATTTTCTGCGAAGACTGTTTCAAGACTTATTCGAACGTAAGGGCTACACCGACGAGGGCGAATTCGATTGGACAGGGAAGACAATGGTAAGATTTGCAATTATATCAATCAAGTATATAGACAGACAACTCAACTCATGATCCATAATCATATATAGTCGAACATTATCACACACATATCTGCCGAATTCTAAAAATAATGCACATACAACTTTATAGGAAACGTGAAACTTAAATATTTACGGAATTAGAAATTGAAAGATAATTAATAACTAACCCCAGACATATGTAACCCCACCCCATCATGTAACCCCGCCAGAAAACAGAAAAAGGTTGATCTGAATTAACTCATTATGTGGGTATATTGTGGCGCATGTGAGGGGGAAAATGTTGCAAGTATCTTGACCAGGAATACATTTCTCGGCATCTCCTTCTCAGTGACGAGCATTCATTAATTGAAATCATACTCTTCTCACATTTTCAATATAGCGCAATCAAATCAAACAAAATTCCTCCCCATATAGTGAGATTGAAATTAAAAAAAAAAAAGAAAAAAAATGTAAAAATCATTTCTAATTGCGAATTGAATGAATTGAACTTTGTTTTAATTTGAATTTTGGTATGTCTTTGTATGTGTATGCGTATGTGTATGCGAATGTGTGTGTGTATGTATCACTATTGTTGTAAACAAGACCAAGGACCAGCTGGATCAAATGAAGGTCATAAAGAATGCGCCGCCCTCGTATCTGGCCAAAAATAAGTCCGATAAGGTATCAAGTGAATTCTCAAGCGAAAGTATTGCCAGAAATATCGATGTGCTTTTTAAGTAAAACTCAGTTTGTGTATTAAATGCTCGTCATAAATGAATAAATATATTGTTAAATATATGTTAATTATCAACAAACTAACTGTATTCGAAGCCATGCTAACAGCACTCTCTCTCTCTCTCTTTCTCTCTGCTCTTTCTTTCTTTAAAACAAATTTCCAACATATCAACTGCAAAAATCCAAATAAAATACCGAAACAAATAATAATATCATGTGTCTATGCGTTTGTAAATGTGTAACTAAAAACAAAACAAACGAAATTTAATTGAATTGCATCGTTATTATATATATATTTAATTATATATATAAAAATTAAAAAAAAATATTGAAAAAAATACGCATACATGCAGTCAACGCCCGTCGGATCTCTGCAAACTGGCCATGAAGTCATCATTTCACCAAATAAAGATCGTCATGTTCCGGCAAAGGTAAAGTATAAATAATTTAAAATTTGAATATTGTTAAACAAATAATACTAAACACTCCAGAGTTTATTTTAACTATAATTTGAATTCAATTTCTGTTTTAATACGGTTACAAAGGCAATTACAATATTATTAACTTTTGCTGTGCGCTAACAATTTTACATTTGCATTTATTTAACCAAAAAAGAAAAAAAAAACAAAATACTTTCTTTAACAAATGGAAAAAAGGGAGAAAATATATATTTTGATTTTAAATTTTGTTTCGGCATTGCTTTAGGAGCTCTCCTATTTTGATTTTGATGATGATGATAATGATAATGAGAATGAAGAATATATAATTATGCAGGTTAGACAACTGATTATACAGAATCAAGCAACAGAATTTCGCTAGATTTCATTTCCTTATATGGATTACATTATAAAAATGCGAGCTACAGTTTTTTTTTTTTTTGAGTTGGATATATTTTCGATAATGGCTTTATATGTTTTTCATAGGCTAGAACTCTGACAACCGGTGTTCGGTATGCGTAGACATTCCTAAAAACAAACAAATTAAATTATATTTAAAATATATTATTTAGTTTGCTGCAAAACAACACACTCAACAACACACACACATGTCCTCTATTCACACACACACATACTCTTTTCTATAATTTCTTTGGCTATCAATGTTCTTCTGCTCTCCTAACTTGTAATATACATATATAATTTAGTTTGTATTAACTTTTTATGGTACGCACACAAAAGATAAACTTGAAAATGTTTTGAAACTGCTTCAGTTTGCTTTATTTGTTTTTCTCCAGTCTTTAATATTGTTTTATTTATACTCTTTCACTTATTTAACTTATTTATGAGGCCTGTTCTCAATTCCGAATCCGAACGCAATGTGCGGTTTTGGCACGGAATCGGAATTGGGAACAAAACCTGTATATTCTTATTTGTTAGACAGACAATCACACACAAGAAGCTTTAGATTTTAGTAACTCTCTTTTGCTGTCTCTCTAGTTAAGATTATTAAAAAAAAAATCTATTTAATAATAATAAATTTATACATATATATGCATTGATTGATTGACTGATTGAACGCCTACTCCTTACTCGCTTTTTATATAAAAACCTCGAAAAAAAAAAACAACCAAAAAACCCCGATAATAACTCCACGTTACGTATACGTACTATCGTTCGACCCTACAACAACAACAACCACACCAACAACAACAACAACTACGAACAACAACCACACCAACAACAGACAAATGCCAAAGGAGGTGTTGCTGCGTGGCCGGACGTACCCAAGCCGGGTGCGACCCTTGGCAATTTGACACCCGCCGATCGGCATGGTTCCGTGCAGGTAAGTTTCCACAGTCTCATTGCAGGACCTATACCAACACCAACAGCAACAACAACATCAACATCAACAACGAATGTTGAAAATAATATAATTAATACTAAACAACCATGTATTTTCTATGAAACTCATGCGCGTAAATCGTATCAAGAAAATTCCAAATTAAATTCAAATCAAAAATTAATTGGGTTTCCAAGCATATTGAAAATACCTCATGTATTTGTTCAAATTGTGCCCTGAGTATGTTATCCTTGCTCGTTGTATGTGTCCTGATTGTATACTCCCTATATCTATGTAACTCTTTATATAACATTATGTGTGTGCCTGTGTGTGCCTGTGTGTGTGTGTGTGTGTGTAAGTCTGTATGTATGTAAAACACATAACATTCATAAAACTCGAAAGAAAATCCATACTGCATTCTAATAATATATTATAGTTATTCCTATAAATACTTAAATCCCATATATAGTTTACTTATGCTCTATGTATATGATATATCTGATTACAACAAAGAACAACATATTCTATATATAAATATATATATTCATTGACTTTACGCGCAGACTGTTATATTTTTGGCCTTTTCAATTCTAATGTTTTCACTTGATTTACTCTACATTAGCTCAACAAGGTACTGAATTCAATTTTATAATGCCAAGTGTTTATATTATATATATACTATATATATATCTCTTTATCTATCTATCGTTCGTTCGATTTGTTTGTTCCTCTCGTTACGTTCTTTTTTCAACTTAAATATAATGTGTACTTTTTGAGCGGAACTTTTTTTAACTACTGCAGTATTTTTAATTTTTATTTTTGAATATAGTTCAAGTTGTGAAATGGATTGACAGTATTTTAGAAAAAAAAATACCGCATGCTTGTCTATGACAATATCCCATATGGTATATACCGATATTTATATATATATATACATATAGTTGCATTTGAATATGGAACATTGTGTGCCGCACTGCATGGCGTCGTTAACCAACACTGAAAACTATAGTTGCATGTTCTCCCTCCAACAGTGTTAAGGAACTTGAGCACTGCATGAAAAATAGTAACCATAAAATACCCTTAGAAACACACACACACACGCACATGAGATACACTCTACATTATTGCACAAAATTTGATTTTTTTTTTTTGATGTTGGTATCAGAATTCGGCAAATATATTTGGCAGTAATATTTATCAATCATCATAATAATCAAAGATCTTCATTCATGCAAAACGATTCTCATATTGGCATGCACATTATGTATATGCAGAAGAAGAAGATTTGTGAAGACGAACCCAAAACTTATTACAGAGATTGCCCGAAGATTCAAGCTCGGACGATGATAGCCCCTTTGATGCTTATTATGAGACAAGCGAGTGCGATGATGAAGCTAAGAAATAAACCAGAAAATACCACAAAATACCAAAAACCAACTACTCCACTTCAACTACTTTCTATCTATCTATCTATCTACTACTATATGACCGTGTATATTTTGCTACCCAATACCCACATAAGTTGAAAATATATGCTATGAATCGCAGTATATATGCCACATCAGTTACTATTTTACACACAATCTATACTATATACATATCCTAGGGTCAACAATGAGAGCGCGAGGTATTTCTTCATTAACGTGTATAATGATAATGATAATGATGCAGATGATGATGATGTTTCTTGTGTGCATCTTTTTGTCCTTCAGTTCCAAACGTTATTCATGTGTGTGCGTCCTTTTATTTTGTATGTGTGTGTGTCTCTCTCTCTCTTTTTCGCTGTCTCTGTCTCTGTTACTCTGTGTAAAGTTCCATTGTGCAAAAAGTCAATCAAATAGTACAACACACAATGCAAACGAGCTGTGAATACAGAAAGGCAATCTCTGTAATATTATACATTGGATGAAAAGCCACATTATTCAGATTAAAAAAATAATTATTGTGATTCCAGTATATAGTATATTGAGAACATTTTTAGTGAATCACCTATATAGTATTTTTAGTATTTATTTTTTAACATTAGAAAACGATATATTTTGATATTCGAATATCTAAGCGAAACGATAATACCGATATAGTCAGATATTGTTCTGTTTAAGAGTAGTTCTGTGGTATTATCTGAGATATTTTATAGTTTAACATTGACTTAGAGTACAAATACTCAATTCAAGAATTGAGTTACATAAAATTTAATAATTAATTTTTTAGATCTCACAATATTTAGATATAATAATATGACCTAGATCTTTGAGATATAGAAACGACTAACTATCGTATATCTTGTTTCAATACTTATGCTCTAAAATTCTTTAAACTATAAATTCAGCTATATTCCACTCTATATATTTTCTATGAAATTTTTTAAAATTTCCCATAACAGATTCTGTATCTTTAGTAGTAATAATAAACATAGATTCTCCTCAAATCATATATAATTATTTCCTACGCTCGTTTGCATACACACATATCGTACATACATACATACATACATCCTGACAGGACTCATTTTCAGGACACGTGTAATTGAAAATCTAAACAAAATTGTGAGCAGTAAATTCACTTGATTTGAAATACATATATATATCGTGTAGCACATCTCTCTGTAGAAGTAATACTCATCCAAAACTCTAGTTGGGACATTCTTTTTGATGTAACATCGCAAGTTTTACTTGAAATTTTTTGACTAGAGCTAAAGAAAGATTCGATACAATGTCACCAACAAAAGAAAAGTAAAGCCAATAAGCCAATGTGTACAACGTCTAATGATCGATCAGAATGCCGACCAAAAAATATGTATACTCTATATATGTTTAGTGTTAAGTGTTCTGGACGCATAATGCCAAGAGATAAACTAATGTCCATCATTTTTGTGTGCAAACATTTCGTGTTTTGCATCTGTTGTTGTTGTTACAGGTTGTGAGTTCGACAAATGGCGAACTGAATGCGGACGATCCTACGGCAGGACACTCTAACACACCCATCACACAGCAGCCCGAAGTAGAACTTGTCGATGAAACAAAGTATGTATAAATAGTGAATATATATGAACTATCCCTGTTTAAAATTTAACAACTTGATCAATCGATCAATCGATAGTAGTTATCGATTTGTTTGACGATTCTAAAATGTATAAATATAGTAGGTATCGATTAGTTTGGCTATTAATCTTTAAAAAAATTTTGTGGTTTATAAAACATAAATAGAAACACCGAAAATTTAAAAAAATAACAAATAATTAAATTTATCGTTTGATCATCTGTAAATTTAAAATAAATATATGAATACTCATAATTCAAATTTGAAGAAAAAAATACATCGAATGCTGTGATTATTTACGATGATTATTGGTTTGAAGTTTAATGGTGTATATTATATAAATGTGAATTCTTCTTCTTTTTCCATCGATTTTATCGATTACTGTAACGATTTATCTTTTAATTTATGAACTCGACAAATATTGAAACAATCAAACGATTGATCGATTGATTGTCAGCTATCGAATACTTTGTCCATTCATCGTTTGTCTGTTGAACTTAATATCGATTACTTGGACGATTCGTCGATTGATCATTTGTGATTTGTAACAATTGTGTGTAGATATGTTTTTTATTTTATTGATATATTTTGCTTACGCAATTTTTCTCTCTTCTTTCTTCCTCGCGCTCTCTCTCTCTCTGTGTTTCTCACTCGCTGTGTCTAAATGGCTCGCTCTCTTATAACTGTTTCTAGTGGTTCCTTATATTCCAGATGTTGTTGTTTCTTTAAACGAAAGAAGAAGAAATCAACGCGCCAAAAATGACTAGACGGTGTACAATGTAGTCCAGAACGCGAGGCAGTCACCCTACTGCGCGCCACTTCACATTCAAACTCACGGGATAGCGTATTGAATAATCCGAGTCAGGATTACATACAACAGGCAACGTCGCAGCACACGTTGCGTTATCCTCCATCCGCGTCGATGTTGACGCCAACACCAACTACAAACACACCGACACTTCCGTTGTAATTTATATAAATACAGAAAATACATAGTAAACAAAACAAACCAACAACAAAAATATTACAAAAATTACAAAAAAAAAAAAAAATACAAAATACAAAGTTAAAAAATAAATCAGAGATAAACAGAAAACACAACACACCATCAACAACAACAACAGATACAACAACAACAGAAGAAGAAAGAAAGAAACAAACAAACAAAAAAAAAACAGCAAAAATATACAAAAACTAAAAAAAAATACAATTTTATTATTATTTTTATTATTTACCAATTTTGCGTTTATGTTTATTATATAAATTATTATAATTATTAATTATATTATTAATAAAAAGAAAGTAAAGAAACAAACAAAAACAAATCCAACAACAACAACAACAACAAACACCCATGCAAAAACAGAATGCAAAATAATATACGCAACAACAATTTATTATTGAATCATTAATAAAATACCAAACTCTGTCATAATAATAATAATAATAATAATATATTATATATTATTAATAATCATTTTTGATAAGAACTCAATACACAACAAGGCGTGGCAGGCAGCTCAGTGTTGTCGTTGCTTGATAAAAATGCGATCAAAAATTCAATTGCTCTTAACTGTGGACAGAACGAGACAGACATATATACACACATACACACTCACACACACACACATACACTCACACACGAATAGACAGGACAATGCGATAAAATCCAATTGCGCTCAACTGTTGACAGAGCGAGACAAACATACTGAAGACAAAGCGATAGAATCCAATTGCTCTTTAACTGCTAACAGGTGACAAATACAAACACAACACAAAAACACACACATTAATACATATTTGCATATGCAGAGGAAGAATTTGAAAAGCAAAACAAAAGAAGAAATACTTATTTAAATACTAGTGCAGCATCATTTAATGAAAACATGAAAAAAAAAAAACAAATTAAAAAATTTAAAAACTAATAAAAAGCATTACATGCATTATAATATTTATAGACAACAACAAATTGTACATTATTATTATACATACATACATACAAACATACATACATACATATAACGCGTATTAGCAGCAAAACAAACAAAAAGTTTTCATTCGAACAATTATCAAGTAATTTATATATGAATGTGTGCGTATCTTCACACACACATACAAATCATACATACAGCAGCCCCAACTCTACGTACTCCTCCCGCTCCCACACGTTCAGCTAGCCATAAACACACACACACACACAAACTCTTTCTTGATCCTCTCTTAAGTGCAATCGCAGACTCACTCGGAACTCTCTTAGCGTAGGCAGCTTTTATTTGGCTCTGCATTTTTTGGATGCACTTTTTATATATATCAATGTAAATCTAATTAAATAAATGTATATATACATATGCTTATATTGTGTGTATGTGTATGTGCAATTGTACATAACATTTTTTTTATGTATGTATATGTGTATGTAACTGTGTAGATGAAGCCGCGGCATCAGATTGTATGTATTTGTGAATTTTTGTAGTGGAATTTTCTTCCTTTTTGTACAAGATTAGTGCATTTATTTGTTTAGTGTGTGTTTTTTAGGTCAATTTTATTTACAATGCAAAAATACATACATATATAATGCAAATACAAATTTTAGTAGAATATCGCATGCAGTGCAGTTTGAAAAAGCCTTAAACCAAAAATAACAATTTAAAAAAATAAAATTAAAATAACTAAGAAAAAAATACTAAATAAATACTAGGCGGCACTTTGTTTACCCCCAAAATCAAAGCAGAGAAGAGAGAAACAAAAAATCAATCAACATTTTAGCTAATGTAGAGAGCGAGCAAACGATCGAAGTTAAGAGCGGAGAAAATAATGAAAATTAATAATTAAAAAACAAAAGTACTGAGCTATTTATTTTGATATCACGTGATACTAATCTTATATACTTACTACTACACACTGAAAGCTGCCTGCAGCTATTTCCCTCTCTTACCCTCTTTCACTCCCACTCCCACTCCCTCCGCCAACGCATGCATACACTCGTACACTAATAATTATGAGAGAAATTATAAGAGTATTTATAGACTCGCAAAAGCCCATCAAGTCGAATTTGTTTTCCCTTTTCCCATTAGCAGAAGGAAATAAAAAATTAAAACAGAAATCGTAAAAACCACAGCAGAACTCTATGATATATATATATATACAAATACATATACATATATAAATAAATATATAAATTATATATTTTAAACAAATTTTTTATACTTATTAAAATATACATACTACAAGAACAAGAACTCACGAAAAGAAGTTGCGAAAAATAGTGTAAACTTTACAAAAAAAGAATATAAGAAACTGAAGCATGAATGTGTTTTTGCGAATTTCTTCGAGCAATGGGAGAACAAAAATCAAATTTATAAATAAAGAAGATCATTAATTACATACTTATTTAATATAAACAAATTGCATATGAAATTTACCAAATTTCTTGTATAGTTAAATGAAAATCATTTGTATTATATATGAGATCCAAGAACGTAAATCCACACTCAAAAAAAAAAAAAAAAGAATTAAAAAAAATTAAAACAAAATAACACATAATATGCTAAACAATAATAAAAAGAAACGTATATTTCTAAACAGTCAAGTATAACAAATACATGCATACAATTATAATGTACTTTAATGTTGATGAAAGTAACGCATAATGTAATGAAGAGAAATGCATCGCATGCATTAAATTAAATAGAGAATTATCAAATTGAAAGGGTCAAAAGAAAAGGCAGAAGAGTAACTTTATACACTAACACACAGACACAAGCTGTAAGCGATGAGATCCGAAGAGAGAGAGAGAGTGAGTGTGTGAGCTTTTGACGAAGAAGCAGGCGAGCAGCAGAGCAGCAACAACAACAGCATCAGAAAGAGTAAAGAAGGTGGAAGTTGGAGTGAGAGCGGGCAGTATCACCGTTTTTGGCAAAGCAGTGCGCGCAAAAAGCCTTTCGCTAATTGCGGGTAAAGCAGTTAACATTGTTAACTCTGGCAAGCAGTTTTAATGAAATTTAACATATTTACATTTAAAATATTGCATACGCGAGCGACACAAAAAAAAAAAAACAAATAAAACAAAAATTACAAACAACAACACACATGCAGAAATATTTAAGTCATTTACAGCTGAAATGTTTAAGCGCCATTTCAGTTTAAAAACTGAAAAACAAAAAATAAAAATGATGTAAAAGATAAATATTGTATAAAAATGATTTATTATTAGTTATAAGTAACAAAACCCATACAAGATTTAAGCAAAATGATATGAAAAGAAAAAAAAACAAAACCCCGAGAAACTTACAGAAAACAAAAAAAAAAAAAAAAAGAGAAGAAAGAAAATGATACAAAAAGATGAAGAAAGAAACCAAGCTAAAAATGAAAAACAAAATAAAAGAAAATTATTTAAAAAATGTACTTTTGTTATAATTTTTTTAACGAAATATTATATTTAGTTTCACAAACAAGCAGAGCGCTAAGCAAACTCTCTTTAAGCATAAAGACTCTCTTAGATTGCTATGAAATTTATAGTATAAACTGATCATAGAAAATAGATACATATGAACACATTCCGATTTCCAATGAGCTTTTATCTTTGTTGACACAGAGTTAAGAATCAAGTATGTAAATGCATTAATATATACTATACTTATGTAGGTAGATAATTCCAATACGATCTCGTCTCTCACAGCTTAACTAAAATAATTTGTATTTCGAATTTATATTTGCCATTTGCTGGATGATTAAGGAACGACGTCAACCGACAGTTGAATTCCCTTCTCAGACAGCATTAATAACAATGTGGTTAAGATTATAATCTCAAGAGAGTGAAATTTCCAAATCTCAATTCCTGGAATTAAATTCCCAAATCTCTCAGTTTGCCCAGCCTATTCTATAAGGTATTCCCGAAGAACAACGGGGAAAAGCCCAGTTTAGGTAATTTATTTATAATTTATTTTAAAATGAGAATGATCGTCACATATTTAAATTATCTTTCATATTTTATGAGTAATCCAAGGCCAGATATTATTGCAGTTCCGAGAATTCATTGCAACTTATTCAGTTACGAACAATACAAAACGAGCAATGTGACACTTCTACATACAATTTCAACAACCTCTCCGACACAAATAAGCAATTAATTATGCATGTGTTAATAACTTAATAAGAATAATTCTATAATTTCGTTATTTCCAATATTTCCGTTGTAAGCTTTTTATTGCGCTTAGCTAAGACGACAACCACAAGCTTTATTGGAGTTTGCAATCAAAAGCTTCCGCATTGGGTTGCCAAACTTGAGCTAATTGCTGCGCGAACAAACATCAAAATGAAACTACATACATATGTACATATGTTGATCCTACATGTGTGCGAGCTTAAGGTCAGCTGTCGCCGTCTCTGTCCAGCATCGGCATGCATGTTTCATCTGTAGCTGTGCGAAAAGTGAAGGGATGCAATCGGAGAACTGAAAAGCAAATATTAATTACAATGGCCTTATGCGCTTTAACACAGACCACTGCCCCCCATCTGAGTGTGTGTGCGTGTGTGTGACAAGACAAGAAATAGTTGGTACGAGTATTTGCTCAACGGCAGGTGAACGTTCGAGCAGAGAGCCGTAGATGAAGAGAGTGTGGCCAAAGCCGAGCGCAAAAACAAAGAGTACAAATTTTGTGCTGTGCTGTTTACGATTATTTAATTTGCTGCTCACGTAGCGACGTCTCGTCGCCGTCGAGACCAATATCGGACGCCGACGCGTCCAAAGTGTGTGAGAGAGAGATACCGAACGAGAGAGTGTAAGCTTTGTGACTACTTGTTGCAGGGCGGCAGAGAAAAGCAGTTAACTGCATGATAGAAAACTCAAAACCAACTCTGGCAGCAGCTGAAGCAGCAGCGCTGCAACAGCGCAGCAACACCGGAGACACACGCCGAGGTAGAAAGAGCTCGGTTTCAGCCAACGCCAATCAGTCTGTGCGATCGCTTCAAGCGAACAAGACTTGTGTAGCGCAAAATAAAAAAAAAATCACAAAATAAATTAACAAGAAACCAGAAATATAAAAAAAAAAAATATAAAAGTTGAAATAAAACATACAATATACAAATAACTTCGTGTAACTGAATCCCGTTTGTTTTTTGTGAGTTTTGCTAATGAAAACCTTTGTATAAGAAAACCGTAACTGTGTGTGTCGTTTGTGCGCGCGCATTGAAAGTGAAAATCGTTAAAATTCAAAGCGAATCTGGAATCCACCCGAAAAAAGCCCAAATGCAGCTGCTGTCGTCTCAATAACAATAACATTTTTGGCAATTATAGGCCAAAGACAAAAGCGACAGAGAGAAGAACGCGAAGAACGGGAAGAAGAGCGAGATAAGGAACGCAACGAACGAAGAAGGGGAGAAAACAAACACAAAAATACATTCAAATAACATTCAATGGCAACAATGAATCAAACACAAGTGAATAATTTCTTGAAATGCTTCCTGGAAATTGATGAGCCCGTTAGCCACTTAGCAGCCCGTCACGGTGATCATGCTCACGCTCATCATGATCATCATCATGAGCACGAGCTGAGGCACGATGATCACGACCATGATCACGATCACGATCACGACGACGATGATACCGGATCCCTGCTAACCGCCAAGGTAACCGCCATGGTGGTCCTCTGCTGCGCCAGCGCCCTTTGCGGTTCCATTCCGTTCCTCCTCAACCGATTCTATCACTGGACAGAGAATCAGACGAATGCCCGCTCCGCCACTGTGGTCAAGTGTCTGCTGTACTTTGGCGGTGGTGTCCTGCTGGCCACAACATTTCTGCATCTGTTGCCCGAAGTGCAGGAGGTGGTCGAGCAACTGCAGGAATGCCAAGTTATTGGCAGCTTGACTTTCCCTCTGGCCGAGTTGCTCATGTGCTGCGGCTTCTTTCTCATGTACTTCATTGAGGAGGCAATGCACGCGTATATGCATCGTAATCAGCATGACAATGCTGGAGCTGCATTCGAGCGTGGTCATAGCATCAGGCATAGTCATCTGATGAAGGCGAGAGCCACGGCTCCCGCACTGGGCACCAATGCCGCTGAGTTGACGGCGCCAGCATCGCTTTCTGTGCAGGATCTCATGCAAAACGATCTGGAGCAGCAGAAGTATGGTGCAGTGCATCATCGTGAGCATAGCCAGAGCAATGGACATACACACAGTCACAGTCACAGCCATGGTACCGGCCATGGTCACAGTCACAGTCACATGATCAGTGGGGATGAGTCGGGTGATATGCTCACCTCGTCACTGCGTGGACTCTTCATTGTGCTGGCGCTCTCGCTGCACGAGCTCTTTGAGGGCATGGCCATTGGCCTGGAGGGCACGGCGAGCAATGTGTGGTTCATGTTTGGTGCCGTTTCCGCCCACAAACTGGTTCTGGCCTTCTGTGTGGGTGTGGAGCTGATAGTGGCACGCACCCGCCTCAGTCTCTCGGTGCTGTATGTGCTCACATTTGCGGTGGTCAGTCCGCTGGGCATCGGCATTGGCATTCTAATTAGCCATGGCCAGACAGGCGGTGGACCCAGTCTCATCTCGGCCATACTGCAGGGATTCGCCTGCGGCACCCTCATCTATGTCGTTTTCTTCGAGATACTCTCAAAGAATCGCTCCGGATTGCGGGCTTATCTGGCACTCTTTGTTGGTTTTCTGATTATGTTTGGATTGCAACAGCTCGGTAAGTAGATTATTCATATGGCAGAAATAAATATAAGATTTCGCCTCTCTGGGTGTGCTTGGGGGGCAAGAGATTTCGTATTCGCGCTCTGCTTCTTCAACCGGAATCAATTCGAGGGAATTTCGGAACAGGTTCTTTACATATGATTCGTTCGTCGTCTGCTTAGACCGATTCTGTATTTTTTTTTTTTTTTTATCATACATTCATTTTAATTTTAGCTTTTCTTTTTTTTTTTTTTTTTTTTTTGAGAACATTATTATCTCTTTGCCTGGTTGGCCTTGTAATATGTACGCTAGACCTTGTTGATCTGCGGTTTGGTGCTTGCCACTTGCCGCTGATTTTGTGTACACTGCAAACAGGTTGGAAAAAACCCCATCGAGTGAAATCATTTGGGTATCCCCCAAGAGTTTCTCGAAAAGAACCGCACTTCCATTTCCACTTACATGTCGAGGCAGTCAATCATGCATGTTAATCTCTCTCTATCTCAAAAAAAAAACCAACTACAGTTACGAGTTTAGCTAAAAAACTAATTACTGAATATTTCAGCTATTAATTATTTTTGAGTAATTTCAAATTACAAATTGCTTAACCGTTAAACTGCTCATTGGCGCCAAGTCATTTGTGAATACCTGTTGATAAATTTGAATGAAATGTGAATCGATAATCACTGAATTTTGGTATTTAATTATCGATATTGCAGCACACCCATCGATATAAATTTTGTATTGTCCTTCTCCGAAGATATCGATGAATTGCTCACTTATTGTTTCTATTTATGTCGATTGCAGGCGCCAATGGTGGACATGGACACAGTCATGGCGGATGCTCCTCATCACATGATCACGATCACGATCATGAGCACGATCATGGCGATGGGGGAACGGAGGGTGAGCACCATACTGATGCTGAGCAGCTGGCTGCGGCACATCAATACCAGGAGAAACTACAGGTGCTGCGTCAGGTGACCCAAAAGCTACTAGAGGCCCATCCCAAACATGCGTAATACTATAAATAACTAATGAACTATTGCCTACTGCTAAGCAGAGATTTGTACATAAAAAATACATACACACACATAACTGTAATACATATTTATATAGAGTTACGATAGTGCAAAATCAACTGAAGGAAAGTGAAAATTATATTACCCTACAATCATATTGATTATAGCTATACATATAAACATAGCCTACAACTATGATAAAACAGATCGTAAAAAAATATAATACTTAATAAAAGAACCATTGTACTTAAATCATAAGTAATCGATAAGTGTTTGTATAAAGTATTTCTATTCGATATTCGATGTAATTAGTAAATATTGTAATTATTAATCAAATTAAATTGCGAATTTGACATACAACAGTTATTTTGTTTTGCTGGCATCTTCTCTGTGGTTCGATGACGTCAAAGAGTTTTCGGGGATCTTTAACACCGTTTTTGGAGTTTCAGCGAAGCTAATGAACAACACCCGTGACATTAATTAAAAGGCATAATTGAATATTGTTGCAAAAATGAAGATATCGTGGATTCAAGCACGACTTGTAGATATCCTATACACAAGTTGCGCGCGACGTAATCAAACAATTAATAAATAACTGATTATTATTGCCCACATCCCGAGTTAATGACTTTGCATAACTGCATAAAGTACTTAAATAAACTATTTAAGTAATTAAATTAAGCTTGTTCATGGAATATCATAAGCATATTAGTTACAGAGTAACTGATATTCTGCTGTAAAATAGCGTAAGAAGTCGAAAAAATGCTGGAAAGCAGTGAATGAAGGAAGAAGAATGCAATCAACATTAACTGTGCATTGGTGTGCAGAGTACGAATAACATGGCAATTGACAAAGTACAAATATGAGATGCTAGTTTTAAGCAGCGAGAGTGAGTCCGCAAGACAGCAGTTGGCAATTGAGACAGTGGACCGAATTGCCAAATTAGTGATATAAATTCATATGTATATACTATTAAAATGTATAATCTTAATTAATATATTTTCCCATGAAAATGTCGAGTAATAAATTAATAAAATATGGTCAAATGTGAGTTCTATATACATATGCAATATTCGGATGTTTGTTTGTTGTGCACCAGAATGAGAGTCAACAGCGGAATTTGTAAAACGACGGTGCAGCGTAAAGGTGATCGTGGATAAGAGAGTGGTGTGAGAGCGAGATGCACAGAGTATGCTTAAAAGAGTTGTAAAAGAGTGCAAAAAGTAAATTCATTTACTAGCATTGCTTCTGACTTATAATAGTGTGTGTGCGTACTTCGCATTCATGTGTGTGCATCCATTCATATGTAAGTGTGTATGTCTGTACACCAGGTATGCAAATGGCGTAAGAAGAAATCTTGGCAAATAAAGAGAGCACAGAGAATTTAATGGAGCTGAAAGATAAAGACAAATAAGCATTCAAGTTTTATGGCTTTCAAAGTGTTGATGTGAAATTGTGCTTTAGTGTGTGGGCTCGTGACTAACTTTAACTAATTTCTTTTTATTTAACTACGTATGCAATATGTGTACAACTGCACAGAAAATGCAAAAACAAATGATAGGATGTCTCCCAGTTGAATTGTAAATATGGTTGCATTACACTGGGATCAGGTGAATGAAAAACGAAGCGTTGGCAACAACAGTGTCACAAGTCACAAGTTAAAAATGCATTTTATAATACATGATTAGTTAGTGAAATTTACTTTCAAATTAAATAAAATGGGAGATACAGGTGACAAAACAACCAGAATCTAGGAAAATAAGTGTGCATTTATTGATTAACAACAGTTTGTCATAAATATTTACCTATTTAGGAGATTTACAGTCACAGATGTGTGTTAGTTGAAGTGCGATTTCAAGTGTTAATTAATTGATAATAACGAATTATTAATCTATTCTAATTTAATTATACTCGCAGCGAGCATCGCTCGCTTTTCAACCGAACCGATAAACAAATTTCAGAAGAATTAAAAAACAAACAAACAAACATGATAATTATGTCGTATGATCATGAAATGAGAAGATGCCCTTAACTCATTAAAAATATATACTAATTATATTTTATCCGAAATTTCTAGTATGTTTACTACATTTTTAATTTTCTTTTTAAATATTTGAACTCATTAGGTGAATTCAATTCGGTTTAGTTATGGTTTGCTCAGTTTAGAGTACGTGCCCAATCGAATCTATAAAAATAGAGACGCGTTGGAAGGCCCCGTTTCAGAGCGGAGCAATGCTGAAATTGTGAAATTTCAGCACGATATCTCGCAAATCGTAAAGCAGCAAACTGTTGGCCATATATACTACTCGTAAATGCGCTCATCGCTATATCAAAGTTGCGTTCAAGATCGTGCAAAGGCCCCCCTACATCTGTACATAAATATGTATAAATGTAGGTATTTTTTGTTATTGTGTGTCTGAGCAGGTACAAGCAATTCTTAGTTGTCGCATAGCCAACAATAAATATACTTAATTTCAAGCTGATAACTTTGTATTGCTTGCGCAAAATTTTAACACGATATCTCCACATGAACTGAACGCGGTTCATTAGGCGGTTGTCAAGCTCTCTGTGCGCTGCACGCGCTCCCGCTCCCGCTTGCGCTTTACACTCGCTCACGCTCTCACTCTGGCGCTCGCGCTCGCGCTCCACTTTGCTCTCACTCTCTTGTGTGCTTGTGTGCTTGTGTGCTTGTGTGCTTTTGCGCTCTCCATCTTTGTTTTGATCGAGATAAGTTGTGGCCCAGCCCCGCACACCCCACTGCTCCCTGCAGAGTCCATACCTTACGGGCCAGAGCTGCAACGGAAATTAGCGCGTCAAGTGTCAAGTGTGAATTGCCAAGTGGGTAACAATATTTGACAGCACATGAAAACATCTCTCGGCAAGTTAATTAGCGCATATGTACATATGAATGTACATACAAACATACATACATACATACATATGTACGTACAAATATGATAGTATGTGTGTGATCTTATTTACATCTGGGCCTGTGCAGCTGTTGCTGTTGCTGTTGCTGTATCCGACCAAGGCAGATGACAACCTTCTTCTTCGAATATTTAACTATCAACAACAACTACAAATGTAGTCAAGAGATTTCGATCGAGCCTTTTTCAGGCCTGATGTCAGCAGCGTTAATCTCTGTTATCAGTTTTATCACTTATCGGCCCCATAGTTAACAATTGTGGTGCAAACATTTACCCAATTGATCAAACGGAAATTTGATGTTCGATTGTTGGTATATACATATGTATATACTACATATATACTGTGATGTGAGCTTCTGGCCAAATAGCCATATCGGTCAATATTTAATCTTTATAATTTCACCTGATAAACGAGACTGCAATATAATTAAGCAATTTTCAAATGCTTACCGGATTTACAGTTTGATTGACCTGGTTATAAATGGCCTCAACAGTTCTATTATTTTTGTTCCATGGACTCTTTCGAAAGATTTATGGCTACTTATAATACTCAATACCCAACTTTTATTCTAGTACTTCATATACATATATACTATATAGAGTGCATATGTTTCTTCATACAGATAGTCAGACAAAAGGCGAATCGACCTTAGTAAAAATTTTGTTTAAATACATTGTTGCAACTTGTTTACTTTAAGTCAACATTGACAATGATAAACCCATTATTGTACGGATAAAGTAATGTAAATATGTCAAAAACTGGACGAGATATAAAAATTCACTTAACACAGTGCATTCATTTTAGGTAAAATAAATTTAAATTTGATCAATATTATCTTTGGCAAGAAATAACATAACATTGAATAACTTTCAAGACATCTGGTCACATTTTTCTTAAAAGCTTCTTATTGAAAAACTCGCAGAGCATTTCTAAACTCTCCTCTGCATTGATGACTGTTACCAATAAAATGTTTTAAATTTTACCAGTGTTGACATTTGAATTTAACTTAATTTAAGTGTTAGTTTTTTTTCTAATTTTAATACATATTTAATTTGTATTCCTTTTTAATTTAGTTACATAATATCGGCATACAATCCGATAAAGTGATAAACTTCTGGGGCACCGCAGCCGATTTAAAGTATGATCAACGCCTTATCCAGAAATGCAAAAATATGGAAAATTGACCAAGGTGTGGTAAAGTAATGGTTTCTCAAAGATGAGGAAGATTTTATTTTTATGTTAAAATATGGCCATATTTTCCCAAATGTTGGTCTAAATCAAGTACGGTAAAGTTTTTTATACTCATTTTGATGCCAGAAATCGATTGGGCACAAATAATTCCGATTTCAACACTTATTTGACATTTTTGCAAGAGGTTAGTATGCAAAAATGACCAAAAATGGATCAAAATTGAAAGCTGACAGTATGGAAAAATTTTTTATGTAGATTTAAAATATGATCAATATCTTTAACAAAAATTCAAAAATTTTGAAAATCTGTTGATTTTTAGCTAAGTTATGGCTTCTCAAAGTTGCTAAACTCTCAATTTGTTGTACTAGGTTTATTATAATTTTTCACTTTCTTTGCCACATTTTTTAAAACATGAAATAAACATTTGATACCGATTTAAAGTATGATCACAGCCATATCCCGAAATGCAATAATATGGAAAATTGACCAAGGTGTGGAAAAGTTATGATTTCTCAAAGATGGGGAATACATGTACATATGTACACATTGTACACATGTTCGCACATTATTAGATCGAACTAGTCGGAAGCTGTTCGAGTGGCTGTTTTCGTTGTATGAAATGTCCAATCTATATGTTATATGGTCAGTGGTTTTTCCACTACATATGGATCTCGATTTGAAAGCATACTTTTAGATGCCACCCGAATATTCAAAAGAGCGAATAAGGAAAAGGTATGAAACATGATAATTAGATTCCCAGATTAGAAAATTTAAGACTTAAGTAGGTGAAGGGGGGGGGGGGTTTATAATCCAAGGATATGCCTTATATGTATATACACAAGTATATTGGAATAATGCAGGCCTAAATTGGATATGCAATTTTAAAGTTTGTATGTAACTTTGTTCCTTAAATTTGAATGGTAACTGAAATTATATTTATTATAATATAAAATATATATTTTCGCTAATATAAAAGTACATTTTATTGAACAATTTTAAATTTCTAAAAATAATTATTTAATTTTGATCCGCTCCTCGAATATAATTCTCCTTAACAGATCGTCGATTGATTTTTCCATTAGCCGTTTTCGCCAATTCAGATACGAACTGGACTCCACCATGCAGGTGTTTGTGACTCATGCTGATATTCTGTGCCACATAGTCCTTCACTTGTTGGGCAGAGAGGTTACTTCCTGGGTTGAGTACGATAGAGGCAGCGGCGGCATCTCCTTGTGCCTCGTTCCATATACCGAACACACAAACCTCGGCCACATCGGGAATTTGAGCAATGACTTGCTCGATCTCTTGTGGATAATACATCATTCGCTCAAATTTTAAGAAATCCTTTTTGCGATCCACAATATAGAGACAGTTATCATCGTCAAAATAACCCATATCTCCTGTATGGAACCAACCACTGGAGTCCTGCACCTCCTCGCTGGCAATCGGGTTTTCGTAGTATCCATTCCAGTGTTGTCCAGTATAGCAGTAGATCTCGCCCACCTGATTGGGACCAAGAGAATATCCAGTATCATCCACGATACGCATCTTTGTATTGCAAGAAAGACGACCCACTGATGTGGGGTTTAAACGTGTACAATTATTAAAGGCGACAAGGGATCCCATCTCTGTCATGCCATAGACATTTTGGACAATACCCTTCCCACCTAAGTAGGAATCTAATTTCTTCAGAGTTGATGGTAGTGATCGGCCTCCTCCAAAGAGGAAACATCGAAGGCTCTTTAAATATTTGCTGTTGATTTCGGGGCAGTTGGCTAACTTGCCCAGATACGAGGAGCTTATCACAGTCATAGTGATACTATACTGTTCACACATTTTTAAAAAACTGAAAGGACTAAACGATTCTTTGCTTATGACTCGACAGCTTCCATATACTCCCGAAGAAACCAAATTAAAGAGACCAGAAATCCAATCTAAGGTGCTGGGCGTATATTGAACATCATTAGGCGTGAGAAAACTGAAACGAGAGTGAATTAATAATGTATTTTTTTATTAATATAAAGGGATGGGGCACCCACCTAAATATTGTAAACAATTGTCGGTTATTGGATATGGCGACAGCTTTTGGAGTTCCAGTTGTTCCCGAGGAGCAAAGTATAGCTAGAGTTTTATCAATACCTCTCTCGAAACTCTGAGGTGTAAAGTCCTCCACTTCGGGTTTCTCCAAAATATCCAGCAAACTAGCAACTCCGGGCACACGTCCATTTATGATCAGCGTCCTCGCTCCTAAAGTCTTGGCTACATTGTTGAGCTTTTCATAGTCCTCAACATCGCAGCAAATTATTTTGGGCTTGGTTAAGTCATAGATCTTGCAGGTGGTCTGTTCGTCGACAATAGGATTAACAGCATGGAAGATCGTACCGTTGAACATACAGCCATAGGTTAGTGCTGCCAGATGTGTTGAATTCCTCCCCACAATTCCAACCATATCTTCCTCCTTTGTGAATCCATTCTCACGAAGATAGACGCTAACCTTTGTGGCATTCTTAAGTACCTCGGATCGTGTCAATCTCGTATTCTCATCGTGGGATATTTGAAACAGGCGATGGGGTTCGTTTTGTAGGGCTTTGAATATGATCTCACCAATGGTTAGATCATCACTATAGCAACTCTGCTCCTTGGCTCCTGACCATATTTTTAACTCCGGATTGTATGTCGTTGTAAGATTTAAACTCATTATTTTTTTTTGCCCATTTGGGTTTCCAAAAGAGACTTGTTCAACTCTGTTGTTAGTTTTTGACTAATTTTTTCACTTTTATCAACTTCGGTCTTTTATACCCCTTAGAAACAGTGTAGTCATTGTCCCCACTTATTTTGAGAATTATGTTGATAAATAATATTAAAACATGAGATAATTATATCATGTACAAGAGGTAGTCAGGTATACTTGTTTTATAGGATATGAAAATGTGTGTAACAGGAAGATGGAGATTGGGTATTTTCCATTAAGTATATGGACTTTGACTCATTATCAATCGAGGAGACGAACAATAAGGTAATAAAAAAATTGCTTACAAAAATGAGATATGATCCATAAGTTTAAGGGGAGTGCAAATAATTTCGACAGAAACCTGGTACGTGGAATTATGTTGTTAGGTAAACAATATTTTTTATTACTATTTTAAGTGTGTATAACTATGATATCAACCGCAGTACAACATTTGCAAACTAATCTAATATTAATCTTGCACATGTGACCATCTGCTTAGATCAATTCAGAGACTTCAATGGCAGACTTTAATACTCCATATTTCCTCTGGTATTCAAAATAAAAATACATTATATAAATGTTTTTAAAAAGTGTATTAAATAGAACAATCTGCAAATTGGTAATTAAAGTAAAATTACAAACTTTTTAAATTCTTTTAAATACTATCCAACTTTTATTCATTTATTTGACTGTTCTTTGGTTTGATAAAGTACTTAAACTTCAGATCCCTGAAAGCAGTCCACGTCAAGTCTATCTGCTTTCCATTCCTGTCCTTCGACCTTCAGAAGTACTGAACAATATAGCCTGGTAATCACTAAAGGTGAAGTCTTCACAGGCCTTTCACTCGGTTCTGACACAGATCGAATCGCTAATAGAGGTGAGTTCGATAATTGATCCTCTACGGTTCTTTCTATACGTATATATAAACCCATCATTTGCTCAACTGACATTAAGCCTGGAGAGCTCCTCGAGAAGAATTGATCCCATTACTTTACTCAGAATGTTAGCCCACTCTACTGCCATCGCATTAAAGTCTCCTGTGATTACTACAGGGGACCGCCCACCGTATTGACACCGTACCCTGAAACTCGTTCAAGCTACAACTTTGTGGGTCATAACAACTATAGAAACTCAGCCCTCTGACTTTCGCCTTATCAAAGCCCTTTGACTGGCGTCGACTTCACAGATTGGGGTCATTTCCGGCAATTGCTGCGGACTCACCCACTACCTGGGATAGACCTGAATGGTTTCGCAGAAATTTGCTATATCTGGACGCTTATCCCGAACAGTCTGCATCAGTAGTGCTTGTGCTGCCTCACAGTGGTTGAGATTCAACTGCATGAACTTCACTTAAATTGCCTGACAATTTACGCCTTCACATCGGGCATCATCACTATCAACTAGATGGTTCACCTCAGAGTCGGTACCGCTGCAAAACATTCACATTGAATTTTTCAAATGCGACTTGCCGATCGGACGCTTGAACTGGGATGCATGGTAACCGACTTTTTATTTTGATTTTATTTGTTTTTAAATAAATTTAGTTTGTGAAGAATCTCTTCAACTTAATCAGCATCTTAACATCACATGAATAGAGGGTGAAAATTTAAATTATGATACAAAACTTTTTGTTTTTAATTTAAATTCTTTTGCTCCGCTCTTTGGATATAATCCTCCTTAACTGCTCGTCGATTGATTTTTCCATTAGCCGTTTTCGCCAATTCAGATACGAACTGGACTCCACCATGCAGGTGTTTGTGACTCATGCTGATATTCTGTGCCACATAGTCCTTCACTTGTTGGGCAGAGAGGTTACTTCCTGGGTTGAGTACGATAGAGGCAGCGGCGGCATCTCCTTGTGCCTCGTTCCATATACCGAACACACAAACCTCGGCCACATCGGGAATTTGAGCAATGACTTGCTCGATCTCTTGTGGATAATACATCATTCGCTCAAATTTTAAGAAATCCTTTTTGCGATCCACAATATAGAGACAGTTATCATCGTCAAAATAACCCATATCTCCTGTATGGAACCAACCACTGGAGTCCTGCACCTCCAAGCTGGCAATTGGGTTTTCGTAGTATCCATTCCAGTGTTGTCCAGTATAACAGTAGATCTCGCCCACCTGATTGGGACCAAGAGAATATCCAGTATCATCCACAATACGCACCTTTAAATTGGGCAAGATGCGACCCACTGAAGTGGGTTTCATGTGTGTGCGATTATTTAAAGCCACACCGGTACCAAGTTCTGTAGTGCCGTAGATATTTTCGAGAATTCCTTTGTCATTCAAGTATGACTCTAATTTCTCCAGCGTTGATGGTAATACACGTCCTCCACCAAACACAAAGTGCCGAAGACTCCTTAAATCATTACTGTTGATTTCGTTCGATTTATGCAATTTGCTAAGAGAAATGGAACCCAGAAAACACCATGTAATACCATATTGGGCACACATTTCGAAAAAATTGAGGGGACTAAACGACTCCTTACTGATGATGCGTACAGTGCCATATACTGCTGCAGCAACCATTCCAATCACACCTGTCACCCAATCTAAGGTGCTTGGCGAATACTGTACGTCCTTAGCAGTGAGATAACTGAAATAAAGAAAAATAATTTAAGCAACTAGAAAATTCTGAAATATGTATGAAATAACCTGAATACATTATATATTTCGCGTTTATTGGATATGGTGACAGCTTTCGGAGTTCCAGTTGTTCCCGAGGTGCAAAGTATAGCTAGAGTTTTATCAATACCTCTCTCGAAACTCTGAGGTGTAAAGTCCTCCACTTCGGGTTTCTCCAAAATATCCAGCAAACTAGCAACTCCGGGCACACGTCCATTTATGATCAGCGTCCTCGCTCCTAAAGTCTTGGCTACATTGTTGAGCTTTTCATAGTCCTCAACATCGCAGCAAATTATTTTGGGCTTGGTTAAGTCATAGATCTTGCAGGTGGTCTGTTCGTCGACAATAGGATTAACAGCATGGAAGATCGTACCGTTGAACATACAGCCATAGGTTAGTGCTGCCAGATGTGTTGAATTCCTCCCCACAATTCCAACCATATCTTCCTCCTTTGTGAATCCATTCTCACGAAGATAGACGCTAACCTTTGTGGCATTCTTAAGTACCTCGGATCGTGTCAATCTCGTATTCTCATCGTGGGATATTTGAAACAGGCGATGGGGTTCGTTTTGTAGGGCTTTGAATATGATCTCACCAATGGTTAGATCATCACTATAGCAACTCTGCTCCTTGGCTCCTGACCATATTTTTAACTCCGGATTGTATGTCGTTGTAAGATTTAAACTCATTATTTTGGTTTATAAAAGAGACTTGTTCAACTCTGTTGCTAGTTTTTGACTAATTCCTTTACATTTATCAATTTCTTTTATACCCCTTAGAAACAGTGCAGTCATTGTCCCCGCTTATTTCGAAAATTATGTTGACATTAAAACATGAGATAATTATTTCAGGTACAAGAGGTACTCAGGTATACTTGTTTTATGGGATATGAAAATGTATATAACAGGGAGATGGAGACTGGGTGGATTCCATGAAGTACATGGACTTTGACTCATCATCAATCGAGGAGCCGATCATCTCAAAAATATTGCTATTTATCGAATTTTCACAATAATATTTCTGTATTCAATATGATGTCTGAGTTGGAATGTGGTAGTATGATAAATTGATAAAAATAATTGCTTACAAAAATAAGAAATAATTTTAAGAAGAGTGTAAATATTTCCGACATAAACCTGGTACGTGGAATTATGTGGTTAGGGTAACAATATTTTTTATTACTATTTTAAGTGGGTGTTACTATCTACCACATTACATAACTTTCAGGGGACGCACACACTAATCTTGCTCATGTGATTATCTGCTTAGATCAATTCAGAGTCTTCAAACCTACTTTATGGGGTTGTTCACGCGTTGCGTTATCTTGGTGAACAAACATAATATTCCATTATAACTCTGGAATACAAAATCAAAAAATAAGTAAATAAGTTATTTTGAAATGTGTTCAGTGACTATTTTGTGTCTTTCTTCATATGTAACCTGTAAAGTTGCCAATTAAGAAAGTACTGTTATGCATGTTAATTAATAAATTTATCAGTCAAAATATAAAATGAAATATAAATTTTGTAATACATTCATTGTATTTGATTGAATATTTAATTAAGCAGATTTACCTGAAAATTGGTAAATAATATAAAATTACTAACGTTTTAAGTACTTTTGAATATTATCCAGTTTTTATTCTATTTTATTTTTATGTTATTTTGTTAGATAAAGTTTAATTGCATATAAACGTTATGAACTTTTGCTGAAGCAGATACATTATTATTACTATATAGTAATGTTTATATATATTTTTGTTCGTAGGCGTTGTGTTCAGAACAGGATTGTGTTCTAAATTCTATAGCAGTTTTGTCTTGTTAATTACTATATATTTTAATTTTATTTAAAAATCGTTAACAAATTGTGAGTTGAGTAGCATTTCATTAAATTTATAAATTTTTAATAAATATATTCTGTATTGTTATTGGAGCCATAATTAATTTGCGTGTAAATATCTCTGATCTTTGTGGTAACTCGAAATATCTTTGCTAATTAAATATAATTAAATTTAGTTTAGGTATAATTTAGTTGTAATCCAATTGGGCTAAATAATTTAATCTATGTGTAAATATTAGCATGTTTCACTTTGTCTAAATATATATTTTCTTTTATATACAAATTAATTCACTTAAGAGCTAATTACAGATATAATTATTTCTATTGCGTTGCAAGCTGGCGTAATTTGACAAACGGTAAACAAAATATAGAAACTAAGTATAGATAAAATAAACATTATTAAGAAACACAGTCTTATTTACTTAGAAAAGATAAAATGCGTACATGAAAGTGTTGTCTGTCTGTATCAGGGATCGGAAACTTTAAAATTTTTTAATAAAAAAATTTGTTAAGTAATTGTAATTTTTTGCAAATTGATTATTAATTGTCAAGGAAAAATTATTTCATTTTTTTCCATAAAATTATCTCAATTTTTTAAAAATCAATTTACAATTTTACAATTGATTAATTATCAAATCAAATTAAAATAATTAAATTTTTTTTCGAAAAATTTGAAAAATTGTTTATAAATTTACATAAATTTTTTTTCAAAGTGCAAGATTAAAAAATAATTTGTTTTGAAAAATATTAATCAATAATTTTAATGAAAATTATTTTCAAAGTTAATAATTTTTCGATTTTCCTAATAAAAAATATTTAGATGTGCTCCTTGAAAGATTTTTAAGGAATTGAATCTTTATAAAGATATTTTTTTAATTTCTATTAATAATTTTTTTTCTAAAACTGACAATAATAATGATTTTCGATCCCTGATCTCTCTTTGTACGAATAATGATCGCAATGAATGGCAAGCATGTATAGGTACGCATAGGATATGTGTATAAGTGTGTGTGCGTGTCTGTGTGTGTGCTTGTGATTGTGTGTGTGTGTGTGTGTGTGTCTGTTCACTGGTCATGATGCAAGCTTCATCAGTTGTTCTAGGCAGCAGCAGTGGCTGCAACTGGCTGCTGTTGTGGCAAGTATCTATGGGCGGCCTGCTGCTTCCACTGGCGACGCTTCAGATGCGTGTGCTGAGAGTTGCTCCATCTGTAAGGAGGAAATGGATTAACTCGGAGATCTCATGGAAGTCTCCTTAGCTGACCTGTGGTACTTGGAGAGTTTGCGACGCTTGACTGGCGGCAACACGTCCACATCCAGGCGGCTGTTGCTCACGAAGCCATAGTTGCCCACACTACCCGCCAAGGGTGCTGAAATGGCAGCCATCTTGAGACGAGTCTCTCGAAGATTAGGATAACGGTACTTACAATGTTTGCGCTTGTTACTGCGCTGCATATGATTGAGTCCGCTGGGTTGAACCAGACCCATCTGTGGCAGCTGGCGACGTATGCTGCAGTTGCGTCCACGACAACTCTTCAGCTGCTCCAGCGTCTCATGCATATGGGATCGCTCAGCGGCAGTTAGGCTCGAGGCACGATTCGTTGTCTCAAAGCGATCTGGAAGGGAAGTGAAGAGATGATAGATATTTGACAATTACTAACGGAGAGTGAGACCCACCTATGGTCAGGTTGTAGAAGGTAACCAGGCCGGTGGTGAATTCACAGTAGAGATAGTCGTGGGTGGCGTTGATGGTGCGCAAACAGGAGTAGGTGTTGTTGTTGGCATTCATGCAGAAGCAGAAGGGGCTGTCGTTCCAGAGGGGGGCGGTGCGCCAATGCTGATTGTCGTGCGAGAAACAGTTCATCTTCTCCGAGAGACATTCCTTCTCGAGGCGCGCCTTCTTCAGGCGCTTGCGTTCCTTCTTCCGCTGTCGTTCCTCCTTCAGCTTGCGGCGTGCCTCTCGAGCCATCTCCTTGGAGTCCGCATAGCTGTCAAGTAGAAGCTTTGATTTGAAACAGAACTAGAGGAACCACCTCCTCGTCCTCCTCATCCCGCTTACCTTTCGCCCACATCCGGTTCGCAGTAGCATTCTGCGCGGGAAGCGTAGTGCTTGTGCTCCAGGGAGTGCTCCTCCCTTTCACCCACACTGGACTCAATCGGCGACACACTAGCCACATCCGTGAAGTAGCTCATGTTGAACTCGGGTCCGGCTACCTCATGGAATGTGGCAGTTGCCTCGTTGCGCCTGCGAGATCCTTCGCTCCTTCTGCCGGCAGCCAGCTGCTGTTGTTTGTTCTCCCGCAGCTCTTTCTTCATGTCCTTGAGCGTGAGTATCTTGTCCTTGAGCAGCTTGATCAGCATATCGATCTGATTGCGGGAGGTGCGCCACGTCTTCTCATCGTCATAGACCACATCCGAGCAGTTGACCTTATCCGTGGTGGTCTCCACATAGCAGCGGGTGCCATTCTTCTGGAACTTGCTGCCCAGTTGACCACCAGTCGTGCTCCGGTTGTGCAGCTCATCCTCGTTGAACTTGTGCTCCAGGGTTTCCAGTTTACTCTGTAGCTGCTGGATGACGGAGCTGAGCTTGCCCGCTGTTAGATTCTCCTTTAGTTCCCGCTTGCTTCTGTGGCCATGCGCCGCAATCATTTGCAGCATGTGGTCCAGATCGAGCAGTTCCTCCATCTCATAGGGCAGCTCCGTATGATACAACTCCTGCTGCACTTGACGCTTATGGCGACGCTTGCCCAGATGATGCTGGTGATGCTGACCATGGGTGCGCTTGTAGAGATGATGTCCATGCAGTGCTGAGTTCGGAGCACGAATCTTCGTATAGACCAGTCCGTCGGAGGTGAAGCAGGCGCAGTTCCTTTGATACTGCTTGCGGGGCAACATGGCCAGTTGCTGCTCCAGTTGCAGCTGTGGATAGCAAAGGTGGTGTTCATAAGGTAAGAAGCACTTGGTATCCAGCACATGGTCATATACTTACATGGAATTTGCACTTGTGCTTGCGCCAGCGTCCATCCTCGTTGACGCACTTCCACTTCTGGCCGGGCAGACAGTTCTTGAGCAGCGCCGGATCGGAGCACTCCGAGTTGAGACGCATCATCTTGGTTATGTAGGGCGACAGTGGTAGGTTGTTTTCATGCTGTTGCAGCAGCTCCTGTTCCAGCAGCTCCTCATCATCTGTTTCATCTTCGGCGGCAGCATCTTCCAGCTCCTCATCGTCCAAGGCCGCTGCTGAGCTATCCATGGCATCCTCGTCCTCATTGTCCGTGTCCCCATCATCATCAAAGTCATCCTGCTCCGTTGTGGTGGAAATGGCACTTAATAGTGTTGCCACCGTGCTGCTGGATGAGATCTCGCTGAGACTCATGTTGTCCGCGCCAAGGAAATCCACCAGCAATGTGCTGTTCACCAGCTTCATGTTCTGTCTATCGAGCAGGAGACGTGCTCGGGATTCCGCTATCTGCTGTGCTGTCTCCCGACGACCAGAGCTCTCGATGAGGAAACTATCTGGCCAGGTGTCGCGCACGATGCGGTTGCGGCTCAGCAGCAGCGGCAGGATGCTGCGTCCATCCATGTGAGAGGGCGTGGGCACCCCGCCCATGTCAAGGAACGTTGGCGCCAGATCCACATTCAACACAATCTCGTTGACGCTGCAAGAGGGACGTCAAGATTAATAAGAGTTTGCCTATTCATATTTTAAATATATGGATATTTAGTAAAATTAAGTTATTTATAACTTAATTTAATGTTTTTATGTTTTCTTTTTGCGCTGCTATTTCAATGAACACCATTATTTCTGGCATTGTTTAGATTATTATGCATATTTTCTAATCTTTATTAGTATTCAAGATGAATCAAACTTTATACTATTTAAAAAGAATAACATAAAGCTGTTACAATTAAATTTTGTCTCAAATTAGAGTTTAAAATAGATTTTTCCAACCTGAACACAGCTGTATAATTTTATATATTAAAAATAAATTAAATAATAAAAAAAAAATATTTTTTTTTTACATTTGCATTATTAATTGCATACTTGTGTATTAATCTTATATAATTATTATTACTAAAATTTAAAATAGATGTAAGTTTGAATTTTCATAAATATTTAAATGCAATATTTATTTTTTATTTTTTCTAATTACAAGAAAATTAATGTGAGAAATACTTTCTAGCTCTATTTAAATATTTGTATATATACTATTAAATATTTATATTTAAAAAAAAAATTTGAGTTTTTTTTTAATGAGAAATGTCTTATTTAAATTAAAAAAAAAATTATATTTCGTGTGTTAATAATAAAATATTTCTATCTTATTTTTGATCAATAAAGATAATATTAAATATAAAAATGTTATACTCATATATTTTTTGTGTGATTATTATTGAATTAAATAGAAATGGTTTTGAATATTTTATTTTGATGACACTATAAATTTATCTTATTTTTAAATCAATATAAATTATAAATTGTAATATTATATTATTTTGAATTTTTTATGATTCATAATTTAATACTAATAATTTTATTATATAATGAAGCATAAAAATGTATAATAATAAAATAGTATATATATGTTATAACTTTTCTTGGATATTTTTTTATTTGTTCCAATTTCTTTAATAAATATTTAAATTAAATTATTTACATAAAATTTTTAGTAGATTAGATGGGATTTTTCTACTTACACCTTGGATGCTTGGATACCGGGACCACGTATGAGGAACGGAACGCGCACATCGAACTCGAAGGGGAAACTCTTGCCCTTGATCAGGCCAAACTGACCGAGGTGGTAGCCATGATCCGAGGTGTAAACAATGTATGTGTTGTCCAGTTCTCCCAGTGCCTTCAGCTCATTGTAGACACGTTCCACGGCGACATCAACGCTCTGGAGGGTCTGCAGGCGTTTCGTCATGAGGATGTTGGTGAAACGCTTGTGCACTGGCTGCATTGGTTCGGTGACCCGTAGAATCCACTGTTTGTCCGGATTGGGTGCATGATCGTAGCTGGGCGTGCTGCAAGAGGCAGAGGAAACTATTGTGAAAAGGACATACATTGTTGGTTGAAGGGACACTCACTGATGTGTGGTCACGTTGAAGAAGAGGTGACTGTATTGTGGTGCCGAGTCCTCGGGACCATGTGGCGCCGGAAAACTCATGGTGAGGAGGACGGGCTTTCTTTGGTTTTGCTGCTTGGAGGAGCGCAGAAATGCTATCGAATCATTGGCAATCAGATCCGGATAATAGTCCTTGGCATAATCGAAGCCATGCTTGATCTTCTGCCCATTCAAATTGATGCTGTAGTTATAATACTTGGAGTTCATGATGAGCCCGCCCCATTCACGCCAACCCGGCGGTATATAGGATCCATTGTACTTGTTCAGATACTTCCCGAAGTATCCCGTCCGATAGCCCGCATTCGAGAGATACGTTGCGTAGGAGCGCGTCTCGTGCGTCGCCTGCCACTGCGGACTGGAGCAGTTGTCGTTGTTGGTGAACACCATGTGGTTGTGCACATACATGCCCGTCAGCAGCGAAGATCGCGCCGGGCAGCACATCGGCGTCGTCGTATACGCATGCCGGAACTCTGCTCCGCCATCCCGCAGCAGACGCAGTGTTCGTGGCATAAAGTTAAGCGAACCCAGCTCCACATCCTGATCGTCGGTCAGTATGAGTACGATATTGGGACGACGCTCCCGTGCCGCATTCGAATCGCGCGAGAAACGCTTGTAAGAGCGGCCATTGGCATGACTGCGGTGATGTTGCTGTTGCTGTTGCTGTTGTTGCTGCTCTCTGGCCTCGGCTAAGCTTAAAATGAGATTTAGACTGAATAGAAGTAGTGCCAGGCAGCCAATAGCCAAGTGACGCTTGCTTTGTTGCATTTTCTGTTGAGGCAGTTGAGGCTGCCACCGAAGATACCCTCAAATGAATATTAAATTTCAAATAACGCGCCACATGATAAAACAGCGCAGAAAATCGCGTCCAAAACGCGCCGAGTATTGTAGTTTACTGCAATGAAAAGAAGGCAAATGGGAATTTAATAAATATTTAAATAATATTAAATAAGAAAAAACAAACATTTTTAATTATTATAATTATATTGAAATAGTAAATAAATATTCGTGGATAAATAGAATCATGGAATTTATTTTAAAAAACATTTTGGAATCGTGAAAAATGCTTATATTTTTCAGACAACTCTTTATAGTTATTCCTGCAGAAAATATGAAATTTTAAAAGCAGAAATGAAAATTCAAATTTAATGACATATAATAAGGTCTTCAAATAAGGTCTTCAGTCGCAAAAATATCTATATATTTTCATTAACATTTTTGAAAATACAGCGGTTTTACCGCTTGTAAAACGCTAGAACAGTTGCCCATTTTCAAGAGTTTACAGGCATTCAACAAACATTTCCTTTGAATATTGAAGTATTTTATTAACACTCTAATTGTTAAATTTTTTATAATTAATTTAATTTATAATAGTCAACAATATTTTTCAAAAAATATTAATATCTCGCTTTTGGAGTCAATTGCAGCTAAATCGCTAGAAAATCGCGTTGATTGATTTGGTTTCAACAAATTGACTTTAATTAGCGATATAATAATAATGTAATGAAATACAAAGCAATTATAGCACTTTAAAGCTTAGACAAAGGAAGATTTGCCAACTTTAATGCTTTTAGTTTTTCATTCCGTTACAATTTGTAGCGATTTAGCCGCGTTAATTGGGTTAAGTGCAGGTTGCCGTTGCCCCAAATCATTTGTCAAGCAACTGAAATGGTTATGCATCGTTTAACCTTCAACACTGGCTGAGCACATTGACTGCAGCAGCAACGTAACGTAAACATAGTGCTTGCCCGGCGAATACGCCAGCGCAAGGATTTTCTGGCAATAAAAAGGCACCAAAATGAAGAGAAAGAGAATGAAACGAAGAGCGAACAACGAGTGGAGAATGTGAGGCAAAAATCAGAGGAGCTCTTGAGTGTCGGAGCATTTTGCAACACACTTATCAGGAAATGCCTGAGCTGTCATCGCAAGTCAGCAGAACGTCGCTGCTGTTCGCATCATCCTTTTGCCGTTACCGTTGCTATTGCTGTTGGGAATGTCCTTGCTGAAATTTATGTGCCACTTGCCGGCTAAGTGAAAACTGCAGTTACCACGCTAAGCAATTGCAACGATGTCGGTGACGGCGGCGGTGACGGTGACGGAGACGGTGACGGAGACGGTGACGGCATCGCCTTTTTCTGCTGCCAGTCAATGTTCTCCTTTCCCATTATCCGTTTTTTGTTTTTTTTTGCAGTGTATTTTTTTAAATTTTTATCATAATTTTTTGTTAACGTTTAAGATTTGCTTTATTGTTAAAAAATCTTTTTAACTAAAATTAATTTTTTTTCTTAATTTGTATTATAATTTTTTTACTATTTTTATATTAACAAAGTTATTTTATTTTTTATTAAAAATAATCCTATGTAAATTTATTATGCTGTTTAAAGTGCGCTCTGTTTACTAATTTATACATTTCAATATTTGTATTTTTATGTATTTTTTAATTTATTTTTTTTTAATTAAATATATTAAAATGTTATTAAATATATATTTTATATTATTTAATATTCGATATCATATGCATTTACATTACGAAAATTCCGAGTAAATGCATTATCTCATTTTGTATGTGATCCTTTTTTCCATTTTTATAATTGTTTTTTTTTTTGGAATTTTTAAATTTTTTTTATTTTATTATAATTTTTAAAATGTTTGTTTTTATTTTTTTTATTATTATATATTTCAAAAAGTTGTATGTATTTCATCAACTTTCACGCAAATTTCTGTTGAACTAGAGGTGGAGAACTATCGATAGTGGGCGCCATCGATATTCGACGATAGTTTATTTTAAACCATCGATAGTATCGATAGTACTATCGATAGTGTAGCCCAACAAAAAAATTTTTTTTAAGCAAATATAAAAATATTATGCTTTATTTTAACTAAGTTACGATTTAAAAAAAAAAGATTGAAACGAATACAACAAAATATGCTTTATTTCAGCCAAGAGTTGCGATTTAAAAACAAAAGAATGTTAACATTTTTTTCTTTGAGCCGGGTTCGCCTGTCTGATATTATTTGGCCCGCCTTGCTGAATGTTCTTTCAGACTCCACGGACGTAGCCGAAATGCAAAGATATTTGGCGAAAAGGCTCCCAATGGCAGGGAAATCAGTTTGATTCACCTGGAAAAAAGTAATATACTTAATTATATGCAATTTATAACTCGAACAAATTTTTTAGGGATGTAAGAAGCGCACTATCGAAATCACTATCGATAGTGGATGGGCTATCGAAGGTGCCACCGATAGTGCTAAACCATCGATAGTGGCGATAGTACTATCGATAGTTCTCCACCTCTATGTTGAACTTGCGCTTGACGTTGACCAGAGACAGAGAGAGAAAGGGACAGAGAGAGAAAGAGACAGAAAGAGAGAGAGAGAAAGAGAGAGAGAGAAAGAGAGAGAGAGAAAGAGAGAGAGAGAAAGAGAGAGAGAGAAAGAGAGAGAGAGAGAAAGAGAGAGAGAGACAAGAAAAGTAAAAGGATGTGGTAATAGTGTGTGTTGCCTGTATTTGAGAAGATGCCTAGATGTAGGTACTACAGGTATAGGGTTTCTTAAGTGTGATTTATGCTGTGGTTAAGTGCAGCTCAGAGGGTTCTCTTCTCTCTCTCTCTCTCTCTCTCTCTATCTATCTCTCTCTCTCTCTATCTATCTCTATCTCTCTCTATCTATCTCTATATATCTCTATCTCTCTCTCTCTCTCTCTCTCGTCTGTTGCATCTAAATTTTCAACGCCAAACGAAAGTTATCATATGTATGTTAAAAAGTTAATTTAGTTTCAGTTTAGAAATCTTGTATGTTGCGACTTAACTATCGTTCTGTGACCATTTTGGCCAACTTAACATAGTTCAAGAGTCGTAAAAAAAAAACAAATATAAATATATGCACTCAAGTGAAAATATGTTTAATTTGCATGAAAGCAGCTCTATATGGAGTCGCCTTTCTTCGACTTGTATATTTATCCAGATATGTTTATAAATGAACAGTTTGTAGTTTGGCAGTCGCAGGGGGTTGTTGGGAAATTGGGGGAGGGAGGGTCAAGAAAATGAAAATTGCTTTTGAAAAATATGCGTCCATTTATGTGAAAATGCGAAAACAAACAGCAGACGATAAAGTCCAAACCAGGCAGGTTGCCACAAAAATAGCTCTGGCAAATCTACAGACATACATATATACACTATATAGTATGACTATATAGTATGCTATATATGGTGAGGATCGGAGGCGCCTCAATGGGCCACTTGAGGCGGGCATATATTGCCAGAGAATGCACAAGTTGCAAACACAAGTTGTTGCAATCTTTTGAAAGCCAATGTAATTATTTTTCATTTTTTTCTTAATTTATTAATGCACAATTATGCTGTTGCATTTGCGATCAAGTGGTAGGAAATCGCAATGGGCTCAAAAGAAAGCTGAAAACAGCTGAAGTGGCCTTTTTAAAAGCAGCTGGAAATATTGTTGGCAACAACATCAACATCAACATCAACAACAACGTCGACATCGACGGCGTCTTCCATTTTGACTTTGTCTGTTGCAGCAACAACAAGCGACTTCCTTATTCCCCAAGGTTGTTTAAAATGCAACAGCCAGGAAAGCAACAACAAAAAATAAGCAAGAGAGCGAGATAGAAATAGAGTGAGAGAGGACGAGAAGTCGCCAGTTAAGAACAAGTTTTGTCTGGATAACTCAGCATGACCCAAGTCCCAGTCCAAGTTGAAGTCCAACTTCAACTAAATGTGGCCCTAAAAGGAAACATGTTTCAACTGGCCGCTCTCTCTAAGCTAAGAAGATACGTATGAACAACTAAAAAGGTAAAAAAAAATAACAGAAAAACTGAAAAAAAAAGGAAAATAAAATAAAAGTCTGGCTTTCGTTCGATTTTCGCTTTACCGCCCTCTGCCGCGCTGCCAACGCACACGTCACGCATGCGCCGACGCCTGCAGCGATGCAGCAGCGACGCGGCAGCGACGTCGACCTCCTGCTCGGACTGTGTCTGTGTCTGTGACTGCGACGCCGATGCTGATACTGTGATTGTATGCCGGGTAGCAACAACGAGGGGGTGCGGGGGGGCAGGCAGGATGGTATGCGTCTCATTCTATATTGCCACGATTTTCTGATTCATTCATGAATTTCATGATATTTATTTTTTGTGTGTGTCCTTCTCTCGCTTTGATGCTTCTCTGCATCTTCCACTTCATTCGTTCATTGTTAGTTTTGGTTTCGGACTGTTGCCCGTTTATCCACACATTCACTTCAAGTCGTGCCTCTTCTTGTTGCCCGGCAATCGTAAAATTTTATTACAACATTTTGAGCATGGCAGTTAGCCAGGTTTTGTGCACTTTTATGTGCAGCAGTTTTTACCAAGTATTCTTTTGTAACTGCTGTTAAGGAGTTTCCCAAAATTAACGTATTAAGATCTTAGAAATCTTATCTTGTTTATAGCTGAGATTGTCATTGTTCGATATATATTTCATATCTGTCTTTTTAAATCTTTGCATTCTTAAGATCATTTAGTTCATAAAAAAGATAATCTCGTTGTCTCTTGGCTGTAGGTTTCATTTTTCAAAACGAATTCTAGAGGAATTTAGAGGAATATTAATTCGTTTACGACGTAAACTTTACGTCATCTTCAAAATTAAAATTTTACCACTTTGATAAGAGATTGAGATAAGATACTCTGTAAATTCTTTTAGACTATTACTAATTATATTAGATTTTGATGATGAGTTTTATACCTTTTAGCTTTATTTATTTTTTAAACAGACAGTAATAAAATGTATTTTAGAAATTATATGTTGGCATACAAAACAGGACTAACAAAATCCGAAACTAAATACCGGGAAATTAAACAAACTTTGAGTGCCAAATTATTATGTTATCAAACTCATTAACCAAAAATTGAAAGTTGATTTATAGTTGTTTAAAAAAAACTCTGATTTTGTATCCCTTTTCAACACATTTTTGGTCATATCTCCCGAAATACTCATCGGAAACTCCTCAAATTAAAATCAAAATGCTAGTTTTGAGATGTAAAATCGATTAGAGTGGAAAAATTGCAATCGAATTTTTTTTTTCGATTTTTGATGATATTGTCAAGAGGTAAGGAAAAGTGGGCGAAACTCGAAAAACTAAAACAAAAATCCCGAAATTATATAAAAATTACCTATAAAAATCACCTAAATTGTCATAACTTTGCCAAAAATCTACCGATTTTAATAAAATTTGAATTTTTCTTAATGGTTTTGATATAATTTGGTTTTGATAATAATTGTGCATTCAAGGTATGTTCCACTTCTGGGCATTTAGATATTCGATATTTTTCGATCATTATCCATTCGATCATTATCACAGTCTCGAAATTCAAGATATTTCATTTAAAAATATACTTAAATTAAATATATAATTTATTTCATTATAAATTTAATTATATTTTTATAGAAAACGAAATATAAATAAATTATTAAAATTCTTCACTCCCCCTAAGCTACAGCTGCCACAAGAAAGAATTCATTTTGACAAGCGACAAATACTTTAATTGTTCTGCTGATTCTGCATAAATAAATACTTATGTTTAATTCAATGAATGTCATACATACGTATGTACATTTATAAGTGTGCATAGTATGTCTTTTGTTATTATGTGATTAAATGATTACACAGCAAAAGTTGAAACTTAGAAGACGTCGCAACGTCAAAAGCAAAAAAGAAGTCAGTCCATGGCATGTATATTCAATAAATATTAAATAAACATTGCAGAAAGGGAGGCATGCAAAGATAGAGAGCGAGAGAGAGAGAGAGAGTGTTTCAATTTCCACTTAATGAATATGAATATGAATCTACAAATGAAATGCAGTTGACTTCGTGATGCGGTTAATCCGACAGGCAGTCGACATCTCTTTCATATAAATACAAATGTACAACAAATCATAAATGTCGCTTATCAGCAACAGAGCTTCGTCTGCCTTAACTTGGCTCATTAGCGCACATGTCACACACACACACACACACACACACACACACGCACAATATTTGCAGCTCAAGTGAAAGACGTCTGGATATTTGGTGCAATTCGCGTGGGATGTTGTTGTCGTAGTTATCGTAGTTGTTGTTGCTTAGTTCCTTCGGCATGAAAATTTCAACTGCTGCTCAACAGGCTTAATTAGACAATTAAGAGAGGGCAGGCAAGTTTAAGAAGAAGTTGCTTAACAGCCAACTGACAGATCCACTCTCTCCCTCTCTCTCTTTATTACGCTCTTCGTCTCATGCTTTCTGCCTCTCTTTTGCAATTGCTGCCTAGTCAATTTAACGCTCAACTAACTAACTATTTGAAAACTAAATCATGCATGATACGAGCTGGGCGGTGGGATGACAGCTGCCAGGGGGCGTGCTAAGTGCAACGCCTACCACACTCTTCTACTTACTCTCTCTCTCTCTGCTACTACCACTACTACTTCTTCTTCTACAGCAGTGCTGCTAACTGTGATTTATGCCAGTGCACTCACACACACACATATACACACAAAAACATGCATGAGAACAAGACGTAAACTCTCTGCGAACATGTGCTAAATGTCACTTAGGTGTTGCCGCAGCCATGATTATGCTCACAAAAGCGACATTAGAGCATAGAACGAGAGGGAGGAGGAATGTGTGTTGGGGGGTTGGCAGGAATTCTAAACTAAAAGCAAGTTTCGCTAAGACGTCGCCTGCTCTCCATGTGCAACATACTAAGTCGCTTTCGGCTATTAATATTTAAGTTGAGTTTTTGTTGAGACCTCAAACTGCAGTTAGGTTCGGTTTAGTGAAGTTCTTCGCTCTCCAAAAATTTTTCATTTTGGTCGAATGTTCAGAACTTTACATAACTTTAGTTAATGCCTGTTTTAACTAAGTTCTCATAAGTGCAGCCATTATGAATTTCTAATTATAGTAGTAAATAGTTAGCAAATGAATAAATAAATTGCAAGCCTATAATACAGGGGGAATTACATGTTATATTAAAAGTGATTATAATAAAAATATTTAAATTTAATATCAACATGTTGTATTGGGTATATAGATGGACTATCGGAGATCTATAAATTATTTTAATGGCCTTAATAAAAAAATCTAATCAAAAATATATATATATTTTGTAATACTACTTATTTTATAATTAAGACTATCGCTATAATTAACAATATTTATATTTAGCTATTCTCTAGAAAGTTTCGAGTTTTCAGTCAAAATGTGAATTGCAAGATGAAAATTCACAAAAAATATATTTAATAAAAATTGCTAATATTTTAATAAGAATAGAAATATATTTTAAAATTTTAATAATTATAAAATCATATGTATGCATTAAAAGTTTTTAGCTACAAATAATTTTGAATATTAAGGATATCGATATATGTAGAGCAGATATATGTATATTACAAAATAAAACTTATAAAAATATTTAATTTTTCTATTTATTAAATTTAGTAAATCAAGAATCTGTACAACTTATCATCACATAGATATATACAATCAAAAATCAACATTCATTAATAAATGATCATATTCAGTAATCAAAATATCATTGAACTCCAAATAAGAAAAATGTATATTTATATTGAAGTGTAAATTAATTAATAAAAATATAACTGGATTGCAAAAGGTTGTTGACATTGAAATTTAAAATTCGCAACAGCTTCAATTAATGTTAAGTAAACGTCACACTCTGACATATTCAACTGAGAAGGTAGTCTAATATTTCACTTATTTTGATTAAAACATATATCAGAAACCGATCTGAATTTGCCATAATCTCTTAAAAAAAAAATACTTATTTGTTGTATACAAAAATATGTGAAACATGCAAGCAAACGAATGAAGTCAAAACAAAGTAAAACAAAATAAAAATAAAAAATAAAATGATATTCAAATTCGCTGGCAATTTATATTTGCACTCAGAAATGTAGCTGAAATGTGTGTGGAAAAGTGAAGCAGATGAAACTCAAAACCCGCCACATGCCCCAAAATGTGAATGACTTTGGCGCACGTTCAGATTGCCAGACAAGTGTCAGACGACGACAACGACGACGACGACAACGACGACGACGAAGTAAACACAAAACAAATGTCAAATGCGCCTCCGTCTTCACTTTTATTTATTTATTTTAATTTTTTTTTTCATTATTTTTCATTATATATTTGAATCACAATTTTTCGAGCGTATTGGCATAAGTACTACTATATGAATCTGTGTGGGGGGAAATATGCCAGTCAAAATGAAATCTTTCTTTATCTTCTACGTTTCAGTTTGTTTATCTATATATAAATATATATCTTTTTTTTTTCTTTTCAAAATGAATACAGTTTGTGTAAATGCGAAAAGCCAAAACTAGAAATGTTTCAACGCTTGCAAATTGTGCTGGAATGTTCAGAAATAAATCTATTTGTTTTGTTAATAAAATAGCAACAACAATAAGATAAACAATTCACTGAATGAGTGGCACTTTCAACAGATACTCTCACTTTTATTAACAGAAGTGATCAGAAAAAAAATAATTAAAATAAATCGAATGATTGATAAATTTCTGAAAAATGATTGATCTTCAAATGTTTTTTTCTAAATTTTTTTTATTAATTGTTTCAGCATAAAGTACATTTTAGCCGTTGCTTAATTCTTATATGTTTTTTTTTTCTTTTTATTTCTGTATCTCAGAAAAAAATTAATTAAAATAAATCGAATGATTGAGAAATTTCTGAAAAATTATTGATCTCTAAATGTTATATTTTTTTAATTTTTTTTATTAATTTTTTCAGCATAAAGTACATTTTAGCCGTTGCTTAATTCTTATATGTTTTTTTCTTTTTATTTCTGTATCTCAGATTTATTCTAATGAAATATTAATGTGACTGTTGCTCCAGATTTTCAGTTGACTTTGATTAATATGCAAACCAAATGTTGTAATTATAGTTTCGAGTACTAAGAGCATCTATTATAATTATTTTTTTTAAATAAAAAAATTTGAATTTAAAGAAAATCGTTGCCTAATGACCTATAAAAGAATTATATTTAATGATTTAATATTTTATTGAATAAGTTTCTTTACAAATTACATAAAATTTAATTATTAATTGATTGATTATTTGATGTAATTAAAACATTGCATCTTTTAAATTGACACTAATATTTTGTCACGTTAATATAACGAATAATTAATTTAATTTAATTTAAAGTGTCAAAGTGACTTTATTTGTTATATTGAAGTAACAAATTGTTAATTGCAATTTAAAAGTTGAAGTATTAAATTCATTCAAATTGTAAAATTAACTTTAAAGTAAGAGTACTTGTTTTTTAATATAATAAAATTTTTATAATGAAATCCATTTAAATTAAAAATAAATAAGAATATATATTTACTTTAACATTATCACAGATATTTTTTAAGTGTTCTCAATTTGAACTGAATTAATTTAATTGAATAAAAATCGAAGACAATACAGTTTCTAAAACGAATATATGTAATAATTAAAATAGAATATCATATTTATAAAATTTGTTTAGATGTCCTCAATTTGAACTGGAAATACATGTGGATAACTTAAATAGCTTAAAATAAATTGAATAAAATATTTAAATAGCCATCTGCCATGTACAAGACTTGGCCAATTATAGCAATTAACAAAAGTTGCTTGAAGGTTTGCTATTTATACTGTACAAAAGTGCAAAGGTCACAAGATACTACATACATATTATAATGTCAGCAGCTGCAGCTGTTGTCCGTTAGTGGCTTCGACTCAAGAGTCAAGAAAACTTGAGAAGGAAATGTGTCCGTTTGGGCCGTGGAATTGGCCAATTTCAGGCAGACATAAATAATAGTCAGAAATATGAACAGGACAAAAAACCCTCTTTGAAATGCTGTTGTTGTTTTTGCTGTGGTTTTTGTTGTTGTGGTTGTTGTAGCTGTGGTGACATAAACAAATCAAATCAAATGGTGACCCACTTGAAAAGCTTTGACAATTTTCTGCAACAGTAAACGAATAAACACAGTGACAGTGACTGCAAAAAGTCATGTCACACATGGTTACAAACCGGGCTGAATGTGGGTGGGGTTCTTACACTAAATTGCCATAAAGAAAAATAAAATAGAAAATATTTAGTGGAATTGCGGTTGCTGCAACACAGTTGTGTCTATTTGCAATTCGAAAAGTGAACTTATTTGCAAAAAAAAAGGACATGAGGCACAAATTTAACTTTCATTTGCATATCCATTAGCGACGAAGAGAGGTACATACGTCGAAAAGGGGTTGCAACATATTAGAGAGTACTATTTGCAACAAAGTTGTGGCGCCACAATCAGGACATCAACAACAGCATTATTATGTGCTCGTAATTACGTTCAATTTGGAACAACTTTCAACACAAAGCACAACCGCAAAAGCAATTTACACTTGCCTTTCTGGCAACGCCTCAAGGTCCGTCTGACCGACAAAAAAAAAAAAAAAACACCGCCAAAAGAAAAAATAGACCGTCATTAAACGCGCTTACCGCAACCCAAAGTCAAATTCTAATTCTAATTCAAATTTAAATTGAATTACGCTGCCTTTGCTCCCCCAGAGAGTTGGGGAACACAGAGTATAGAAAAAACTTCTCTATAAATAGAATTTGTAGCGCAACTGCTAAGAATTCTCGTGACATATCCAAGGAATGTTGTTGCTGCCAATCACCAGAGAAGAGACTCTCTCTCTTTGTTGTTGCTGCCACAAAATAGTGGAGTGTCCAGGCCAAACAAATTCAAAGGTAGACTGTAGGTTTTTCTGTGATGGCACCGCAATTCAAAGTGGAGCTGCTAAAATTTCGACAACCGCGGTGCAAAAGTTGCTTACCTTGGACCGCAGCTCCACCAAGTGGGTCTCTGTCACAGCGGTGTGTGTAGGCCATAAATCATAACTGGCCAGAGTGGGCGTGGTTTGTGGTTTTTCTAAAGAATTGCGACGGCTACTGACTGCGAGATCGCCTTTCATGCAAGTGAATCACTATCGCAGACCCTCCAAACCCCCTAGCACAGGCTAAGAAGAAGACGAAAAAGATGAAGCGAAGGCTCACAAAAAAGGCAAAGGGAGCTCTCAGCTTTCAACACAGGGCGTCAAACGGAAGCCGCATTTTGTGGCAAGAAAGAGAGTGTCTGATCAGACAGACTTTACATACATATGTATGCAGGTATATCAGGTTTTATGCAAACACTTGACGGCACGCTGAGTGCCCCAAGGCAAGTCTGGAGGATTCCTTTTTTTCCTGTTTTTTCCCATGATGATCTTTAATTATTTGTTTAGTTGTTTGAATCGTGTGTGCTGCATTTTCTGCAAAGTTCACACAAATAAATTATTGAAACTTTGCCAAAATAAATCATTCACTTTCGCATACCCCCAACAATCCCATAATTTGTGATTTTTAATGCATAATTTTGAAATTCATTTCGATGGGGCACAAAGCTCATTAGGTTTACATTTGCTTGTAGTAAATATTTCTAAATATAATTCACTTTAAAATATTATTATTATTCTGAATTTTTATGTTTTGAAAACATTTTGTTTGATGTATAACCATCACACACATACAGATGCAGAAAAACTGAAAAAGTTTTTTGCAGTTGCACCAAATTTATAAAGACATGCAACTGTCAGCGCCATTTTCACGGCTGTCTGTCAAGAAACTGAGCAACGTTTTGTTGCAAAAAAAAAACCAAGAAATTTAAATAATGTTCGTGGTATATATGTATAGTACATATTGTATGCAAATGTGTATCTATTTTTGGAAACGGCAAGTGTATCTATGGCATGGCGCAGCGCTGTCTTCCATTAACCTATGTGCCGTGCTTCCTGCCTTTGTTTCTGACTTTCCCTCTTCACTTTCACTTTTGCTCAAGTTACTTAAGTGGCCTAGGGCTTCACAACTGCCGAAATAGCTCAGTTGGGAGAGCGTTAGACTGAAGATCTAAAGGTCCCCGGTTCAATCCCGGGTTTCGGCAATACATATCCTTTTTTTTGCTATTTTGTTTTTTATCTTTTGAAAAATATAGAAGATTAAAAATTTATAATTGTCATTCCGATGACTCGAGTTGTTTCCGTGGTGTAGTGGTTATCACATCCGCTTAACACGCGGAAGGCCCCCGGTTCAATCCCGGGCGGAAACAAATGTATCAAAATATTATTTTTTATTATTATTTTTTTTGCTGTATTTTTATAAAACCTATTACTAATACAAATAATTAGAAAAATAATAATAATAATAATAATAATAATAATAATAATAATAATAATAATAATAATAATAATAATAATAATAATAATAATAATAATAATAATAATAATAATAATAATAAGAATAATAAGAAAAATAAGAAAAATAATAATAATTTAAATAATAATAATAAGAAAAATAATAATAATAAGAAAAATAATAATAATAATAATAATTTAAATAATAATAATAAAAATTGAATAAAACTGAGTTACTAAAAATTAATTAATTATTTCTGTACCACAGCCAATTAAGCTGATAAGAAATATTTTAGAGAAACCAGAATACATTTCAGCTCTCTCTATAATTTCAGAAACATAGTTGTCCTAATCATAATAGTAAGCATAAAATCATAAGCAATAATAAGCATAGAAATTTTAAATGTGGCAGTTTTATGTATGAAAGCTAAAATAAAAAATAAATGTCTTCCCATTTTTAGGGTGCTTAAAATTAATACTTTGATGTATCTCTTAATGAAAACTCAACTTTTATTGATTTAGCATGCTTGCATGCTTCAATTTTGATAATTAATTTTGAAATATATTTGTATATACATATTTTGTTATAAAATTCAAACAAAAATTGCCTTAATTTTGATTGACAGAGGTTAGACGCTCTTCACTGTTGAAATAGAAGAGCAACATTATATGGAAGAAATATTGGAGGAGATGCAACATTTTGGAGAGTACAAAAATAAATAATAAGCAATATTGGCATGTCACAATATTTGCTCGTATTTGTCTAACTGGTTGGGCTTGTCTAGCTGTCCGACGACTGTCAACCATAAGAGCGACAAACATTTTAATATGCTTTTATTAGCCAAAAGAGAGCGAGAGCAAGAGTTGAGCAAAGGGAGGGACTGTAAGTGATGGTGATGGGGATGGGAGGGTACGGTTGTCGCCTGTCGTCTGTTGCTGGGAGTAATTAGACTCCATTAGAGGCAATGGCAGACGACGACAACAACAACAACAACAATAACAACGACGACAACGACGACGATGACTCTTCCTTGAAGAGTTTTTGCTCGCTTAGAAGCCACACAGACCGAGGACATTCATATATAGAAATTGATGCAAAGTGCTTAACTTCTAGCTGTATCTGCGGCTAGGGTTGTATCTGTATCTGTAACTGAGTGTGTGTGTGTGTGTGAGTTATGGGCAGCATGTGTGCAATATTTTGTGGCATGATACATGTATGGGGATGAGAGTGCGGCTGCTGGCGCTCATAATTTTTGCGCCATTAGACAACTTGCTACATAAACTCATTAAAATGTACTTGAATGCCACAAAATATGTTATGAGGCAGAAGCAGCCATGGCCATTTGGCGTTGCCATTTGCTTAATTTGTCGAGCAGCAGCAGCAGCTCAATCTACACTCTACAAATGGCAAGCAAATATCTACAAACATATGTAAGAGAGACATCTGTACAATTTGACAGCTTGATGCGCAACAAGATGGATTGGCTGACTGACGACGATGGCTCCTCTCCAGTGATCCCACTCTACACCACAGCACACCACTCCAAGTCTCTTTTCATTTCCAGTTGGCCGCCAGACATTACGCAATTTGAGACAACTCAAGCAAGCACTTGAGGTTCCCGCCTGCGGTCCGCATGGAACGGTTGAAGACGGACCTATCACCTCTCCCTACTCTTCGTTTCCATTAATTTCTGTGTCTCCTAGTGACGTTTGGCAGCTGATGAAGATGGTTACAGCTCAACGATACAATACCTAGTAACTTGAGAGAGAGCTAACAGTCTATTGAGAACTAAGTATCATAAGTATGCAGGTCAAGGTGCGGAAAATGGGGAATATATAAACAAATATTTCAAGAAGGAAATAAAATAGGAAAGGTAGAATAAAGACAAGACGAATAGTACAGCGGTTCTATTATTTTCTGGTCAATATTATAGTTTGACTCTATATACTGTTCCAATAAACATATCTGCTTATAAACTCTTCAAAGTGGAAACAATCTTGATGTTTGATATGATAAACCTAAAGACGGGCAATAAATATGTAGTTCACAGAAAAAACTAATTGATAGTAACTAGACCTACACCAGACCACATATAATATAGAAATACAATATTATGTAAACATTTAGCTAGAATTTCCGATTATTGATGAAACACACATATCTCCCTTCATTAACCAAATCAAATCACATACATACATCAAATTTTCTAAAGTTTAAGTCAGTTTAATCGGTCTGAATCAGTTGGGGTGTTTCCTAAGCAGCACTCTCGCTGACCCAGTCCCTCCATGAGTCATCCAAATTGTGCACCTTATGCATAGGCCTCTATGGCAACCGATACTGAAACTGAAACCGAAACTGAAACTGTCCCTTATCAGGGATTACGGTCGTGTGGGGTCTGAGTAAAGGAACGTGCCGGACCTTCGACGCATGAATCACAGTTCGGCGCAAACTGTTGTCTGCTTATCTGACCAATAATCAAAGGGGTTACAGAAGCTTTCATATCGCTATATATCGATAGCGATGGTTTATCGATAACTGCGGGCGCTGATTATAAATACGAATGCTATGGGCCATTTGGAGTCAGTTTCGGCATTGCCAACGAATCGAACGAACCAAGTTAAGAGGTTTTAGTTTACAACACAACAAAAATGGCTATAGGACAACCACAGGAGGACACCTACATTGAGGTGGTTAGTGATACGCGAGATCAGAGCAAACTCAACGGATGCTGCATGAATAGACAAAGACTGCATAATATTATAACAGGTGTGAACAAATTTGATGAAAAAAATCTAAGTGTGAAAAGCAAAAAAATTGCGACTTTGGGAATATTCTCAGAAAAATTACGATTATCTATGTATATATGTAGAGTTAAAAAAACAAACGATAAATTTCAACTTGGAGATATTAGAAGTGATCTATCAAAGAGTTCTAAAATATTTTAGCAATAGTTCTTTTTCGTTCTCTAAAGATTCAATAGAAATCTTCAATTTTAATATTGTAAATATTTATTTCTTAAGTTTTTTAAACTCTTTTATAAATCCCAAGAAATGTTTAAAATAAGTTGAACACTTCTTAGATTTTGAGTATGAAGAGATTTGAGTTAACTTAAGATAGAAATATTTAAAAGTTGATCAGCAAAAAACATAAGAAATCTTCTTCTTTATAATACTATTGAAGTTTTCTAGTTATTATTGATAATTTTATAAAGCATATACTTTATATATATATATACTTTATATATATATATATACTTTATAAATATAGCAATAATAACTAACAAATTATAGAAGTATAAACTATTTAAAAGTTCTTTAACACCAAAATCTTCAACTTCAAGTTTATATTATTTGTGTGTGATTTTCAAGAGTTCCCCATATATTTGAGAAATCCTTTACTGATCCATGATATCTATTTTGTGAATTTAATAGGTATGGTGCTGTTCTCCTATGGAGGCATGGACATGGCCCAGGGTCTTGGATGGAACTTGTACACGGGCATTGCCGACACACAACAATTTGAGTTCAGTTGGTTCATTGGCGTCATCGTTGGCGCTCTTCTCTCATCGATTGTCGTGGCCTACGTACCCAAGATATATTTCTATGTGAGTAGAGAGAGACACACTCGAGACGGAAATAGCAGAGAATAGAATTTTATTTATTTTTCCCTTCACTAGTGTCTGGCGATTCTCACGCAACTTGTGGATGCCATCATCTGTGTGAGCGCCCCCTACAACTATGACGCGATGTCGGCAGCTCGGTATATTGGAGGCATTGGCATTGGCTTCATCACCGTGGCCTTCATCATACACAACTCGGAGGTGGCGCCCAAGGAGGAGCGTGGCAAGTGGTGTGCCGTCGAGCAGTCCGGTTTGGGTCTGGGCATTGCCGTCCAGGTGATCATGGACTCGATGTGGAATCCGGCCAACGGTATTGGCAACAACCAAGTGCACGGCATCATTGGAATTGTATTCGCTATCGTCGCCATAGCCATACTAATTCTATCCGTGGAGTCGCCCATCTACCACTTGCGACGCAACAATCTCGACAAGGCGAACACCTGTCAATGGGAGCTGTTGCCAAAGGCTGCCACTTCGGAGGATTGTCAAGCAGCCTTCAAGGAGAACAACAGCTATGTCTCGGAGGGCACAAGTGAAACCATTCCCCACGAGCTGGCCGTCGCCATGGTGCCCTTCCTCAAGATGTTCTTCTGTCGCTGCCTGGTGGCCTTCAGCTTCTCTATGCCCCTCACGCTCACCATCATCAAGAGCACAACCGTATGGAAGGGCACCATGTACAGTTGGCCCATCATTGTGTGGCGCATCCTGCGCTGGATCGGCACACTGGTGGCCATTCTGATAATGGACCGAATTGGACGCAAACTGCTCGCCATGTTGGGACTGGTGTGCATGGGAGGTCTCATGCTCGGCATGGCTGGCATCTACTCCAACGAGGCCAATTGGAACGACCCCACCCACATGGCAGAGGTCTGCCGCATATCCATGGTGTTCCAGATGTTTGCCGGCCTCTTCGTCTCCTGCACTCCCGCCTACCTGGGAGAGGCATTCCCACTGCGCATCAAGCCCTATCTGATTGCCTTCATCGTCTCCATGGAGCAGCTCGTCCACATCATCGTAATCTGCACCTTCAAGAACGAGTCACATGCCTTCTACCAGTACTATCTGGGAGTGGGCATCATCCTGATCGTCTGCCTGGTCATGCTGCTGATAACTCTGCCGGAGACACGCCACACCACGCTACGAGAGGCAGGACATCGATTCCGACGTCTACATGACATTTTGGCCCATTAGCAGCTGGAGAGTAATTCTACGCCGCTCAATAAACTCTGTTAATTGTTGAATCTTTAGGACAAATTTAGCAAATTTAATAATTATATATTTTATTAAATCTATTTAGGTATTGTTTAAATAATTTTAAAGTATTATTTGTTTATAAGCAATTAAAGAAAAATAATATAGAACTTTAAAAAATATTCGACGAAGTATGATATTCAATCTTCTACTAATCTTATACCAGCTGTTATACATGATGTAACTGTTATACATAAAACCATTTGATTACTTGATACTTTGTAAAAATGTTATAAAGCTTTATAAAGCCATTGATTCTAATAAATTTTTACCCTTCACTTGACTTGATAAAATTACTAGTATGTAAGTCATTTTTTCCTTTTTTTATTATCTTGGAAACTAAAATTATAACTGGAATATGCAGTAGCTTATTTCACTTTATCGCTTACATTTTGAGATAGTATGTTGTTACACTGATATAATATAAAGTGAGAGTTCAGAAAGTTCACGAACACATTAATAACAAAAAATTTAATAAAAAAAAATTAAATTCGTTTTCTTACTTCCTTCATATAACTTTGATAAAAATATTTAACTATGAAAAAATGTATAGCATACATTATGGATGAATATTGGCAAATTGGATATGCATGTGAAGACTTTTAAGTATTTAAATAATTTTAACAGATAAGGTATCTAATATTTATAGTAATTTATCTAATATATGTAACTAAATTCGGAACTTTTAATATCTTAAAATAAATATCAATTTAAGACATATGAACGTGTTTTAAATTGATATAGATGTATTAAGTGAAGAAATAAAGTAATTAATACAAAAAACCAAAAGATCCTAAATTTATTTGCAAAAAAAAAATATATTGGCTCCCCACTTTTGAGTATTCATTTTGAAAACTTAAAGAACCACACAAATTAAAAGACTATTTAATTATCATTAATTCCATTTGCTTTATCACAAGTGCTTTGTCAAGTGTTAAACTCATTAGAAATTAAAAAAAATGATAGACTATTATTTCAATACTAATGCCTCATTACTGAGATTAGGAAATTTGGTCGTTATTTGACAAAAATGCGCTGATTCAGATTTTGGGGGGTACAATAGAACTCAAAGGTTTCTCTGACTCAGGCAGACAACACGATGCGACATATTTTGTGTTTAAAATATATATAATATTTAGTATATAACAGATGTATATAGAAAATATTATCAGCGCTCATTTTTCATATAGTAGTATGCTATATACTATCTATGCATGGGCATAAGAAAATCCACACGGTCGGTCTAATGAATCACAATAATATCTAACCTGTCAGGGAAGAACTATGTATGTATGCATGTATGTATGTTGATTAAACCTTATCAGACATGATATTTAATGTAGAGGCATTAGAATACCTTGCCACAGTATCGAACGAACCTTTGCCAGCGACAGTTGCGAAAATTTATTATTATTGGAGTTAATAGCCATGACTACGGCGTACATAACCTCGGGTCAAGCGCCGCCGACCTTTGTGCCCACAACCCAACAGACAACCTACATTGAGATCATTGAAGATCCACGTAGCTCACGCAGCTACAATCGCTGGAATAACAAACATAGTGCACATACAGCTACAATTGGTAAAGTCTGTCAATATATATATATGTATATATATAATATATAGATTTGCAACAGCAGACCTACATTGAAGTGGGTTGCTGCCTTTGAGACATACCGTGCATCAAGCAGTTGCGAATTATAGTGCAAAGTTGAAAAGTGTTTGTAGTAGGTGACATTTACCTTTGCGTAATTAATTTAGACATTTCTTTGTAGGTATATTGTTGTTTGCCTATGGCGGCATGGACATGGCACAGGGATTGGGTTGGAACCGCAGCACAGGCATTGAGACAACAAATGAGTTCCGCTACAGCTGGTTCATTGGCGTCATCATTGGCGCCGTTGTGGCAGCTCTCTCCATAACTCACACGCCAAAGCGTTTCCTCTATGTGTGTACGAAATTTTATTCCAGGCGAATCAGTATAATTTATTTGGTTTCCACCTTCCATTTACAGCTCTTGGGCGGCGTCATGCAACTGATCGATGCCATTATCTGTGTGAGTGCCTCCAATGATTACACGCCGATGGTGGCGGCTCGATATGTCGGTGGCGTGGGCATTGGTCTTATCACCATGGCATTTATCATCCAGAACTCGGAGGTCACTTTGAGCTGCTCGCGCGGCAAGTGGGTGGGCCTGGAACAGTATGGCCTGGCACTGGGCATAGTCACCCAGGTGCTGATGGACTCGCAGTGGAGTTCGGATACATCAATTGACATTAATACGGCGCATGGCATCATTGGCATCATCTGTGCCGTGATTGCCACTGGCAGTGTGGCCATGTCCGTGGAGTCCCCCATCTTCTATTTGCGGCGCAACAATGAGAACGCGGCACGCAATTGTCAAACCCAGTTGTTGGGCTCCAACTGTCCTCAGGATGTGTACACTGTCATTTTCGAGGAGGCGAAACGATATGTGGCGGAGGGCAACAGCATGACAATTGGCCAGGAGCTGGCGGCCTCTGTGATGCCCTTCATCAAGATGATCTTCTGTCGCTGCCTTGTCGCCTTCACTTTCTCCATGCCGCTCAGCTGGGCCATGTGGACCAGCACTGCGATCTGGAAGCTCGATATCTACAGTTGGCCTATGATATTGTGGAGCATTCTGCGCTTCCTTGGCGTTGTCTTCTCCATATGCATTGTGGACAAGCTGGGACGCAAGTTCGTCTCCCTGTTGGGATTGCTGTGCATGGCCGGCCTCATGCTGGGCATGGCTGGCATCTACTCGGATATCTCCTATGTTCTCAGCACTTACTACATGAAGGAAGTCTCGCAGCTATCCATGTCCTTCCAGTTCTTTGCCGGTTTGTTCATTGTGCCCACGTCCACCTATCTGGCGGAGGCGTTCCCCATGCGTGTCAAGCCAATCATGATTGGTCTGATCATTTGCCTGGAACAGGTGATCCACATTATTGTGATTGTGACCTTCGGCGCCACCTCCGAAAGCTTCTTCCAGTACTTCATCGGCGTGGGCATTATCCTTGTGATCAGTCTGCTCTTCTTTGCCGGCGTCATGCCGGAGACCCGCGGTCTATCCCTGCGACAGGCAGGGGAACGGTTCCGTCGAGTGCACGACGTGATGGACTACTAAGGATCAACTTTGGATCATTGTTATAATAGCATTAATAAATTATAAAACATAATTATTTACATTCTGAAAAATAAACTGAAAAATCCACAAACGTATTTCCTGCACTAGAAATATCCCCGTATCTATCTATCTATATACCTATACACATATAAATATTGTAATCTGCTTATCAGTTTTCAGGGAAAAAGCGTAGTATCAAAAAAATCAAAGCCCCCATAGTAGCTGGCCATTGGAGATATCGGAACCCAATTGAATATACCGTGTATCACATGCTGATTACACTGCAAATGATTTGTCCACTATCTATAATTAGATACCGATATCAAGAAGGCTTTCCTACGACTATAAATGCATATATATAAAGAGTGTTGGCCTCTTGCCAATTCAGTTACTCCGCAGCCTTCGAAACGCACAAAACATTCCAAAAAACAACAAATAAAAAAAAAACGAATTCGAAATCGAAAACACATTGACAAAAATGACAGTTGGCTATGCACAGAAGAGTGGCAACTACCCACCCATAGAGACAGCCTATGTGGAGAACGAGAAGTGTCCTCCAAATATGGTCTACGAAACAACAGTGCCTCAATATGCACAACCACCACCGCCGCCCCCACCGCAAACCACATACGTGCAGGTGGTTCCAGTTACGGGGTATGTGAAAATACGCAGCCAATCGATACATACATCCATAGCAGGTAAGATTCAAAATCAGGGATTATACAAAAATATATAAAAAATCTGAAAAAAAATTGATATATTTATAGTGAAGATCGAAAAATTAAAAGAACAACTTAACAGACATAAAAATAATAGAAACTATTGAAGAAATATTAAGAAAAAAATTATTTTTGATTAGAAAACCATGTAAACATGTATTAAAGAATTATAAATCTCAAAAAAAAAATTTAATACAAAATTTCTTAGCATCACAAATATTATTATTTCGTATAAATTATAAAGATTCTTAAAAATCTTTGTTAGTTAGAGTTGAGAGCAGAATAGGATTCTTAAACAGAATACATATACTTTATGTTATATATATATATATATATATATATATATATTGATAGAGGTTATGTGTGTTTCTGGGATAATATAAAATTCAGAAAGTATGAAAAAGAATTAAATACTAGAATTTATATAAATCTACACAATATTCAATAATTTAAACAATGAAATTCTTATTATTTTCGCTTTATGAGAACGTGATCAGTTTTTTATTATAAATGGATAGATATTCACAATTTTTAACCTAATTATTAAACTATTAGAATGGGTAATTGAAAAATTTATATGCATGTTTTCAAAAATGTATTTGATGTATTTTTTTTTCATAATTTTATTAAATTTTTTCCAATGTTAAAATTCAATATTGTTGAATTTGTTTGCATGTTATTGAAAAAATATAAATTGAATATTTTTAATGGTATTTTTAAGAATAAATTAAATACATGAATATAGTTATATAGTCTTTCTATTCAATATTCAACAATTTACTCACTTCAAATTCTTATCTTCTAAATTAAAAGCCTTAATTGCCTTTTCTTTATCAGAATAAGCTCAGTTCTTTGAAATTGCTCCAAATATTATTCTGATAAACTTATGGAATTGCAGTATATAATTTCATATACCGTTTGAATCAGTACTAAATTACAAGAAATATCCGTTATATTATTTACATACTGCATATGTTAACTAAGAAAGAGGGAACTGAGTGTAAGAATAGAAGACTGACAATTCAAATAAACTAGATATAGTAGATATGAGATAAGTGCTGAATTATGACTCAGATTGGGAAATACTTTTATATTTGGCGAAGTTGGCGAAGGTGACTAACGGATACTCTGTATCCATGTGACAATACTAGAAGTTGAAAAGACTTAAGTTATATATCGAGGACTTGGGTATGATTCAGAGACTTTCTGATGGTGAAATACACTATAAGATACCCTATAACTGATAGTCCCAATATGTATTGGAAACAAATAAAAACTTTTACTACTCTCCCCAGGCATTTTGCTGTTCGCCTATGGGGGCATGGACATGGCCCAGGGACTTGGCTGGAATCTGTATTCGGGGGTCTTGACCACAATGGAGTACAACTATAGCTGGTTTGTGGGAGTCATCATTGGAGCTTGTCTGTCTGCGCTCTTGGTGAGCCATATTCCCAAGTGGGGCCTCTATGTGAGTACGATGATCCCTCCCAAAATTTCCTCGACTTATGCCGTTTTCCCTGATTTAGCTATTGACGGGTCTTCTGGAGTTGACTGATGGCATTATCTTTGTGAGTGCTCAGATAAATTATAATGCGATATTGGCAGCCCGTTACTTGGGAGGCATTGGAATTGGCATCCTGACCGTGACCTTCCTCATACACAATTCGGAGACGATGCTGAAGAACAGACGTGGCCAATTGGCAGCCTTGGAACAATATGGAATCGCACTGGGTATTGCTATACACGTGATCATGGCTATCGAATGGGATGAACTATTGGACATCAATCTCAATATAGCACATGGTATCTTCGGAATTGTATTCTCTCTCTTCGCCACTTCCTCCGTCGCCTTCTCCGTAGAGTCACCCATATACCATCTGCGCAAGAACGACGAGGCGACGGCAAAGCTTTGCCAGAGGATGCTAGTGAACCGCATTGTGAAACCCAATGCCTTCAATGAGGCCTTTACCGAAGCCAAGCTCTATGTGTCGGAGAGCAGCAAACTGAGCGTTGGCCAGGAACTGGGGGTATCTCTGCTCCCCTTCATCTGGATGCTCATCTGCCGTTGCCTGGTGGCCCTGACCTTCTCCATACCCCTCAGCGCCCTCATGTTCACCGGTATCTTAACGGGCAATCCCACCTGGTACTCTATGGTATGGGGTGCCCTGCGCTGGGTGGGCACCTCCGTGACCCTCATCTTCGTGGACAAGCTGGGACGCAAGGGCTTCGCACTGGTGGGATTACTCTGCATGGCGGCGTTAACACTTAGCAACGCTGGTCTGCTTGGAGACTCAGGAACAATCAGTCTGTATGACATCAACCAAGTGTGTCACATAGCCATGGCATTCCAGTTCTTTGCCGGCATGTATGCCTCCATTACCTCAACCTATCTGAGTGAGGCGTTTCCCATGAAGATCAAACCCTATCTGATCGGACTGATCGTTTGCATTGAGCAAGTGGTTCACATCATTGTGATTTGCAGCGTATCCGTATACCAAAACTATCTGTTCACATACTTCTTGGCCACGGGCATCATCTTCATCATCGGCATGCTGATCTTAGCCGCATTCATCCCGGAAACCCGCAACCTCAGCCTACTGCAGGCCACCGAACGTTTCCGACGACGACACAATATGAGGGACTATTAAACCAACTCTAATAAAACATTAACTAATAAACTAAACTGGAAAAAAAAAATGAAAACTATAAACTTGTCTTCATTGTTATTGCTGTCGTTGTGGGGCGCATTACGTATACGCCCCATTGACTGGCGAGGAAAGCCTTTCGATTGCCTATAAATAGAGCATATTCTTCATATTCTTCGGTTTTTCCTTCTTTTTTCAGCATTTATGCCCTGCAGCTGTTTTGAGGCGGTTTATTTTTTTTGTTTAATATTCTTTAATTTGTGCGCTTTTGACTTTTATTAAAATTTATGACTTCTCGAATGTTTAATGCTGTTAATTTTCACACAATGCGGCCAATGAAGACTATTTTTACAAGCCGACGTTCAGTGGACTATTTATTATTTGTTTTCTTATATCTCGTACTAAAGGTACAGGGATACACCGGAGTTGTATGGAGACATGGCACAAGAAAATCTTTTTGAAAAAGTGTATATCTATAAATTTTAGAAAAAAAAAACATACAGGGATACAATGGTACTTAACTCAAAAAAAAAGAAAAAATTTAAAAAAAAAAAATCTAAAGTGAGTAGATATACAGTTGAAGTAATTCGAAACTACAATTAATAATAATAATTGTACAGTAGTTAATTTTAGAAAAATATAAATAGTCAAAAATCAAGAACAGAAATTGATAGAAAATTTTTTTAAATATTTTAAAATTAAAAGCAAATAAATTAATTGGTACGAGATATTCTTGTTGTCGGTAATTACCAACTGCCAGTTGGCATAAATGTTAATTTGCCAGACTTTATTTCTTTATTTTTCTTTTGCTTTTCCTTTTGTTTTTGTTGTTAACTTTATTATGATCTAATTTATGTCTCCGCTCCATTTCAACTTCCTCAGTCATGTGAATTATGTGGCGTTGTTTTTTTTTTATAATCAAATGAGTATTACAGTCATATCAACTTCCACAATATGAGGTGTATGTTTTTTTATTATACATTTGTATGAGGGCTCAGCACACATTTTATGCATAATTTAATAATGCTTGTCGATGGCAACAACAACTACATTTTACCACTGACCATATAACACATATGTATGTATGTACATGTAAAGATATGTATACGCACAAGAAGCTATGCATGTATTTGTCTATTGCCTTTATGGACAGCGAACTACGCATACACACGAGCTCAAAACAAAGATCAAGGGACATCATCAATGACAGTGGCAAGCAAAAGATTGTTCACAACATCTATTATGCTATCTCGCTCATATGTTGTTGTTGTTAACGATCCAAAATGACATACATTCCTGCGCATTTCATGTGCTCTCGGCAGCAGACCGAATGAGAATGGTTTCTGCTAAGCGAGAACGTTCGGCAGCCTTCGGCTCTGCTGAGACACTTCGTAAGTACGCTCAGCCTCTGCTGAGACACTTCGTAACTACGCTCAGCCTCTGCTGGGACGTCTCGTAACAGCGCCGAGCCTCTGCTGGGACGCCTCGCAAGAAAATTTTGATTCAAAAACGCATCTATGAAATGTCCGATCTATGTGTTGTATGGTCAGTGATTTTACTAACAAACTTCAGCAAAGTTACTTACAAATTATATTTTTAGAGTTGATTTTCTTATATGCATATAGTGCAACCATAATGTGAAAAGTTGCAGAGACTCTGCGGGCAGCAATAATTGATTTCAAAAATGTTGTTTAATTAGGCGGCTGCTGCGGCAGATGCCACAAGTGCATGCCACAATGGCAGCACAATGAATCACAATTGAAATGATTGTCCCCCTCTCTCTCTCTCTCACTATCTATGTCTCTCTCTCTCTCTCTCTCTCTGTGTCTAGCAGAAATGCGCATAAAAATTGCATTAAAATATGTGAAGATGCGAGGCATGGCCATAAAGGACAATTGCTGGCGGTCGTTGACTACTCCATAGAGGAGACGCGGGCAACGCATCTGTGTGCCCTTAAATGGAGGCATCTGTATGCGGAGGCAGGCCATGTTATCTCCTCTCCAGGCTGGCAATGCGTGCAGCTATGTCAGCCTATCTGTCTGTCGGTCTCTTGGTCTGTTGGTCTGTCTGTCAGTTCTTCTATCCATCTGTCTGTTATAGCGCAAAGTGAATTAAATGCATTTGGCTTGATGAATTTGCACTTCGATTAAACGCATTACCGAGAACGCAAAGAGATGGAAAGGCAAGCGAGGGGAAGGTAAAGTAAGGTAAGGTAGGGTAGGGGAATCAACCACCCTCCACCTCAACCATCCCTTGTCAACCCTCTCAATAAAGCCGTGTGTAATTGTATGTGAACTGCAAAGAACGAGGCCCATAAAGCTCCATCAAGTCATGACGAAATCAAGTGTGAGGCCATTTTGGCCAAGAGCTCTGCATATAATTGGCCAAATGTGCGGCCAAATGGAAGCATATGGCACAAGTTGTCAATGAATTCGGTTAAGAAACATTTGCATTTGCAATTGAAGTCAACTTATGGCTACTTACTTCACTTGATTTGATTTGATCCGTTATCTGCAACAGAAAAGAAGACCAAGAATTTATTTAGAATTTCAATGTTGTAAAGTAAAGTTAAAGATATAATATTTAAAAAATATAGTACAAAGTTCAAAATAACGAAAATACATCTAGCAAGTTACTTTCATTTTAAAATTCTACAATGTGTTAAATGTCATATTATAAATAGTAATTGATTTTAAATTGACTGTTTTTTCATAATCTATTCAATTACACAAATAAATTAAATGAATTTTATTGTAAAATTAAAATTATAAGTTATGTTTTAAAAAAAAACTAATAATATTAAACTATAGTTATAATAATAAACATGAAAATATGAAAATGCAACTTTTCTTCACTTAACACAACTTAAAAAAAAAAAAACAAAATAACTAAAAATTCAACTTTTCACATTTTTATGTATTTATTTATAAAGCTTAGATTATAAATTAATTTATAAACCAACGAATATTTAATTTGGGCTTTTTATATATCTAGAAACATTGTTGCATTATTAAATTATAAACAGAAAAAATAAGTAAAGTGGAAGCAACTCAATCCAATTCGTGCTACAAGTAAACTTTGTTCAATTAAGCTCAACCTTTGACCTGATTATGCCCTGTGAATTGTAAATGCGAAACAAAAATAAACTTTTGAACTTTGAGTTGAAACGTTGTTTCCATGTTGAACTCTGACACATTTCGCACCTGCCTCAAAACACACCTGGCAGCGTCTAAGCCTTAAATGATTGATAGTTGGTTGTAAGAATTTGCCACACCCTCTCTCTCTCTTTCCCTTTCTATCTCTCCCTCTCTGTCTCTCTCTCTGCCTTGACTAAGTGACTGACGAAGTTTCTACAACGTTGACAGAGTCCATGACCCAACAAAGCGTTAAGCTTTCTATGCCTACAAAACATTTACATCTTCATCTCCAACTACAACTGAAACAACAACAGCAACAACAACAACAACAGCAACAACAACAACAACCGCCACAGCAAATCCGGCTACAACTTCATATCCATGACTGTCCATCTGTCAGCTGTCAGTTTCACATGACGCTGACAGGCTCTGAACTTGGTATTTTAATTGAGTTTCGAATTTAGCAACAACAACAACAACCACCAAATTGAATTGGACTCTTGCCGATGACACTTGTCAGATTGTTAAGAATGCCTGCAGTTGAACGTAGTGTATTCACAAGTCGGTGTTGCACAAGCGACTGCCAGTTGAAGTTTTATTGAACAAACAGGCACATCAACAGTAGCGTGTCACACGCTGCGTATGCGCAACGCGCCTTTAACCCACTTCTAAAGCGTCGCTTATCGTTAACACCTTTTGGCCATAATTGCCAACAGTTGCCACTGAACGGACTGCAGTTGACAACAATATTTATTTATTTATTTGTTTAGTTGTCTTGTCTGTTGTCGTTGACAACCTTGCCCTTCTGCCGATAAAAGTCATATCAGCAGTTGATAAGCAGCACACACATTGCGTATACGCAGCGTGTACAGAAACAAATGTTTGTAAATACAATTATATTCATTTCTATTTTGCTTTTTATTTTTATTTTCATTTTTAGTTGAGTTGTGTATTGGCAAAGTGAGTGGCTGACTTGTCGTTTATTTTATTTGTTTCTCGCTAAGTTTGACAAACACAAACACAGCACTAAAGATACAGAAAGAGTTAGGGAAAGGGGCAAGAGGAGGTGATAAGTAAACAACTGCGAAAGAGGAAATATATATATGTATTTGAAATGTTTTGACTGCAGGTAAATACGGGTACTCATCAAAGTGAAGACTGTGCAGCCTCTCCATACATACTATCATATATTGTGATATCCCCAGTCCATTCATCATGCCGACACCTTTTATCAACTCTGCCCATTGCTGCTGATAAGCCAAAGAGAGTCAATGATCTTCAAGCCAACTCATCAACTCATCAACTCACCAACCCGTCAACCCGTCAACCAATCAACCCATCAATCATTCGGCATTATATTGCGCACTTGGCTATTAATAGTAGACATAGTAGATATACTCGACTTGGGTGTGGGATGACAACAGGAACAGGTAGTTGCATGACTGCATAGACACCCATATACACATTGTGAACAATATCAACAAATACTATATACTCCTATACGATATAACAAATGGCATGTCAAAAATGCTATATACATAGAACTTAACGCTTCACTAGACAGACACTATCACATTGTTGAAGTTACGCCTCAATGGCAAACTACGGATACGGATTCGTATTCGTATTCGGATTCGGATGGGTGTGTTCTCAAAATGTATGATATTTTCTAAAGTACCAACAACAGTTTCAACAGTTTACCATACAAAAATCCATTTACAAATCTTATAAATAAATTCAACAACAACTAATGCATTGCAATGCAAATGCCTCGAAAGTGTCACAAATCATAGATTTATATTTATCTAATTTTTTTTATTTATTTTTAGTTTGCAAGTTATGCTAAGCAGTGAAGTAAATCTGTCAGACACATCATAAATATTATTTTATGGCTGCCAATTAAGGGAAAAAATACTCAGAGGAAATTATAAATAAATAGCATTCATGTGATAAATAGATAAATTATGCAGGTACTCTAGACTTATAGGTAAACATTATAATTCAAGAATATTAAAATAATCATAAATACTTTTAGATTATTTCGAATAATTTTTAATATGTACGAATATATATATTTAAATTCGAATATGTTTATACCCATAAATATAAGAGATATAGTATTTATTATTTAGAGATTATTTTAACTATATTGTAAAAATAATAAAAAAAAGCAAAGTAGCCTGAAAAAAAGTTATATTTAGTATCTTAAAAGTCCAATTATATTCTGTAAAATTTAAAATAATTAAATCAAAATATAACTTAAAAAAAGGCTCTTCATATAATATATATAATAATACATATAATAATAACGTAGAAATTAAGTGTAAATATTATGAAAAAAAGTGGAAAAGCTTAAATACATAGATTAAGGATTGTTTCTAGATCTATAGAGCTCTAATTCTTTAATCACTAACAATAATCAATGGAAATATAAAAAATTCACAAAACTGGGAAATTGCAAACATACCAAATTTAATAAAAAAAAAAAAAACCATCAGGTATGTTCATAAATCCGTATACGAACGAAATATGCGTCGTTTCGATAGCTACCAACACCAAAACCGCACGATTCGTTCGGATTCGGAATTGAGAACAGGCCTCTATAGAACTTTATTTTCTGAAAACTATACATTTGTTGTAATACAGTTAAAAATATTTTTTTAAAATTAAAATTATTATATTAATGCTTATACTCAGTCACTTTTCAATCTTTCAAATTTCAAATATTTTTTCAAACACAATTTTTTTTTATCTTATCTATATTTTTTATTCCATCTCATTTTACATTATAATTGAACATTAGGCAGTCATAAATTATAGTGGTTATAGTAAATGTTGCAATTTGATTACATAAATTGCAATTTGTGTCGATTATTTACAGGGTATACACAACATTGAGTTAGTGACAAAGTGACAATAAATCACAATCAGTGCAGTAAATGGCAAATATTTTTCTGCAATTGTGCCAATTTGCAATTACAATTGCAACTGGCTATTAATTGATTGAACTATTTGGCCACAATGAGGCACAAAAGTTGAATTAATTATTCAATATTGACAATTCATTGTGGGAGGCCAATATATCTATATATATACTATGGATAGTGGTAGAAATTCGGAATTGGGGAGGAGTGTCTGAAGCAGTAAAATTATTTATGCCCAGGCAGTTATTGTAATTGTCATGTTCGTAAGTAGTTGCCGGCCTTTTGTTAACGGCCTGTCATTTGTTGCTAATGACAGGCCCAACAAACTCGTAAACTACGCACAAACACACAACAAACAAAAGAGAGGCATATATACAGAGAAAGAGAGAGAAATAGAGAGAAACAGAGAGAGAGAGAGAGAGAGTCAGACAGTCTGACAAATGGAAGTAGTATGTGGAGTATGTGGAGGAAGCATGACATAACAAATAATATACTCACAACAAAAACAAATGCCTTCGATTTGAAATTTACCTTCTTTTTTTCCTGTACTCTTGTTGACTTTGACAAAATGCTGGCATACTTATTATTTAACAGACACACAGATTATAATAGTTCCCTGTCCCTATGTTCCACATATACTACATATATATGTACATATATAGCAACCATTTGATATATGCAATATAATTTATCAGAGACTATGCCGCATAAAGCAGAGAATTGACGAGGAGAGGAAACTTCTTTAGAAACAAAATTAAGTAAAAAGAACTAAGAGAATTATAGTAGTATTAATAATAATACTTAAAACTTAATATTAACATATTTTTATTTTTAATAAATTTAATAATTGAAGAATCCATTCTGCTTAAAGTACCTTAACTTACATAATCTAATGATGTGAAGAGCATTTTTCAAGTCTCATTTTGATTTAATTATATTTGAAGCTGTTCAGATTCCTCACTTATTAAATGTATTAAAAAAAAATTTAAAAAAAAAAAACATCAATTAGTTTGGGATTTCTAAATATTTTAAATTTATTATAATTTAAGAATTTTAAAATTAAACAATTCAGATGATTACAGTTTTAATTAAAGAACAATTTAAAATGGCGTAAAATTTCTGCTTAAACCGCATCTTAAAAAACACAAAAGGTATTATTTGTGTTTGAATAGAAAATTTGAGACTTTTCTATAATTTAAAATTTAGAAAATCTTATTATTTTTTTTTAATTTCAGACTGTTATCAAGTTGTACTTTCTCGTTTTGAAAAATTATACTTAATTTATGAAAACATGTTTAGTTTTTTTTTTTTAAGTTGTAGAAATTTCACTGATTAAAGATTTTAAAAAGCAAGGTAAATTATGACTTTAAAACAATTACAATAATTTAAAAAAAAAATAAAATTGAAAATTGTATATAAATTTTAGAAAAGCTGGAAGATGCTTTTTTTAATCAAATCATACAAAATACCATTTTTGTTTAAATTGTATTAAGAAAATTAGATTTTAAATTCATTAAAAGTATTTTCAAGAACTTCTTCTATAGAAAAAATAAATTAAATATCTATAAATTGAGTTAAATTCAATCTGAGAATCATATATATTTTGAACTTGCATTCAAAATTTCCTGAAGCTTGGCCAACAATTTTTAATATGTATTCTCAATAATTCCCCAATAATTTCTGGATTTTCATTTTACTTTTTTCTTTTAATGCCGAAACAAATGAGAAATATGCGAATTTGGCGTTAATTGCTGATGTGCTGAAAATCAACACGAAAATTGAGCGGATATATCCGATATAACATACATGTACATGAATATATATGCTATATATATATGTATGTATATATGTGGATACCGCCAAATGATGTTGAGTGTGTGTTTGTGGGGGGCGCCTTGATAAATGATTTCAAATAAATAACGATAAATTAAACAAAGGCGAAGAAGAGGAAGCAGCAGCAACAAAATATGACGATGATGATGACAATGATGATGATGACGACGATGATGATGATGATGATGATGATGACGACGATGATGATGATGATGATGATAAAGCGTGCCGCATTAAGGGTTCATTGAGGAAACTTGCTTGTATGCGGTGTTAATTGAAAATATTTCGAAGAATTTATGTGAAAAGACTTTTTTGGCAGCTGCAGTTTGTCAGAATTAACTGATTTTTCGTGCAGGTTAAAGGTGTTTTCCATTTGGCCAAGGCCAACATTTCTGGCCTTAAAGGAAATGCGCAAATTATGCGAATTTTTATTGTTGAATTTCGTGGAAGCGGAGAAATATGTTTGTATGTAATGTACAGGGTATGCAAATAGTCTTGTTACACATTATTTATTACATATACATGTAATAAAATATATATATTTATATATGTTTTTGAAGCTGCATTCGCTTTTCATCCTGGTTGGGTTGCCTCATCCTGGTCTCGGGCAACTGTGCTGGGATTGTGGGTCTCGTCTCTTGGTTTGGTTTGCTCTCATTTTACTCTTTTCACGCTTATTATGTGTTTTGTTGAGACTTTTTTTCGCTGCGTTATGTTGTTGTTGTTGTTGTTTTTCTTATGCTGCATTTTGTATTTAGTTTAAATGTTGTCAGACAGGATTTTCCACTTTAATGCAGTCGACGCGACGTCGCCGCTGCCGCCGCTGCTGCTGCTGCCGCTCGCTGCATTTGGCGCGTTTTTGATTTTTTTTTTTTCTTTTTGCTGCTCATCATGCAGCTGGAAGGCGCATTCGTAGCTGCAGCCCAGACTATGGCCTGTTATAGACTCATCCACATCCTTATCCTCATCCACATCCTCATACTCGTACTCATACTCTTCGTCATTTTCAGCAAGAACCGCAGTCTGTTTGCCGTTTTTATGCTGCTCTCAATTTACTATAGACTGCAGCTGACGCGGCCATTCAGGTTAATGCCGCCTTTATTTCATATTTTTCTAAGCGCATTATGTTGAATGTTGTGCCCGCAGAAAAAAAATATATATATGTATGTATATGTATATATTAGCAGAAATTATGTTAATCCCCCCACAGCTGCCCAAGAGCATCAAATCTGCACTCTCCTTACACCCCCTACGGGCAAAAGTCGCGCCGGCGCAGACCCATTACCAAGACGACGGAGTTGAATTATTTTAATAGCCACTGCAATTACGTCTATTTACGTATATAATTATGTGATGTATACACAATGTACATACTCATTTAGCCCGCAGAGTGTTGGTCCAGCAGTCTACAGTTGTGCCTATTGTGGCCTATTGTGAAGCGCGTAATCTACATTAATGTGCCGCGCGTTTTTTCGACGCGACGTGACGCGTTTTTAAACGCGCCTCGCGGCAAAAATGGGCCTTAAATTGTATGCAAAGAAAAATCTAAGAGGAATAATTAGACTATAAATGGGGATAAGTCTATAGATGACTCATTGAGCTGATAACTCTATATAAGAACTATTAAGCTGTTAGGAACACATCTATGGGATGATTACATATGAATGTATATATATTTGATATTATCTATCGTTAGAATGAATTTTCTCTACACAGTTAATTTTAAAAAAATATTTATAAAACCCACAATTAAGTCAAAAGATTGATAGAAGTCTAATTATTTTATTTAATTAAAGTTATTTATTTAATTAAAGTCGACTATTATCAGTCGCCTAAAAATCATATTTAAGTAAAATTTAAATTTTTATTTATTTTTATTTTTTAAATATGAAATTGAAATTCAAAAATAAAATGTGTGATTTATATAAATACATGTCATTTATAGTAATTGTTAATTAAAATACTTATAATTTAAATAAAAACTGCTTCAAATCGTTGGTCTCTTTTAAACTCTTTAATCAAATATTAAAATTACAAAATACATCTAAATTACACACAAATGCAGATGGTGCTATATATGTATGTGTGTCCCTGTCTTATCAGGTAATAAAATAAAAAATTGAATAAAAATTAAAAAAAAAAAAGCTTGAAATATTGAAATTGATTTAAGACTAATTAGTGGCTGTCAAGTCAGGGCAACTGAAGTGTGGTAATATGCATATATGTATATAAAAAATATATATGTTAATTAACACTTATAAAAAAAAGTAAGAAAAATAGAAAACGAAACAAGCAGCTGCTACATTCAAATATAAATATTCATTCACAAAGTGTCGCATAGTTTGTGGTCTGTGCAACCGGTTAAAGTCGCGTTGAAAACGCGAGCACGTTGTCGCTATTAAACGGCGCCCAAAAACGCGTCGTCTTTTATGACTGTATTTAAAATCGCTCGAAAGTCGTCTGCATAATAATACTCATATGTTTATTAGCATTTATGGCTAATGACTAGGAAATCTCACACAATCAGGCTGTGCGCCATTCTGGCCAATTAACTGAGCCGTTGTTGTTCTTGTTGTTATCTTCAGATTGCGAGAACTTTTTGATGGATTGGCTTCTTAACAAATCTTTTGTCGATTCTCCGACAGTAACAAAATCTATCACATTCACATTCACATTCTCATTCTCATTCAGGCGATTGATTACGGTAAAAGTTCAGGCCATACCCATTCCCAATCCCAATATGTGTTGCTGGCCAAATTCTCTCACAATGTATGTATGTATGTATGTCTATAAAAAACCAGTTACCAAAGTTAACAGGCACGCCTCAATATCTCGCGTCGTTGCCCACAGCCAAAAAAGGCCTAGAGAAATTTTCTGCAGTCAAAACAATTAGACAGCCTGGCGGTGTTTGTGCCTGCCACTTGTTGCAGCGTTGCCGGAAAAGTCGTTATTATTGTTAGGCTCTACTAGCTTAGCTCTCCCTCTACCGCTCCCGCTCCCTCTGACTCTGCCCCTCCCTCGTCCAGCAGTGTTTGCAGCGCGAAAAGTAAAAAGTGTGTTGTAATTAAATGCGTTGAAATGTACCCCGAGGGAAACTACGTTTGCATAGGAAGCAAACGAAATATTCTCTGAGATCGAATGCGTAAATACCCTACATTATTAACTAGAGAGTTCATACATACACTCAAATAAGATATTTAATTTTTCATACTTCATTTAAATAATTCGATGCAAACAAAATGAATAATTCAACAAAACTAAAAAAATATATTTGTTTTAATTGCATTTAAACTTAATAAGATTTGTATATTTTAAATTAAATTTAATTAATTAATAGAAGCAAGCAAAATTAAGCACTTCTTTGAGACTGAAAGAATATATTTTATTCTTTATAAAGTAAAGTTTCATAGTCCTAAATAAGCATGTCAATATTAAGTTAAATTAAATAAAAATAAATATAAATTGGAAATGTTGCAAAGCATATTTAATTTAATAAATATAAAATATTTAACATTAAAATGATATTTTTCTTACTTATTTATCGAATGCACTTGCGATATAAAACTAATAGAAAGCAAAGTATATATGTGTTTTTCATATATTATTTTAATAGTATATCTGTAGAAGTGCAAAATTCAAATTACTCATTTGGACTTTGACATTATTTTATTTAAATGTAACAAAATTATAAATGGCAAAAAATAGTATATTTCCCACATGTTTGCTAATTTATATATAATATTTGAAGAGTATGAAATATTGATTATAATACGATAGATATGATAGATAATGCGATCGATAAACGATGTTTGAAATATGAGAAATAATCCCACCAAAATGCCCGAGTTCTGCAGTGTAGAGCAATTAACATAAATTGCGTACACGTTGCGCTTCATTGACTTGCTAAAACAATGGAGGGAAAGGGGGTAAAGTAAGGGAGGTGGTGGTTGGTTGCCCTGCTTAGCTCTGCTCTGCTCTGCTCTGGAGTTCGCAGTTGGGACAGCTGCCCGTCAATCATGTGCACAAATGAACTCTGACATTTGAATGGAGCCGAACGGAGTTTAGTTAAGGCGCAGTTGCTACAAAAGTTGCGTTATTTTTTTTTTGTTATTTGTGTTTTTATTGTTTTTGTATATTTTTTTATTTTTTGGTTTTGGGCCGTCGACGCACCTGTCGCAATGATAAACAGTTTGCGCTAAGCGTGTGGGCCTGGCTAAGCAATGCGGCCATAATAGAGAGTCTGAGAGACCCACAGCATGGGCGTGATAAGCATCTCATAACAACAAAAGATTAACACGCCGGAAAAGCAGTGAGCACAGATGGACAACTTAGATAAAGCAAGAGAAACAAGAAGGCAGAAGAAGAAGAAGTAGACGAAGCATGAGCGAATGAGAAAATGGCCACACACGGCAAAAGGAGAGCGAAAAAGTTAGTTAACAGAGCAAAATGAACGAATGAACAAATGAACGTGGGTTCATCAGGTCAGGTAAGCAATACACATAGTTTCGGATCTCTGCATAGCTTAGGTAGACAAGATGCCGGCGGTTTCTGTTGATCTTGCCACAAGGATGCACACGCAGTCGCAGTCGCAGCCACAGTCTCAATCTCAATCTCAGTGTCCGTTTCAGTCTGAATATACCGCATGTCGAGCATATCGTGTTACAACCACACTTAAGACACCCAAGTGTCATTCCAAGAGTATTATTAATCGGTAGCCGTTAACAGCTTCAGAGAGTCAGTTATAATTATATATTTGATATACATATGTATATTATACGCACCTTATATTTTATGTTTTTAATTTCGGCCTAGTTGGTTCTACGCCTTTTTACTATTCACATGTGTATGAGTATTTAATTTAGTTGATTTTAAAAAACTTGTCTATGTTTTGACTTTTAATTGTACACACACTTACACACATACACAAGACACTTAAATTGTTTATTGTTTATTTTTATTCCATTCGCTAGTTTATGCTTGAAAATGTTTTTTAATGGATATGATAAAACTCAATTAACCCGCTGAATGACGCCAATAAAATGTACACGATCGAGACCCGACCATAAATCATTCAATCATTGGGGATACTCTATAATAAATGCCGCCGAACTGTGTTGATAAACACGCGGAAAGGGTAACAGACAGATGATTTCCACCTCCGCTTCCAGTTTCAAAATCCCACTGTTCATCCGTTTTGCTTTCGCCTTCGCTTTTTGCCGGTTGCCCACACGCCGTGCTGCTACTCAACACTCAACAGCTCTCAGCTGGTCTGGCAGGCAAGCGCCAATGCACTTTACGTTATTAATAAACACAAGCCAATATATATATATATGTATGTGTAATTAAAAAATGCCGCGAAAATGCTGATGTTATTGTCTACATTAATGCATGTATGTATTTAAACGCGTCTCACTTGAGTGGGTGTATTTAATTTACCAATATTATTAAGCACTAGCACAATTGTTAATAGCGCACTTTTCTTGTATTTGCATTTATTGGCGAACACGGCGAGCGAGCGTATTTTTGGAATATTTGAAGTCGCTTCGCGAACCGGCACGCGCGACACAACCGCTATGGTCAATGTTTTGCTGTCAACTGCCCGCGTTATTTGCACCACACACTCTACAGAGCCGCTCTATATTTAACAGCGCACTGTTAAGTAATTAACAGCCATGTATGCATAACATTACCGTGGCAAGTGCAATAAAAGGTACAGCAGAGACTATTTAATGCAATTTAATTTATTTTATTACTACAATTATTTTTATGATATAAATGTAACACATTTGAGAATTATTGGTTAAGTCTTTTGGTATAATTTTGCATGACGTGAAGTATTTGTATTTAGCGCCATAGTTATCGATAAACGCTCCATTCGATAACTACTGTTAATAGCCGCCCAAATTTGAATAATTTGATATTGGAAATTCACCCTCCAATTTAGAAACACATTTGTATTTTGTATTCATATTTATTAGGTTTCAAAAATATATGTACGACTATGAATGTGTAAGAAAGTTAGTTATGTTATACAATATGAGCATAGAGAATACAGCAATAGAGCACTTCAATCGAATTCAATAATTATAAGTGGTTTTTGAACATATCTTTTTGCACGATTCTCTGAGCCGATGTATGGTATTTATTATTTCGGTTGTTGGATAGAAATAAACCTCATGCAATATATATGTTATTACTAAATATTTATGCTTTGGGCTAAGTTTCTAGACAAATATTTTGGACAAAAAATCGAATCGAATCTTATAGCATATGACAACCGCTTTCCGGCATTACTGTTGTACTGCACAGTCCGTATAATATATGTATGTATACTTTGGTACAAATATACAGTAGGTGCCTCAATTAGTCGCCATAAGCAACAGCAATATCATTATAGACGACAAGTGTTAAATATTGAATTATTTGTTTGGCATATGGTATATAAGGTAAACTGATAAGTAAACTGAAAAACAGTTGCTAGGAGATTTCGAACATACCACAAGGATAGACAGAGGAGATCACATGGACACTATCCGGGCACTATCCACCGTTGGGCGCAATACAACGTTGGATGATGCGGAAACTCCATTGAAATGGGCGCAAAGGCCACGAAAGTGGGACTTTTTCTGGCGATCGAATGTTTTCCGATGGGCAATGAAATACGAATTGAATTCCTAATCCCGATGTGAAAAGAAGGTTGAAGTGAAGCACGATGGGATGTGTATCCAAAATCCATTGCATATCCTGTCCATGTGCAAATACGGGTATAATCATCATCATTCACGATCTCTCATTTTACCCAAGACAGACAGATCGTATTTAATCCGAAACGGAAAACACACCATAACCAAAAGATGTAATGAATCACTGACTGGGGTTCCAAATACGAACAGGAAATGAGATTTCGATCACAATCAAAAGGATGACATGTCCTCCATATTAGTGTTGGGAAATTGCATTCCATGTTGTCCTAGTTATACGTTTGTAATACGTTTCGCCTTTGTCAAGGTGAAAGAAATTTCCTAATATCCGAATCCTTTCCTTTCCTGCTTCCTAATATCCAAATCCTCTCCTGATGTCTCTCCTGATACCAAAATATGGCACAACACAGAATTGTGCTCTCCAAATATCCTGCCACAACTAATTATAATCCAAATCCACATTATTCTCTCCACTCTCCACAATTATCACAAAATAATCCTTCCTCCTCATCCTCATCCTCAGACTTATCCTTCCTCCTTCTCCAACAATCCTTTCTCATCATTTTACTCCAAACATAAACGCGATAAATGGGGAAGAGAAGAAAATAAAATATAAATATTAATAATTTGCAAATTTGTCTTTACAATTACAATTAAGTTTAGTGTTCGGTGTACTGATTTCTGGTTTACATATATATTTTATTATAATTAATAAATGTGTTTACTTCATCTGGAAATCTGTAGATTGACTGAATTCGATCTTGTTATTCTGGCTTCGTGATTAATATTAAAGGAAAGTGAGGTGAATTTTTAAAACAAGGAATGTGTAAAGAACTGTTCCTTGCAAAATAATTATAAGTTATCTCTAAAAATGTGTCAATTTGTCAATATTCTGATTTTCATTAAACTTTTCTGCATTGTTTTCATGCCCTGTTTGGGAAAAGCAAGTATTTACTTTAAATATATCTTCAAAAATGTTTCTTGATTGATTTACACTTGGATCTCTCCAGGCTTGATTTGAAAAATATTTATATAATGTTCATCTGATCAATCATCAATCTGTTAATTTGCTTTCATTATGGTAACTTATCGGTTTTGTCTTGATATATAACTTGCTTTTCCTATTTCCTGATGTTAAGAAACATAAATATAGTATTAATGATTTATGGTTGGGAATAGAGTTTAATAATTAGAGCGTGAGCGAGACCTGGAATAGGATTGACGACGCACCGGTGAATATGTTGGAGTACCACGACGACGTGGACGTGGTGAGAAAGATCTCGAGCGAGATCTATCACGATAATCGCGGCTGCTGCCACCGCCACCTCCTCCACCTCCACCGCCTCCACGTTCATTATCGCCGCTATCCTCTCTGACGCGTATGTAGGCAACCTCGCCCTGTAACACAAAGTAAGCCACCCCATTAATCATCATCCTCGATTGGCCGAGTAATTGTTACAAACCTCATGAGAACGGAATCGTGAATCATCCAGTTTCTTTATGGCATACTTCATGTCCTCGTGGCGCAAGAACTCAACAACGCCAGAGCCATCTTTGTAGGTGTCAGCAAAGCAGACATCTCCAGCTTCACGCATGTGATCCTTCAGATCCTGCCAGGAGCCAGAGCCTGGCAGACCCGTAACCATGACGCGATATTGTGAACGCTTCGCAGGCGGACCACGTCCTCCCATACGACCGCCACCGTCACGACTGCGGTCGTTGCGATTGTTTCCGCGATAGCTGCCAGGGCCACCCCCGCGGGGGAACTCTACCCGCAGACGGTAGCCATCATAATCGTATCCATCGCGAGCTTTTACTGCATCATCAGCATCTCTAATTAATATTAAATTCAATTTGTATTATTATTACCTTATGCAATTGTAGTTATACGTATAGAAAATAATATTGAGCAGAATCGCAAACAAAAGGAAAAATTACTCACAGCGCGTCTTCGAACTCGACAAATGCAAATGGCGGACCACGCCGATTCTTTAAATCGACAAATGTGACTTTGCCAAATTTGTGGAATAGATCCTGTATGTCTTTTGTGCGAATATCTGGCGGCAAATTACCAACATAGATTCGGCATTCATTGCGTGAACCCATTTTTCTTTATTTTTTGCGTTCGTTGATTAAATTAAATAGAGAAACTAGAATCTAAAATACAATTTTCTTTCTCAGAACTTTGCCGTCACGCAATTACACACACAACTAGACTATTCGTGTATACACAAATGTATACACAATGCCATGGTTGCTTTCTGACTTTTATCGGTTTGCTGAATTATTTCAATCGATAGTTGCTATCGATACATTACTTTGGTATTTTTTCAGCCTCATACGAGTTTGTGATATTGCGGCGTCTTGCTTTACGAAAACATCACTCTGTTGCAAAATGAATCTAAATATTCGCAAAAGACCAAGTGAACTAAAATGCAATAGTTAAAACACCATGAGCTGCACAGCCGACAATAGAAATTGTGTGAATATTATTTTGCGCGGGACGTGCTCACAAATGTTTGTTATTTGTTGCAGACAACAACCTTGAACATTTGTATGTGTGAGCGTGTCTGTATATGCGTATTTGTATATATTTATATGTGTGTGTGCGTGTGTGGGTGAGTGTGTGCAGTGGGGACTGTATGGTATATAAACAAAGTGAGACCGCGCTAATTACAATAAGATAAAGAACCCGCCCCCCCCCCATTCTACCAAAAAAAGAGCAAGACATACAATAAACGTATCAACATGACCAATGTGCGGTGCATCAGCTATTGGGATCTGTGCCGCATTTGCACAGTGAGCAGCGACCAAAAAATTAATATTTACTCGGCCGATGGTCGCGCCAAAAATCTCAGTCACAAAATCTCCGAATGTTTGCCAGTGCAAGTGAGTATTAATAATACATATATAATTAATACCGGTACCGTTACTAATCTCTAGCTGTGTCCAACTAGATTGATGAAAAGGATCGGCTGCCCAAGGTGATATGTGCCAGTTGTGCCCAGCAGGTTGAGCAAATGTACGAGATGCGAAACATATCAAAGAATTCTCAGACGATACTCAACAATTGGCTCAACCACCGCCCACAGCAGGCCGATGAGAAGGTCTTCATCAAGGACGCCATCAGCGGGTCGGGCAAGAGTCTCAGTGTGCTGGCACCCATCAATCAATCCAACGATCTGATCAGCAGCATTATGCAGGCGGTAACCATGCAGGTGCAGCAGCAGCAGCAGCACCAACAGCCACAGTCCCAGCCACAACAGTATACGATTACTCTGGACAGTCAACTGCCTGTGCCAGCTGTAGCCTCATCCCTGCCAGAAATCAAGACGGAGAAAGCCAAGTAAGTTACATTATGGAAGTCTGGCAAGGATTCCCATTCAAGCAATTCCAATTGCAGCACTCTGGAAGAGTTCATCCGTCTCAAGCCGGACATCAAGATCACGCCGCTGGGCAAGAAGGATGTCAACAGCACCAACAAAGTGGCCGGGCTCAAACAGCAACAACAACAACATCCCCAACAGCAGCAACAACAACCCCAACAGCAGCAGCAACAGCAACCCCAGCAACCGCAGTCACAACCCTCGCAGTTGTCTGTGCCGACAATAACAACAGTGCCTGCTCCAACCCAGATCCAGCTGCAGCAACCGCAGCAGCAGCTCAATGCCTTCTTCCAACAACAGGCGCTGTTGCAGCAGTTGCAGCAACTGCAGACTCAGACTCAGTTCACCAACACCACGGAGGACGTGATGAACTCCGCTGACAGCAAGAAACCGAAACTCAACTTCGTGCTGTCCTCGCCAACAACGACTGCAACCCAATTCACTGGCGGATTACAGCAGTTTGGAGCTGTTGCCGGCAACACACAGCCCCAAATACAGTTGCAACTGCTACCAGGTGGTGGTGTTAGTGCCACCACAAGCAATGTGCCCAATAGTGGCATGACTGCAGCTCCTCAGCCTGCCCAGCAGTTCAATGCAGCTGCTCTGCTCTCCAGCTTGACGGGTACTCAACTCATTGGAGGGGCGGGCGGAGGCGGAACAACAGCCAATTTGTTGTCACCGAACAAATGCTTCTTGCCAATTACCATACGGGATGAGAACTCGGATCAGCAAATTGTGGCCCACATCGATACCAAGAACCTGATGCTGCCCACCACATATCAGGTGCAGATGAAGGTAAGCAGATGTTTCTTTGCCATAACCAGCCCCATCTAACTGGATCTTTGAGTCCTTGCAGTTACAACCGCAGCTGGCAACGGCCGATGGTCAGCCCATCATGCAGTTGACGCCCACATCCATTCCAGCCACATTGCAGCTGACGCCGCAGACTCTAGGCAACTCGACCGCATTCCAAGCAGCCGGAGCAGCACCAGTGCCACAGCAAAATCAGTTCTTGTTGGCGCCGACACAGCAGCAACTGCCAATGCAACCACAACAGCAACTGCCACTGCAACAGCAGCCGCAGTTGGCACAGCAACAATTGCCGCCCACAACTGCCCAAGTAACATCGCAACAAATCCTCAGATCTCCTCATCAAAATCCCCAAGTGGTTATACGCAATATCAAAGTGGAGGGCAACACCTCAACGACAACAGCAACGACGACAGGCAACATGGAATCCACGCCCGTCTTTAAGATGCCTGCGCAACGCCAGCAACAACAGCCGCAAACCAAATTCAAGACACCACCATCGCCATCCGCGAGTGTCATTAGCGTGACCTCTACAGCATCGTCTCCGACGACACCACCAGCAGCTGCGAGCCAGACGCGTGTGCCTCAACAGAAACCCCAAACGGTTGCCTCGAATAACATGGCCGCCTTGCAGCGATTGTCATCCAGCACCACCATCACCAAGTTGACGAAGGCACAACCGCAGACAGCGGGGGTCAACAAGTTGACGCCTCAGCTGAGCAAACAGAATATTACAATCAGTCGAATCTCTACGCAGCCACCAGCACCAAAGTCCGATTTAAAGTCAGACCCCGTGCAACAGCAACAGCAACAACAACAGCAGCAGATACAATCTCAACCGCATCCGCAACCACAGTTGCCATCACCAGCGAAGCCTACGTCGACAGCGCCACCGGCTTTGACGTTGCAACAGCTGCCAGTTCAGCTGTCCACGACCACGAGCACGCCCATCACCATTGCCAATCAAAGAAAAATCAATCGTAAACCAGGCGAAGCACCATCGGCGCCCAGAGGCAAGGTTGCCAGACAGCAGCTGCAGCAGCAGCAGATTCTGCCGGTGCCCGCAGCAACTCCTGCCCAGCAGCAACTGAAGGTGGAGCCACCTCCCGCCAGCACACCCGCCAATGCTCTAACCTGCCCCACCTGCCAGCGCGAATTCAAGAAGAAGGAGCATCTCACCCAGCATATAAAACTGCATGCGGGACTGCGTCCCTTTAAGTGCACGGAAGAGGGTTGCGACAAGGCATTCAGTCGCAAGGAGCACTTGTTCCGACATCTGGTCTCGCATTCAGGCCAGAAGATGTTCACCTGTGAGGATTGCAAGAAGCCCTTCTCCCGCAAGGATAATCTCAACAAGCATAAGCGGTATGTGGAGATCTTAGAGTTTAAGAGAGTTGTTATCAATACTAATTTCTTCTAAATTTTAATTTTATTTCATATTAATTTTATTATTTTCATTTTATACATTTTTTATTTTATTTTAATTTTTTTCGTGTCTTCCAGGACTCACACGTCGCAGTCCAGCGAGACGCAGTTGCATAACTGCGACATTTGCAACAAGAACTTTGCCTCGAAGCAGCATTATGAGAAACATCGTGAGATGCACAAGAAGCCGCAACAGGTGAAGCAAATTGTCGCTGCCCCTGCCACACATATTCAATCCGGATCCGGAGCTGTCCAGCAGCCAGCTAAGACGGAGGTAGGTTTCAACTGAAAAAGGATACCACTAAGATACTCATATATTTTGTAATTAAAAAAAAGGAGATTTATGCGGTGAAGCCCGCTGTGATAACCACCGCAGCTGCACAAGTTCAGCCGCCAGCACAACTGCAGCTGCAGCAACATCAGCCTCAGATAATGCGACTGGATCTGGATGGTGATACGATAACCATTACCCAGGCACCCGACAACGGAATTCAGACATCCTTGGCAAACTTTGTTCAATTGGGTTTTCCGCAATTTCAGAATGCCAAATAGTTGAATTAAGTGATTTCAATTTTCTCTCCACAACGTGAATCAATTAAATTAATTATTTAATTTAAAATTTCCATTTCGCTTTCTAGTCTTTTGCTTCATTCTCAATACTGCCAGTTTCTTTACAAAATCTCGACCTTTCTTTGTGCTTCGAAAACATTTGCGCTTAAATTATTTTCTCTCTTTAGCCGATTTTAAATTGTGCAATATAAACATTTGTTTTAATTCATACGATTTTAGAAATGTTTTATTATAATATAATGTTGTTTTTATTTGCATACTTTTGGAAATTTCGATGTCTTTTGATAAGAAACCAGTTGTATTAAATGTCTCAATAATATTAATGTATAAATACTACATGTATCAGAATTGTAAATATATAAATATAAATCTAGATGTATTAAGTAAAAATTCGTGCTAAATTATAAATATGTTTTGTAGTTGAAAGATTTCGTAATATAAACTATCTAATAGCCATAAACCTGTTTGAAAATGCAAAATTCAATCAAATTGGAAAATCAAAAAATTAAAAAAAAAAAAAACAAATCGAAATAGAAACAGGTAAATAAATGCGAATATGTATAATTTATGGAATTTCAAAATTTATTGGTTTTTTCTTTGGATCTCGATACACAACAGATGCTTGGGGCAGGCCATAATTCTTGATCCGAAAGTTTATGCTGACGTCCACTGAAAATACACAGAAATGATCGAGAAAAAAAAAAGAAGAAGAAGCACAACGTGTTCTCACAATCCTGAAATCATTTGCATTTTCCAAGATTTGCAGTAACTTTTCATTCTTAATCTGATAGCAGTTGCATAGGCATGCAAAATATTCTGAAATAAATGTTGATGCATTCAAATAAAAATTATAGGATATTGAATTCTTTGTCGAAATAAATAACATTTAATGCGTATAGTAATACTTTAAAGGCGAATGTGCAGCAAGTGTGTTGATCGTTGATTTATAATTTAAAGCTATTTTTTTAAACATATTCAGCGGCATGAAACATAAAATAAAAACATGGACAATTTCTTTGGCTTAACTAAATACAAATTCAAATTGACTTACAGCTCTAATTGAAAAAGTATAAAACTATGCTTAACATTAATGCAAGGCACTTGAAATATTTTTAATTAATTATTTTTTATGAGAGACGATGCACAGAACGATATTAAAAGGTAGCTTAGAAAAAAGTATTGCATACACGCAGGCGCTGGAGAACTCGAATTTTATGTGCTGCAAACTGTATGGGAGGGAGAATTGAATTTTTAATTTGATTGATTGATTGATTGTTTGTTTGAATGATGCAAGTAACTACGTGCAAGTTAACGTATTGAATGAAGGAGCAGGAACTAAACAAATGCTAAATAAACGAGGTAAGGGAAAATCGAACCGCAACCAAGCGAACTACGTGTGTAGTGAACAAGAACCAGAAACACCAGAACAATTTCAAATAGAATGGGGGATGCGAGAATATCGTGTCGGAGCTAACCTTAAAATACATATGCATATGTAGGGGGTAGAAGCATCGCTCAATCGTATCCCATTGAGAACTGATTGATCTTCTGCACATCATCCCACACCTGCACCGATTGAATCTCACTCAGCGAGAAGAGAGTCGTGAATTCGGTTATATAATTGTGGCCCTGTCCCCGCACTTGATAAACACGAATGCTCGAATTGACATAGTCGAACTGGAACTCGAGCGCAAATGCCGTGTCTGTGGAGGAATTGTTATGGGAGTCATCAGTACTCTGTGCATCTTGGCTAGAACTGGACTCATTTGGCTGATTTGCATCAGAGCCATTACCATCGAATATGTTCAAGTATCTCTCCTGATGATCTCCGCTCCATTCGCCATCGCTCTTGTAGTTCTCGATCAGGGTCTGGGTCGGCACCTGTACCTTGAAATGATAGGTTATGTTATCCGTGCAATGCGGACTGTTCACGAAATTTATAGAAAATCTGCAATAAAATAAAAATTAATAAAAATTAATGTAATCAAATTAAAGTTTTAATTATAAAATTAATAATTTATTACTTATTTTTTCTCAAAAAAAAAAATCTATCAGGAATGAAACTAAAATTCAATACAATCTGTCATATAAAAAATGATCATTAATTAATTATATTATTTATTATGCATGTAGAGTCAAGCTTGTTAAAAATTAATTCACATATTCATATTTATGGAGGGTGTGAAAAACGTGCTGAGAATTTTGGTCTCGTTGGTCTACGGCGGGTATTATGTTGTTTCTAAGCGGTATTTTGAAATTTCGAAACGTGATTCATTCGCCAAGTATTTCGCGGTAATTGGAATTGGAAATTGTTTCCCAGATATCTAAAATTAGGCATAAGATCTCTACGTGCGAGTCTAGAGGTAATATAATATATACCTAATGAAAAAGTGTAAATCTGTGACGTCAAAACAATAATTTTTTGTAATTTTATTATTAGCAGGTGTTAAACTTAAATTGTAGTAAGTACCTGTTGTATTGTACCTGTTCGTAAATTTCCCAATTTCCCAAGCAAAATTTTCTTAATCGATTGCAACTAAAAATTTGAACTGATTTCATTGGGTTTTTCTAGGTTTCCCAAATCCTCGAAAAAAAAATGTTGAATTAATCACAAACTTATATATTCACCTCAGATTAATTTGTTTTTTCCAATTTTTGCTTTTCCTTTATAATTTTAAATTTTTAATTTTAATATAAATTTATAATTTTCATATGAATTTGTAATTTTAATTTAATTTTATATTTTACTTAAATAGAATTTATGTCAATTGTTAATAGTTGATTTTAAATAAATATATAAAAAAATTCAAAATTTCCTAATAATTTTATAATAAAAATGTAAAGTTGATCTTAATCAAAATAAAAAATTTTGAACTGAACTGAACTGAACTGAACTATAGTTTAAATTCTTGAAAAGTGCTACTGACTTTTCGAGTATTACTACTGTTCATAGAATTGTATAGGTATAGCTAACAAGAGTAGTTGAGAATTGTTTAGATGGCATTGGTATATTTTAGTTTCTTATCAAATGTAATTTACTCAACTTAATCATAGATCTTATCAATGTCGAGTGATACTTTTATACTATGTATTCGCAATCAGTTAGGAATTGTCATGTCTACCGTGGAAGCTAACCTCTTGTAAATAAAACTTCTGCAAAAGCTCAAGCCGGATTCAACGAATAAAAAAAAACGACTAGAGAATTGTGATTTATTGACATCATTATTTTTTTGGTGTGCTCGCGATGAGTCGAGCAATGTTGGGCGATGATAGAGCGATGAATGTGCGCGATGGTGGAGACCTGTTGAATTGCCCACAAATTTATTATCTGTCTTTGCGCATACTTCATACTCTCCACATGTCTCCCCCACTAACTCTGTCTCTGTCACTCTCTGGATCAGAGTTGCCCAAGTTTATGCTCTCCACTTCTCTCCCCCACTATCTCTGCTGATTATTTCTGCCGGCATTTGAGCGGCATCTTCTCTGCCTTTCTGTCTGTTCTTGTCTTGTTCTTGTTATGCTTTTGTTATGTTTTTGTTTTCGTTTTTGTTGGTGTTGATGATGTCATTGATGATAGCTCCAGATTTCTGATCACAATTGTTATTAGGAGTGTCAAGAAATGCCAAGAACTGTTTGTCAAGTGTCGAGGCCCAATAGCCTGTTAATTGCTTATGCATAATAAAACAATTTACAAAAAAAATAATCAACAAGATTTTTAACATTTTATGCAAATTAAACTCCCAGCTGTGCGTAATAAATTCGAATTAATTTTGTATTTTTTTCACTCTTTCTTTTGGCTATTAAAAATTGTTGCACGCGAAACTGTTTTTCGCGGAAAATGTGCGCTGAAATGTGGCACATCATCGATTTTCTTAAATAGTTTTTCTTTTTCTTTCTTTTTAGTGTTATTATGGGTTGAACTTACTGTTGGGGGTTGGGTTTTAAAGTTCCTCGTATGATAACTTTGGTTATCCTGTCGTCCTCATTGTGGTTCTTTGGTAACAACGCAAGGTATTTGATTCCCGGCATTTTAAGTATTTTTTTAAATTTATTGGTTTTAAGTTTAAAATTCCTTTTTATTTGTTTTATTTGATTGTTTGTAAATTTTTTTCAATAAATTTTAAACAATTATATATGCTTTAGTTTATTTGCCGTTGTTTGCTGTCGTTGGGTTACCTTCGCATACACATATACATATACATATATATTTGTATATATGTACATACATACATATATTTATTATACTTAGATACGAGATAGGCAATGTACAGAGAAGAGAGTGAGAGAAGAGAGCTCTTTACAGTTTGATTGCACGTTCAACACTGTTCAGCTGGCAACGGGAATCCGTCGTTCTTACCGCTAAATGCTGTTTTCATGTCAAAGATCGCACGACGAATACGACGACGTCACGGGTGAAGTACTCAACTCTGGAGACGAAGTCCATGTTTGCCAATTAATTTACATACGAATATAATGCATATAAATATATGTATGCATGTGCGAATATATAACACAAATAAGACGACGACGACGACGACGAGACACGCGCTGCGTTCCTTCCGACAACCCGAGTGAGTCAATACTGAGCGCAAAAATTCGGTTAAGTTTTCGCTTTTCCACTTGCTCCCGTAACACGTTAGACGCACAATATGCGAAGTCAAGGCGAATAGTGTATGCTCTGCAATTGGAGGTAAGCAAGGAATATACTTGCAAGTTATTAAGCAAGGTCACAGACAGGAATTCTCAATGCCAACTGCAGATCATTCACATTTGTTTAGTAATTTTTGCTGCACTCACAGCTGTTTAAACATATTCTTAAAAACGTCAAAGGTAATCCGCTGAATCCAAATTTATAGCCAGGTATTCATAAATAAGCGTATTTAGTTTCATTGCCTCGCAGTTGTAAGGTAACAATATTATAAAAGCCAATTTATATAAATATAAAATTTTAATTTAATAGTCTTTTAATTTTGTAGATGAAAGGCTTTCAAACTGTAACGGTTGCATCAGTGCAGCCAAACAGCATCAAGGAAACTGCATACTTTTGTGCGCAATCAATTTTAATAGCCAATAGATCAATTCCTACATCAATTATCTTGACAGACGCCCAATTCTTTTGAAGTAAACTTTTAACAATGCACCTCAAACTGTTTTGATAGCTTGAATTGCACTGGAACTGTTTCATGTTACATACTCCTGTTAACATACTTCTGTTATGTTAAGCCGAAATTCGTTCATTTGCGGTATCCCACACTACGGTCACACTGCACAGAACACAGGTATAGCTAACAAGTTGGCTGGGCAAGCGAACGTTGTCACAAACAAAACGAGAACTGAATTTAGTAAATCAAACTATTACCAAAACGTTGTCAAAATGAACACGTCACAACTGTTACTCCTGGCTTGTTTAATTGTGGGCGTCGCACAGTTGTCGCTGGCGCTCAAAGAAGACGATTGCGAAGGTATGTAATGTGTGCCAAGCAACGGATGGCCACGTAAGTACAAAGATTCCACGGTGCAAGATTTTCACTCGTCATGTTAAATTACAGTTTGTATAAAGACGGTGAGACGCTTTGCCGACTCACTGGACGATGCCACCAAGAAGGACTACAAACTGATTGAGACACAATTTAAGAAATTCTGCAAAACACAGAAGAACAAGGAGCACAGATTCGTAAGTAAACTCAAACCACTTGCCCTGCCCCAAGGCCATTTTGCCGGCATACTGAAGAAAAACACGTTTGTATTTGATTTTCGTCATTCTTCGTTATATACACGTAGTGCTACTACCTGGGCGGTCTGGAGGAGTCGGCGACGGGTATACTCAATGAGCTGAGTAAGCCACTTAGCTGGTCTATGCCGGCCGACAAAGTCTGCGAGAAGCTGAAGAAGAAGGATGCACAGATCTGTGATTTGCGCTATGGTAACACTTTGTTTTGTATTTGAGCTGCAAAAATAATCGATACTAAATCGATTGCTATCACGCGACCAATAATCGATACAGATTTTTTTAAAATCTATCAGCAACTGAGCAATATTAGAACAAATTAATTAGAATTTCACTAAAGAAAAGGCATTTCTCCGAAAAACGATTTAAAATCGATTACGTGATCATTATTGTCGATATTTTTGCAACTCTTTTGAAATAATATTAAATTTATAACCAATATTAATGCTATAATTTCCTGCAGAGAAACAAATCGATTTGAACAATGTGGATCTGAAAAAGCTGAAGGTGCGTGATCTGAAAAAGATTCTCAATGATTGGGATGAGAGCTGCGACGGTTGCCTGGAGAAATCGGACTTCATCAAGCGCATCGAAGAACTTAAACCCAAATATTCTCGCAATGAGCTGTAAATATAGGATTATTTACCACACACCCGCACACACACATACACAACCAACAGCACACCCACTTAAATGAAGCTACAAATACACACCCACATACAAATACTATTTTAGTTAATTTACAAATTTTGATAGACTTTGAGAGAATTAAATAAATATATCTATTTTGAAATAAAAACAAGGATGTGAGAGAGAATACAAATCAATAAATCGAATCGATTGACCTCAACAGCATTAAGTTGGTTTATTTCTTTATGATTTCTTTTATTGTGTTTTCCTGTGTTAGCAATACGTACATATATTAATTTGTTTATTATTACATACGAGAACTACAACAAAATTAGTGTACTGGACAGTGATAAATAATTAAATGTTAAAATTAATTCGATTGCACTTACAAAGGCCCCTCGTACATATGTACATATAATATAAATACATGGTACTTCAAATGCTTGTACTCAATCATCGCGTTAATTATTCCATAATTAAACTAAATTATATTAGTTAAACATATCAGCTAATTACGAACATAAGTAGCTTTCGTTTTAGTATTATCAACTAACATTTCAAAATGATGTGTGGCATATGGTATATAAGAAAACTGATCGTATGATTGATTGCTTGATTGATTGCATTCCCCTCCACAGATACAGACGTTGGCTTAGCGGCGATAAGGCTGCTTGTTGTAGCGTCCACGTTCGCTCTCCTCCGATAAATTCGCATACTCGCTGTAAACCACGCACCAACAATATGTGAGCACAGCTGAAAGTAGAAGAATTTTGATGTTGATGAGATCAGTATTTGTTGAGAAAATTTATCAAAAACAAAAAAATAAATAAATAAATAAAAAGATATAAAATAATTGATACACGCGGATCAAATTTTTAAAAAAAATTTGGAAAGTAATTAAATTTTGTAGGTAATAATAAGTATATCAAAATTAGTAAAAAATTAGGATTTTCAAAAACCTTTAAGTCAAAAAAAGCGTTTAAAAAATAAAATAAAATTTTTCAAGCGTTGAACAAAGTTATAATCCTTTAGTCATGATAAGAATCTTCCACCCTCAAGATCTCCCACAACGGATCTTGACGTAGTGAACTCCCAGAGCATCGATCGAATAGAAATTATCTTAGACACCAATTCCTAATCAAGATTGTCTTATTGTAAATATTGTAAATTTCCAATCATAGTTTATCTAGACATAGTTTTACTTTTAATTATAAATTTCTCATTAGCTTAAGTTGCCACAAAGGTAGTAGAATACTATTCAGCTGTAATAAATATTTCTAATAAATACGATTAATAAGAAAAAAAAATAAAATAAAAAAAATGATAAGAATCAATATAATGTTCTTAAATGTGCATAATTTAAGCTTATCTATTTTGTATTAAGGCAGTAGAAGTATATTCTAATTATAGTTCGGATAATATAAAAGGCTTTCTCACTAAATATTTTTTTAAATTTATTTTATAAACATTATAAAGTATATGTAAATAATCTATAGTGGCATATCATTGCTCTAAATTGAGCTCAAAAGTAAATGAACTGAAATGCATTTCATTAATTATGGAATGAATGTGGTGGAATGTATGTTAATTAATTAATTTATAATATAATTAATTTATAATAAAAAATGAAAAATTCGACTGATATTCGTAAAAACGGCTAATTAGTTGATTTTTGACTTGCAGTATAACATGACCCCAGTAAAATCTAAAGCTAAATTTTTGAATTTAAAATTATTAAGATAATATATATCATGAAATATATCATTATTTCGAAGTTTCAATGAGATCAGCTCTAATAATTTCATTGCTAATTATACAAAGGAGACTATGTACTTTTTAGTACAATTATTTCAAAATTATGATAATTACATAGTAATAATCTCGAAAGTGCAGCAACAATTAGATAATCATAAAATCTAAACCAACACACAGACTTATGCATGGGTGTGTGTGTGTTGCTCTTAGCGAGTGTCTACTGTATGCACAGCCACATTCGAACATTTATTATTTTCGCCATTTGGCAACATAACTAATTGCGGGGCAAGCACTTCGCGCCTCATTTGTCTGCAGAGTGAGCGCTGCCTCCGCTTGCTGCTCTCCCATCTCCAATCTCTCTCTCCACACTGCCTGCGCCTGGTTAGTTGTCGACATGCAGGTAATCGAGGCATGATAAATGCGTCAATAAAGTAGAAACTGCCTGGCATGAAACGTATAACGCCATCCGGTGCTAAAAACCGCACAAGTTGTGTAGCTGCTGTTGGGAGTCGGACTGGACTGGAGTGGAGTGGAGTAGAGTGGAATCACTTACCACAACAGATGAGGCCAAAGATGAGCCAGAGCACGCCCGTCAGCACGAAGCCATCGATGAAGAAGACAATCCCGGTGTAAATAACAGAGATCAGCAGACCGATGGCAATCATTATACCCAGTACCACCCAGGGTACCATTAGGAAATGATTGCGCTGTAAACATCGAGATATATATATATAATATTTAGTAGCAAATTTCGATTTTTGAATGTAGTATACACACCTTGAGCACACCTGCGATCATCAGCAGTGAGATTAGTATGGTCATGCAGAGATTAATGACCAGTATGATCTTTACTATGTCATTTGGTATAAAGTCAAAGACGATTGTCTTGAAATGTACGCGAGTGGTGAAGATCACAATGATTGTAATGATGGAGAGTACGATTGCCAGTATTCCAGATATTACAGATCCATTTCGTGTCGACTGGCACAGGCAGCAGGAGTTAACCAAAGGTTTCGGCATCTTGTTTTTGGTTTTACGATAATATTATAAAACTGAAAAAATAAACACATTTATTATTATAATCCCCCAAAATAAAAGTCAAATGGGATTAAAACAGCAGTGAACATTTTAAAAATTCGGTTAAAATTTGGGACAATTATGAAAATTCCAATATTGGACTGCTTTCGGACTCATTTTTGGATATATCTTCCAAAATACTCATCAGAAACACCTCAAATAAAATCCTAATACAAGTTGTGAGTTTTAAAATAGATTAGAATTAAAAAAAATTAAAATCAGAAATTTTGTCGATATTTGATGATATTAAAAAAATTAATAATCTAAATATCCAGAAACGGAATAAACTTTGATTGCAGAATTATTATGTAATCTTAACCATTAACAAAAATGAAAATTTCATCAAAATCGGTTGATTTTTGCCAAAGTAATAGCAGTTTAAAGTGATATATAGCTGATTTTGAGAATCTCCCGAAATACTAATCGACAACATCTCAAGTGAAAAGCAAAATGTTAGTTTTGATTCGAAAAATCGATTAGATTTAAAAAATTTGATTGAAAATTTTTCGAATTTTGGTGATATTGTCAAGGATTTTGTATGAAAAAGTGGTAAAAAAAACAGAAATCTATATACCCAGAAAGGGAATAAACTTTGAATGCAGAATTATTATGTTATCTACACTATTAACAAAAATGCAAATTTGATGAAAATCGGTCAATTTTTGGCAAAGTTCTGGAAATTGAGATTTTCCAAAACATTTTTGGACATATCTCCCGAAATACTAATCGGAAACATCTCAAATAAAGAAGAAATACTAGAATTGAGTAAAAATCAATATAAATTATATTCTTAAATAGATATACCGTATAATAATAAAATTTTCAGATAATTTTTTTAAATATTCTATTTTTGTCTCCACTTTTTATATGCCTTTTTTGGCCATTTTACAGCTGTCATAAAAATACACAAAATAAATTATCAATATGACACATAAATGAAACAATGCCCAAAAAGTTCAAATGGTTTACAGATGTGTCACAAAATATTTTTGTATTTTGTTTTTTGATATTGTTTCGTCAAGTCTTTAACATTGTATTACCCGATAAACTGTAAGTCTTATCTTAGCTGATTTTGGGTTGCAGTTGTTGAGTGCATTAGGTAGTTCTCTATTTAGGAGCATGACTATCTAATCTCTCAGAAAAAGCTGTTAAATGTATATATGACGTTTGCTTGTGAACGGAAGTATTTATGACAAGTTAACCCCCCCCCCCTCCTCTCACTCTCTTTATTCGTTGTTGTGCTAGGCGAGGTGAGAAACTTGGCCCAAAAGAAATGGAAGAAAAATAAAGGCGGCCAAAAAGTGACGTCAGTGAGAGATTTCAGCATTTGCCAGCTGGCCAATGGCTAGCTACAAATTGTTTATAAAACAAAGACCGCATTTAAATTTAGAAACAACACAATAACAAAGTGTTAGCACACATACAGATACAGATACAGATACTTATGTATATAGTATATATCAGGTATATTTGTATCTTGTAGTCGGAAAATAAATCTTAATAAATTACAACTTTGTTATTCTGTTGATTGAAACTTGTTCCCGAAATCAATTGCTGCAGTTTCGAAAGCTGATATCATCCATCTCCATTCGCAGATACCACTGTGTGCATGCATGTGAATGTATGGGTGTGTATCTGTATCTGTAAGTTATGCCGCAGCGCATGCAGCCTGCGGGGTATTGTCATTAAATTAATCAAACGCTTAACATGCAACGCCGGCAACAGCAGCTCCAATTTGATGTTGGCACATGCAAATTTTCGCCGCAAGTTTATTGTGCTCCCCCTCGTGCCCCCCGTTTTAGTTTGCTCTGCGAACTTGTATCTATCGGATGCATGACTACAACTCACATGTGGCGCTGTTCAACAAGTTTAGAGCTGCAGGCCATAAGACGCTGATGAGATAATCACATGCCAAAATGTCTTGTCATACATGGGAACACTTTACAACAGTTTCCCATCACAAGCCATTGACAGTCAAAATGTTGACTAGTCAAATTGCCACTTCAAGATACAGTATCTTTTAAGCGAAAGCTGTAGATTCACAGTGGACTTACAACTTCCCCATATACACATTTCACAAAATTGCATATCAGACTCACTAATTTCAATACCACCTCATTGAACTTGATTGGAAATGTTTCTGATCAGATTATATTGAGATATAGCCAAAAATATGCAGAATAAGTCAAAATTTTCGTAATATTAGGCGCCTCCAAAATTTGAACTGCAAGAACTTCGACAAAAATAAACCGATTTCGCTGAAATTTGCATTTCTGTTAATAGGTTTGATAACATAATAATTGTGCATTAAAGGTTTGTTTAAATTCCGGAAATTTAGTTTTTCGATTTTTTCGACCACTTTTCCCTACTAACCGTATGACAATGTCATTTGAATTAAAATTTTTTGACTCTAATCGATTTCATGAAGTATTTCTGATGAGTATTTCGAAAGATATAGCTAAAAATGTATTGGAAAGAGAGCCAAAATCAAAATCAAATTCACCTATATATGAACTTTTGTTTGCCATAACTTTGCCGAAAATCAATCGACTTTGATGAAATCGGCTTTTTTGTTGTAAACTATTTTCAAAATAGTCATCAAATAGTCAAATCTCAACTAAGCCATATTCCGCATTCTAAATTTTAGAGACAATAAATTAAATCTGCTGAAATATTGAAACAATTCTAAACATTTCGCCGATTCCTTTAATAGTCATTTTGCATACATTTCCGGTCTTTAAATTTCTGCGTGAATTTTAGCGGCAATTGAACTTTATGTTCAGGTTCAGCATTGTTCAATGTCGAAGTCGAAATAGTCATTACTTTTCGCACACATGTTTCTTTTTTTATTTCTGTCTGCCTCTCTTTTATTCAGTCTGTATCTTCCGTTTCACGTTCTCTATAGAGTCTTTATAGTCGTAATAAAAGAAACTCGCACGCAAATCGCATGCGAACAGCGTAAAAGGTTACGCGCGACAACTGAGAGAGAAAAAGAACGTAAACAACTTTGAAGACGCGGAGAGAGAAAAACACAGAACAAATTACGCAATTAATAGCAGAGCAACGTTGTGGGGCAGGAGGCGGGCAGGCAGTCAACAACGTAAGAGAGTAAGCTTTTATAATGATGATCCGATCTCAAGCACGTCGCTCTATAGTTGGGCATAGTACAGAATAGAAACCTGAACTAATTTTGGGAGGCTGTCGCAAAGTCAGACAGATGTTGCGTTTTGGGCGCGTTTTTCACGCGTTTCGTGTGCGTCTGTTTCAACAGATTGAAGGAATGGATTACAAAATGCTGGCTAAATGTGTGGCTTCCATCTTTAGTTACAAAACACACATAAGTTAACCGTGTTTATTGCCATACGATACAGCCGATAATATAAGGTATCTCATATCTCATAGTCTAGATAGAAACCACAATACGGAGCCAGAGCACTTGAGAGCTCTTGAGGCCACCAATTAGCTGGCTTGTGAGGCAACCCACATGCCAAGTATGCATGCGAACCTAGATATGTGATACATACATACATACATACATATGTATGTATATAGGTATGTGATCTGGGCCGATGTAGGTGGCTGATGTCTGCTCTGTCTATCAGTTGGCCAATACTTCGAGTTCCATTCAGTTGAATTCCAACAGCTAATAGGCCAAGTAATAACCACATTAATATCTTATTGGTGACACTCGACTTCCGCTTGCAGTCAACTGTTTAGCTATAAATACTCACTGTATATGTTCATAAACAGCTTACAAAAAATGTTTTTATTTGTTTTGTTATTCAAATACTGAGACTGAGAGTCAAGTTCAAGCGAAAGCGTAGGCGTCGTGAAACGCCAGCGGCACGAGCGCGTTTCGCTAGCGACTTATTTCTCAAGAATTTGTGACTCCGACTGCGACTTTGACTGCGACTGCGACTGCGACTGCTGCTGTCATTGTCGATGATTATTTTATGTGGGTTTCGGTTTAGTGGAAAGTGTCTGACAAGTGCAACATGCCACAACTTTGTCATTGCAATGTGTTGTTGTTGTTGTTGTTATTGTTGCAGTTGGAGATTTGTTTGCTGCAGTCTCGGTGTGTGGGCGCAACTCTGAAAATGTGAAAGGTTTCGAGTTAAGCGGCTTGAATAAGCATCTGTAAGTGGAGCTGAAGTTGGCACTGGTCTCGTTTGAGGAAAACACGGAAAAGGGAAAAGTTTTGTGGCTTTGAAAAAGTTGTTGCAAGTGTTGAAATTATTAAAATGTCTTAACAAAAAACTATTCAATTTGTAGGCCATCAACAGTTTAACTGAATCTTTATAATATAGTCATAAACAGTCCATTCATAACCATTGTAAGACTTTATTTAATCCGTTAGACGTATTTTTTTTTAACTATTTAATAAAGATATTAACAGTTTCTGTGGTTCAATCACAAATATATAACTATATTGCAACACATAAATATTTTAAAGCCGTTATATATATTTTTTTAAAATATTTTTTAACTATTTTATAAACAGTTTCTAAAAACAATGCTAATTTTTAAGTTTTTTTTTTCCTCTAAAATTTTTTTCATTATTATTTATTAGAAATTTTTAGAAAATTTCTGAAAAAAACTTTTCATGAAATATTTTTTTTTTGCATATTGTATGAAAATAAAAAGTTTTTAAGTTACTTGCAATGCAATTCAAAGAAACCATTGATTACTATATCTTTTATTATATATTATATATCATATATTAAATATTATATATTTTTATTTTATTTCTTTATTATTTATCATATATCATATATTAAATATTATATATTTTTATTTTATTTCTTTATTTGGTGATTTTATTAATTTTGAAATTTGTTAAATTATGAATTATCTTGTTTTAAATTTTCTAACCTTTATATATACATATTTAAATGTACATATATTTCTTGTAATATTTTTTTTGTTTCTATTATTCACATTGTTTATTTTCATTATATCTGATTACATACTTTTAAAAAATTTATAAATTTTATATATTTTTTATAATAAATAATCTTGTTTTCATATCTAAATTATTTTAAAATTTTTTATATTTATTTTTTATTTTATATATATATATGTGTATATATGATGTGTATATTTTTTGTAATACATTTTTAGTTTTTATTAATCACATTGTATGTATATTTTCACGATATATTATTACATATTTAAAAAAAAAAAAATTAATAAATTTAAACACAACAACATTCCAGAATATTTTCTAAATATTTTTGTTAAGTCACCAAATTTGTTTTTCAAATTTTTGTTGAACTGGCCCAAACCATTTGTTTATTTGTAGTAATAAACAACAACTCACCCGCAGTTATGGTAATGTTTTATGCTCGAAATGAATAATTTCCCCATATTGCATATAAATCGTGTCAAGTGAACTGATTTTCAACGTACAAAACAAGAAAATAGCAACAACAAAAAAGAGAGCAAATTATAATACACTGATAGAGGCGTCAATATGGGTTATAATCAAGTGCCCCCATTGCAGACGATGTTGTTCTTCACCCACTCGACTATGGGCACGCCCGCCCCCAACACACCCCATACCCCCCTCAATTTCTCAGCACACTTCATTCAATTTGTGTATGTGCAGTGAGCGCGTGTCCAGCATTTGTATCTCACAGATACATTCACGATCGGCAGTCGCCAGTTGCCATTTGCCACTTATGATTTATCGTGTGCCGCAGGCAAAGCGATCGCCAATTATTTGCCGAACCTTTCATTGGCCCCACACGAGTTTTTGGTGGCGGGAGGGGGTGGGGCGCAACCACAATAACAACAACAATAGTATTAGCAACAACAATATGTTATAGTATAATTACGTTTAAACAATTTGTTTGCGCTTCGACGCGTAATTAAGTTTGACATTTTTCTGTGCTACTTTTTACGCGCCACACAACAGATACAATTGTCCATTGTATCTGTATCTGCAGCTCGTATCTGTATCCGTAGCTATATACCGACTGTATTTGTGATTAAAGTGTTTTTTTTTTTTTTTGGTTTTCTGTCTCTGTAAATTGCTCAATTTCTGTGGTGTGGGAGCCCTGCCAAACCGGTCAAAAATTGTTCTACCAAATTTGACAAGTTTTCAGCACGCGGTTTTAAAAAGTTTTATTTTTTTTAAATTTTTGTTTTCTTCGATTTCAGTGGTGATTGTTGGACTTTCCGCTTGTGTGCCGCTTACTGTTTGGCTTTCAATCACTTGAGTTGCCACAAAATGCCGCATCAAGTATAAATCAATTAAACTTGTTGCAGCTGCATTTGCCGCCGCCTTTGAAGCTGCCACCAGCCCCTCTCTCCCTCTGTATCTGTAGAAAACATTCAACTATTTTCAATTAATGTACATGTTTTTCGTTTTGCTCGTATCTGTAAGATACAAATTGTATCTTACTCTATCCATGTACATTGTATATTGTGAATTCAGACTATCGCCAGGGTCATGAACAGACATTGAACGCGTTCAGCCCACAAAATGTTGACTAAATCCTTGATGAATTTTGCTTTCAGCGAAAGTGCGAAAGGAAAAGCAAATGGCATATTTTAAAAGTCAAAATAAATTATAATATATAAAAATGATTCATTTTTGAAACGTATACAAAACCTAAAATTATAAATAGGCGACAAGGTCATCGGTGTGTGTGTTGCTCTGCTAACAGATACAAATCTATAGAATACACAGTGATGGAACGAATATTAGAAACGCGATTTCACTTTTTCAGTATGCTTAGAATTTAAAATTTTTTTTTATAGTTTTTAGAAGAATATACTTAATAATATACAACAAATGATATATATAGCTGACATATGTATTCTATTTTTAGGTTTATATTTTTAATAACTTTTATTATATATAACCTGTAAATTTGCCATTAAGGTAATAAAATGCTTGTAAATTTTTTAATTTATAAGGTCCTTTTTTTTCAAAAAAAAAATAAATAAATTAATAAAAAATTAAATAAATAAATAAAACTTAACTTTTTTTGATCAAACAATGGCAAAAATTTTTGTTTTATAATAATATAATATAATTATTGGATTTTTCACCCTCTAATCATTTTGTATTAAGCTATTTTGAGATGTACAGATTCCTCGATTAATAAATTTATTATTAAAACAAATAAAAATATATTAAATTTTGTTAATATTAAAATTAATTTAATTATATAATATTAAAAATTCGTTTCTACTTTTTCGGACATCACTGTATAAAGATTATGAAAAATCTTTGCTACTAAAGAGGCGGTCAGGGCAGCTACCTCAACTATGTATGTATGTGTAATTAAAGTCAATTACTAAACGTAAGTATATTGAAGAAACGTATAACAGCTGTCTGCGTTATACAAATATAAGCAACTGTTATACACATCAAAAGTTCTCTTAGACTTTTCTCTTACGTCTAAGACTATATACAAAGTTATAACACTTTGTTATTCTTCAGACAGCAATCCTTGATTGCCGTCATCAGACTTTTGTGTGCCACTGTGCCAAAGTCAACACAAAATATGGGCTAGGTGTTTGTCCGATTCATTTGAGGCTTTAGAACATTCTTTCGTAAAATGAATTTATGTTTGTATATGGCATCTTCCATTTACATTTACATTAACATTCCCATTTCTATTTCAGAAGTCTGTCTGCTGTTATTTTATCTTAATGCCTGGCTGATGATTGCCTTGTAAATATCATATTAACCTTCACGATGAGTTCAATTTTAAATTTGGCAAACCGACATAAATGATACTCTCATAAAATCATTCAGTATTTAATTAAATAATCATGTATTGATAAATAACAGTTACAAGAAATGTTTCTTTCTTTCAAATCTTTTTTTTGGTGCTACACTAATTTTTTTTAATTGTATTAATATTCTTTTCTAGTTTCTTCATAGCAATAAAATAGATTTAATATTATTTGACATAAATTCAAAAAATTTTTATTCATTCATAAAACGTTTAGCGTAAAATTTGTAAAGTATATGAAAAAATTAAATTTCTTAGAAGTTTCGAATTACACTAAACTATTTTTTTTTATAAAAATGCATTGTTCATACTTTATTATAAATCAATAATAACATGTTAAAAAAAATTAATATAAATCTTAACTTTTTAAACTTCCAATATTTTTTTTTGAATATTGCACTTTTAAGCCAATATAAAAAAAAAATAATACAAGCTTTTTAAATTTTAAGGTGGTTGAGAGTAAGTGAAAATATTAAATTTCTTCGAAGTTTTAAATTACACTAAATGTTTTTATTTTTAAATGCACAATCATAATTTCTTCTAAACCAAAAATAATATTTAAAAAAAATAAATATAAATCTTAATTTTAAAAACTTGTAATATTTTTTTTAATATTGAATTTTGAAGAACATTCTTAAAAAAAATATGACAAGTTTTTAAAATATTATTATTATTATTTATTATTTATTTGAAGTGTAATATTTTATTTTAGAAGTGGAATGTTTTTGAATGAGCACATTTTAAAAAAAATTAAACTAGTTGAACTTATGTTTAGTTAGGGCATTTCCTAGTGTATGTTTTTTCTTTTATTTTTTTTTATTCTATAAAAATATATATATGTATATATTTTTTTAATTTTGTAGGCTGAGCATTTAATGGTTGTGCGCCATTGAACTTTGCTAAAGAGCTTAATGAACCGTTGCTCCCGCCACGAACTTTTAACTTTCAGCTACGAATCTTCCGAATTCAGAAATCAGTCCATATTTTTGATTTGAATAACGTTTGTTATGCAGTGCCTGTTACTGTCTATTTGTAATTTGAATGAGATTTTCATTGAGCGGTGCTGAGTGGCATATCCAAAATGTAGCTCAATCCAAGTTGAATTTCTCTTAACTTGCCCCACACAAAAAAAAAGAGCAAATGAGAATTAATGCGAAATATTACGTATACGCCTACGTAGCTGCAGATTTCATATAGGGCTACTTTTGTAAATGATGACAGTGTCTGACGTGTCGTCTGATTGTTTATAAGAAGAAGAAGTAGTCTGTAGAGTAGTATGTATACTTTCTTTAGTCAGTAGTGATCGCTAGCGATATCGAAGTCGTATGCCCAAAAATAAAAAATAAAGCCTTGCAGGTTTGATCAGGTTAATGTTCAATGTCAACAACACGTTCTCGAGCAGTGGGAGAGATGAAGCTCTGACATCATTATACTATAACTGAATGCAACAGCTAAGGAAGTATATATACAATATCTGTATATATCATATAGTGTACTGTAATTGCGAAAAAGGCCACAATCGAAACACAAACAAACTGTTTTGTTTTGCTCGTCATTTTTCATGAATGCCGTCAACGCAATTGGGTCAGAGTTGCCTCCAAAAACAGTAGCTGCATTTGCCCAATATAATATCGCTATGATTATTTATTTATTTATTTGGTTTGCCGCTTGTTTTGTTTAACGTATTGATCATAATTTGTTGTCGCACTGTTGTTGCGGGCGCTCAGCAAAAAAACGCAACGCGATGCGATGCGATGTGAGTTGAAGTCAAGTGATGATCATCATTTGAATATTGAAATCGACTGCGACATCAAAATGAAATTGAATATATTTTGTATAAATAATAAAAAAATATATATGTGTATATATAAATGTGTGTGTTCGAGTCGCTGCCAACTGTCGCCTCGGACTTGGAAACTGTTTGGGAGGAGAGTCTGGGGGAATCGGCTGCTGCGGGATTGGGAGATGGAGGGAACTGCGGCTGCGGCTGCGGCTGCGGCTGCCGCAGCTACGACTGCTACTGCTACTGGTGCTGCGCCAACTAATTGCTGCACGCCTGTTATTTCAGTTTTGCGGCGATCGTTTATCACTTGATTTGCATTTGGCGATCTAAACGATCTAAACGTTGAACTGATCAATACGATACGATACGATACGATTGCAATTGCAATTTGGCTGCCAATTGACGTCGCTGATAATGTCAAACACTTGGCATGAGTTTCCATTTCCTTATACATTTATATTTTTATTTTTATTTTATTTGTTCACTTACACTTTCTAATATCGTTTAAGCGCGCACTTTTCGCACCAACAATTAATGCTAATTAAATTCGGTATTTTTTCGCTTTTCCTTCTGATTATATTCTCAGAATATTTTTGAACTTTTGAAATTTGTACGCGACTTGGGCACGTTTTGCGCGCGAGATTCCGTTGTGCTTGCGTCGAGTTTCACGTAGCGACTGAAAACGCGCGCTCATCGCTCACAACGGAGAGACAGAGACCCACCCGATCGATAGTCAACGACGACGACGACGACGATCGTAGGAGCAGTGGCTGCTGCGACGCGACGTTAGCAGTGACGTTGACTGCGGCTACGTTGATTGAGGTTTTGCTGTTGTTATTATTATTCTTTGTCTGTTGTATGTGTTGTTGTTTCTTCTGTGCCGTTGAAAAGTTCTAAAGGTTGATTTTAGCTAAGCGAGAAGCTTTTTTACTGTGGTGACGCTGGTGGTGGTGGTGGTGGTGGGAGCTTTCTTTGCATTTAGGCAAACTTGTAAATAGCGAAGAAACCTGTTAATATTATTATTATTTATATTGCTCACACATTGTTTTCTAGTTCTCTGCTAGTTTCATCACATGCAGCCGATATCAGTTACAACATTTTTGTTTTCCGACATTTGAAAATCATTAAAAGTCAAGCTCATTACTGGGCCACTTCTAGGAATTTCATATCTACTGGAGAGCAAGAGAACTTTGCACGCGACCTACACTGCTGCAGTTGTTAAGACTGCCCCCCCCCCCTCTTTGCCCCTTTTAGTCTAAATCCCGCCAACCGTTTCATTTAAGATACGCGCCGTAGATATGAGATGGCAACACGCTTCGCTGTCGCCCATTTTTGGTTAGTTTGCTTAGTTGGCCTGTTTGCCAGTTAGTCGCAGTTGTTGTTTCTACTTCTTCCTCATTTATGCGATTTTATACCACGCAGATCAGTAGGTGAAAAGACTTACTATGTTTCTAAAAAATTTTAATTTCTTCCATATGATAAAATTTACTATAATTTTAGTAGAATTCCATTTTCATTCTCCATGTTTGAGAATATGTATAAATATAAGTATATTAAATTATTTTGAGTGGTAACTTGTAGTTCAGCATTCTCGACTAACGCGTTTGTTACTTGTTTTGGTTTTTGGGCATTTCAGCCATATCGACATGGCAAATGCTAGATTCAACTTGTGGACTCTGTTGGGCCGCTCCTCCTTTGGCATTGGCGAGAGTTTCTTTTGCAAGTTGTCAACTTTCATATCTATCAAATTACAAAAAGAAAAAAATTGCATGATGTTTGTAACCTAAGACACTTTCTTTAGGCATGCTTATAGGATATCCCGTCGTCGAGTATTAACTTCCTACTGTCGCCAGTTTTAACTTGTTGCTTGACCCATTTATGAGCCATTGTATGTAAATTTCCGTTTATAAAAAAAGAATACAATACAATGCAATGAACTTCAACCCATTATTTACTTATATATATTTACTTATTAAATAAATACTATGCATACTTATTAAATAAATTCATAATAAAGCAACCGCAATCAATCGCTATTGTAAAAGTATTTTTCATTTCTGTATATCGAGGGCCATAAAAGATTAAAGTTTATTAAGGCTTTGTGTTTCTATGACTCTAGATTCCTATGCAATATATGTATAAGTATGAGCATTTATTTTATCTATCAATCAATCTTATTACTAATATGTGTTAATACATTTGCATTATGAATTGAAATCTGAATCTGATGTCACGCGAGACATCAAAAGGCGACCCAAAATTTTGGTTGTTACCTAAAAGTTACGTTAATAATGCTATATCGAGCTGTATGTCTAGAATATATCGTAACTTAGAATATATATATTTTCGTGAGAGGGAATAATACATAATATTTAGCAAATATATCAACATCATTTGGTTGTTTTGGCTGCATATTATGTTTTATTTGAAAATTTATATATTTTACAGTAAATAATTTAGTCAGGTATATAGAGAAAAAATTATTATAATAAATTTTGTTTCAGCATTAATTGCAAAATTAATAAGAAAACGGCGAGCCTTGTGATTTTGCAATTGCTTGTATCCCCCTTTCTGTCAGTGTATCCTCTTGTTTAATTCCTTGCGATTGTGTGCGATTCTCTTTTGTTGTTTGTTGCGTAAGATTGTTATCGTGGATTATCCTGGATGAGGTTCGCTTTGATTCCAGACTGCGACTATTGGCTGATTGTTGTTTGCTTTCGCTTGGCTTGATTCCTTCCTCTTTACTGTCTATACCTAATTTTATGTGTTGAGACCCAAGACCTATAAAAACAGGCTCTCAGTGCAGATTGAACGCTATTCCAGTGGCTAGAAAACTGCAACTGGAATACGCGTCGTTCTATTTGCTCTTTCCACCGGCGGCTGCTGCTGCCGCCTCCTCCTCCTTCCGTTTTTGTTTCTCACGCATCAGCTCAGCGTCCCTATAGTTTATGAAATATGCAATTGTAATTTTATCGTATATTATAAACAGCTTCAATATTCACCTGGCTTTGCGTTGTTCCACTGTCAAGCTATCTGTTCGTTTTCCTTTGGTTGCCTCCGCCTGTTTCTTTTGGTTCTTGGCTCGCGCCAGGTCACGTTGATTGCCGCCTGCATTTGTATATTTGGAATAGAAATATGTACATATTTATTTTGTGTTCTCTTTGATGCTTTGGGCAAGTAATAATCTATTAGAGCAGAGAGGTTAGAGGTATTCATGTCACACACACATACACACTCACACATATTCACACACACACACACACACACATGCTAGCATGCATTCTTATCGATTTATACTAATCCCATTTATTTATATTTACTTAATTATGCAAAGCAGTTGGCAACTCTTTATCTTTACCACTCTCTGTTAACAGCATCTTAAATGCAATCGAAATTGTATTTTGCAATCATCCAAAGCGGAACGCAATTGAAGGGTAATCAAAACTCTGCAATTTGTCGACTTACGTGTCATCTTTTGTGCTACAGTTGGGCAGCTCAGCGATCAAATGATTCAAATGCTGTGTGTTGTTATTGAAATTGTTGTTGTTTATAAGGTTTCGATGTTAGAACAAAAATCAGTTAATTTTTAGTGCAAAACCAAATGAGAGTTGTGGGACAAACTGTCACGTTAAACAGATTTTCATTTTATGTTACTTTTGACATATCATACATAACATTTATCTGCTGTGTTAAGTAACAGCAAAGCAAGCAGTGCAGTGTTGAAATTAACAATACTATCACTTTCTTGTGGACATCAAATATTTATTTTATATTTGTTAATTTTAATATATTAATGGTTTAACAAAATTAAAAATATATATATTTAAAATAATTTCTGGCGATTAATTCATAATTGCGGAATATAGCTGTTTTCATGATTAATGTGGTATTTTTGGTATTTTTACAGTGTTGCCAGCTTGAAATATTATCATTTACCGTTTAAAAGCCGATAAGCGCGTATTATTTCAGTATTGGTTGTGAGTGGAAGCAGCCGTATCGTTTCTGGAGCTCAATATTTTCGGAAATCATTTTCCACAACATGGATTTGTTGGATTTTTTCGATCTAACAAAGGACTTCCAACGTCCGTCTGCTCCTCAAGGATGTATTAGCAGCAAATTATTGGCCGGAGAACCACAAGATTCCAAACCTATCAAACGCGAGATTATCGGCGTAGAATATGTGGAAGAAATTGTGGCTGAAGAGAAAAGGAAATTGAGCAAAGTAAGCTTAGCGTGTGTGTGTGCGAGCGAGACGTCAGATGAAGCTGTAATTTGACCGTCTGTTTTGCGTTTGTTTACTTCCACAGATTTCCATTGGCGGCCCTTCTACATCAAAAATGTGCCGAACACTTGACGATTTGGACAACGACGATGAGGATGATGATGATGACTACGAAATGGACGACGAGTCAAAAAAAGTGCGCTCCGATGAAGAGTATTACAATAAATATCGCTTCGATTTGGAGCGCAATAAAAATATGCCAATTTATACACAACGTGAAGAGATTATCAATGCAATTGAGCATAATCCTGTGGTAATATTGAAAGGAGATACGGGATGCGGAAAGACTACCCAGGTATGTTTGGCATCATTATTTTCAATTGACTTTTAGGTCAGATTTTGTATTTGAAATGTTGATAAGGATTGTAAACAAAACGTGTTGCTTATTTACTTAATGCATTTAAATGATATTTTTTTAAGTAATAATTTTATAAATTACAGAATTCATTGAAATATGTAGCCAGCTTTTTGTATGTCAAGCTAAAAGCAACACTGGTTTACGTTCAAGCTGCAGTAAAAAAATCGTTAGTCAGCATTTTCCATGTGTCCGCTAAATCATAAAAATTGTGTTGTATTGGTGTCTCTTTTTGGCAATTGACCTCAATTATTTTCAAAATTCAAATTGGATTTTTCGGGCTGGCTGTGATTATTTTAATAAAACGCGTCATCGATATTAACTATCGATAAGCTCATCGTTTGAATATCGCTTAATAATTACATTTTTTGCCGCCAGGTGCCGCAATATATACTGGATGAAGCATTCAAACGTCGCGAATATTGTAACATCGTCGTGACACAACCACGTCGGATTGCAGCCATTTCGATTGCCAATCGTGTTTGCGAGGAACGAAAATGGCACCCGGGCACCGTCTGCAGCTACCAAGTGGGCCTGCATCGTCAAACCAGCAATCAGCTAGATACTAGAATTCTATATTGCACAACGGCGGTGTTGCTGAACACACTGATCCGTCAAAGGACTCTCACCCACTACACGCACATAATATTGGATGAAGTGCATGAGAGGGATCAGGATATGGACTTCTTGCTGATCGTGGTGCGGCGTCTCTTGGCACTCAATTCGCATCATGTGAAAATCATACTCATGTCCGCCACAATTGATACCAGAGAATTTTGCCAATATTTCACCACCAGCACCATGGTGCCACCAGTTATATCCACGAGCCATGGTCGCAAATATCCGTTGGCCAAATTTTATCGCGATCAGCTAAAGAACATACACTTTTCGGAGCAGCCGCAGCAGACAGAGCCGGGAATCAGCCCCGAGGGTTATACTGATGCCATCAAGATTCTTCTGATCATTGATAACATGGAACGCAAGCCGGAGTACAACTCACAGCAGTCCTATGAGGAGTCAAAACGAACCGGTGCCGTCTTGATCTTCTTGCCGGGCATCCATGAGATCGAAACAATGGCCGAGCATATCACCAGTGTGACGAATAAAAAGTAAGTTCCCACTTTACACATGTATTGAGGAATGTTCACTAATCTTTCCCCAATGTAGCCCCAGCCTGAAACTCGCCGTTGTGCGCTGCCATTCGCTGTTGTCCCCAGAAATCCAAGGAAATGTTTTTGATCCACCACCGCCGGGCCATCGAAAGGTCATACTGACCACCAACATTTCGGAGAGCTCTATAACCGTGCCCGATGTCTCCTATGTGATTGACTATTGCCTGACAAAGGTCCTGCACATCGATTCGGCCACAAATTTCACCACCCTGCAGTTGGAGTGGGCCTCCAAAGTGAATTGCCGCCAGCGTGCCGGACGCGTTGGACGATTGCGCAGCGGACGCGTCTATCGCATGGTATCCAAGAAATTCTATAAAAATGAAATGTCCGAATTCGGAGTACCTGATATGTTGCGCTCCTCGCTCAACGTATCTGTGCTCCGCGCCAAGCAACTCGAAATGGGTCCCCCAGTTGATATCCTGGCATTGGCGATGTCGCCTCCAAATCTATCCGATATTCAGAATACCGTGCTGCTGCTAAAAGAAGTGGGTGCTTTATACAGAACTGTGGATGGCGTCTACGAGGACTTGGATGGTGATCTCACCTTCTGGGGTGTCATCATGTCCAATCTGCCCCTGGATGTGCGTCTCAGTCGCTTGATTATATTGGGCTATATGTTCAATTGCCTTGACGAAGCCATAATCATAGGTAAAAACTTTCACCATTTCTTTTTATACTGTTAAAAGTTCCCAAAAAGAGTGGAGAATAACTCAAATAATATCGAAAAGAATTAATTTTTGAATTACAAGAAATATTCTATTTTGTTTATCAACTTGTAGCTGCTGGACTAACTGTGCGAGGATTATATGAAACTGGAAATCGGGGTAAAATGCTGGATACCTTTTGGATACATTATCTGTTCTCTGATGGTTCCGGCTCCGACTTGGTTGCCATATATCGTTTATATCGCGTAGGTTGTTGGATAATATACTGTCAGCATTAACTCTATTCATAATTTTGTATTCTTTTTTAGACCTATATCAATCTGTGTCAGGATCGAATGGCAAGTGACTCGGCTAAGAAATGGGCGCGTCGCTATAACATTAACATGCGTTCCCTGAATGAGATGCATTTATTGGTGCAGGATCTGCGTATGCGCTGTGACAAAATCAATCTCCATCCCATTTCCTCTGCATCCTATCCGCCCTTGGATGATCATGAGAAGACATTGTTTTTGAAGATCGTCATTGCCGGTGCCTTCTATCCAAATTACTTTGTGCGCTCGCACATGGGCAATGATGACTATGACAGGGATGTGTCCAAAGTGATTTGTGGCAGGGATCCGTGCCGCACTGTCTTCTTCACCAACTACGAGCCACGCTTCATGGGCGAACTCTATGCTCAGCGCATTAAGGAGCTCTTCGCGGAAACCAAAATCCCAATGGATCTCATCGAGGTGAACTTTCAGCACGGTTCGGAAAAGGTACTTGTTACCTTCAAGCCGCCCGAGGAACAGACCGAGTCCTTTGTGCAAATGCCCGGGCGTATTATGATCGAGGTGTTCAAGGCATTGCGGATGCGTGCCGTCAGTATGTCTCACACGATTCGTGTCATGGAGTGAGTAGAACCAACAGCCAGCAGTCTCAATCTCACACTTAATAACATTATTATGTTAATATTTATCAAATAGTCAACAACTCGCGATGAACTATGTGGAAAAGAACCGTATTGGGTTGGTCAAGGAGGGCAAATGGCTGCCACCTGCGAAGCAATGGAACGTTGAGCTGCTCAGCTTGCCCTCCGTATTTGAGGATCGCGTACGTGGTCTCATTACTTACGTAAGTTCTTTCATTATTCACTTATTTCAATTATTTTATTATTTTATGTGATCGATATATAAATATTATTTTGTAAAACATATGCTATGTTCCGAGTTTAACAGACAGTTTAGAGTCTTCTCTTTCCACTAATAAAGCCTTAATCTTAGAACATTTACTCACAGATTCATCACATAATCTCTGGGTTTTTCCAATCCTAGCAACAAATGTTGAATCAATTTACAATCTACTCACCCCAGAATTATTTTATTATTTACTTCACTTTATTTAATTCTTATTTTTTATTTTTATATATATAATCATTTAACGTAATTTATTTTAAATTTAATTTTAATCTTCTATTTTAATTAATTTCTGTCTACGGATAATAGTTGACATAAAAAATAAATAAATAAATAAAAAAAAACTAAAGTATTTATTAAAATAAAGTTAAATCAATAAATACGATTTGAAATTTATTTTTAATACTTTAAATAAAATTTATATCAATAAATATGATTTGAAATTTAATTTTAATACTTTTAATAAAATTTATATCAATAAATATGATTTGAAATTTGTTCACAATTATTACTGTTTTTTTTGTACTATTATTGTACTACATTTAAAAAATATAATATAATTTTGATATATAAAGAGAATAGTTTAGTTTTTAATAAGGACTTGATTTTTTTACTAAATAATTATAACTTTCGTTATTTTCCCTTTTTATTTTTGTACTTATTTTGGCTTATATTGAGAATTGCGTCAAGTTTTATTTGTTTATTTATTTAACTGGTTAAGTTAAAATTTTTAGGGATTTCCAATTTTCTATAGAAAAAGTTCTTCTTTAAAGAGCTTTAATTTTGGTATTTATATTTGTTTATTATTATTGTTTGTATATAAATATATAAAGCGTATATAATTTATTTATTTAAATTATTTATTTTATACTCTTCATTTCATTTTTTTTTTCTGCTTAGATTGACAATTGCGGCAAATTTTATTTCCAGCCGGAATCTTTGGCCTTTCGTATTTCCAGCCTCTCGGAGATATTTAATGCCCCTCAGCACTTGAAGTATCGGGTTAACAGTCGAAGTGTCATCACCAAGGGTCTATTGTTGCTGGCAAGACGTGGCAATCTGTTCCAACGTGGCGTAGTTGTTGGGATGAAAAAGGGAGGACGTGGCGAGCCGTTGGTCGAGGTTAGATTCGTTGACTACGGCGATAAGATGTCGCTTGGCATGGATCAGTTGCGACTGATGCCCGATGAACTGAAGGGGGAATTCGAGAATCTACCTCCGCGCATGTTTGAATGTCGCCTGGCGCTGGTGCAGCCCTCGTCGATATCCTGCCTGCGTAATAGCTGGGCAAGGGATGCCAATGATCGTCTTTGCGCAGAGGCCAAGCGAGGTCCTGTCACCTTAGAGATCTACTCCGTTGTGGATAATGTAGCAGCTGTGCTGGTGCATACTCGTGATGGACTGCTCAATGACAAACTTGTGGCTCGGCAGCTGGCACGACGCGCTAACGAGGACTACATGTCCAGCGTGGATCATGATATGCGCTTGAGGAAACAGCAGGGAAAGCGGCATCTCAGCATTGACGAGCAGCGGCAGATTAACGAGGAATATCTGCGCTTCATACATCCGCCCGTCTATGAGGACTTGCAGCCGCCGCCTTTGGAGCGTTGCAATCGAAATGTGCGCTTGAAGGGACCCTTCAGCCCTTTAGAGACTAAAATGGCGTCAATGCTGCGCATCGCCATGTATAAGAGCACCGTCATAGATCGGGATTCGGTGAACGGCGTGCTCCTCGATGGTGAGCCGCAGGATTATCACGATCATCTGATTGTGGCTGCATCGGTTTCCGAAAAGAACATTGGTGAAGAATTGATAGCTCGCGGCACCACCCAAATGCCAAATATACATGGCTTTGGCGCTCTGATGACCATGCTCTTCTGTCCCACAATGCAGATCAAATGCAACGAGACACGCACCAAGTATGTTTGCGTCTTGGCGGGACTTGGCTTCGATCCCAATACTATGAAGCCCCTCTTTGAGGAGCACGATATGGTTGTCAATTTGGATGTTGGCATACTTAAGGATGATATTAACATCGTAAGTGGTTCAAATTCTACAATATTTCAATCAATCAAATGATCAAAAAAAATTGTCGTTGATTTTATATCTAAATATATAGAGGCCTATTCTCAATCCCGAATTGGGGACAGGCCAGAAAATTATATCTGAAACAGATTTTAAAATAAATCTAAATTTTCCAAATCATTTCAGATCAATCAAATGCGCTATAGTATGGATAGCATGTTCCACAACATTGATGTACATGAAATGCCATATGTGCATGGAGAAGAAGATCGTGCTCTGATCTTTAATAAGCTGCGAACCTTGGCCATCAGGTTTGTAATGATAGGAACTATTGACATCGATCTCGATTAACTGAGTGCATCTTGTACAGGTTGATCAGCAAGGATCGTTGCTTTATGGAGCGCCATGTATCGTATAGGCAGCACATGTGGGAGGAAATTGAAGACTTGGATCCAGCTGGACAACCATTTGAAACGCGCGCCATATTCCCGCTCCATTCTGCTCACGATTTAGAGAGCGAGGACATGAACACTTTGCTGGCTCTACAGAAGAACTGTCAGTCACTTTACAATTTGCGAAATTTGTAAGTTTTTTTTTATCTATACAGTTTTATAAATATTAATCCATGTATTTTCGGCAGTGATGGCGTTATGCAGGCGCAGAAATGTATGCTATGTAATATGCACTTGGAGTCCATTACCCAATTGCGTTTACATCTGCTAACCCAACTGCATCGGGATCGCGAGAAGCAAGTGGACTTCCAACTTAAATAAATTATTATTTAATTATTCCTCATTTAACTACTCATATGTAATCTTAAGATTTGGCCAAATGAATGTGCCTTAGAAGACTTTTTTGTTAGCCTTACAAATGACTATAAATGAATAACGTTTAATGTATTTTGATTTTTGACAGGTTTCAGTTTGCTTTATTTCATAATAAATAACACTTGAAATAGAAAACAGATTGACATTTTTTTTCATTATACTTTGCTGAACTTTAGATTTATTTTTTTTACTAATTGTCATGTTCATACATTAATTAATTATTAATCATTCTCATCACACTTAGCCTGCAACTAACTGGGGTTGGGGTACGCTTCGTGTCGTCGGGAGTGGCGAGATCTCCCTCAAGATCTCAGTAGTGGTCGCCACATCCTTTGGCTCACAGAGCGTATAGTTCTGCATGCGATTGAGGGGTTTACTGCACAGTCCGCACATCTGATGCTTGTAGACGCCATAGATCTCAAAGTTCAGTATGTTGTACATGTCGAACTGGATGGTGGCACTCAGCTTGGTGCACTCCACAATCAAGAGATTCTGTTCGTTCAGCTCCACACTGCAGAGGACCACGTAATTAAATCGGGATTTGGGCAAAATTTTAATGGGGAGTGAACCTACCGGAAGTCGTAGTCGCTGTCATCAATGGGCCACTGGTATGGCCTCTGGCGTACATCATGTGGCTGCTGATCCTGATTCAGATAGATGAAAACCGGAGATTCGTCCACTTGACTGCTGTTGCCTGCCCGCGAACGGAAGTTGAAATAGTTCTGGCCAATGTGGACACGCAGGCCATAGTTGCTGGCCAGGCTTTGGGCATCGGGACCGGTTGTGAGGAACACGGCCATTTTGGGCATGGGCGAACAGTCAGCCACCAGCAGAGTTAGGCAATCTGGCTGGGCCACAATCCCGCCCAGATTGATCAGATAATCATCAAAGGAGTTGATCATGCCATTGATCACCGAACACGATCGCTTCAAGCCCGAATCGAAGGCCAGCTCATGGGAGGTATCAAACTTGGAGTCCAGCTTATACAGGAAGGGAATGTGATAGATGCGCCAGTGGACGCCATTCACCTCCACCGTCAGCCAGAAGTGCTCATGGGGTGTGTGCATCGTGATATTGATTTCTTGACTCATATGCAGACTGTCCACCTTGTGAGCGGACAGAGCGGAAACCAAGTGATCCAAGCGAGTTGACCACAACTCAAACCAGGCGGGCATCTAGGAGAAAAATGCCTTAAATTTTACAAAATTTTTTAAAAATTATATAGTAGTTGACCCACATTATTGAACTTGAGATCCATGTCGTACTGCGTTATGGATGTGAAATTCTCAAAGTTGCTGCGCTTGCAGAATTTCGATGTCGGTATAGGTGAGAATTTGAGCACCTCCTTGGGACAGAAATCGGTGTCCGTCAACGATATCTTATCCGAGCGCAAAAAGGCTCGTGCATGTTCCGATGGCTGCATAAAATTAGAGATATTTTCAAAATTAGCTTTAATTTTTTTAATAGAAATATATAGATTTCTTTACTTACGCCTGCGCGTGCCGCAAACTCCACTTTGGAGCCATCATCAGGACAGGCACTGTCCTCACCCGCCAGGCCAAACACCACGTAACCATTCAGCGTATGAGGACGTTTGGTAAACACAAGAGGATTGTAAGTCAACTTGGAGCATGCCTGCAATGCAGCGGAGAGTAACATGGAAATTCAGCCAAAGAGTCATCGGTAAGACACTGAGTCAAGTGTCCTGCAACTGACACGCACCCAGCGAGCGCATTCACTCATTACATGCTCCCCCACTGTAGCCTTTAAGCAACATAAGAAACTTGAAACCTCTTCCATACAATGCTGGCCAGCTGATTGGTAGCTATAATTCAAAGAAATCACAAAACACCTCAGAGAGATCATCCCAATGGGTAGCAACTGTCTAGCAAAAGCGATATGAAAAATCAAAATGGTGGGAGAAATAGAAGGAGCATAGAAAAGCTCCTCTCGTGCAGAAAGACGCAACAGTGCAGAGCAAGTCGCATCAGAATAGCCCGAAGAGTGGCTGCGTATCATTAAAAAGATAGAAAAGGCGAGATTTGCAAGAAAACAGCTCAGTGGCGGACAGATCTAATCCCGCCAAAAGGCAACCCTTATAGACTCTGACTTGGCAATATTTGCAAAGCATTCTTGCTTACTCTCTCTCTCCACACTAAGCACTTCCATTAGTTACGCTGCAGCAGGTAGTGAGTGAGGAAAAACTACACTGTCACAAAAATACGGCGTAGAAAAATTATGACTTTAATCAAAGTCTTTTTTTTTTTCATATGCAATGTTACCAAATTGAGTAAAATGCATGTTAATTAATGAAATATGTGAATTTTGTCAAATAAGAAAAAAAAAAACAAACGAAAACTTTTTTAATTAATAAATTTATAAGTAAAAAATATCTTCAGTAGTATTTATTGCTATAAAACTGAATTTTAAACTATGTATTTGCATACAAATAGATATACTGTTACTGTGTACACATTTGATGAGTACTCACTCTCTGCCTGCTGCTCTCTCACTAGTTTGTTGTGCTCTCTGCCTTGATCTTAGTTCAGCTGCAGCAGCTTCCCATTTAGTTGAAAGAAAGGTAAATAAAGATGCTATATTTATCTCGCTCTGACTTAACACATTGGAAGACAACTTTGATTCGTTATGACCAATCAGAGCGTAGATGCACTTGAGAAACTTCGAAAAGTTAACTGTTATTCTTATGCTATTAACCAATTAACAAATAGAGTTGCCAACTAAACTAAAGACATGATTTGATACATAAGTGATATCAGCTAATAAATAACAATTAAATTCTCATTTGCATGCATTTCTATAAAAGTGGCCGTGTGCGTGCTGTAAGAATGTAATTGTGTATGTGTGTGTGTGTGTGTGTATGTGTAGAGGGTGGGGATTGTTTGTTGGTTGTTGCGAGGGTGGTTCACAGATTGCCATGACAAAGAGTCAGCCAGGCGACAACCACAACAACTGCGGCAGCGATTAGCCTGCACATATCCTACGTTGTCTGTCGTCGGGTGTCTGTTACGTGCCCCAGAGACCCCACCTCTGCTCGCTCCTTTGCCAGGTGACCCCAGCCACGAAGTCAACCTGTCCGTCTGTGTGTCTGTCTGTCTGCGTGCCACTTATACAAGAGCCCCTTGCGTGTGTGCGGTGAGGGCAGGTGCGGCATGGAGAAGGCAATTGTGTGCCTACCACAATTGCTGTCCCACATAGAGACGCTTCACTTCGTTCCGTTCAACGAGTCGGCGTGGTGGCCAACGTCGTAGTCCGTTTGATCAATACGTTTGGGTCGTGTTGGGGAATTAGAAAACAGTTAGCTACGCTTCGATTCAGACGTACATATGTGTATCTCCCATCGAAAATTCTGTTGAAATTTTAGTTACGTCTGGATAAGTTTACTGAGCTGGATCTCGTTGTGAATTTCTATAATAATTTTGGATATCGTTCAAGAATTTCTTGAGTTACATATTAGTTTAAATTTCTGTTGGTCTTAATCCTCTCCCAAAAAAACAAATTCACAATGACTTCGGTGAGTATCGACCCCTGACTGCGAGATTCCTTGAATAACAGACTCCTTTGCTTCCAGATTGAATCCAAGCGTGTTCAATATCGCAAATATCTGGAACGTGCCGGAGTCATTGATGCACTGAGCAAGGCCCTCATCAAGCTATACGAGGAACAGAACAAGCCCGAGGATGCCATAAGATTTGTGCGAAAGTTCATGTGCGAAAGTTGCCCGGATGATGCCCAGTACGACGTGATGAAGAATGATCTGGAGGAGGCGAAGACCACAATAGCTCGCTTGGAGCAGGAACTCGAGCGTCTTCGTGGACAGATGTATGTCCTTTGTTGATTTATAATGATTCACATTCATAATGGGTTTTCCCTTTTGCAGCAAGAAGTCTCCCGAGGAGTACCAGGAACTCACATTGGCTGGTTACAAATCCCTCATTGACGATGAGGAGAATGTCGGCAGTCTGTTGCGAAAGTATCTGACTCCAGAGCTGCTCGAGGAGTACATGCTGGTCACCACACCGGCGCCAGTGGAAGCCTATCTATATGACTGCGCCGTCTCTGGATTCGAGCATCATGACTCCCATGTGGGCATCTATGCAGCCGATCCCGAATCTTATGATGTATTCACAAAACTTTTCGATCCCATTATTCGAGAGTATCACGGTCAGGAGGACAATGACGGCGATGTCCTTCAAAAAGATGTCGACTGGGGCAATGTGGATGAGATCGAGAATCTCGATGCGGAACGCAAATACATTCTCTCCGCCCGCATCCGCATTGCTCGCAACATTGAGGGACTGCCCTTCTTCCCCAAGCTGACAGAGAAGCAGCTCATCGAGGTGGAGGAGAAGGTGCGTGGCGCCACCGAAACCCTGGATGGCGAACTGGTGGGCACCTACATGACCCTGGGAGATATCGACACCGAGACGCAACAGCAGATGGTCAAACGTCATGTACTGTTCCAGCGAGGAGATTCCTATCTGCAGACTGCCGGATGTTATCGGTTCTGGCCAACTGGACGTGGTATCTACCACAATCCCGCAGAGACCTTCCTCATCTGGGTAAATGAGGAGGACCATTTGCGCATCATCTCGATGGCACCTTGCGGCGATCTGGGCGATGTCTATCAGCGGCTGGTCAATGGCATCTCCGAGCTCGAGAAGAATCTCTCCTTTGCCCGCCACCAAAGCTATGGCAATCTGAGTGCCTGTCCCTCCAATCTGGGCACAACACTGCGTGCCTCGATGCACATTCGTCTGCCGCTGCTGAGCAAGGACGAGGAACGCCTCAAGGCGATGGCCGAGGAGCTTTCGCTACAGATACGTGGCACCGGAGGCGAGCACACCACCATTGTGGATGGTGTCATGGACATTTCGAACAAACGACGCTTGGGTTTCACCGAATTCGAGTTGGTCAAGGCGCTGCAGGACGGCATTGTGGCTTTGATCAATGCTGAGGAGGAGCTCGAAATTTCTGGACAGGAGGGTTAAGCTAAATCTAATCCCAGTTACACGTTCTTTACAAATTATGCTACGAATTTCGTTACAATAAATAGTTTCCTCTCACTTACCTTCCAATCCTCCTCATCATCCTTGGAGTTGCGCTGCACCTTGCTAGTTACCTTGAACCAGTTGGACTTGGTAGACGTCTGGACATCCACGACAACATTCCACTTGTGCAAAGATTCCACATTCTGCGTTTCATCCGCATGCTCCAGAGTGAAACCAATCTGTTTGCCCTTCAACTCCGATGTCTTCAGTACATCCTCCACACAAATGTTGCCATCAATCTAGAAAGGAGGATTCGAGTTTTTAAAGTTTACACTCAACTAGGATACTGTTAAGGTGAAGTTTACAATGTTAAGCTTACACTGGTATGTAACATAACAGAAACATAATCAAAAATTAGACAAATTCAATGTCAAAATGGACCAAAATATGAAATTATTATGTTAAAGGTGTTTCGCTAACTTTGCCCCCAAATGCACGCAACACTTTTATTACTATGTTATTGACAGCTAGTCTCCATACACGATGTACATACTGTTAAGCCAAAGTACCGTTTAACATAATTCTGTTAAGCTAACTGCTAACAGCTTTGAGCAGTATCGTAAACCTTTATATCAGTGATGAATTTTTCAGTGATCAGAACTCACCCTGGTGGCATTCTCATTGTACATCAGGAGCGTAAAGTTGCGATCGTGTCCTAGATGTATGGAACTCAATTGAGTAAAGCCAAATACATACATCATTAAACTGACAACCATGTTGCGAGAGAAGCCGCTGCAACGAGAAGAGGGTTCAGTAGCTGTTACCATTAGTTAAACAATGTCCAGAACATACTTCTCTATAAACTCCGACTTGAGCAGCATGCCCCGAAATTTGATCAGCTCATTAAGATTGATATTAACCGTGAGCTTAGCCCCCAAATCTGGAATCGAGTAGCTGAATGGCTGGAACTGAAAGGCAGAGTTGAAGATGAAGACATAATTGAAACTCGTTGTAGGAACTGTAGCTTACCACTTCATTGCCCCGCTCGGGATACATGATCTCCTCGAAGGGAGCTGCAGCGGTCTTGGTTATCTGACCCCGGGTTGTGGTTACAGCGCGCGATTTGAAGGACAGACCGCTGGTGAGGTTCTGTGGCCGCGAGAAGGTATAACGAGCACAGCGACCGCTCTCATTTAGGGTCAGCTCACTACTGAAGGGTATATAGATGAGGAAGCCCTGCTCCCTGGTAATCTCATGATCCAAATTCAGGAATGGATTGTAGCTGCGACTGCGCACAAGAGCGTACGAGGAGTATCTGGCATCAATTTCCAGGGTATGTTTGGTGCCCGGAGGAGTACGATGCTCTGTAATATTGCCTCGCAGCGATGTCAGCACCGTGGTCTGCAGCATGACGTCCGAGGATGTGCCCAGCACAGTGGGCACTGAGTACTTGTTCATGAATGGCCAACGTACAGTCTGCATGTTGATGTGGCTATCAGTGCGTATCAGCAACTGAAGCCGGTCGAGAACTACATTGGAGGTAAGATGATATGTTTAATGGCAGAAGTACCCCATGGCAATCTACTTACTGTTGTCGTAGGTCAGTTGCTGAAACATTCGCTGGTTGAGGTAGTAGGAGAGCACGCTTTTCCCCTCCATTTGGAGTATGAACTCGATGTGTAGATTCTTGGATGTAATGATGGGAGCCTTAAGCATGCCAAGCAACGTCTTGATGCTCTTAAAGGTAAACGGATCGCTGCTGTTCGCCTTGGACTGCACAGTCTGCCAGATAGCATCGGGTAAACCGCGTGCTTTGATATACAACTGGAGGAACATAAGAAATATTTTCAGAACGATACTTGTTGAGGAATTAACTAAGGAGTAGACGCACCGCTAGCTGACCCGTAAATTTGCCCAATGCTTCCGTATCGAACTTGAAGTAAGCCACTACAGGCATATCCGACTTGGGGTCACCGACTAGGAAGGTCTGTAGCATTGCCCCAGTGCCAAATTTCGGATCCCGATAATCGAAGATATAATTTCCGGTTACCCAATATCTGGGCTCTGGTTTCTGGGGTAGGTGGCGATGCATATAGGACAGTAAGCGGCGACTGCAAGTAGACGAAGAGGTCAGTGGAAGATCCCTCATTGCTTAGGATAGCTTAACCTACAGATGCTGATAGCAGGGATAGGTTGTTTCCGATATGCTGGTAACTGTGGTGCGATAATAATTGATTAGATGCGGATCCGTTTCACTCTGTATGATCCTGTGTATGCTGATGAGACGTGCTGCTGTAGGATTTGAGATGAGCAGCAGGGTGACAGCTGCCACTCGCAGCTCCAGGCTGGCATTCCTCGACTCAAAGATGGGCCAATATATCTCATAGATTCGTTCAGCTCGTTTGTCGGCCAGGGCGAGTGTTGTCCAGGCAGCCATGAACCTGAGATCCTCGTTACCATCCTCCAGCACAATGGGCTCCAGGTATTTGGCCACATTGCCAAGCTGTAGGTTGCTAAGTCCCTGGAGGAACAGCATCTTCTGCTCGTAGTCTCGATCATCTGGAAATAAATCAGGGATTAATGATCTCGCCTAAGTATTTAGATACTTTCCACACTTACTCAGATACAAATTGAAATACTTTTGCACATATTCCTCAAACTGATCCTTGTCAATGCCACGTGCCACATACACGTTGTAGACGAGCGTGGCAAAGCTGAGTATGGCCGCTTGCCTCACATCCGGACGATCTGGGCCGATGTTGAGGAAGTCCTCGCATTCCTTCACCAACTCTGCGGATAGTTCAAAGATGTGGAAGGGCATTGGGATGAGCAGTTGGACAGCGATGGGTGATTTGATGGACTTCTCGATGACCAGATGGCGAGTTAGGAATACTGATGCCTTGGTGCCGATCCGTGGTATGATCTCATGGAAGATGTTCCTTATGGTTTCCTGCCTGTACGATGTACCAATATCCACTTCTGTATAGAGCTTCTTTAGGGACTCGAAATCCATTTCGCTGAGCAACTTAATCACGTCGGATAATGTGGCATCGTAGGGTTCGCTGAACTTGAAGTCTGTGCTCTCCAGGGCCTCTGCCAGGTTATCCAGTAATCCACCGGCAGCAGCTATTAAAGTCTCCTGTTGCTGTGGATTTCTGCCACCCGTGGGGTCCTTCATCTCCAGCGGTTGCAGCTCCAAATTGGAGGCTTCCGCGGACATCGAAGTCTCAATATCGATGGGATTATCAATGGGAGTTTCATTAAGGAAGTTCAGCAATAATCTGCAATTAAAAGGAGATTAAGAGCATTGATGTCTATCTGGAGTACAGCTGAACCTACTCCGAGTTAATGTATTGAGCTTCTCCCGTGGATTCAAAGGTGTGGATGAGCGTTGTGCCCTTGGCATGGGCCATGCTCAGAAAGTAACCAGTCTCATTGTGCGGCAAGATACCATAGATGGCCTCGTTGCCAATGATCACACTCTTCTGATGATCAAACTCGCAGGTATTTGGCGGCACATTGCTGCGGGTGACATGGATAGCCTCCGAATAGGGCGAGCATGTCATCAGCTCGGGAGTCTTCCGTATGGATATATAGTTGGTCTTATTGGAGACGAAGTATTCCGTCTGGCAGCGACCATGTATGCCCGTCTGTAAGGCGATTTACATGTACTAGTGATGCTCAAATTCTGGCGGGAATTACTCACCTCGTCAACAACGAAGGCACCGCTTGATTTGATTTGAAATTGAAAGGTGCTCGCAATGGCGCGCTTGAAATTCATCGACCATATCGGATCACCCTCCTTGAACACCACATGCGAGATGGTGCCCTCCTTGGTCAGAACGATCTTAAAGGGTTTATACGGCGGATACATTTCCTTGTTCTGCAGAAATTTCTCTCCCGAATTATTAAGCGTAACATCGTCAATCACGAGCTAAAGAGGGAAATTGATATTTTTTAAAAATAGAGTTTTTTAAGCTCAGATTAAAATTAATCTAAAATAAGCTAAGGGCTTTGCTTTTCAAGATGGAATCAGGTGAAATAATAAAAATATTACGACCTTGGTCAGTGCATTGAATTACATTTTTCGGTATATGCCTTTAAAATCAGCTAAAAGTAGCTTGAAATAAGCTAAGGCGGCAACACTGAAGGGAAATCCCATTGCGCTGTAATCTATATGCCACACATGCACATACTCATATACATACATTGAAAATGATAGAGATAGACATAAATACACACATACACATACATCAGCAAATCAGCTGTCTGCGTTGATAGACGCGTCGCGTCTCAATCGCGTTTATCTTAAAGCAAATAATTAGTCAGTGCTGTACATGTTATACATATGTATGTAGGAATATGCATGTATGTACATATTACATATGTTAAACATATGTCTATGTCAAGCTCTCGCTCTCACTGTCAATCTCCCTCTCAGCCACTCACTTCCTACCGCAGCACACGATCTGTTTGCTGATAGGCCTAGCGCCGCTTTCCTTGCTCTCTGTTCTCCGCGCTCTCTTTCTTTCTCTCTTCTGCTATCACTGCACACACACACTAGTGAAAACAATCTAAGCTGATTTCACTGTAATGCATAACATGCTTATGCGCAATGCGCATGTGTGTGTGTTTGTTTGTCGACTTTTATGCATGTTTGCTGCTGTATGCCAGCATTATCATTATGGTGCTTGTTGCACTTTCATTCGTCTCGTCTTAATCTCTCCATCCCTATGCCTATGCCTATCCCTATCTCTATCTCTGGCGCGCCGCTCTCAATGAAAGAAGTTCACAGTCGAGTTCAGTTCATCATGCACTGGCGCGCAATGGGCGAAAGGGGATATGACAAATGGGCGGGCTCCAACTGTTGTTGATGATGATCATGATGATGATGGCTGCTGGCAAAAGGTTAAATTGTTTTTAATTCATTTCTGCAAAAAATTCTCTTGCAAAACTCTGCAAGCTGTGCTGGTCCTCCACATTTCCCACACTCTCACTCATTCATTGTTATACACACTATCTTCTCACTCTCACTCTCTCTCTCTCTCTCTTTCGTCGTTTATTAAATTGATACAAATTGATCATGAAATCAATCAATTATATTTATAGTTTATCAACGCCGCGTCGAGTCATGCTCAATTGATAACCCATACAACCATACACCCATAAGCAGCATATGCCATACTCTATAAATACACCACACATACATACGTATACAGTTTGTCATGGCTTATTTCAACTACCTCTCCAAATATTTTAAGCGCTATGTTATAAAAACTAGGAGATAGGAAAATAATTGGAGTGTAGCTTACTAGGATTCATTTAACGCTTTTCAGATGTGACTTGATGAATTTTAAACCTTTTTTTATATCAAATATAAATTAAAACAATATTTGGCCATAAAATTATACATTTCTATATATACAGTGAAGTTTACAAAAAAAAAAAAAATAAATAAATAAATAAATAAAAATCTATTAATCAATATCTATAATATTTTTATCAAGTAAAAACAATCCTTCTGCTCGAAAATTTGCATACAAATTTGGAGTCTGAAATTGTTTCTAAATCATCTTTTTCTGTAATTTTGTTATTTATCTCTTTAAAATAAATTGTTAGGAAATAGTTTTTTTTTTAAATTTATTTTAGAATGATATTAAAATTTGGGGTTTACAATTTAAAAAAAAAAAAAATGTATATAATTTATTTTTTGTAGAGATTTTTGTTTGTATTAAAGAGTATTTTTTGTGTTTTTTATATCATAGAGTACTTAGAATATTTAATTGAAATTGAAGTTTAAATTGAATGTTTAATTGAGTCAAGTCAAGTTCTATGAAGATCTATGAAAACCACAACTCCTTTAAATTTAAGAGAAGTAAACTCAAATTACTGAAGAATTTCTTAAAAATCGCAACTCATTATTTCTTTCATATCATAATATATGTATGAATAGATTTTTGGAAAATGTTGACACTTACCGCTGCTGCCATAACCAGTTCACTTTGGCGTTGAAGGGTTAACTTGCCACGGACAATCCAGCCAGTTGTTGGCGGAGCAGGACGTCCTTCGTCTTGGGGCTTGGAGCCGACGAGCACATTGCCCACATACTCGTAGAGCATTTGCTTATTGATGCCAATAATGCTGAACGCTTGGCCGACATCGATTATTAACAATATAGCTGAAAATGTGAAACTGCAATCAGCATCGAGAAGAAGCAGAAGAAGATTCTCTTGTGTGTGGGGAGCATGGATGGATGGATGGTGATGATGATGATGACAATAAAAGTCAGACAGGCATTGCCGGGGGCAACAGCATCCATATACATACATACATACATATGTATGTACATATGTACATACATGCATACATACGTGCATATGTATGTATGTATGAACATAAACTTTATCAATTGAAATTTGTATATACTATAAATATACAGAGTCACCATAGGGCGAACAACTCAATCGTAATATAATATAGCTGAATTTTATTTATATTAATTAATATTTTGTTTTTGTTTTCTTTTCTTTTTAATATAAAATTTCTTTAAATGTTATTCAATGAAACATTACGTCATGTTCCTGAATAAATATTGTATTTGGTACTTTATATGGGTCTTTCATCTGGGTTTATCAATTAGGTTATATACTATATAGTATGTATTTTCATTATTCATTTTTATTTTATTTTTTATTTAACTTTCTACGTACAACACAGAAACACGGAACACTTCAAGCGCCGCATCATTTATGCAATATTTATAAATATTTTTGTAATTGCGCCCTCAGAACAGGACACTTTTTATAGGCATATATTCTTTATATATATGTGAAACACTATATACTATATTTCTATATATATATATGTATGTTAAGCCGCGATTTTTCTTTATCAACGTAGAGCAGACACTTTAAAGATCGACGTCCGCTTCGATCGCGTCTCGTACTCAAACTGATGCTGGACTCGAGGCTCTAGCTCTTCTAGCTCTGGCCTTGCTGGAGGTTCTTGCTGATAAGACCGAGAGCACGCTCTCTCGGTTTCCATCTCACTCTCAGACGAAACACTTTAAGAGTGCGCAGATGTGCTCACGATCAATCACTCCTCTCTCATGCTCTTTAGCTGCATCAAAGGGGGGATAAAGATAATTAGATACAAAAGGAAGGCATGTTTTTCATTTTTCTTATATTATTATTAATTTATTTTTATTTTACTTATTTAATTTAGTATTTGATTTATTTATTATTTAAATTTATATATGAAAAATGTTTATTATTAATTATGTATTAATTTTCTACCAGAAGAAAATATTTCCGATTAAATGCAACACATTTTCATCCAAGATACTTATTTTGTTTATTTTTTTAATTTTAAAATATCACTTATAGTCAAAAACTCGAATCTTAAAAAAAAATCTATTGGATTGAAAGTGAATTTCGAATCTGAATGACAACTGTGATTTTGCAATAGCTAGCAATATCCAATCCGCACATTTCGTTCGGATTCGGAAATGAGAACGAGGGTTTAAATTTGTTTTTTTCTTTTTTGTTGGAAAAACAACTCATGCATTTATTAATTATATATGATTATATTAAAATTTAAATTCCTTGTGCTGTTTGTATGTGAGGACTGTTTTTGAAATTTTATTCGATGTAGGAAAGGATTTTATTATCCTACCAAAGTTTGTGCAGATCAACCTATAAATAGTTGATAAGTTTCCACCAACATTTGCAATTTCCATATTATTTTTCTCAAACAAAAATAATATATGAAATTAAAATTGTAAACACCTCACAACACGTATTAGTTTTATAAAAATTAGAATTATCCATTTATTATTACAAATGTGCCGTTACAGTAGACAAGTACGACGAGGGGAAGGAGGACTCAGACAAGCTGCTCTTCACAGATAACATCTAACAAATATCCATAGTTGCCTTAAATCTACATATGTATGTATGTGTCTCTTTTGCTTAGTGTGCCCCGCCTCCACCATGCGCATGACCCGTCCGATGGGTGGCGATACTGCCACCTCCATTTGGCTTAGCAGCACCAGGAGCAGCTGTGGCAGCGGCAGCGCCAGCTTTCGATGTGCTGGCCGTTGATCCTTCGCTCTCGTTGCCATTCTGCTCTGTATCCAGATTCTTGAGCTGTTGCTGCCACATGTCCGCATAGATGCCATCGTCTCGCAGCACCAGCTGATCGTGACTGCCCCGCTCCACAATGCTGCCCTCCTTCAGCACCAGTATCTCATCGGCATGTATGACCGTGGACAGCCGATGGGCCACAATGATGGTGGTGCGATTCGCGCAGACACGCGCCAAGGCCGCTTGTATATTGCGCTCTGTGTGCGTGTCCAGGGCAGAGGTGGCCTCATCCAGCAGCACGATGATGGGCGACTTCAGTAGAGTTCTGGCTATGGCCACGCGTTGCTTCTCGCCTCCACTCAGCCGCAAGCCACGTTCCCCCACCTTCGTCTCGTAGCTCTCGGGAAAACCCAAGATGCGATCATGGATGTCCGCAGAACGGGCTGCTTCATAGACGGCATCTGCAGTGGATCCAATCTTGGCATACTCAATGTTATAATAGATGGTGTTGTTGAAGAGCACCGTGTCCTGAGGCACGACACCTGCAAAAGAAAAAGGGTTAATAGAGAACGTTATGTTATCCTGAGATAACCTACCAATAGCCTTCCGCAGACTCTGCTGCTGCACCAGCTTGATATTCTGGCCATCTATGGATATGGCGCCCATTTGCACATCATAGAATCGGAAGAGCAGTCTCATGATGGTGCTCTTGCCCGCACCAGAGGGTCCCACAATGGCCACAGTCTTACCCGCTGGCACAGTGAAGCTAACGTTGCGCAGCACCATCTTCTCGGGTGAGTAACCGAAGGTCACATTAGAGAACTCAATACCACCGCCTGCCGTTAGGAGCGGTGCACAGCCTGGCGCATCAACAATCTCCTCATCCTCACGCAACAGATCAAACATATTCTCCATGTCAACAAAATTCTTTTGGATGGCACGATAATAGGTACCGAACCAATTCAGGGGCATATACAGATCCATGAGGTACGTGGAGAAGAGCACAAAATCACCTACGGTCAAGGTCTGATGATTCACCACCAGATAAACGCAGAGCAATGAACCCGCCAGCAATCCCAGACAGAGTATCACATTCTGGGCAGTATTGAGCAGGTTCAAGGTGACCATCGAGAGGAACTCCTCCTTCTGATACTTGAGTATGGCCTCCCGGTAGCAGTCCACCTCATAGGTCTCTGCACCATAGTACTTGACCGTCTCAAAGTTCAGCAAGGAGTCCACGCTTCTGGCACGCTGCTCATTGTCCGCCAGATTCATGCGACGCTGGTACTTGGTGCGCCACTCCGTGATGGCGATTGTAGAGGCTGGAGAGGAAACGAATAGGGGTTCATTGAGAGGTTAATATAGAGAAACCGACAAACCTTACCTATATAGAGGAACATGGTCAAGAAGACAATCAGACCAAACCACCAGTTAAAGGCATAGATGAAGAACACCACTGCCACCAGCAGATCCAATATAGTGGGGGTTATGGAGAATACAATATAGTTCAATAGGTTATTTATGGAGTCCGTGCCACGGTCCATTATGCGGAGCACCTCGCCGGTCTTCCGCTGCAGATGCCAGCGGAGCGATAGCTGATGCAAGTGCCGGAACAGATCAATCTCAATCTCACGGGTCGTATACTGCTGCACGCGAATCCAGAGGAAAGTGCGCATATTATTGAAGAGCCCCATGCTGCCAGTGCCTCCGCCCTGTAGAAACGATAGCGTCACATAAATAAGCACAAAGTCCCAACGGAACTCAATGGGATCAATAGTCAAACTGTCCACTGAAAACATTCAAAGAGGCAGTGTGAGATATGGAATAGAGATTACGTAGAGAAGACGTCGTCTTGACCTACCCAACAGTTTGCGATAAATGGGCAGAAAGAGTTTAATCACGCGACCAGCGATTAGGAGCACAATGCAGAAGACGACAGTTGCCTGGAGCACGAAGTCCTTTTTGGGCCACAGATACGGGAATAATGTGCGCAACTTGCGCCAGCCATTGCGAAAGGCGGAACCACTTGGCACATCGCCAGCCGCTGAGTCATCCTCCAGACGCTGGTGTGGATTATAGGGTGCCATAATGCCAGGCGCTTTAAGGCCAAGCACGAAGATGAGCAGTGAGCACAGGGATCGGGTGACAAACAGACCCATTTCAATCTCGTCCTTATTGCTGTTTGTATTCAAAGAGATGGATATATATTTTGGGATAAGTTGATGAAGTACAAAAAAGGGAGAGAGAGTTCTCCAATTTCATTTTCCACTCACTTCTTCAAATGGAACCACCAATCCTCATGGCCCAGATTAATAATTGCCAGCGCCTCATTGATCAATGCCAAAGTCCAGAAGAGCAGCAAGATGAGGCCATGACCACGTGTGGGCACCGATGGCAGTCGATAGTTCCGCTCCTTGATGATCAGACAGATGCAGAAGGGATACGAGAAGCACACCATGCAGGTGTAAAATATCTAAAGAGAGATATACCATTATAACCAATCTACAAATCCTCCAGACTGCCACTCACCATGTAACCGTAGACAGCGCCATCGTGGTAGATGCGGGCATTCAGGAAGAACCTCAGCAGTGACAGCACGGGCACAAAGAGCAGCAGGAACAGTTGCAGCGCATACAGGCGGGACCTGCTGATCTGTGTGGGATCAGTGGGAGTGGCATATTTACGATACATCAGCAGCTGTATGCTGCCAAAGAGCAGCAGGAAACCCCCGCAGACAGCGGGACCCACGGTGTCCATGAAGCAATGGGAGATGCCATGTTTAGTCCAGATCTCGCTGAATGTGACATTCGGCGGGCAGTACAACATCTTGCCGGAGGTGGAGTAGTCACTGTCTAAATTTACAAAATGAGGAAATCAAATTATAGTGGAGACCTTAAAAAACCCTCGCCAAGTGATTGACATCAAAAGAGGCGTGCGCAAAAAAAAACAATAATAATAATAATAATAATAATGTATAGAAAAAAGTGATAATTATATTACGATAAGCGTGAACTCGGGTGCACACGGGTATGAATCGAGCGAACAAATAAATACACCCAATTTTGTAGTGCAGTGTGAAATGATTGAAACTAAAAACATGTTGCTGAATGTAATTAAATATGTATTAAATTTAATAATAATTTGTGGCGCGTTATTTCACAATCTCAGCACACACTGCCGTTATTATCAAGCAAGGGAATTATATGGTGTTCCAAATAAATTGATAAAAACTGTCACTGCCATTACTATTTTATCCTCACAATTAAACAAAAGAAGAACTGGCAATTCATTCAAATCATTATCAATGCGTTCGTTTTCTGTAGTAATTATGCAATTTCAATGTTTTAGTTCCATTCGATTAACACAGTTTGAGTAATATTACCATAACTCGATTTACACTTTCACTCACCGTCACATACGCTATTGCGTATGCCGAAATTAATGTTTTATCTAATATACTATTATCGGTCGCCGCTTAATATACTAATGTTTAATGTTAAACCGATGGGATGTCTCCTCTCCGTCTGTATTTATTTACAACTAAAAAGTGCGCTGTAATACTCGATGCGGTACTGTTAGACTCAAAATGGCGCTGTTAAACTCAATTTGGCGCTGTTAAAGCAGACTGCTTTACAGCTGTTGTCGCTGCTGATAAAGACCAGTACGCTGTTATTCCAATTACATATGTATTTCAAATTTGGATGAATGAGAAATAAATGTCAGGTTTATTTTAAATAAATATTTATTCATAAAATTAACTAGTTTGATTTGTTTTATGTGTTTTTATAATTTTTAATACTATATACAATTGCTGAGCTCAGCATTAGTTCAAATTTGAATCAGTTTAACGAGTTTCTGAGTTCGATTGGGAAATATTTTCTAAGTGCCAGGAACAAAGCTATTGGAGTTGAAAAATAACTACATTTGAACAATTTGTTGAAAAAGATCTACATATGTATGTATGTAACTAAATGTATTTACCTTAATTGAAGTCTAACCTAGATTAGGATTTGAATTTGCTAAAAAATTTCAGTTATTTTCGAATTGAATATTTGAATATATATTCAATTTTGAATATTGAAAATATTTTTCGGAACTAATTTTTGCTACATACCGATATTGTATTGAATATTAGAGACTAAGTTGTTCAACTTGCATTTAAATTATTATCACAAACAAGTACATTTAATATGCATCTTCATTACGAGTAGGTACTAAAAAGTGGGCGGGTATGGGGCGTGGGCGTAGATATTGGGGGAATCTGTTTTACAGCTATGAATTGATTTTGGCCAAGAGCGGCTGCGTCACGCCACCACCGTTGCTCGGCCCACGCACAGCGACCGTCGGACGCGGCGGGCAGTCATCAGTCAAGGATAGGTCATGCCCATGGCTATTCGAGACATTTGCGGTCTTGGACAGTAGCTGCTTGTAGTTCTTGACTAGATAGCCATAGGGATTATCGTTTGGAATGTTTTGAGTTGGACTTAAAGTGGGATGTGGATGGTTGTCCATGTCCACTGGCTGTGTGGGCTGCACTGCTGCTGTCGTCGTCGTCGTCGTCGCTTTGTGCCGCAACAGCGGCATCTCATCGTAGTCAACAAACTTAATCCGCTGTCCGCTGCCCATACTGCCCGTCTCGGCAGCGGAGGCATCACTGCGACTCGTCTTCAGCAGCGTTGAGATCGTGGGCGATGGCTTCAGGCGACTCCTCGCAGCCGGTGCCGGCTGAAGTATTCCGCTCAGATTGGAATTGGATTGAGTATAGGCGTTGACCTGGTTGAGTTGATTCTTGAGAGCACCGCTCAGCGGCAGTCGAAAGTGGGCCAGCTCCCAGCTGTCATTGGCCAGGGTGGCTTCCGCCTCGATGCTGCGCAGGGATCGGCTGCTGTAGATATCACATGGCTGCTCCTGTGGCTCCGCATCCAAGTAGTAATAGTTGGGTGCCTCAGTCTTTTGGATTACATTGTGCTCGAAGCAGTTGCCATTGAGCTTAGGCGAACTGGAGCTAATCTTGCGTTTCACTCTTAGATTTGGCGAGGTCTCCTTCTCCATCGCTGGCAGTGCAATGGTCGGCACTTGGGGCGTAATGGCCACCGCCACGCCCAGTTCTGAGTGTTGTTTGTAGAGGTTGTGCGGTTGACGTTGCGGTTGCTTCAGCGAGGAACGTCTCGACAGCAGCATCTTGCTGGGCGACATCAGTGCATCCGGCTTGGGAACCTCACCCTCCAGCCAATAGGTGAGCATCTCACCCTTGCCCTTCATCGGCACCAGGCCACGCCGTGTGGTCACAAAGCTGCCAAACTCATCCAGCGCCAGCTTAGTCGTCTCGCTGATGTGAATCTTAAGGGCCTCTCCATTGGACTCCATGCGTGATGCTGTGTTCACCGTGTCCCCGAAAAGACAATACCGCGGCATCTTCTGACCCACAACCCCCGCCACACAAGGACCCGTATGGAGACCAATTCGCAGCTTCAGCCGATCGTTGGGTCTGTGATGAATGCGGAAGTTGTGCACAGCCTCGAGGAGGGACAAGGCTAGACGCGCTATCTCCCGGGCATGGTAGTTACCGTTGCGTATGGGTAGGCCCGAGACTACCATGTAGGCATCGCCGATCGTCTCCACCTTGTAGACGTCAAAGTGCTCCACAATGGAGTCGAAGCACGTATAGAGATCGTTGAGGAACTGCACCACCTGCATGGGCGTGCTCTCCGCCGAAATGGCTGTGAAACCCACGATGTCACTGAAGTAGATGGTCACCTGGTCGAAGGTCTCTGCGACCACAGGTTGGCCACTGATGAGCTGAGCGGCAACGCTCTGCGGCAGCAGTTGATAGAGCAGCTTCTCGCACTTCTTCTTCTCCTCCAGATAGTCCTGGGTCCGCTCTTCGACCAGTTCCTCCAGATTATTCGCATACATTTCCATCCGCTTGAGCAGGTTATCAACAATGTTGCCAGTCTCATTGTCCCTGAATAACATGGAGAAAATAGGAGGAAAAAAAGGTAAGTTTGAAAGTTGAGTGAGGAGAAACAGATCCTGCCTCAGATGATTCTCCACTTACTTATTGAACTTGCGTATCATGGACTTCAGCGTATTGAAGTCGGGCCGCTCTAGGGGATCCTCCGCCCAGCACCGCTTTATAATGCCAATCACATCCGCTTTGCTGTCAGCGCCCATCTCCTCCAGCTCTGGTCGAAAGGGTTTGCTCAGCAATGCCTGAGGTTGATAGTTCTTCACCAGCTCGATAATCTCTAAAAGTAAGATATAAACACCGCTTTAGTTTTCAAATAAACTTTAAAATCATATCGAAATTAGAAAAAAATTTTTGTTCCTCCAATGTTTTATTTGTCAAGGACATTTATTAAATTTCAATACCGAACATGACTACCTCCCGAAAACGCAAGAAGGTTCAATTCCTATGCCCCCCTGGCTTGATGAAGAAAAAACCAGGGATGAAGAATCTGGATAGCTTTGGATTTTGGACAGGTGTTGCTGGGCATGACCTACTTTATGCCTTTTTTATGGAACGCGAGGCACAGGCGGAGTTACAAATGCTTAACCCATTGATGAACAGTCCAAGGGAAAGAAGTTCCATTGCCCAAGAGATTCAACGTAGAAAATGTAAGTCTATATGGTTTCGAAAATATCATATATTCTTTTTGCTTTTTATCGTTGATAGTTTTTGATCAGTATTGTATATAAAAATAAGTATATTTTATTTAATATTTGTTATCCTTGGATTTTATTCAAAGTTAGGGCAGCGAAATACCTGCAAGGCTTTTTTTTTTAGATTTTAAATTAAAAAATTTAGAAATGTTTTTTTCTAATACAAGTCAAAACAGCAAATTGGGACTAAACTTAAACTTGAAACTAAATAGAGATTTGAGCAGTATATCTGAATATCAGTTGAATATTTTCAAAATTATGTCAGACTCAGGTCCCATTTTGAAGTCTACATATATTTATGGTACAAATAATTCTACTATTCCAAATAGGTGCTACAGATGCAGACATTATCTTTGGGAATTGTGACTGCGAGAAACTATTTTGTAATCATTCCGAGTTGGAACCTAGCTGGGAGAATTCTCGAATATGCTGGCTGTGGGAATTGGAGCATCGTCAGCAAAGTGTGTATCGAAATTATCGTAAGGAGGTACATTTTAGTATATATTCTGAACAACCAAAAGAACAGGAAAAGACCGTCGGATGCTGGAGTTTCATATGTCCTTGAAGAACTAATTAAATCCGTGTGAATATAACAACATATTTATCTTTAAGTTGTGCCAAGTAAATAAGGAAAGCAAAAACGTTAAACAATTGTGTGTCAATTAGTCAGTCTCAGTTAAGAATTAAACATTCTTAACTGAGACTGACTAATTTTGACACGGAAAGTTGAGTTGTGAGCCAAGAAAGTGAAGGGAGAAGCATTTAAGCCAACTTGAGGCATAATTTGATAAACTCGTCAAGTGGAAGGCAACCCCAACTTGTCGGCCAAGTTCTCAGCCAAAGTTCGTTTTAAGTGCGAGTCTGTTACCAAGTTGCAACTCCTAAATGGAAATGGGTTTCCCATAAAAAGCAACTGCAACAATATCAAACAAGCCTTGCAACTGGAGAGTGCTCGACGGCGAGATACTATGATTACTTCATAATTGGAATCATGGGTCTGTTTGGTCTGACTTTCCCTTAAGTAATGTCTTCAACGGAGGACCTTGTCCAGTCCACTGGACTATCAGATTTCACTTCCTTTGGCTGCATGGCATTTATGGGCAGTGCTAAGTGCTGGCAAGGAAAGCTTTTCCGGAAAATAGTTAATTAAGTTGTTGACAAGTGCGCAAATTGCACATTCTTTAAGCAACTATGTATGGACTTTATAAATTTTTAAAATACAATTTAGATTGCAAAATATTATAAAGTGGCTATTAATTAGATATCTATGAATAGACAATAGAGGGTAGCAAGGAATAAGCAGCATAAATATTGAAAACTTGAATTTTAAAGAGAATTTTAAAGCAATTTTTAATATACTTCCTAATATTATTTAAATAAATTTAATGATAATAATAATTTGTATAATTCAGCTGTTTAGTATTTGAATGACAGAATTGAATTACGTAATTACAGAAATTATTTAAATATGTCAAATATGTTTAACATATCAATTTATTTAATTCATATATTTCTTGTATTTCGAAATAAATTTAAACTTATAAATTAGAAAAAATTTTGTATTTTAATTTTTAATTTTAACAGTGTCACAAAAAGATATTCCCGTAATATTTTCTTTATAACACTTTCAGAAAACTCTAAATTTTTAAGATGGCAAATGGTTCGACTACAAAATAAATATACAAAATATGTCAAAAAAATATATGCCAGGTCAGAGATCAAAATTAAAACAATTTTATTTTTCATTTTTATAGAAAGCATTTCAATGCATTTTAATGCACCGTATACCATTTGATTAATATTTCAAATCAAACACAAGTCAAGGATTCAAAGAATTTTTGAAAAGATTAAATATGTAGCATACCTTGAGGCGTTTTCTCGTGCACGCACTTGCCCAAATAGAAGGGTCCCTGCCTGGTGGTTATCTCGTGGACAATGATGCCAAATGAGTAGACATCGCCCTTCTGAGTGCCCTCCGGAGCACGCTGATGCTCCATGCGGAGCAGCTCCGGTGCCGTCCATAAAAGCTCTAAAAACGAGAAAAGTAAAATTGAGAGGATTAAATTCTAATAAATTTCAAATGATTTTCCACTCACTTTTCCAATAGGCATGACTATTACAGTTCTCCGTATCGCTCTCTTTATCGTGACTTGTGCGTCTTAGGGAATGCAGACCAAAGTCCGTGATCTTCAGCACGAAGCGAGAATCAACGACGCAGTTGGAGGACTTTAGATTGCCATGGGAACGTATGTCGGAGCTGTGGATAAACTGCATGCCACGGACAATGTCGTGCATCAGCGACAACTTGAACATCCAGTCCAGCTGAAACTGTTCGTTCTCGAGAATATCCTGGAGGGATCCCTTGGGACAGTATTCGGTAAGCAGGAAACTGCGGCGTGGATTCAGGCAGGCGCCATAGAACTTGACCAGATGATCATGTTGCAGATCCTTCATTCGCTTCAATTCCAGCATCAGGCTGCGCGTCAGCATGATCTGTCCATTCTCGATGGACTTGATGGCCACCTTGCTTTTCTTGTACATGCCGACGGGTATGAAGATCTGTCGGTCGCCATTGATGGACACCATATCCTCGGACATGAGCGTCAGCTGCGAACTCTGCTTAACCAGCGAGTGAAAGGATCCTCGCAGATAGTGATCGGCCGTATCACGGAACATGACATCGTCCAGCGAGACCTTCCAGGTCATGGAATTGATCTCTGCCTCGGCGATGCAATGACGATAGCCAAAGAAGAAGCACACGGCCATAATGATGATCGTGGTGCCCAGCACTATGGAGAGTATGGCATACCGAGGTAGAGCTAAGGACAAGGGGAAACTATAAGTGGAATCATGAAAGGATTCCCATTAAAAGTACCTACAGTTGTCTGGACAGAGCGAGCCATCGTACCCACAGATGGGACGATCAGGCGGCGCCTGTTCCCTGCCACCAGCCCAATGGATCTCCTTTTCCGACTCGAACTCCAAGCGATTATGCAGAAAGTGGGCCACAATCTCAAACCGACCCGTGTTGGGATTCATGTCCAGCAGCGAATACGCGGAGATGCGGTCCCCATTGGAGTCAATGGTGACGTTACCCGTTATGCCAGTGAAGCTGCGGTTCCACATGCGTCGCACAATGTCCGTGCCATTGATTGGTCTCGTCAGCATTGTCGGATCCTCCCGTATGCTCTCATTGAGCGCATTCGCATAGAGCAGCACCCCGTCAAAGAAGGAGGTGACAAATGCCGAAATCGGTTCATTCTCGCTGAATGTGTAATTGTATTTGGCCGATGCGATGGCTTTGATCTGTGAAAGAGTTGCCAGAGATTAGTCCACTTATCTAGATACTGTCACAATCTCACACAAGTCTCCCGTCTACTGCTGTCCGTGAAATTTGTGGCTTAATTGCTTTGTCGGGCGCGAAATTCAATTAAGCTGAGGACGAACCTCAAATCGACAATGGCAATGACAAACTTGTGCCACACAAACCGTCCGTGTGGCAGTTATTGCATGCCAATTTTGTTGCAACCGAACTGAGATAGCAATGGAAAGTGGGAAGTAGAGGGTAGTGAAAACGGACAACATGGGCTAAGGCCGTGAAAAGAGACAACATGGGCCGCGGGTTGAGGTCTGCCTACAGTCGGCATTTCGCCAACCTCTTTTGACAAACTACAACTGCTCACGGATTTTGTCAGACAGAGATAGATATTGAGGCAGAGCGAGATAGAGAGAGATGGAAGGATAGAGAGAGAGAGAGAGAGAGAGAGATACTAAAAAGCGCCTTCGGAAATATATGTAAGGTTGGAGGACCTCGCATAAATCAAACAGACGACAGCCCGCAAAGCAGCAACCCTCCGCTGCTGCCAGGATATAAGTGAATTTTATACAGATTTCAGCAAGGCTTAAGCATGTGGCTTTTGTATTTAATCTTGGTCTTAGCCAATAGTAAGGGAAAACTAAAAATGGCTAAGAAATCAATGAGGCGCTAATGCAAAGCATAAAAACGTTTAATACGCTTGGGAATTAAATTGTCATGGAATTACAAAAATAAAACAATTATTTTCATGGATTATCTATACATTTTTATGTAGAAAGAATGACTGAAATATTTCAGAAATTATAAAAAATTATTTAATATTTTTCATAGATTTCCTACACAATAAATGGATTCTCTAAACTAACATTATTACCATTCTCTTTTTTTATTTATCATTTATATCTCTCGTTTTCGTTTTTTTTTTTTAATTTTTATTCACTTAATTATTCAATATCAACATGAAGTCTCTATTAATATGAAGGGAGTTCAATTCAATAGATATCCTGAGCAAAAGTAAAAGAACAATTACTTTGCCAGGAGTTAATGAGTTTCTGATGTCCTTCGTTGCAAGTTGGCAAATATTTGCAAGGCCACTTTAAGCCAGAACCCTCAACGGACAGACAGAGAATAAAGAAAAGAATGACTTACAAAATATCCTACATAAATAATAAAATATATGTGGGTATGAAAGGGTAAAAATCCCTTTGAAAGATAATTATTTAATAAGCAAAAGTTGAGTTAAGAATTTACGGTTTATAAATTTCGAGTCAGATTGGAATTGCTGCTGTCATTCCTCTTCAGCTAGACAGAGATTCCAAGGACAAATGACTAACAGTATTTGTACATTTATAAAAAAATTATGTAGAATATAAAAGGGGGTAAAATGGGGTGAAAAAATGATTTACCTCAAAATTATTTAAAAAGCTAGAGATGAAAAAGGAATTTTTGAATTTTTAAATTTGGGAATAGAGAGTAACTAACAAAATTGTCACATTAATGGAAAGTAAAGTTTTTAGTTTAATTATTTTTATTTTTTTGTAAAAATTAATAAAAATAATGAAAGCGAAATAAAAATTTTAATTTTTTAAACGACAAAATTTGAACTAAGATTTATAAATATGAATATAAATTATATCTGCTGTCCCACTTTCCACTCAAGTTTCACTTAGCAGATTTTTGCTAAATATACCCTATAATAATACGGTGCAGGGTATGGTGGCTGCAAACACTGAGCTCATTAAAGAAATCACTTGCACTGTTTTTGTTGTTGTTGTTGTTGTTTTTGTTGCGACTCGTGCCAAGTGCAGTTCTCTACAGTGGTGGCCAGACAAATGCATACAGCTGCAGACGTTTGCCTCGTTATTTGACTGCCATGTGTTTACAATTTCAACGACTTCTGGACTACATACATACACATGCATACATGTGCATGTGCATATGTGTATATGTGCAGGTATGTATGTGTATGTAAAGTAGACGATTCGACGTACAGCACGTGCGCCGGCATTGAGTATGCGAGAGTTGAGGGGCTAAGCGGGTGCTGCCCAAAAGATAAACAACAAAAAACGAAGAAGCAGAGAAATCGACAGTTAGTTGAGGAAAGACAGAGATAGGAAGACAGCGAGGGGTGCAGGGGTGTAGGAAGCGTGCAACAATTCGCAATTCGCTGGCACTTCAATTCCATTACCATGCAAATTTTTACTATAGTCTCGATGCTGTTTCCTGCAGGCGGTAACAGGGTATAGAAGGCAGGGAATGGGTGAAGGGGAAGCGGCGAACGGGATGCTGATGCTCACCTCATTGGATACCTTTGTGTAGGCATCGTCATTGGGCTGCTTTGGCGTGACCGTCAACATGGCCGTGTAGGCCTTCTTGGCCCTTTCGTTATTGTAATCCGTATCGTTTTTATCGTACCACGGCAATGACGTCATATACGGCACACTGGAAAGACACGAAAAAAGGACGAGCATCTTTAGAAAATTATATGAATATTGTAAGTAGGAAATTCGTTTCAAATTGAAGTTTTATTTTTCATTTTATATATTTCTATTAAATGTTGAAAATTGCATTCTCAGTTTGTGTGCGATCTCGATTCTTATCAAATAATTTATTTTTTCATTTTTTTCTATTAAGGGAAAATGCGTCATAAATTATTTATAAATAGAAATCTCAATTGCAAAATCTCTCTATCACGGCCCGACTCTATCTCTTTTCAGTTTACTAACTGTGCATGCTTTGTAATTGCATTTGGCTTTCAATAATGTCTGTATAGAGCTGCTACCCTGTAAACTCAAGCTAAAAGGGTATATTTGTTTACTTGTGAATATTCAAGTATAATTTATAAACAAAAATGTTTCTAGATATTATCTATAATATTAATTGAAGCCTTTTCACTTTTCAATACTAAGTATCTCTTAGTTCATCAGTCAGCTTAGCAATAGTTTTCTATGTAGCTGAAAGTTAGAGCGATAAATTTGTTTCCAATTTAAATTTTTAAATTAAAATAAATTTATAAATATTTTCCAATTTTTAGTATTAATTAGTTCATCAAACTGCTTAGCTACAGTTTCCATAGTTATAATATGAAGTTAAGAGGATACTTTTATTTGAGTAAAAATAACTTTTTAATTTATAAATTGACATCCATATTTGTATTTTTAAAACTTAAAAATTCGATGTTATAAATAGAGAATCAACTAGAAAAACTTTTGCAATGCCTTTGGCATAATTTTTATTTTTCTATACTCAGTCTCCTTTAGTGCATCACTTAGGTTTCGCAGATTAGTTATTTTAAGACTTAAAATTTAAAATGTTAATAAATATTTTACAATATAAAGGTTTTATAATCAATATACTAAAATATATTTTAATTATTTTAATTAATTCTTAGTGTTTCGAAGTTCATCAACTGCATTCAAGTTAATCAAGTTAAGCATGTTTGCCTGTCACATTTGAAAATTAATTTAAGACATTTCTTCTAATACGTAGTATCTTTTAGTTCATCAGTCCGCCTAACTGTAGTTTCTCTTATTATTTATTGCCTTGCTTTTCATTAGCTTTTGCTACTGTGCACAGTGCTTCCAGTTGCAGTTGCGTTATCAGTCAGCGGGATTTGTCTGTGTTGCCAACTCAATGTCAGCTGTGTTCTCTGCTCACTCAGCAATTGACATTGCTTACAAATCGTTTACAGTTGGTAAACAGCACAGACTGTCTGCGAGAGTGACAGAGAGAGAGAGAGAGAGAGCAACATTTGATGGGAGATAGAAAGAGATGGATTAGTTTTATTACCTGCTCCCCATTGCACTATATAGAATTTGACCCGTTTTAATGGTCAAAATTATAATTTTGGAAATTAACAAAATTTTTGACTGCAGGTTTCTTGTACATTGATGGTTATTACTGCTGAAAGGTATTTATTTATTTATTCCGCCCACAGAAATCGAAAAGATAAACGAATATTTACAGCAATTTTCAAGTTAGGGACCCCAATTGTGGCACCCCGGATGATTGTACTATTTCAAGTTTTAGGTATGTAAGATAGCAGTTTATCACTTCTTAACGTGGTAAAATTGAAAGAACGGCAATTCACAAACTGGCGAAAAATGAGTTTTGGCCACAAAAACGGGTCAAATTCCATATAGTGCATGGGCAAATCGCAAAATATCGCCACTCATTGAGAGAACATGCAACTATTGCCTGAATGCTAGACAGAGGCACATTGAACTTTGTCGAGAAACTCGAGATATATGTACATATGTATGTGTAGATGACTGTATATGTAAACAATGTAAATAAGTAATAAAATTATAGTGCCCATATTATAACTAACTGTTTATACGGATTACGTAATTTTATTAGCGCAACTTAAGGTACGGTAGCGAGGGATTTACTTGGATAATATAGCAACTTAATTGCAAGTTGATAAAAATTATAACATATAATAAAAGAGAATATATTTAATAATATTTTTTTTTAATATTTTTTATATAGCAACTTAAGTGCAAGTTGATAAAAATTACAACATATCGTAAAAGAGAATATATTTAATAATATTTTTTTTAATTTTTTTTAAATAATTTTTATATAGCAACTTAATTGCAAGTTGATAAAAATTACAACATATAGTAAAATAGAATATATTTAATAATATTTTTTTATGATGTTAAATTTTTATTCATAATATTGTTTTTCCTTTTTTTTTATTAAATTATACTTTATTACTATATAGAATATATCAGGATATAGGTTAACTGAATGAAGTACAAATTTATAAAAATTAAGAGGCATAACTAAGAAATTTTGTCTTTGTTATGGAATAAAAAAGTTTTAATTAATTTATATTTTAAACTATCTTAACTAATAATTAAAATTTGAATATAATATTTATATATAAATAAATATATATATAAATACTTTTTGCAATCTAAAATAAGCAATATATAGCTGGTCTAATGTATTGTAAATTATCGAATATCAAATGACAAAGTTTTAATTAATTTATATTTTAAGGTAGTTTAATTAAAAATATATATATTAATATTTAAATAAATATAACACAAATAAACCTATTTGAAAATAATATTTCTACTTTTCGCACACTAAAAATCATATAATATTTAAATAAATTTATCTTATGTAAAATCAAATAAAAATATTAACATATCTTTTTTAGTATATTGATTTTCGCAGTAAGTTCTGTTTATTTCATTTGTTTCCTTAAACAATTAGAAGCTGTTTGAATTTATAATATTAGTTTATTGATTGATAAGAATTCTCAAGAATTTGGCAATTTTCACGATACCTATTTATGAATGAATTTTACTCGAATTTGTTTGTATATTAATTATTCTTTATCAGTGCAATATTTATTAAGTGACTTTTAATACTTATCTAATTAATGCTTAAAAATACACAAAAATATATATATATAGATTAATATGTATAAATAAAATAAATTTAAATAAATGCATTTTTAGAAAATCTCTATTTTGTAAGAGATTTGCTTTAGTTTGCAATGATTACAGAGTGCAACAAGGTTACGAGATTACAGCTAAATAAGTTGATAGTTAGAGAGAGGGAAAGAGAAAGACACACAGTAAGTGGGATAGCAATAGTGATTGCATATGCATCTTTTGTTTATATTGAAAATAAATAATTCAGCAGCTGCCGCGTACTATTTGAATTATTTGTAAATATTTGCCCAAGTTTAGCCACAGTATGGAATAGTAAAAACTCAGAATATTGAATTGCCTAGGCGAGTAATTGCTCTTAATTTATTAATTAAATAATTTCAAAATATATATTTGTAATATTTAAATTCTTTTTTTAAATTGCTTAGTAAGTAAAAAAACAATAATTTGAATTATTATTCATAAATCTCAAGATCTTCAAAAAGCAAATGTTAAATTTGTATATTACATAAATTTAAAATATGTGCAATTTAATTTAATATGCAAACATTAAAAAGATTTTAAAACATATATTTTTTTAAATATAAGTTAAATTTATGTTTAATACCATCAAATTTATTAGCTGAGGCAAGCAATAGATTGTAAATAATTTTAAAAATATTTAAATCGATATTCGAAATTTTTTTAAATAAAATTTTAAATTAATCAATTGAATTAGAGAAAAATAATCTAATATTTTAAAATATATTTTTTTTTTAATAAAATTTAAATTTATTTTTAATAGCACGAAATTAATTAGCTTAGGCAAGCAATAGATTGTAAATATTTTATTAAATAAAATGTAAACTTTATTAAATAAAATTTTAAATTAAAAAACCGAATTAGAGAAAATTATTCTAATATATCACAATTTTGTTTTAATAAAATTTAAATTTATTTTTAATAGCACCAAATTTATAAGCTTAGCCAAGTAATAAATTGTAAATAATTTTAAAAATATTTAAATCGATTTTCAAAACTTTTTTTTAAATAAAAAAATGTAATTTAATTTAACAAATTAGAATTGAGGAAAATTATTCTAATATTTAAAAAGATTTTTAATTATTATTTTTTATATAAATAAGTAAATCTTTCAGATTATTATTTTTTTAATTTGGCCTTGTGCAGAAGCGCAGATACTAGCCAAATATATATAGCCAAATACTTATAGAATCATCTGTGTGTGGATGTGTATGTGTGTGTGTGTGTGTGTGTGTGTGTGTGTGTGTGTGTGTGGGAGTGAGGAAGTAATGACTCAGCTAATTTGGTGGCAAGCAGCAACAAGTGGGCAGCAGCAGTAGAAGCAGTTGGGAGAGTGTATCGAAGTGTCTCTACTTTTTTTTATTGTTATTATTTAATTTTTTTTTGCGGTGGCTGTTGATTGTTTGGCATTTGAGTTAATAATGGTCAAGACAGACATGTGTCGAAAATCGGAATTTCCTCAATTTATAAATAGATATTAATTGTTGACGAAGTTGTACGAGTCGCAAAAGCCATAGTTGTGCTCGTAGTTATGGCTATTTTTATTGTTATTATTATTATTATTATTGGTAAATTTCATAATTTTTAATAACCTTGGCTAATAGCAGCGAATATACGAATATATGATATGTATTATTATGCGCACTTTGTAAAGAATATTCAAAGTGCGCGTGTTTGGCAAAGTGAAAGGCCACAGAAACTGTAGCGATTGCTATAAATGATCAGCAGTTGATGTTGTTGTATATACATATGTATATATATTGATTGTGTACTCACCGCGAAAATAATTCAATATTGATGAAAACATATTCACCGCTATCGATCATGTTCAACTCCTCGGCTGTCAGCATAATTTGACGTATGGACTGCGGATCGGCGCACATAATGACAACTGCAAGAGTCCAAAAATAAAATACAAATAAATACAAATACACATATGTATATATAAAACAATTGATAGTAAACAAAATAGCAAAATAAATAATAGCTTAAGCCGCAGCCAATTGCAAAATGTTGGCTACTTTTTTTTTGTTCCACACGGCTTTACAATTAATAATAAAAATAGCAACAGTTTAACAAGTTGAACAAGATTTTCGATGTTCGATTGTCGGTCCAGCTCTTGTCATTAAAAATGTATTAATTTAAAATGTTCAAACACTATTTCTATTGTTGTTGTTATTTATGGTAGATGTGTAAATGTGTCAGGTTTCCTTGACGTCAGCAAACACATTTGGAAACATATCCAAAACTGACTCGAAAAACGCTTCACTCTGCATCAAGTACTATAGTGTTCAACGAGTATTGAAAATTATATTTCTCATTCACGTTGACAGCCGAAAGCAGCACTCGAAAACTGTTTTCGATATCGAAAGGGACAGAGAGACCCAGTTGAGAGCTCTGGATCGGGGCTCTGTTGTGCTGGAAATGGAAAAGTACAGAGAGGCCCTTAAAGGGAATTCCCCCTACGAACAGAAGATAAAGAAGAAGAAGAAGCAGCAGCAATATCATGGAATTTTTGGAGATATTGAAAGTTGAACATGATAAGGTAGCTCATATAATTGGTTTATTATCCCACAGCTCTATAGTTTGAAAATATATAATTTAATTTCAAATAAATTCAAATTTTTATAAAATAAGGTAATATTCAAAATGATAAGCAACTTTGTTTAAAAAATATAAAAAAAACTATTTGTTTTTTCAATATTCAAAACTATGTCAATGATTTAATAAGCAATTTTGTTTTATATAATGTATTCAAAATGTATAGAAATCTGAATTTTTGGGACAGTTACTAATAGAAAAATAATTTTTATTAACTTAAATTAATTTTAACAATTTTTTTTTTTAAGAAATATTACTTATTAATTTATTAATAAGTTATTTTTCTCAAAAAAATGAAGATGAAATATAGTTTTAACTGTAGAAATATGTATATAATTTTAGTAAAAAGATTTAAAACGTCGTTTTTAAATAAATGTAAATAATATGAAAAAAATATTAAAAAAACAAACACATAAATTTTAAAAAAATTTTAACTTTCCTTTGAAAATAATAAAAAATGTAATGAAAATGTAATGGAAAAAAGTAATTCAAAATAATATAAAATTCCATTTAAGATTTGTGAAGTTATGAGAACTTAAAATTATTGCTCTATATTAATTAATTTAACTGCTGTTAATTAAAATCTCTTTAATTTACAATAGAAATCTCTTTAATAGAAAATTGTAAAACAAATAATATGCATTGTTCCCGTTGCAATTACAATTAACATAAAAAAATTATTTACAAAATATACATTTGCTGTCAGTTGCATAATTCATTTTTCACATTTTGACGCCAATTTATGCAAATTATTCAATTAAAAATTAAATGCCAGAGATATGTCCAAATGAAATGCTGTGGAATAGTATATCAAAATAAACACCGGACACGCCCCCAATGGACAACAACGCCCACAGTGCAAATGCAAATATGAATTACAAAGAAAATAATGTTAATTGTTTGCATATCAAATTAAAAGGTGTCAAAACTGACACATTTCTATATACATATGTATATATATAATATATAGTATATTATGCTTATGTACTATGTCAATAAACAAAACTATTTTTTTAATTTATTGCCCAAGTATAATGCGAGTGAATCAATGGAAAACAAAACAAAATAACAACAAATAAAAAGAGCTGTTTTTTGTATATGTATTATTTTCAATGTAGCTCAAAATGCTGCAAAATTGGCTGTTTGTAATTGGCCATAATAATTATATAATCAGCTTTGTGACAACAATTTGGCAAATGCAAATTGTCAACGTCATAATTGTCTTCTTTTTTCTATTTAGCTTTACTTTCTTAAGAGTCAAGCAATTACTCAAGTGACTTGAGTAGATGTATCAATTGCGAGCATGTAACTGCAAGTTATACCCTGTAGGAAATGAGTCCTTAGAGGGTATATATACAGCTTGAATATTATGAAGAAATATTAGATAATATGTAAAAATTGCAAGTCTAATGACTGCAATTTATATTTAGAGGTGATTTTCTGTATTATATTTGTCGGCCAAAAACGTATTTCTATATTTTTAAAAATTACATTAACATAATAGTGAATTTATTTTGTTCTTTAAATTTTTAAGTGAAATTTCGTTGGAAAACGTTTAAGATAACACATATAAACATAAATATTTGAAAATATACAGAAACTTGGAGAATTTACGTAATAATTAAAAGATATAAAAATAATTGCATAGAAAAATAATAATATTATGGATAATCAAAAAATTTTGATAAAAAATACTTACTAAATTAAACAAAAATGTATAATATTGGAAACAAATTGCTGTGAGGATTACGTTCCTTATCCCTATTCAATCTGCTTAATTTTTGCTTTTGTTTTTCTCACGCAAATATTAAATAATATTTTCTGGTACAGGGTATCTGCTCTTCGACCCTATGCCATACAAGGAACCACTGAACTGTTTAAGCTGTCAATGTCAAGTTCAGAGCAAAACTTTGTCTTGATTTAATTACATACAACAGCACTGAAATTTTACTTGAAATGCAAACAGATACAGATACAGATACACAACTAAAGATGCATTTGCAGCTTCAACTGCAGATACAGTTTCCTAAAGCTGTTGTACATACATTATATATATATGTATTTTCAAACAGTTTATTGTCGGTATGTAAATTGAGTTATGGCATACGTAATTATTATAAAATGTATCTTTGTATATACATATATTTATATCACTGGGATTCACGTGCCAAAAGAGGGTTCACAGTTTGTCAGCGCCAGACTGTAATTACAGGGTATCTGTGCAATTAATATTCAGTCGATGTGTTGCAACAATATGTCATTTTGTTCATTGCCATTTTGTAAACATTTGTCATCATTTACCAAATAAAATGCAAAATTAATTGCGTTTACTTAAAATATTGAACGCTGTGTATAAAAATATAAATATATTCTTATCTTGTCATGTTATTGTTATACCAAAAAAAAAGGAAATATTTTTTTTGTTTAATAAAATATTGCATATGTCGAATAAAAAGTTCAATTGTATTGGAGTTCAATGCAATAAAATGAGCTTCCACACTGTTTTAAAAATAAATTTATAAATTCTTAACAATTTTGACATATGCGGCTACTTTTCGATTTATGAAAGTTAATTAAACGCTTGTATTAAAATGTATAAATAACAGTGATAATTTAATATATGAAAATTAATTTCTTTAAATTCTTACTTAAATCAAAGTTCAAGAATTCGAGCAACTCCAAAAAGTTTTTTCTTTTCTCTAAAGTTAGTTCAGCAAATATTTCTATTTACTTTGTTTTTAGGTCCCCACAGGCTATAATTTTTTTAATTTTTTTTTTTAATTTTGTATTTATCCATATTTGCACTGGCAAGTATATATATATATATATATATATATATATATATATATATATATATATATATACTTATACGTGTCGTTTGATCAGTTGATTGCCCTTGAACTTGCTGCTATTTTTAGTCCAGCTTTGTCATATTTTTTACGATGCCGCCACCCGATGATCAATTTCACGAGGCAAAAATTAAGAATTGATTTCTATTGCCATAATTATTTATTAATTATGGCACTTCAATGCATTAATAACTCTTTTTGTTTCACTGAAATAGGCAATCGCGGAATATCTATAGATTGTTGAAATGGTATTTATGTCTACCTCCATTAGAGTAATTCTTAGTCGGTTAACAAATTTTGGGCAAACAAATATTAATATTAAAAATCAATTAGCATATATATGTTTGTTGCTTTTGGTAATGTTTTTAATTGTCCATAAATTAATTGAAATGTTGTTTTTTGTCTCGTAATTATATCTTTTCAAAAGGAACCAGGGCGATAAACTTCTACAATACGGACAGTTGACGGTTCCTTATCAGATTTCTTTAATGGGATTTTTTGTAAATCATATTTTTATCTTTAAATTTCTTAATTTCAGTGGCAGCCACAGCAAATTAAAATTCATCAATTAAAAATTATTGAATATTTATTTTAGGTTTTTTGTTATACATTTCAAATTTCAGACAAATTTATTTTAATAATTTAGGCGATAAGCAAATTAAATACAAGATATTAAAATATTTTCGACTGCCATTTTCAGCCGAAAATAAAATTAAATATTTTTTCAAGTTACTATTATAAATTTTAAATCTCAATTGAAGGACTCACGTTTGTAAAAAATTCCAATTTTGCTTACTTTGCCTATTTCGGTTTAGAATAATATTTCAACTTTAGATTAAATTTCATAAGATCTTTTCTCAAAAAAAAAAACAATATGTATATATATATATGTATATATTTATATAATTAAAAAAAATACTATTCCATTTGCTTTGACAGATTCTTCCTCTACTCCTTTTTCAGACCGACTTTCACTACATAACTTTTTCATTATTAAATTACTTTTTTTTCATAAATAATATTTTCTATACTTTTTCGATTTTCTCTCCTGAGTTTTGTTTTTAAGTTGTTACTTTTATATCTATTTTAAATAACTACTACTCTTTCTACTTCTAATACCATTTCTACTACTATTTCTACTACTAATTCAACTACTATTTATCCTTTTACTGTCATTTCTACTGCTATTTGTACTTCTACTACCATTTTTACTACTATTTCTACTACAGTTTCTACTTCTACTACCATTTCTACTGCTATTTCTACTTCTTTTTAGTCATTTTTCCTCTTTAACAATCGTCAGCCACTTTTTCATCTGAAGTTGTCATTTATTGAAGTAAACACAACATTTCTTTCACACATTCTCCCATTATCTACTTTATCCCTCTCCCCGCTTCACTTACTTCTCGTTCGCATAGCCACGTTCCGTAGTAGCCTTATGATGTAGGCCTTGGTCCAGTGAGCCGTATCGAATCCTAGCTGATAGACAGACTCCTTCTCGATGGTATCGTGAATCGCTGCCAGACAGAGGAAGCACACGGAGTTGCCCTTGATCTTGGCATTCTCGTTCTGATAGATCAGAGCGGTTCTTGTCCAGTTGTAGGTGTTGAGGATGGCACGGACCATGTTACCCAGATTGTTGACCTGAGCGCCCTTGAGGCGAGTCAATGTGGAGTAACTTTCCGCCTTCTTGCTGAACTCGCCGGCATTGCCGCCGGTGGTGAGGAGTGGAATCTGCCAGACATCCGCATAGCGAGAGATGGGAGCCAACACATACTCGCAGGGCAGTCCGAAGATGGCATTCATTTCCGGCCACTGGGTGAAGATCTCAAAGAAGCCAAGCGGGCCGTATGTGGAGGAACAAAACGTATCCCGCGAGATGAGAGTTATGTCGACTTGGACGCCACCCTCGAATCCCATGCGCTGCACATGTGCTATGCCCAGCTCCAGGACGGGCAGCACCTTTGGCATTATGCAGTCATTCTTGTTATCCGATTCCACGGACGGCAGCAGTGCCACGAATACCAGCTCCCGGCGCAACGGACGTCCATGCCGATGTCCTTTATGGCTGGTGGGACTGGGAAAGTACTGCACCAGCTGAGTACGTGCCGATTTCTGTGAGTTCTTCGTATCGGGCACCTTGAAGCTGTGCACATCCGAGCTGCCACTAATGCTGGACAGACTCGTCCACTGGGCATCGTTGTCCACTACATAGAACGAGCCGTCGGCCAATTGAATTGGCAGCAGTACCAGCACCAGGCAGAGGAAGAGTAAGAGGCTGAGCACCAGTGGCAGCTGCTGAAAATTTCCACCTCCTCCTCCTACTCCCCCCTGTTGTTGTTGTGCTTGTTGTGAATGTTGTTGTCGTTGTTGTGGCTGCCGCACAATGTTGCAGGACATTCTGCGACAGCTCCGCTGAGACTTCAATTTTGCTTTATGGTTCGAATTGTTGTTGTTGATTTTTGAAAAGGATTTACTTTGGAAATTTTCACTTGTTGCGTTGCAATTTTATTTAATGTTGTTTAATCTGTTGTTGTTGTTGTTGTTGTTGTTCTTGTTGTTGCTGGCATTGTTTATTAACTTTTGTATAATTCCTTAAACACACTTTATTGCTGTAGATTCATGTTTCATATTGGCCTACAAAATGATTATTAAAAGTAATGTATTTAAATAATTTTCTATAATTATTTTTTTTTTTAGTTTTTATTATCATAAACATTTTTCTAATTGTTTATTTTGTTAAACTTTGTTTAGTTTATTTATCGATAAATTGTTTCATATTGTTGTACAAAATGTACATTGAATTGCTTTTATTTTTATGTTTTTTATTTTAATTATTTTATTTGTTTCTTGAGTTTTCTTATTGAGTTAAGTTCATTTAATAATGTTTCAACATAATTGATTAGAGTTAAAATGCATTTCATATTATTCATAAATATATTTAATTTTTTTAATTGTTAAAATTTGTTTATTTTGTTATAAATAATATGTTCTACAAAATGAATATTGAATTTGTTAAACATAGTTGATTATAATTAAAATGTGTTCATATTTTCCTACAAAATGAATATTACATTGCATTAATTATAAACAATTTATTTTTATTATTTTTTTTTTATTTAATTTTTGCTGCGAGTTCCGTTTATTAAGCCATAATTATTATTTGTTTTAATTACACATTTATTTTTAATTTTTATTATGTATAATACACTGTGCACTTTAGTCAGTTATTAAATATTATTTACGATTTTTTTAAATATTTTTTTTATGCAAAAAAAAAACAGCTGTCTTTAATAAAAACACAACACAAAACGAATGATATTTATTTTTAGCAGGCGAAAATAAAAAAAGCGTGTAAAGTCAAATAAATATGTTAATTTTCTGTCCCTCTCTCGTATAGGAATATTTTATTATCAGTATATTTTTGAAGTTAAGCATATCATTTAAATAAGCCAATTGGCTATAAATGTTGGACCCCATAAATTGAGGGCTTAAAATCAATTTTGTGTGAACCGAAAAAGATGTTAACGAAAGAAAGCACAAAAAAGAATAATGTCGAAATTTATTTTCATTTTTATTTTTATACGAGTTGAAGTCAAAATTGTGAAACACAAAAAGAGCTAAAAATAAACCGAAAACATTTACAATTCTATTGACCTTCACTTTTAATGTTGTTATTAGAATTCGATTACTTAAAGAAGTATAAAGGAAATCGCAGAAACTGAAAACTTTTGGCCAAATCATATTGAAAGTGTTTAAAAAGGGGGGATTTTTTTAAAATATCTCTTTGCGATGAAATTCGTTACAATTTTAACGGCAATTACCAAAGTAAATAAAGCCTAGAAATTGCGTGAATCGACAGAAATCTTTGGGCCTAAATGGAGTAGGAAGTTTGAGAAACTGCGTGGGTTTTTGGGTTGAAGTCGTTATAGCATGAAATCGGAATAGTATAGAAGAGTCTTAGAGAGGTTATTCTGATCTATGACTGACAGCGATTCATAAAAAAGCTAGTTAATAAGATGCTCAAAATGTATTGAAATGATAATTTCGATAGTAAACTATCTCTTTCTTTTTTTGCACTGCGGGATTATAATTTATAGCTAAAAAGCTAAAAATAGCTGAATAGAGACAGCTCAGCACCGAAATAAAAGCCGCAAGCCTTTCAAACTTTGCCCACAAATAAACAATAGAATTTATACAATAAATAAATGTATATATATATATATTTTCTGTATGTGTGGAAAAGTTGCAACAAAAGCAAACCGCAGAGATCTTTAATGATGCCCCACAGCCATTGATGTTGGAGTAGATAATATATGAAAAAAATATATATGAAAATATAATAATTTTTGGCTAGACAATTGGCGGGGTTATTGCTCCAGTCAGTAGCTAAAATGGCTTAAATAATTAGTTAATAACAGCAACAGCAGCACAATCATCATTAAGGGAGTCGAGGACAGCTCAAAAAGAGAAAGAGAGACAAAGAGAGAGAGAGATTACTGCAATCTGATGGAGACAATGTAAGTCCCAGCTTAAAACTGGCCAAGAGTAAGAGTACTCTCATCGCCCACTCAATTGTCAGCTACCATTTTGTTAACCCAGTTTTGTCTATTTTTAAATTGTAAATATGGGTCAAAACACTTGAGTTGCTCCCAAAAGGAAAACACAAATACAAAAAAAAGTAAGAAATTTTTAAAAACATATACTCAATATCAGATGACAGAAGTTGTCAAAATAAAATAATTTTTATATTCCTTTTTTTCTACATTTATTTTTATTTTTTTGTTTTTCTTTATAATATTATATTGTAAATTGTAATTTGTTTTTTTGTTTTGTTTTGAATTTAAGTATTTTTATTTTTTTTTTTAAATATTTTCAATATTTTTTATAATATATTTTTTTTTTTTGGATTTTGATATTTGAGCACAGCAGGCGACTGTGTGTGGATCTTAAGAGTTTACACGTGCCGTGGATTAACAACCGATCCACCGATCGCCCAGTGCCAAAACCGCACAGCGGGCGTACAAACTTGGCCAACAGACTCCAGCTGGCCAACAGTCAGTTGGCCAAACAGTCATTAGTGTTGGCTTGTTATGCTGTGTTGATTGCCGTTAGACTTGCAGATAGTTATTGACAGCTCAGCAGCGTTATAATTATTGTTCGCTCAAACTTTATATATATATATTTTTTTTTATTCATTTTCTACATTTCCATATTTTTCTGCAGTTTTTTTTTCAAATTTTTTGAGATCGCTTTTAATATATAAGTGCCACCTCCATAGGCAGCAGCAGCAGCTATCCATCATCACTCAGATACAAATACATCTCGAGTTGTCGTAATTACTCATACTCACATATGTATATATTTTTTTTTTATTTTTTATTATTTATTTCTTTGTTTTGGTTTTTGTTGTGCTTGACTAATGAAGTTCACACATTGTTAATCGCCGACACGGCATTAACTGATATTTGTGCGCTAATTACGGCCAAAATGAGGGGGCTTGGCCCTAAGTAGGCACTGCCTGAAGATCAAACAATTGCTGCTATATTTAGCATCATGGATAAACTTTACATTTTGAGGTAACTCTTTGAAAGATGAGGTTTCTTATAGCACACACAATTTTTTTTTTTTTTTTTTTTTTTTTGGTAAAGAGTTCAAGTGTTTATGCCTAAAAAGGTATTTGAGTGGTGATGATGATTTTGCTTCGAAAGTATTATTTCTTATCTTTTGTATCTCTAATATTAACTTTTAGATCCACTCTTTTAGTGTCGAAGGAATTTAGTTTATTAGTTTTATTTATTAGTTTTTTTTCAAATTTTTTAAACTATTTTTTTGCAGATTTTGCTCCCGAGATGCTAGATTTCATAAATATATATATATTTTTTTTTGTAAAAAATAAAAAATAATGTTAATAAGTTTTAATTATCTTGTAAATTAATAATGTTGAATTGAAAATAATGCAAACTGATTTTTGGATTTCTTTAGACCAAGTTGAAAATATATTAGAATTGTTAAGATGATGTTGCGCTCAAAGTATAATTCCCTTATCTCAAATATTAAAACAGATCATTTCTTAAGAATACTTATATTTATTTATTATTTTTTAATTTTTAAATTAATATAATCTAATAGACTCAGAGAGCAAATACAGCAATGCAGTCTTAGGTTTTACTAAATTACTTTTAGATTATTGATAATGACCTCAAAGTAATATCCCATTTCTCCTATATTTAGTCAGAACTTCTCTTTAAGACATTTATATTTATTTATTATTTAAATTTTTTTTATTATTATTTTTTAATTTTGAAAATTTAATACAGATACAGCAGTCTTAGGACTCTTTAGGCTAAGTAGAAAATGTTTTAGATTATTGATGATGACCTCAAAGTAATATCCCATTTCTCCTATATTTAGTCAGAACTTCACTTTATTTTATTATTACTTTAATTTATATTTTAATTTTGTAAAATTTAATAAAAATACAGCAAAGCAGTCTTAGGACATTTTAGGCTAAGTAAAAAATATATTAGATTAGGTATTTTGCCCTCAAAGTATTATCCCATATCTTAAATCTTCTCCATTCTAAACTATCTACAAGATAAGCCGCTTCAAACCAAAACAAACTAGTATCTTAACTCTGTATGCGATTAGTTCTTCACCGATTAACTATTTATGATTAATGAATTTTGTTTGAGACCAAAAATTTACTGTTAGCTGCCATATAACTATTAATAAACTTTGTCGTCATTTCTTGCCCATTTACAGAGTAACTGTAGGTCGTTGATAGCCGTTTACAATTGTCATTGTTTGTGGCTAATATTATTGTTTTGTTTTGCTTTTTAGCAATAAAAAAAGAGTAAAAGAGTAAAAAATACATTAAATACTGCTGAGGTAATTGTTGTTGGACATTTTTGTAGTCGAAATATGAGCTGAATATTTTCAGCTATTTTTAGCTTATTTTCTTACTAGCTAAAAAATATTGTCGAGTGCGGCAAAAATAAAAAATTGAGATACTTATGTAACCAAAGCAACAAATAGCTTTAAATTCTTAAGAGTTTACAAAACTATAAAAAAAACAATATCATTTTGTGATGATATAATATTATGATATTGTAAAGCGTTTTGAGTATTTGACAAGTTCAACGACCATAAACTATAAATAATCATTGATTAATTTTGTATCAATTGCAGTTGTTTAAAATTATATATTTTTTACATTTCATGCAAATTATAGTTTTAACCGATTTGATTTAGACTTGAATTGATTGATAAGTGGCAACTGTAAAATATATGATAAATTGTTTTCATCAAACCCCATTTTATGCTTGAATTATAATTGGATTAATTTGTAAACTGATTAAACTAACTAACTAACTGACTAAAACTGACACTCAATTAGTTAACTTTATATAAAACTTGTATATATAGTTTATTTTTTTTTTATATTTTTACAGTTTTCAGTTCATTTTTATTTCGATGTATATCTCTCTCCTTTAATTATCAGTCTCGCTGAGAACAGGTGTTGAGGCTTATTGGCCGTAATACCCATACAAAATTTTATAAATATAAGTGTGACTTCACATTGAAAAAAAAAATAAATAAAAAAAAACGAATAAGTATTTTTAAAAATGGTTTATCAGATGGTCATGGCTATCTTTATACAATTGACCAGAAATTAAAGCGTTAAATATAATACTATGAGACAACCACAGGGCACAGAGAGAGAGAGAGAGAGAGAAAGAGAGAGACAGTGCGAGAGAGAGGGAGAGAGGGAGAGAGAAGAAGTAGAAAAATAGTCAGAGCAAGTCTTATACACTGCGTTTCACTTAAATAGCACACATAGGGAATTTCAAATCCCGAAATATTTTCAACAAAAAGAAAACTCGTTGATGTTTTTGTTTCTATTTATAGAGTAATCAGTTTTAATTATAAGAAAGGTAACAAAACTTAAATTAATTAACAATTAATAAAAGTTAACAAAAAAATCTTAAAAACTTCAAAAATTCCACAACAGTTTCACATGAATAGCACATTTTTTAAGGTATATTTAATGAACTTAAGTATAAGGAAATGTGTGTTTATTCAATAATAAGTATTAATGTATTTATATTTGTTAATTTAATAATGGGTCGAGCCCCCCTTATTCAATATAACCTCGTAGATCCTGTTGGGCAACGAATCATATAGACTTTTCATGTAGTCTAGATACGGAGGCGAAAAAAATAGCAACAATCATTGCATTAGATCAAGCAAAGAGATGAACAAGTTATTAATGAAAATTTTGTGTGCTATTCAAGTGAAACGGAGTGTATATATTTTTCGAAGAGTTACTCTATGGTTAGAGATTGTCTAGAAAGGAAAAAAATATACACTTTCTAAACTCGAAATCTTTAAAAATATTAAATTTTTTAAATTTATTAAAAAACTATTTTAAAGTTGTTGATATACATAAATATATATGTACATTTAGACATATGAGCGCATGTTAGAAAAGTTTACAAAAATCTTGATTTATAATAAGAGTTAATTCCATATTAATACTAAGAGTTAATTCGATTATTTTAGTTTTCAAATATTTTCTAAAAAGAAAATATGAATGTAGGAAGCCGAACATTTCTAATTAAATATTTCTATAAAAAATTAATAATTAATAATAAATAAATAATAGTAATAATAATTAATTAATAATTAATTATCCTGACTCTCTATACAGAACTTTTCCGAGTTTCCACACCCAAAAATCTTTATAAAAACAATAATTGATTTACAGTCGCAGAGACAACGTGGTAACTTCTTTTGCCACATTAACTTTTCATGAAACTTTCAAATTTTCAATTTATAATAATAAATAAATAAACGCTAAGAGCTTTTGAAAAAAATGAGAACTTTGTGTACTTAAAGTCAATTTTAGTAAGGCAATTGAATTCCCATGAATATGAATAATGATAATTCGATTGTTAATTTATGTCTTTTGGCTGAACAAACTCACAGACAATTTTCAGAGTAATTTTTCACGGCAAGGGAGAGAGAGAGAGAGTGAGTGATAGAGAGAGACAGAGAGAGAGAGAGAGAACTTTATGTAAATGATTATTAAATATGCATTCGATTTGTGTTTCATTTGAATTATTGTTTACACTCGACTGACTTTGCGGCAAAATAAATATTTATCCGCAACTGGAAATTGGGCGAAAAACACTTCAAAATTTGTTATGTATCGGGTTAAATCGGGTTCACAATATTATCAACATTATCAATATTATTATTAATATTATTCATTGGCACTTGTGACAAAACGACAAATGTGTTAATTGCATTAAAGACGTTGACCACAATGGGTTAATAATATTATGCCAAACAGTTCGATTTTGTTGAATTACACGGCACTCTGTCCCTGATAAAAATATCTCAATTCTCAGAAGATAAAAATATAGTATGTACATACATATACATATATGTATATAGTATATACTATGTATAAGTATGTAGCAGATAAATGTCAAGTACACTCTAGACTAGATAACACACTTGAGGCGAGTTTGTTTATTTCTTTTCGATTTCTATATATATGTTTTAATTTCGCTTTTTAGTTGGCACAACTTTGGGGTTATTTATATGTTTTCGAATTACAAAATTTTGCTTTCGCTGCTGCACATTTTTATTGACGCTATCTTAACACTTTGTACACAGAGCATTGCATTTATTTGAACGCGATCATAATTATATTTGCGGTGACTGTTGGTTTTTTGTTTTGTTGTTGTTGATGTTCACTGTTCACTGTGCTTGCGCATCCCAAAGCCGTCGCATTTTTCAAATATTTATTCGTACTTATGAAAAAGAGTTGAAAGCCCCGCGTTCTGTTTGCCGTTGCGTCGAGTCTCGAGTCAAAAACCGAACTGAACACACGAACCTTCCCACACCCGGCTAGACGCAACAGCAGCAGCAGCAGCGGCGCCAATAACGACTACTACATCCACGACGACGACGACGGCGACGACTACGACACCGACGTTGGAGACGAAGCTGGACACCAACAACAATACGGCGAGTGTGAATGTAAAACGTAAACGCAAAACGTAAACGTTGGCAGAAGTGAGAGTGTTGATTTGATCTTCGTTAAATGGAGAGCAAAAGCACAAAAACAAATTGCATGCGTGAAGTGCATGCACACACAAACACATGATCTAACTGTACGGAGAGTAGAACTTGACTTGCAAAAACTGCACTATCTAGAGAGCGCCTGTGGCTCTCACGCATTCGTGTACCCCGACAAATGGATAGCGCATACGTAGGTAAAGCGCGCAAATAAACGCAGCCAACCAACCAACCACATACAGCCGCTTGCTCACAGAATGTAAACATTGCAGCAACAGTAGAAGAGTGCTAGGCATGACGCACACACACGCATGCATGCATGCATAATCTGTGTTAGGGAGTGACAGAGACAGGTAGTGTGTGCAAAATTGACCGCATCAAAGTAAAAGATCTGCATTTATGAGGGAAACATAAGGTGAAAGTGAAAGTAATTGCAAATAATAAGATGTTAAACATATTCAAATATGCTCAGTATATTTGATAGTCTTTAGATATGGTGTAATGAAGAAACTTAAAGAAAATGCAAAAGCAAATGCAGCGATATGCAAATGCAAAAACAAATACAGATGCTCTCACATATTCTCGTGATCTGAGCGAATCTGCAAGGCTGAACCTCAAGTGAAAGTGTGTAGAGAGTGTGGGAGTAACAGTGAGTGAGTGAGATTGCGCTCCCTGCTGTTATTTATTCTTCCGTATGTTTTTGGTTGATTGGAGGTCGATTTCAATCAACAACAAATATGCAAAAATAAAGCCTAAATGCTGTCGTTGCATTTGACATAAATACTAAATGCAAATAGATTTATGAATAACAATATTTTGGCGATTTAACATGAGTTGAAATTTAACTACCTGTTGTTATTTATTCTCTCTCTCTCTCTCTCTCTCTCTCTCTGCAGTAAGTTTATTTTTCATTAATTTCTGTTATTGAGACATGCTTGCTCCCCATCCAAATACAAAAGCATCACAATGCTATCGCATTGAACTCAAAGTTCTGGGATCATTTGTTTTGTCTTATCCGTAATAAGTTTCTTGTTATGGCTGTTGTTGTTTTTGGCATCTGGAAATTGCGGCATTGCAATTTGAATTTCAAACTAAAACAGAGAGTGCAGAGAGTGAGAGCAGCGCGTGCGAGAGCGACGAGTATGGCGAGAGTGCTGTCAGTGCACTATTGTATTCTTGTTCATTTGCCTAGATTACTCACACACATAAACAAACTAAGCGAGAGATGCATGTCCATGCATGTATGTGTGTAAAGTTAGTGCTCTCACTCAGTCTAACACGCATAAACTGTTCTGACATACTCTATATGAGTATATACATGCGTGTGGCTGTGTGCGTGTGCATGTGTGTGAGCACAGGGTGGTGATTTAATTCAGTGCCTTACGCTTTGCAATCTCGATTCATATTTCAATTTGTTTTTGCTGTTTTTTTTTCATATTTTCTATCTGTTTTTGCAGTGTGACATGACACACTTGAACTTAATAAATCATATGTGCATACATATGTATGTTTGTATATGGAAAGGACGCCCTAGGCAAGAGAACTACGGCAGGCGGTAAGATGAATACACGGGCCGTTTTGTGTAAGCACATTGAGAGATTGCGTCTCAGCTGCCACATTGGGTATGCCTCTGCCTGCAATTGTTGTCTATATGCGTTAAGCTGCACCATTCTCCGCTCTGCACTCTACACTCTACACTCATAGGCACTAACCGCTCTCTTCACATCAAATACAACTCTTTGACACCACCCATAACCTACACTACAAGACTCTCCATGCATATCATATTTCTCTCAGTCATATGTATACACATACATACAAACATACATATACATATGTATGTATGTCGTGCGCTTTAGGAGCGAGAGTAGCCAACGTTGTTTTGCTTTTGCCTTTGCTGAGTTTTTGGTAATTGCTCACATCCATCTCAAGCAGCGTTGGCAGTTTATGAAGTTCACTCTCTTAAGATGCCACGTAGCATAAAGAGAAAGTAGTTGCATAAATTTCAGATACCTTTTTGGAGGTTTTTTAGGTTTTGGCAAGGATTTGTATGAAATAAATACGAAAAAGTAATAATATTTATATATAAAAAATATGAGCAATTAAAATGTATGAAACTATTTGAAATTAAGTCAAAGTCAACAAATATATTAAATATACTTATTTTACTGTATTATTAAGGTAGATTGTGAAGTACGAATTCTATGCTTAATAAAATATGAAGAAAAAAAACTAAAAATATTTGGTATTTAAAATAAAATTATAAAATTTTTACAACTATTTGATTTTGTGTCCATATATTAATATAAATATCGAGAATTTAAAATTTTTATATAAATATTTATATTTATAATATATTATTATATATATATTATTATATTATATTTAGAAGTAAATGTCATTGTATATAAACATTTAAAATATAATATAATACAATAAAATAGTAGCTAAAAAATGTAAATTTCTTTTAAATTATTAAAAAAAATTTCTATTTTATATTTATTCCAGGTATCTTTCAGTTCATCATTTCCATCATCAAAAACTGCTCTCTTGATTATTTTTTGTTAAGCTGCATTTTCACACCGCATACAGAAATATGTATGTATGTAGAAAACCAGATGAAGTTATGTTTTGACGCGGCAACCGACAATTATGTGTCAGTGTGCGTTGCGCTTTTGCTGGTTGTGCACTTGGGATCCCCCTCTTCCCCCTTCGTAGAAGGAATGCACTATAAATTAGTTTGTTCCGCGTTGTTGGCATAATTTCAATGGCATCATTTTCCAATTTCCTGACACGCAGCCAAATCATTGGAGAGCACACAATGCTGTCTGTCTGCCAATCTCCATTCGATTCGAGGATGGGGTCTGAGCTCCTTTTCAGGCCAACAGCTATTGAACAGTTTTCAATCTGCTGCCAAAGAATATGTTGCAACTATTTGTGTGGGCGGAGAATGTGATGTGGCATTTGCCATTTTGCATATTGAACTCTAATTGAAAAGTAATCTAATTGATAATATCCATTATGTGATGAAATCTTCACTTTAGAACTGTCTTTAAGGTGGCTTAACAAAGTTATTTGCATTTGTGATAACTGTAATGGAGTTGCATTCTCATCCATAGAAATTGTCAATAAAACCAACAACTAAGTTGAGAGCGATTCAAAAAAATGTGAAGGACAACGAGGCGACAAATATGCTCTACGCAATGACGAAACAAAAGCAAAAAAGACACACTGCAGAAAAAAATAAATAAAAAATGTGACTGCAAATAAATGTCAAATGGACATGAAATGAAATGCAAAGGGAGCAGAGGAGCAGCAGCAGCAAATGCTCGTCCAGAAAACACTTTTTCAATTTGTCATCTAATGACCTCAAGCATTGCCATTCAAATCGATATACTTTGTGTGTCTTTTTTTGCCATTTTCTCACCGTTTCCGTATTGCTTTCTAATATTAAGTATACGCAGCGTGGCACTTGCAAAACTAACATTACTCAAATTCCATAAGAGATATCTATATTGACAGGTGGTAAAATGAACATTTTGTATGCTTCATATATTTCTAGGAAATTTAAAAATTAACAGAACCTGACACAGATTGCCAATATATATAATTCCAGGTTTGGCGGAGTACAATGTGAAATTATCTAATCCATGTGGGAATTACAACTGATGGATACTTTTATGAAAAATCATTTTAGACAGGTTGAAAAATTAACTAAAAATTATAAATTATATAAGATATAATCTAATTTAAATTTAGAAGTCTTAAGGCGCATTTTCAGATTCTTTTGGCTATATACTTATCAGAAAGACCTCAAATAAAAAGCTAAATGCTAGTTTTGAATTCCAGAACAATTTACCTCAAAAAAAATTTCCATTCAGAAATTTTCGAATTTTTTATGATATTTGCAAGGGGTTTACAAAAATGGTCAAAACAGTCAACAATTTAAAAATGCTAATTTAAAAAGATTTTTGATTTAGATTTAAACTTTGAACAAAACTATTGACAAAAATGAAAATTTTATTAAAATCGCTTAAGTTTTGGCAACGATATGGCAGTTCAAAGTTATGGACGTGTTGAAATATGGAGTTATGGGCTTTATGGGTTAATTATGAGAGTCTTTTGGACATATCTCAGGAAATACTCATCAGAAAGACCTCAAATAAAAGGAATAATTTTAGTTTTGAGAATCGGTTTGAATCAAAAATTTAGATTCAAAAAATTTTAATTTTTGATGATTTTTGCAAGGGGTTTGTATGCAAAAATGGTCAAAAAAGTTCAGAATTGTAAAGTGCTGATATAAACGGATTTTTGATGCAAATTTAAACTATTATCAAAACTATTGACAAAAATGAAAATTTCATCAAAATCGGCTGAGTTTTGTCAAAGATTTGGTGGTTTTAAGATATGAAAGTGTTGAAATATCTAGTTTTGAAAACAATTTTTTTTATATTTTTATATTAGATGAATGACAAGTATAACTCAATACAATGAGATATAACTATGTAAACTGAGAGCGGCTATTAAAAAAAATGCATATATTATAAATATAAAGTATACGCAGAGTAAGAAAATATATGAAGAATTGTTTTAAAAAGTAGAGATAAATATTTTCAAATATACAACTCAAATATCAAAAGTTTTACAATGGTTTTGGTTTAATAAGAAACTGCATATTAAGTATACACAGTGGAACTGCATCTCTCTCAAAGTGTAAAATAATGCAATCTAAATTTTTTTGCACTTAACTTTAGCTTTCCCTCTAATCTAAGTATCGACAAGTTAGTTATTTATCTGTTGATTAGTCTGCAAACTGTCACGGGGTTGTCTGTGAAAGTTTCCAGAACGACTTTCAACATCTCTTGTTAGCATCTCTTTGCATGCTAAGTATGTGCTAAATGGCATTTCCCATTACCAGGACTTGCTTTCACTCAAAGGACCTCTCGACATTTGTTCCTCAGCCATTGTCATTTGCAGGGATTAAACTGCTGGGAATGCTGACATCATGTAAAAAAAAATTTAAGCAATTTATTTCTTGGCACCACTAGTCAATTGCAGCTCTTAAAATATTGTGGAGTTCAATTAAAGTCAATTAAGAGCACTTTAAGGAAGCGAGAGTTGCAAACTATTTAAAAAAGTAATTATAGAAATTGCTGATAAAAAAAGTTTGCAATTTTCGGGCAAGTCAAAAGGAAAGTTTAGTCAAAGTTAAGCCAGACAATTCAATGTTTAAACAATGGCAACTTTGTGACTTTAATTAAAACAAACTACGTTAAATTATTATAAAACTCAACTATTTCACAGCAAAAGTGGGCGTGGCATGCATAAAGTAAAACCCTCAAGGATATGGGCGGTCAAAATTGGCATAGTCCGCTTAGAGCTGTGTGGTCTGCACTGTGGTCAACCGTTTGCATCAGGCAGGTGTCACTGTGCAGCTACACGTGTGTGTGTGTGTGGGCTGGATAGTGTGTGTGTGTGTGTCAAATATGTGTGGCTGCAACAATGTCAGTTGCCAAAATCAATGCTATTGGTAGGTTAAAGGGCACATATGCTGGCAACTTGAATGCAGTTTAAATATTTCTTAATATTCTAATAATTTCCGAAATGATTTTAATAAAATTTATAAAATGTATATATAAATCATAAATAAAAATTAAGATTGAATATGTCTTCTTCGATCTGTCAATGAGAGTTTTAACATGTTTAAATACATGTCGAATATTTTTACAAAATTATAAAAACTTCTATAGCAAAGTATAATAAAATATATATATAAACATAATTATAAAGATTATAAAAAATATCTAAAAGTATTTACAAAATACACATCAATATTAAATAAAATAATAATAATATAGATATTGGCAGATCGAATATTTATTTAATTGAAATATATTTTACAGGGTATCTTCCACTTCGATCAAGCAATGAGGGTTTCAACTATGGGGTGACTGCATTTGAGGCGCCTTTTTGCCGGATGCTGTTAATGATGCAGTGGCTGCAACTCAGACCACAGTTTGGTTGGCCAACTGTCGTCTGTCGAGCTGATTGTGCATTTATCAACTGCCCTTTAAGGCAACTCCATCAGCTCGTCTCGCTTTGACAAATGCAACAAATGTCCCTTAATGACTCTTTAAGTGAAATCTCGTAATTATGGCAACCATCTGAGATGGTATCTGGATTTAGAGTTGGAGGGGGCATGCACATTAAATCGTTGATAATTGTTGAATACTATTTATCGTTTCATTAGTGCAAAGAGCGAGAGAAAAAGAAAGTGGGAGAGAGAGAGAGAGAGTGCAGAGCAATGTACATTAAACATTTAACGTGGCAATTATGTATGAATGCGCCCAAATGTATGCTACAGTTTATTTTTCGTGCAATTATATTTGCCCGCATTCCGTTCGCTGCTGTTGCTGCTGCTGCTTCTTCTTCTTTGCTTTTAACACCTCCCCCCGCCATGAGCAAATAAAACAATGCAACTTTAATTGGATTGCGTTGTGGTGCGTAAAATTTCATAATTATCATTAGCACTTGAAGTGTAATTAAATCACCCTATCAAAGTTAAATTTCTGCGTACAACATTTAAACAAATTTTGTTGGCACATTTTATGCTATTTAAACTATATGGCTTTAAGTTATATAGTCTATAATTGCTTTACATTTTTAAGATGTCATTTGTATTCATTGCAGGTGCGTCAATTGGAAGTAGCAGTTAAAAAGTTGAAAAGAAAAACAAGAGGCTGTTCGAAAATAATACTAATACTCGACATTATATATTTTTACAGCATAATTCTTTCGGAATAATTTCAAAGTATGTCAAAGTATGAGATTTTCAAAAATAAATTTAATTTATTTACAAGTCGAAGAAAATATACAGTTTTAATTTTTTTAATTGACTTAATCTATTTAATTCTATAGAAATTTTCAGCACTTTGATTTAATTAGATTAATTTTTTATTTTTTATTTCTTTTTGTTTTATATATTAATTTTTTTATATTATATTTTATTTTTATTTAAAATTGTAAAAAATAAAAAATATGTATTTAAATATTAAATTTTTCCAAATATTTTTAAATATTATTTTCAAATAATTTATCTGGAGATGAAATTTTATTTTAATCCAGAAAAATGTAATCTGCTCCTTTTAAGGCAAAACATTTCTTCTCTATGCTGATATAGCCTTTTCTTTTATATTTATCTCTTTTTATCTCGCTTCTGTCTCTCTCTCTCTCTCTCTGTATTTCTTTCGCTCTCTCTTGCTGTGCCTCTTTCTCACTAACTGCTCGATTAACCCATTTAAAATGTGCTTTTTCTCGTAGTTCTCACATTGAATATTAAATCATGCCATGAATAGACTGCGGGTTGGCAAAGAGCTCCACATACTTTGCGGTTGGACAGACAAAATTCATGGGAAAAAAAATATAACGTAAAAAGCCAAGCTGCAGCTCCAAAAACTTTCACTTGCCACGCTTGTTGTTGTTGCTGTGGCTTTTGTTTCGTCTAAAAATGTCTGCAGTTGTTGTTGTTGCTGTTGTTGTTGTTATTTTCAAATTCTATGTGGTAGCTTTATTTATGTGAGGACTAAACAAGGCTGTCAGGCTGCTCTGTAGCTCAGTTGCTGTGCTAAGTAAAGGACGATTAAAATAATTAAATGGCAACAGACTTAATTAAAGGCGGCCGACTTTATTAAAATGTTAGTTGCGATTAATTTATTAAAAAGGTATATAATATATATTTTGTATGCTGGAAAGTAATGTTTATCACATTATCTGCGGTTTATTTATCTTGAGCAATTACATTATTTTAATTAAATTAAAATATAAATTATTGTTTTAAGCCGGATTTGAAAGTGTATTCAATTAAATTTTAATTTTTTATTAGAGAAAATAACATAAATTTTGTAAGTTATTGTTAATTTTTAAAAATATTTAAAATTAATAAAAATTAATTATATTAATTAAATTACGATATATAAATTATTGTTTTAAGCCGAATTTGAAAGTGTATTCAATTATATTTTAATTATTTATTAGAGAAAATAACTTATAAATTTGGTTAATTATTGTAATATATTAAAAATATTTAAAATTATAAAAATTAATTATATTAATTAAATTAATAATAATAATAATAATTTTGTTTAATAAAATAATATTTAAATAGTTAAATTTCTTGTATTTATTTATATATATTTTATTTATTTATTTATAATTATTTTATTAATTAATTAACAATTATGTTATTTTAATTAAATTAAAATATAAATTATTGTTTTAAGCCGAATTTGAAATTGTATTCAATTATATTTTATATTTCTAATTAGAGGAAAATAACTTATAAATTTATTAAATATTGCTATTTATTAAATTTCGTTTGTTTAAATATCAATTACCAAGTCTACCAATTCCCCTAATTTAATTATCTTATGAACTTATTTTAATAAAATTTGTGAAAATTATTTATGATCAATTCAAAATTCACTTAATTTCTTAAAAAATTATTAACATGAAACTATTATTTTTGATATTAATTTAATAACTATTATTATTTTATTAATTATTAAAAAAAAATATTAATTAATTATTAAATATTAAGTAAACTTCATTAATTATTATTTTTTTTATAAAATTAATAAGTTCATTAATAATTAAAAAATATAATCTACAACAATACCCAACTTAAATTGTAGAAGATACAATGTTAATCATATTACTGAAAATTATTTATTTTGAAACACTTATTTAAAATGTAAAACAAATTACTAACGTTAAATTAGTAGTTAATTTAGCTTAATGAATTTTATGAAGTGTATAACTGAAATGAAAATTTAAATTTTAATGATAGAAAATTTCAATTCAATTATCTGATAATTTTTTCAGGATTCTATTGTCCAAACTGAACACAATTTTCCACTCAACGCATTTGCAAAAAGTTTTTTCTCAGCATTTATCATGAGGTTTGTTTATTGCAAATGAAGCGGAAACAGTGTGAAATTGAAAAATGTTTCTTACTGGCAAATCAGTTACAATCTGTTGGCTCTTTAAGCCCAGTTAACAGTTGTTGGTGTAACAACAATCAGTGGGACATTGCAGGCAGTTTAACCACGTTTGCAATTTGCAAGATAAACACAATTAGTTGAATGCCAAAATTTTAAGTTGTCTGAGAGTTGAGTGCGGTTTGCCTACTGAGAGTTTGCCAACAGTTAAATAAACTTGGCAACAGTTGCAACAGCAACCAACTTGAGCCACAATAACAACAACAACAGTGCACAGATATTTATTATTAAAAAAAAGTGCTGTGACGATTCATTAAAGTTTATCAATTGTGCAGAAGTTGCTTAAGAACTTGCCACAAGGCGGGGCGAAAAAGTTGCTGGAAAATCTGTTGATCTGACAGCTGGGGTCGCTGTTAATAAAGGGTGTCAACAGACTGATTTCAATTAAAAATGCGCTTAAATATTAATCGAAAACAGAAAAGCTGCTTAAAATGAAACTCCAAGTGCTGGGCTGCTGCCAAGATCGTTTGGGAGGAAGCATTCTTCCTTCCACGGTCCCCACAGAAGTCATAAATAACATTCAGCACATTTTATTGCATACTTCCAGGGGCCGCCGCACACTGTTCAACACAAAAACAATAAAAGCATGAAGAACAACGAAAAAAAAAATGTCAGTTGAACTGCAGAAATGCATTTAAGTGGCAAATAAATTTTGCACAGTTGCCAACCAAAGAAATGGGTGCACAAAAAGAATGTAAACTGTCGCCCCCAGATCCGCCAGATAAATGCTATATTATTTATATACTTGTAATTTTATAGCCGCAGGACTATGTGTATAATGAGAGGACGCTGCTAGAAAATGCGGCAAATGCCATGTTAATTAAGTTTCCCGCAACGAGAAGTAAACAAAAAGCGAACACATAAACTTCCACTCCAAAAATAGAGTGTCCTTTTCTCTACTCATGTTATTAAACTATTTGCTTAATAACAGTTGTTGACCTCTCTTTGAGTTGTTCTCTGAAAATCACAACTACAGTTGTGGCAATTGTAAATTGTCCCCATTGCCTTCCGATTGTGGCTCGAATTAAAGACATTTGCATATTCAAATAGAAATTGTTTGCATCGGCAATTAACCAATTGAGCTGAAAACTTTGCAACTTGTGTAAATTTACTTTCTTTTCTCACATTTTGCATTTACTTTGAAGTCTCCTCAAACTAGACAATTCAGAGAAAGTAACTGAAATTTTCAATTTATGTGGGAGTGTTAGTATTGAAAAGAAAACTATATATTAAAGTGAATTTCTAAATAGTATTAGATTAAATAATTAGTTAAACACTTTTTAGGTCTATTCCATAATTCTAAATACATTTGGTTTTATAACTAGGCATAATTAAACAAAAATATGTTAATTTTTCTTAAAAACAAACATACTTCGCAGTATTTGAATGTATATAAAAAACTCAATTTTCTTTATAAATTTTAGAGTTTTTAAAGAAAGCAACACTTCGCCATTAATTAAAAATAAATTAAAAATTTTAAACAGATTTGTTTTTATAACTAGGAAAATTAAAAAAATGTTTATTTAAATGCTATTCTGTTTCATATTAATTGCAAAAAAAAATAAACATATAATTCTAGTTGAATTTAAGAATTTTTAAGAAAGCAAGAGTTCGTATCTTTATAAAAAACTAAATTTTTTTGTTTGTAAAATTACGTTTAAATCTTTTGAAATATCCTTTATTTTTCAATACTTTTAATGATATTAAAATACTTCTAATTATAAAAAATAATGCATGTTTTACGTATTTCTTTTATTTTAAATATTTATCAGAGGTTTTCTCAATTCCAAATTCGACTAAAACGTGCGGTTTAGTTAAATGTTTGTAACCGCAAGTTTTGTTCGGATTCGGAATTGAGATCTGATAAATATTTTAAATATAAGGAAAATATTTACATATTTTTTTTATATCGACTTAAGAACTTATCAATTTTAGTTCAGGAGCATTTTTAAGGTTTTATTTTTGGTACTCATTTTAATAACCTTTATGTTTTTTGGTCATATTGTAGCTTCTATATTTTTCATACCATATTTTTTGCCTTTGAATGCAAAGAGGGCTATAAAAGCACATAATATATCAGAATATATGTATGTATATTCTACTCGCTTGTAACCGCTTAGGTGCATCTGTTATTCAGAACGCACAGTGTGCGTTATATTATATTATGCATGAGCGACGATTGCTGCTGGCAATTTGAAGCGGGAGTTGAGGACAGTGTGCGCACTAGGAAAACAATGAGTGAGAAGAAAAGAGGAAAAGAGAGTAGAAGATATGGGTTGAAATACGGAGAAGGAGAGATATAGTTATTAAAAGTGTGTAGAAGAGAAAGAGAAAGAAAGTTAAAGGTAGCGATTGTTAGTCCGCTTCAAAGGTTATAACTACACGACAGAAAACCCCCTTCAAGAAAATATGAACCTGACTAAACATAACTTGCCTTTACTATGTATGAGAGTGTATTTGTTTAACAAAATAAATATTTTAGTATGTAAAGCTTAAGAAGCAAGAAACTAAAAGAGATATATATAGAGAGAGAGAGAGATAAAGAGAGACGAAGAAAGAGAGAGAGAGACTTGAGGATAGTTGGAATAATAGCGTCGACTAAAACAGGCTGTATACGCCCACAGCCGATAAGTGGGCGGAGTTGACGACTTCCACAGGTTCCGCGAAAAAACTTGCAACGACGTCAAGGCGCATTAGCAGCCACTGTAATTCTCATAATTGTGCCAACAATGCAAGCACTAATAAATTATACGGCAAACAGTTGGGACTACGTGACTTGTGCACAGTTATGCAACATACGTGCAACAAACACACACAGACACTCATGCAACAGCAGCTTCTATGATACTCTGCCATATCCTTTAGTACTTTCCACGCACCACAATTCTGTTGATTTACTGCTGGTTTCAATTTTCATTTGTCAAAAAAAAAACATATATATATATATATACTTTATATATATATATATGAAAATGTGAAGAAAAGAATCGTAAAAAGCGGAAATGTGTTTGTCCATAAGTGTGGCACTTTTTGGCCAACGTTTTGGCTTTTTTTTCCATTACATATTACGTATACGCAGCGTGCGCTCAGTTTTGATGCCAAGTTGATTTATACGTGTTGTACTGTTGGTTTTTAATATTTAATTGCTGCTCGCACTCGCGATGATTTAATAAACGTTCCAATTGTTGCTAAATGTGCAAACACTTGCCCATTATTTATGTACTTTGATGCCACGTAAATTCTACACACATCAAATGGGTATGAAGGATATTGTAAATGTTTTCGTAATTTTTACATTAAAACTACAATATTTATATATATAGAAAATTAAAAAAAATTAATATAAAAATTTAAAAAAATTTGACGTAATATATAAATAAAGTAATATAAAGTAATATATTCTGATTTTAAATTATTTGCTCGATGTCTATGAAAACAATTTTGAATCTGCTTAATATTAAATTTAATAAATTCCTTAATTTTTTATTTTTTTTAATAATAAAAATAATAATTAATAATAATATAATTTTAAACAATTTTTTACTAATATTTTTTTTTTAATTTTCATTTAAGTATTTTACAAATATTATTCTTATATTATATACTTTTTTGAAATATTTTTTATAATTTCTTTCATGACTAATTCAAATATAATTCTTAAAAAATTTTGTCTTTTCAAATATTACTCTTAATATTTATAAATAATTTTTTTTTTAATATTTTTTATAATATCCTGTCATGACTTGTTTAAATAATATTCTTAAATAATTTTTTAATATTTATCTCTTATTTATTTCTCCGATTCTCTGTTTGTTTCAATTTTTTTCTAAAAATATTTAACATTATTTTTTCCATATATTTTAAAATAATTGTTTAACCATTTTTCACTTACTTATTTTGTTCTAATATTGTAATTATTTTACTTTTTTTCTATAATTTGCAAAAATTTGAGCAATTACTCAGCTGTCATAAGCAGTCTGCTAATTATTCGAGTTATTTTTCTATTTATAAACAATAACTTGGCATAGCCCATGGCCATGTTAGAGGGGGACACAACGATGGATGCATGCTGCTCTGCCACAAAAGATGCTGTTTTTATTTGAATATAAAGGGCATTAAAAGTAAAGCGCATCATGGCCAGACGTCCTTCAGGCCAATGTTTAACAACGTTATGGCCACAGATGCAACTGCAGTCTACAAACTACAGACTATGCATATATATATACATATATGTATATTATAGACTGCCCTTTGCTATTTATCTAGTCTCCCCTATGTGTGGCAAGTACTAAATAATATTTATGCTGCTGTGGCAGAAAAACACAGACAGTCAGACAGTCAGAGAGAGAGAGAGAGAGAGAGAGTGTGTGTGTGTTTGTGCAAATTTAATTGCTGAAATGGATTTCATATTCAAATTGTTATGACAACAAACAAATTCCAAAACTAACAAAGATTTCTCACTCTTCATCATTTTCAATCTATGCAAATATTAAGTCAATATTTTTCTTATGATCCAATTTTTCCTTTTCAATTTCTTTTAGTTGTAGCTTGATATATTTTTTCTCCATTACTGGCACTATTCTTGGCCATGTTGTGCGTTGGCCAAAAGCTGTGATTTGTGTTTATGCGAAAAGAGCAATCGCCGCCAAGAGCCATTTTTTTTATATTTTTTTTTTGTTAAGCGGATTGCAAATGGGATTTTTCTCAACACATGTATTTAGTGTTTTGTGCAGTGAAAGCATCTACATTTTGCTGGCAGAGGTTTCCACTTAAATCGTTTCTCCTCTGTTTCCCTTTGTATTTTACTGTAAGTGAAGTTTTTGGATAGAGGTTTATTTTGGAAATACGAAAATAAACAGGAGAAGAATGAAGAAATTGCGCTTTAGGGAAATCCTTAGTTATGTGTTGGAAGTTATCCAAAGCAAAATGAATATTTTCTTATTTCGCTCCCATATAATAGATAGCATTCTTAATCATCCCATAGGCCGTTCATAACTGTACTTCCATATCTTATTGCTACATAAATCGTTGACTTTTTTCCCCGTTCAATTCCATCCATATACAACATTGTCCTTTAACTGTAGGCATTCAATATGTCGCCACATTGTTTTAAGTTGCCCATTTCAGTTTCTTATTCTGTTTTCCCCCTACTTTTATTATCCATCTTCAGTTCAGCTAATTGTCTGTGTCTTCTGCGCACAAATTGAAACTGAAATTGTCTCTTTTATGTAATCATTTTCTTTACGCCTTGACGCACATCCCACATTCTCTTCCCTTTATGTTCCCTCGTTTTCAGTTAAGTGTCCTTTAAACTGCGAGGATAATGAATACATCTGCTGTCTAAATACATCCAGGGGAATTCAAAAGAAGACAGTTACTAAACACGTAGCTTGTTAAGTGAATTGAGACGTGAAATAAGTATCGATGACATTGATAATAACTTGAAAAATATTTCAAATTTTTGTGAAATGCAATTTTAACACAATTGATATTATATAACATTTTTAAGAATGTTGAGCTTTCAGATTTGTACATTATTTAAATAAATAATATAGAGTGTATTTTATTTTAATAAAAATTATTTAATTATTATTTATTGTTTTTCTATAGTATTTAAAATTTTCTTATATTATTTTTTATTTTCTATGTATATTATGATACTATTTAACATATCTCCGTCTTTTTAGTAATATTCAATGCCCTTAAAAGAATGCAATAAAATTTGCACATGTCTCAAGCGATTATCTTCAGCTTTTTATATGGAAATTCAATTAAATTGCTCATTTGAAGTAGTGAAAATATAGAAGAACAGAAAGTATATCTCGAGAAAAATAAACTTGTCAAGAAAAGTATTTACTTATTATTCATTTTAAGTGTTGTTGAAACAAAAACAATAAAAGTTTATTCGAAATTTATATTTATTTTAATTAAATTACCACTATAGCAATTTCAATTTTGTATTGTAGCAATTTTTTAAATTGTTTTTAAAAGTCATATTTCTATTTATAACTCTGATTTTATAACTTATTTTATTTCTGAGAAACCTTAAAAACTATTCAAGTATAAATAGACTCCAAGCAATTTAAATTGCATTTCTATGATTTGCACAAGTTCTGCAAAAAATTTCTATTGAAATATCTAACTTTAAATATTTTAAATTCCTTGTATCTTAAATTCCTCTCTCCTCCCCTACAATTTAGTTCATTTACTTAAATTGACTTAATGAAGAAGGCTTGTATCCTGCATGGATATGATTGGATATTTAATCAGTTGATTACGAGCAACTGTCAATTGGCCAACTATTGATTTTATGGCAGTTAATTTTAGCCCCCATTTCAATGTCTAATCAACGTCTGTGTTGGCCCATAACCTAGTCAAATTGCTACAAAAGTTAATTTCCTGCCGCCCCCCCCCCCATTCCAAAACAAATTCAGTTCAATTTCCAATTCACTTGAATTCAAATTCTTCCTCAACTTTTGCCCAAAGTTGCATGTTCAAATATTATATATGAATTCTGTTTTGGTTTCTTTCACACTTGAATTCATACGTTTATTTGTTACGGGTTTGTTCAAGATTTCTAGTTAAAAGTTTTCATGTCCTCTACACACTACTTCGTTAGCCTTTTCGATAAAGGCCAAGAAAGGATTGCTGCTCCCAGGACTCTCCCTCCCCCTCTATCTCTCTCTGTCTCTTAAGAACTTAAAGCAAAGTTATTCTCTCGTAATTTGCACAAATTTATCAAACGGATTTAAAAATGAATGCTTTTAACGTAACTGTAACAAATAAGGACACTTTGTAAATTCCAAAGGACAACTGCGAAAGCATTGTGAGCTCAGTGTAATTGGCACTAAAATATATTGATTTCAAGTGCAGGAGCATCTGAAAAGCTCTTGAGTTTCTTGTGGTTTTTAAAAGCACGTAGAAATCAACTGAGAGTGAAAAAATATGTTAAAAAATCTCATGACATTTTTTTGAATTTGTCTGAATATTATTATATTGCAAATAATTGTTGAAACTCAAGTAAAACTCAAGTACATCAAATTGAATTATGTCCGTTTAAACTTTAATAAATTAATAAAAATATATATATAAGTGGAAATAATGAAAGCTATTTAAAACTAATATTATTTAAATTGTTGGTATATTATTTTATTTAAAAAAATGTATTACTTTTATATATAGTTGCATAAGAGAAATTTGATACTGAAAAAAAGTATGTTGTTATTATATTTTTTTTAATATACATATGTAAGTTTTAAAATAATTTGTGTAACTAATCTAAAATTTTTTTTTTTTGTTTTAGAAACATAACTTTTATATTTCTAATGTATAATAAATTGTATATGAAGTTTAATATTTAAAAATATATATATAAATAAAAAAAGTATATATATATAGTTTGATTTCTAATTTCATTCAAAATAATAATCGGGCAATATTATAATAAGATAATAAATCAAATTAATCAAGTCTGTTCTCAATTCCGAATCCGAACATTTATATCGCTTTCTACAGAAATGCAGCCGAAATGTGAGCAAATTAGTAAATACAATACTATAGATAATTTAATTTTATTTGTAATGTCTACATTTTAATTTAAAACTCAATTTGTAAACTATAAATTTTCAAGGAATTCTTTAACTGAATTTTTAAATGTTTCACACAATGCAATTTTTATTCATTTCAACTGCCGGAATTCAATGCAAAATTATTTACATATTTCACTTAATAATTTTGTAGTCAGTTGTTGTTTCAGTTGCACTGCAACTACAACTGCCACTGCCACTGCCACTGTCACTTGCAACAGCAATTCCATTTGCAGTTTGTGCCACTATTTTATTGTTGGCCAAGTAGCACAAAATGGCCGTTAAAATGGCGACATTCAATGCATAACAATGAATGGCCGAAGGCTGTGGCAATATCTTGAAGTCCTGTAAATATTGCCGAGCGGTTTTCATGGGTAATTCAGCACAGACAGGTATGAGATAAAAGACTTGGCTATAAAAATGCGAATAATTTGTTTGTCACAGTTCAAGCCAAAATGCAAAGTGCAGCCCAGAGCAATGACAAGGCAAAAAGGACAAGTGACAGGCGCATCTTAGCCTGGCTAACTCCCACTTTAGTTTGTTAATGCAACATCTGTTGTCATTTTATTTGTTATTGTTGTTGTTGGTGTTGTTGTTGTTGTTGTTGGTGTTGCAGTTGCTGTTGTTGACACATGCACATCATTTATCAGCCACGCAGCTTGATTCTGTCACAGTTGGTAACAGCATCGTAATCCGCACAAAATATCAACTTTTCACTTGTCACAAGCGTATGTAATTTAATTTTAAAAAATTGTGTGTTTTTCAGATTTAATTGTAATTTTAAATATTAATATTATAATTTTTTACGTTAACTGCATCACATTAAAATTTAAAATTGCGTCGCCCGCATTTGTCGTCCGCTTCAAACAGTTTATCACCGGCTTCTGGCGCCTTGGCAAGGAACAGTGTCCTTATGCGGTTGATTTTCGATATCGAAAAATTGCCATGCTTGTGGGTGTGATATACATATATGTGTGCAGCCGGCATTTGGTCAGCTGCATGCCTTTGTTTCGAACAGCTGTTTGCAGTTCTTGTTCGAAAGGCAAAGCTTTGACTTTTTGGCAACTGTTTGTTTATGTTTTCCACATATAAAGGTCACATAAGGAAAGTGACATTTGATAACATTTTTGAAATTTCATAATTAATGTTAGCACTGACCAAATAACATATGTTATTGTTATGTTATTTGGTCAGTGATGTTAGTTAGTAATTGAAGTCAATATATTGTTTCACTCAAAACGAGTAGTTGTAAATATTGTATTTACTATATATAAGTAAAATTGTTTTAATAGGGAAGTCAATTAATTAATTATTAAATTTTAAAATGTTGTATATTTTCACTATATTTTTGCGATTATTAAAATGTTAGTAGTAGTTGTATATTCAGCATGTAATACACATAAACTAGTCAGGGTTATATAAACAGTTCAAAAATATTTAAAAAATATTTAAATTTTTATATATATTTCACTATTATTATAAATATATTTCACTTATTTTAAATTTGAATACGTTGTCGTATTCTATTTTCCCCAATTTTAAAATTTTTACTTAACTTGAAATAAGAGATTTCAATGCTTTTGAAAGCACAACGCTGGTTGTGGTCTTTGCTAAGCTGCCTATTGTTGAAAATGTTATTAACAGTGCACTGTAAACAGCGTCACTTGCTATGCATTGACTGGCATAACAACTCTACTATGCGGACTGTTAACTATATTTGGCAGCTTGCATTAACATTAACCACTAACCAAATAACAGTGCCTTAACATTGCTTGTACCTTTTGGACTGTTAACTCTACTTAACATTCAGTCTTAACATGATTTGCTTTTCTTAGACTTACTTGAGTGTTTATTGCCAATTTCGCGTCGCATTTCCTCAGTTCGATTCGTGATGTTTGCCTCGAGCGGATACTGGGAGAATGTCATGTTCTCATTTCGCATCTGTTTGCCCAGAGATTTCATCATCAAGAAACAGGTGTGCAGACCGGCAACACTGCGCTGTCCGTCCGTTTCGTAGTAGAAAATGGAATGTGTCCAGTTGTGTCTGTTTCAAAACCACATCTACAATGATTAGTATATATTTGAAGCTATGCAAATTGACTTACTTTTTCATCACATTGATGGTTAACTCCGAGATGGATTCAAAGCTGAGCATGCCGGACCGCAGCAGCATATAGAACTCATCACCACAGTCCGTCTTCTTCTGTTCAAAGTCGTAGGTGGAACCTCCCACCGAGATAAGTGGTGTGCCCTGGCTATTGAAGTACTTGGTAATGCGACTGACCGCAGCTGAGAACCACAAGCACAAAAGATCGGTTTAGGAAGTCATAAACTCGATAAGAGTTTTGGCTGTACTTACCCAAGGAATAGTCGCAGACGGGTCCGAAAATGACCTGGGCACACTGTTTGATGATGCCATCCATGGCACGAATGACCCCCAAGGAGGCATCGCACTTGGTATCATGGGCCAGCCACTGAAAGTCTATGTATCCGGGTATCAATTCTGTGGCACGTATCTGTTGCTCGGCAACCTTTAGGATGGGTAGCACACGTTGCAAGGACGCTTCATAGGCATCATCGTTGGGCAACAGAACGAGGGCACGTATGGAGCAATTATTGCCACTGGCATCACAGATGGCTTCACAGTCACGTGGCGGCTCATCGCGACATTTCGCCAGACAACCTCTCAAACTTAGCAGACAGATCAGGAGGAGGACCAACAGCCGCCAGCCCAACAAACCCCCCATGTGGACATCGTTAGCACCTGGCCAAATTGAGGCTCCATTAACTTGCTGCGATTTGCAGAAGAACCCCACCTCGACAGATGTTAGGTGACTCAATTGTTGCCTTTGTTGCCCCTTGTTAACTTGGCTCATTTGCATTGGCATTAATCGGAATATTTCTCTGCTCTCTGGATGTTCTGGGTTGCTTGAATCTCCTCCTTCTTGTTGGGTTTGTGTCTTTGGTTTCCTTTGCAGCAACTACGGCGACTAATTAAATTGCATCGACTGCATGGAGGGGAGAGATGTCAGCAACTCTGGCTGCATGTTGAAGCTGCCACAAAACGTTGAAAGCAGACCGCTAAAAGCAGATATGAAAGCCACATAAATCACGTTAGCTGTCAGATGGAAACCATGAAAAGAAGGCGAAGTCAATTGACTTTAAAGCACAATAAAAGAACAGGAATAGAGACTAAGACCTTTGGAATAAAAATCAGCTATGAAATTTCAAAATACCACAAGCAGAAAGAAGTTTAGTCTTTAAATCAATCTCAACAAACTTTTGATTGTGGTTAAAGTGAAAAACTTTTGCCTCGAGATCAAAATTGCAGTAAAAGTTTATTTAATTGGAGCAGAAATAGATTCATAAAATGACTATTTCAACAAAATCAAAAAGAATTCGTATTCAGGTTTAAAATGACGAAAGTTATTTCTTTGACCAATTAAAATTAATATTTGAGAAGCTCTGCTTTCTACTACAACTATTTTTTTTTTTATTAAAATTTTGTATTATATACATTGACAACTTTTACAAAATAATGAATAATATAGAAAATATTAGAAACTAATCTACTCTATTTTTAGATTTCATTTAAATTAATTTAAAAAATCTAACAAAATACAAAATTATTTTTTTTATTGATAAATCATTTCTCAAATAAAATTCAATTAGATTTATAGACGAACTATCAATAAAAAGTTAAGATATATGTACAAATTTCCTAAGGAATTCTTTTCGTAATAATATTTTGTAATCTAATAATTAAGATACATTGTATCAGCAGAAATAAAACTTGAGTGACTCCAAAAAAAATTTAAAAATTGTAATAAAGCCATGTTTACAATAAAATTATTTTTTTTTTTGAATATAAAAATAATTTGAAAATATTATACACCTATATGGACTGCAAATATAAGTAATATTTGCCATTTCAACATGAGCTTTAAATTCTAAAATCTTAGTTATCAATCAATATAGTGGTAGTAGAATGCATGTTAATTTATAAATTAATAAGTTATTTTTCTAAAAAAATCGAAAAATTGTTTTTCGTAATTTGGGTAATTTTTAACATACCTTACGATTTTTTTTAATATTTTTAATTATTGAAGAATCTGTACTGCTTAAAGTACCTTAATATGACATGGTTTTTTATTGTATGATTGAAATTTAAATTTTATATACTTTATAAATAAAAATAATGTATATATTTAAACATTAATTATGACTTTTTTTAAACAGTACTACTACTTAGCATTGATTGAGATAATAAGTCAATAATTATTCCATAATTTCGTGGCTTCCACATGCATTCCGAGAGCGACACTATCTTTATGAGAAGCTTTATGGCATTATTGGTATATTTTATGACTTCTCTTAAAAAGATTTGATAACAACTTAATTGCGATATTAATTATATCTTTAAAAAAAAAAAACATATTTAGACCATCAAACTATTTCAGATGTGCCTAAAAAAGATATATTATATATTTTTGTGAACCAACCATATTTTCAAAGTTTTTTTTAATTTATTTATTTTATTCTAATTTTTTGGTTAAACGCATTTTAATTAAGGCAACTATTAGTGGGAGATATGTACAGTGAAAGTATTAGCCTAGGGGTATTTCTAAATGTCCCGTTTATCGCATATTTATGGCACACCCTGACGTAGTGTGTTTTATGAGTCTTTATGGCTTTGATTGATGAATCATGTTGGCAGCATTGTGAGGAGCATGGAAAGGTTTTTATTGCACTCTCCATGGGGATGTATTGTTGTTGTTGTTGTTGTTACCCGGAGGCATTGATAATAAATGAAAAGCAAATTGTTTATACGAAATTCAGTGGAATTGTTTATAGCAAAGCGAACTAACTTTCCGATAAGTTGTCATTAGCAATGAAATATGGTAGTGTTCTCCCTGGGAATTGCATGCACTTCAATTAGTTGCCAGTTAAGAGAACTTCAAATACCCTATCTGAAAGAGAAGGTGACATAGAGAGCGAGAGAGTAATGGACAAGCTGTCAATGTGCAGCAATTGAGATGTCAACTAAAAATATATAAAAATAAATAAAGCGAACCCTAAGAGTGAACACTTTGCTACCTTATAAATAATTGCCAACATTGATTTTCTAATCTTATCAAAGCAGTCGAAAAAACAACTAGGAAATTTCCAAAAATAGTTAGTCATGCAATTGCATACACTACTAACAAAGGGCCACAGACCGTAAACATCTCATGCCAAGTAAGGGTATCTGTTCAGTTCACATAGTCGAGGGATAATTTGAAATACCATTTTGAAAATTGTCACCCCAAGCGAACGCCATGTTTCTCCATTTTGTTGACGGCACGTTGCCTTTCGTTTGTTTCGCAAAATGGCGTTTAAATGCAATGCAAATAACGCATAGGGGTAGTGAGGAGAGGGGATGTCTGCAAACAATCAGTGCAATACCCCGGGCAACAATTTGAAACTAAATATATATGTATATTTTTTAAATGAAACTGCTTCGCACAAATATTGCATCAGATTGTTTTGGAATTTCAACGTAGTACGGAGGAAATATCAAAAATTATAACGGGTCATGTGCCTGCTGATATGAAAGCTTGAAACGCGTTCGAGAATCTCCTCATTATGACACAGTCCAAAAAACAAAATACAACATCAAAACTATATCAATACAAAGCAAACCAACATCAATCAACTCAAAACGTGTTATTTGCATTACCAAACTGGAAAATGTTATTGATTGAAGTGATGGCAATGATAAACTTGTAGATATGCTGTAAATTAATTTGCAAAAAAAAATCACATTTTTGTAAGATTTCGATTTATCCATTTGGATTAGCATAATAAATAGAATATTTCTATTTTTAGAATTTCTGTTCGTTTTTTTAATTTTTTTTTAACTGAAAATAACAATTTTGAATTTAAATAATAAGTCGTTTAATTTTAGAATATTATCAACGAAAATTTAGTTAAAAACAAGTAAAGGTTTAAGTAATAATTTGTTCAATATCTTTCGAAATATTTTCTCGAATTTTAAAATTAAAATATAACTTTATATATCACATATATAACATAATTTTATTTAATATTATTTTATTAAATTTTAATTATTCGAAGTTATTAATAATATTTTCTTTTGTGAGATACTTTCCATAATTTTATCATTGCAATAAACATTTTGAGCCCAAAAAGATAGAAAATACAAGGGAAACTCTAAGGTAATATATCAACCATTTTAATATTAACTTATATTATGTTATAGAGATGTCAAAAAAAAAAAATATAGTATTCCCCTCGCGAAACGATACCCATGGAACGAAACGAAGTGGAAGCAACCGCTAAAAATAGTAGTTGGTGGTTGGTGGTGGTGGTGGTGGTAGTCCGGGGGCCTCATTAAAAAAAGTGAAAAATTCGAATCAAATAAATTAATAACAAATTGGCTGGAACATCAGAGCGCTTATCAGTTTGGCAAGCGTCAATTTATTTTTAGGCCGTTAGCAAAATTAAATAACGGCTGATTGATTAGGATCGGCAAAGGAAAAGAAAGAGACCAACTATAGAAAGAAAAATATCAAGTTGAAGTAGAAATTGATGGTGTCACTGCCCGGGCCACTTAAACCACCATATTATTTATTTATTTTTTTTTTATAATTTTTTATTTTTTGTCACTAATGTTGGTCGCTCGAATCAATCATGTTGACCTTATGGCGAAACATAAGTAAGTAAGTATATACATACTAATATATAAAATATATACATACTAATATATAAAATATATATTATTAGTTACATTTTTATAATTAGTAAAAAATATGGTTATAAAAATAGTAAAAGTGCAGAATGAAATGCAATTGGCCTCGTGCCTTGTTTTTATTTTTGTTTTTATTTTTTATCAGGGCACTCAACGAGCATTTGGCTTAGTGGTGATTTGTTGCTCTACACACAAGGTGACAAGTTGACATAATTGCATTACAAAGTTTGTGAAATTTATGTAATAGAATTAAAAATTATCTAAATTTAGAAATATATTTATATTAAATTTTTTATATACAAATTTTATAAAATATTTTAGTTTTAGTTGAGAAAAATATGTAATTAAATGTGAATGTTTTTTAATTAAATTTATTAAAATGAAAAATATGTAGATAAATATTAAAAATTTTAATTTTAATGAAATCTTTAAGTGTAAAATTTTATAAAAATTAATTTTAGGTATATTTTTATATTTAGAATAAAAAACTTATGTCCCTCTTATTGACATCTAATTCAACTCTAAATAGAACTCGTTATGCAATTTATGGAAATGAAAATAATTTTGATTAAATCCAAAAAATTTACTTCAATTTAATCATCAAGCGTAAAAATTTGAAAACATATTTTAGATATATTTTTATATTTATAACAATCAACTTAACTCTGTCTTATTGATATCCAATTAAATTCAATTCGAACTCGTTATGCTATTTATAGAAATGAAAAATATATTGATAAGTATTAAAAAAATTAATTTTAATTAAATCTTCAAATGGAAAAATTTATAAAAATATATTTTAGATATTTAATTTAGAACAAACAACTAACCTCTGTCTCATTGACATTCGATTCAATTCTAAAAAGAACTCGTTATGCAATTTATAAAAATGAAAAATATTTTGATAAATATTAAATTTTAATTAATGAAATCTTTAAGTGAAAAGTTTTATGAAAATTAATTTTTGGTATATTTTTATATTTAGAATAACAAAACTTAACTCTGTCTCATTGACATCCAATTCAATTCTGAATCGAACTCGTTATGCAATTGCATTGAAGTGGACGTAAAGTGACCTAGACAAAGCCCCCTTCAAGCCACTTTTGAAATCAACAGTGAGCGCCAATTGTCGTTTACACACACAAGTATCATATGTAAGTATTCAAAGACAAAGCGTCTACAAGTTAATACTATTTATAGGCATTTGTTTATTTATAGTTTGCAATCAATGAACCATGTCGGCTTCCCTGATAAGATTACCTTATAGATAGACCACAACAAAAATTCAATTCGCCTGCATTTGGTTAAAGATATCAAGGGCTTTAATGATTCAATAAAATACAATTACAAAATGTTAAGCGAACTATGTACGAATTTTGGTTTCTTTTCGCCATTTAACAAATTGCTTTTAAATCCATTCGAATTTCATTTGCATGCAACTTAAATTTCCATTCATCATCAGCATAGTTAATATAGTTAAATTCCAGCTTTTAGCCACTAACTAAATTTGTATTATTTATGTACTTTTAATGCCAGACTCTTAAATCAAATATTTAAATTTAGAACCAACGCGTTGCCAACTTTGCTATCAACCCAAAAAATTGATATTATTTTTTTACTTAAGTTATTCTCGGAAATTGATTCCTCATTCTGCAAACACCTTTCGATAGGAACCGCAATATCCGCTGCCAAAATAACGAGATGACAGCTTCACGACAAAAATGAGAAAAATAGAATGTAATTCTTAAAGTTTCAGCTCACAAGCCAAAAAGTGCCATTTATTATCAATTTTTAAAGGCTTGGACCAACTTTTCTTAAAGAGAAATTGACTTAAAAACATTTTCAAAGTATCCAAAATAAATATGATAAAAAATTGAGCAGTTTTTTGTCAAATCTATTTGTAAAATTTTATATTATATTAAATGATAAATATATCTAATATATTATTTATTAGATGAAGTTTCAGCATAGAATATTTTTCTTAAAATTCTTATTTACCTTTATATTAAATTGAATTTAAATTTTTAAAGTAAATTAAAAGAATTTTTATAAACTTTTTCCACTTTTTACCTTCGTTAGGCAAAAGTTTTTTAAATAACCATAGTTTTAAATAAAAGTGAACTTTTTCCTTTGTTTCTTGCTCACATTACGATTTAAATGGAGTAAACAACAGTAATAAATTAATCTGTGCCATGCATTTAAAAGTTTAATCTAAATTTACTAAATGCTTATTTGATATAGTCAATTTAATAATTGCAATAATTTAAATTATATTACGTTTCAATATAAATATTTGTCCACAGCATTCTTTTGCACTTTAATTTTAAATTAATTTATAAATTTAAAAAAAAAAATTAAGTAAATTTTTTAATAGTCCACATTAATATTGACTATGCAAAAACATTTTAAGACCCCATAGCTTTAAATGAATTTAAAATTTTTCTCCTTATTTCTTGCGCACGTAACTTTTTAAATGGACTAAAGAGTTATTATAATTTAATGGCAATTAAAATGTAATTCCAAGAGTAGTGAATGAATTCGTGACATGCGTTAAATAATTTAATTTAAATTTACTATATGTTTACTCAATATAGTCCTGAAAAAAGGAGATAATTATCCCTAACTAAAAAATAGCTCTACTAGTTCAGGGATATTTATATATGAAAATATTGCTTATTTTAACTATATAATAATTATAAGGCTTCATAAATTGAAGATAAGAAAGGATAATATTTTCCTAACTCTATGACTATATTTGAGGAATATTTATAATTTAATTCTAATTTTATTCAAAAATAAAAGTTCATTAACAGCCTGAAATTATTTCTTACTTTATGCACTCCAACTCGAAAATATAGTCAACATTTTAAATTTCTGTCGACTGTGTATAGTTGACATTAAATAAAAATAAAAATAAATAAATAAAAAACATATGTCTATTATCTAAGCATCTAAACTTTCGATTATATAGGGAATCTTATTTCAAAATTCATCCGTTTCATTTTGAAAGAGTCTTCAGGCTATAATTTCATATTTCATGCACTCCAATTTCAATATGTGGCCAAGTGAACATATCCAACTTTAGTTTGAGTTAAGTAAATTCTATCGATTTTCATTAACTAAGTGGTTCAACAATACATACACATCAACTTAAACAAATACTAAATTTATTGATTAAATTTAAAAGTTAAACTTTTTATGAACGAAAATGGAATTTTATAAGAAACTTTTGCTGGACTCTTCTCAACAATTGCTGACATTAAAGCGGAGCCAGGCCTCTTTCACTGTCTCTTTCTCTCTCTCTGTCTATCTCTCTCTCTCTCTTTCTCTCCCACTCTCTCTCTCTCTCTCTCTCTCTCTCTCTCTCTCTCTCTCTCTCTCTCTCTCTCTCTCTTGCCTAACGAGGCGGAAAAACTGATAGGTCTTGTTCCATATTGAAGTATGGTGGAGGTAACGTAACGTAGCATAACATAGCTGAGAGATCTGGCCATATGTTGCCGTGGGTAATACCTCAATAATGTTGATTGGCTTACGGCTGATAAGTATGGGTATTTGTTAGTTTGTGTTTTGTGGCTAAAACCAGTGTGACAATTGGCAATTGTTTGTTTTGGGACCACTGTCTGAGCTTACGAAATTGATTAAGCCAGGAGCTTTGGGCGCTCAAGACCAATATTTGCTGTCTGCGAGTGGATAAACTTCCCAAAAAAAAAACAAAAAACATGTTAAAAATATGTGAGATTGAAATAAGAAGAAAAATATGCTTTATATATGGCAGCAAAAAACCAAGTGTATTGTTAGCTGCACAAAATGCAATACCAACATTACGTATACGCAACGTATACGTATGTTGACTGCAGTTACCACAAAGTGTTGCATACTTCAATGGGTTGTCAGATGCCAGTTGCAATTTTTTATAAAAAAAAATATGTTGAAAATGTATGTTAAGTGCATAATGCAAACCATAACTCAACACAACAAGCAGCCACAAAATATTTGCAGAGCACAAACTGCAACTGTTGGTGACCCCCTTTTCAACATTTATAAAAGTTGCCAAAGTCATTAACAGTGAAAAAGGAATATGCCCGCGAAATGGAATGTGGGCTGATAATGAGTGCCTGTTTTAAGCGTAGATAGTAGACTAGTATTCCCTTTTGAACAACAGACACATGTTCTAAAAATTTAAGTCATTTTCGGTGAATTTATTGAGGTTGGAGTACTCAACATAAACATCTTTATAAATTTCCAACAATTCTTCTACAAAAACTTTTGTTGCTGAGGTCAGTTTCTGTTGCCTCAAAAGCAAAATTCTCAGTCTCAGTCTGCACAAATATTTTTGCAAAGCAGAAATCTCTTTTCCGTTTGCGGTATTTTATGAGTCGACCATCAAACGGCTATTGGCCTTGCTCATAAAAAGTCTTTGATGGTTTTATGACCAAATACCAGCTCACCTGGCATAAACCTCTTGTGTCCGGCTGCAATTCAATTCTTTGTTATTTGTTTTTTTTTAACTTCCTTCTTAACTATAAAAACTTTTACACTTGTTAAATTCTCATCAATTTTTAATCACTTAAATTTGTCGCAACAATTTATTTATATTTTTTATCTGCATTTACTGTGCAGTTTTCAAATACACACCGAAATAAATAACAATTGATATGAAATCTGTCACACACTCGCACCACACAATATCTCACATTCACTTTAATTTTTAATTTTTTATGTTTTTTTTTCTTTTAACCGATTTATTTGCTGTTTATTTGCTTTGTTTTGATTTTCTGTTAACACACCTTTTCAACGTATTTCCCGTCGCTTCACTTAGCCACGAACGCGCGCTTTCCCGTTATGCTGTTATTTTTCGACTAGCTTGGAAAAGCTTCCCGAGTTGTTGGCCAAACCGAAAGAAGTGTCTCCAATGCGGAGAGAACTCAACAATGGCCAATGTTAGTGATAAGAAAGCACTCCGATAAATGATAACAGCAGCGTCAAGTTGCTGCTGCTGATAAGCATGTAGTTAACAGCACAGCTGTTAAGTCGCTGCCAGCGCTGTTAGTGCGCTGTTAGGCTATCTGTTATCTGCTTGCCATTGATAGGCCCATTATATTTGCCAATTAGTAACGCCCCTGATCATGAAATTGTTTAGTTATTGGTACAATTATGTTGTTTAGTAATTCTTTTAATTTTGAAAATATATATTAAATTTTAAAATAATTTAATTTGCCATTAAATGATTAGAGAATGCCTTTAATAGTCATACTGATCGAATATTACTGAACAGAATTATGTCTATATCTTTCAACTTGAGATTAAAATCGAAAATAGAGAAAGAAATGTATTATAAATGGTTTTCCTGCTTACTTGATGACAGATAATTATCTGATAAGTAACTTTCATGCACCTTCATAGTCAAACTACTCAATATTAAGCATACGCACTGTTGCGCCTCAATTGTCTTCATAGCTGTACAGTTTGCTTTTAACCAGAATCCTTTAATTGTCTTTCAAGAATCAGTTGCATTATACTTAAGCAATGTAATTTTTGCTACTAAGTGTTCAGCATTTTATGTGGAAGTGTAGACAGTGTCGAAATATTTGCAGAAATATGGTATGAGTTTCTGGGTCTTTCTTTTTAGCATGTTATTCATTTTTTATTGGCTTTTCTTTTGTTCTTCTTCTTTATTCTTTTAAGTCTTCACTTGAGTGTTTAACTGTGTTTTGTTGTCTGTTTTGGACACTGACAGGAAATGGCATTCGAGTGCGGTTGCAATTCATTCATAATGTGCATCAGATTGTAAATAATTAAATTTATACCGAGATGTGCTCAAAAAGAATGTCGTTAAAGTGCATTATAATCAAAGTATATGATTTGAGATATAACTTATCCTCATATTACACTGAAATTAACAGTAAATAAACGTTTTCATATAATATTCAATCAGAAGAATGTTTATCTTACAAGCTTTTAGATTAAATTATGGTTTATCTTGCCATTTTTGCGAAATTCAACTTTGAATTTTGACCTCTTTAAAATTTCAGTCAATATGTTACTGAATAACAGTAATGCTATATAAATGTTACACATTTATATACAAAAATTTCTTTCTCATTTACTTAAAATTTTAGTTAGTTTTTTCTTTAAGCTTAATTAACGATAATTAAAATAATTAGTCGAAGACCCCAGTAGCCAATATTTTATTGTAAAACTAAATATTTTATTAAATCAAAATTATAATCAATACATATAATGTAATAGTAAAACTGATGGCATATTTCACAGTGTTAAGATGCGAAAAAAATCATTTTGAAGATCCATTTTCAAAATAGAGCTTCACTGCTATCTAAATGTTTCCAAATAATATGTTGGAAAATAAAAAAGTTGGTGTTAAATTTTGTTACGGCTACAAGCGATTTCTTTATTCATATTCTTCTTTTCTGTTATCTGTATTATTATTAAGTGCTTAAGGCTGACAATGGGTTAAAGCTTTACAGAGCAATGTGCGCTTGTGTTTTTTCGTGCTGTGTGTGTGTGTGTGTGTGTAGGAGGGAGTATTATGTGTGTGTCTGTGTGTGTGTTTTGGACTTGTACTCATAAATACAAAATGAAAATAGCTAACATTTATCATTAATCATTTACTTAAAACTACATAAGCCGTGCCATTGCATTGCGAACTGCATTCGCTTCCCTCCATTTCTCTGGCTCTCCTCTCTCTCTCTCCCTCTTTCTGTCTCTGTTGTTCCTTAGATGGCATCGCCGTCATCGTTGATGGCCTTGAAGATGATATCGTAGACATGATCCACCAGTTTGACCCACGCAGCGGCCTGTGTCTCGTTGAGGTTGCATGCAGCCGTTAACGCTTCCAGAATCACCTCCCTCAGTTGCTGTGGTAAGGCAAAATCAGAAAATTATTTTTAATAATTATTATTATTATATTATATATATATATTATTATTATTATTATTGTTATTAATATTATATTATATATATATTATTATTATAATTATTATTATTAAATTTAAATTATTTAAAAAACTAAAATTTTAAAAATTATTTCCATTAAATCTGTTTCGTCATTATAATTATTTTTTTTTTGTCTAGGACGATTTGTTAGTTTCATGCCTAAAACCTATATTAAGATCAGCAAAAACTAGTTGAGAATTATAATAAAAAAATAAGGAAATACATAATATTTATGTAAACTTATGTATATCCCTCAATAATTCAATAGATCGACTTGGGCAGCTTACGATGTAAGACTCCTTGGATATTTTGCGTGGTATATGACTCTTGGCCACCTTGGTCCAGATCTCATCCAGCTGCTCCAAATCCCCATCCTGTCCCAGCACCTGAATAGATTCATCGAATACGCGTATTATGCGACCGGCATGTGCACGAAAACGTGAATTCCCCTGATAAACAATAATTATTATAGAAATTTATTAGAAATTCTACTACGAATATACATACTGGCAACTCGGCGAGGGGCACATCGCGGAATGGGAATTTATCCAAGTTGGACGGATAACGATTGAAGAACAATGTCAATATTGCAGCTCCGGAATCTGTTGGTGTCGCCACTGGGATTTCCCAGGTCTTCTTGATTATTTGCACCTCATCGCTGTTCATCTTTACTTCAGTATTAATATGAGTGTTGCCAAATGTTATATACGTCTCTCTCACTCGAATTGAAGTCTCAGTTTGGATTTTATTTGAAGCTGTAAAAAAATAAAAATATCAAAAATATATTTACTTTAACCGAATGTACTATATAATTTACTACACTTAATAAATAAAAAAAAAAAAAAAAAAAAAAAAACTATATAATTTACTCAATGTCTCTCTGGCGACAATTGAGATTGACAGTTTTACATTGCAATTATTTGACTCTCCGTTACACTCTCTCTGCCTCTTTTCCCCTCTCTCTCTCTCTCTCTTTATCCCAATCTCTCCCTATATCTACCTCTCTGTTTGTGTCTCCTTTTAAATCTCTCCCTCAATTCCCGCCGAACAATGCAGACTCCCGCACAACGTTGACAACAATTGAAAATCAAAACAACAATAATGCCATTAACATCCAAACAGTGGCTTACATAAATATACGCACAACACGTGCTAAAAGTCATTGCCTTTGTTATGTCAATTTAGCAACAAAAATGAAATTGAAAAAAGTTCATTCGTGAAGCAGTCAAAATAAATAACTAAATTATCTGCGAAATTAACTTGATAATTTTATTAATAATTTTTATTAATTGAAATAATTTGTAAAAACATAAATTAAATATGAAAATTGACTTAAGCAGGGTTGAAAAATATTTAATGCCAATTTTTTTTTTAAGTAAAATCAATAGAGATTCATATTTTAAATACATATTTAGATATTTAGTTTATATTATTAAATTATAAGAAATTTGATTTTATTTTATTTTATCTTATTTTAATTTATTTTATTTTATTTTGTTTTATCTAAATAATATTATCTTTTGTTTAATAAAATTAAAAAATTTAATTGTAAAAATAATCCTAAAGATAAAAATGTACAAATATTAAAATATTTTAGTTTTTTTATATAAATTTTATTATCTTTTTTATATTAAAACTAAAAAATTTAATTGTAAAAATAATCATAAAAAAAAATACAAATATTAAACAGAGCTTTATTAAATTCAACATATTCTTACACATGTACATTTATTTATAAAAATATTCAATGTTAATATTATGGATGAAAAATATAAAAATAGAATATATCTATAGAATAATACAATTTAATTTATAATTTCCTTCACTATGCTAAACCCTTTTGTAGCTTTCATTTGAGAGTTTTAGCGACTATAACATTTCAATATTTCCTTCGCTTGCTTGCATACTCTTCCTCTTCCTCTTCCCCTCTCACAAATCTCACATTCTTGTGTTTTGCGCTCATTTGTGCAAATGATGAACGCACTTGTTTAACATTAAGCGGAACACACTTAATTCTCATGCTCAGCATGCATAGAGCTTGACTACTACTACTACTGTAGGACAAGGCACAGGGGATGCGAGAGGGCGGGAGAGAGGTAGATGATGATGAGAGAGGCAGCTTAAAAGCAAGAAAGAGAGCGCTCTCTCACTGGCATATGGGTTTCCATCCGGAAAGCGGAAATGTAAACAGCAAAAGCAAACGCAAAAGCAACAAATAAAATAACAAAAACAAAAGCAAAGCAAGCAAAATAAATGCAGACAAAGCACAATGTAATGTAATGTCTTGCAATCTAAATAAAATTTTTGTAATATTTGCAAAGTTTGAGCTTGGAAAATATGCCAAGATTGAGATGAATATGAATATTGAAGAATTTACGGAATTTATTAAGAAATTTCTTGGCAAAAAGCACTTTTATGTAAATGTATTTGTTGTTACGTTTTTTTTAACAATTGCTGCTCATTTAAATGCCAAAAAAAATACATAAATATTTATGAGGAAAATAGAAATGAAAACACACAGTAAATCATATTTGGAAAATATTTTATGCATAATAATGACAGACAAAAGCTCCTTGGCATGGCTTTGGCTGCCTTTTTGATTTAATGACAGCGGCACTTAAGCACAACAAACAACAACAACAGCAACAAACAACAACAACAACAGCAATACTGAATAAACAAAGAACAATAACAACAACTAAGAAAAGTTAAAGAATTTGGGCAACAACAACAAAGCGCAAAAGTAAACTGAAAGTTTATTAAAAATTTACAAGCTGGCGAAATAACCGCAGGCAAAAGTCACACACACACACACCAACACACAAATACACACACAGAAAGAGGGAAAAAAAGAATAACAAACAGATAGCATAACAGTAAAATGGACTCAAGTGCAGCCGCAGCAGGTGGCCGCCATTTTATTGTCATTGTTGTTGTTACTGTTGTTGTTGTTGTTGTTGTTGTTGCTGTTGTTGGCATAGTCGGGTTGAGCTGTGTCGAGCAAAGACAATCTGTTGTCGAGCAAGTATGACTTACTATATACACTATATAAGCATGCTCGACTATGGCATACCCTCTATGCTGACAACAATTAAAACAAAAAAAATTATGATAAATATTAAGAAAAACTTATACGTCCACAAGAGAATAAGCTGTATATTAACTAAATAAATTTAAATACTCAATTAATTATTTATTAATTAAAATTAGATTCAATTTTAATATATTAAAAAATAAATAAATATTATTAAAGCAATCAAATTCAAAACGAAATAGCACAAAATGTTTTTAAATGATTCATTAATATTAAAAAATACTTTAAGACTAATATTAAAAAAAAAAATTATAAAAATTAAATATAAATATAAATATTTAAATATATTTTCCAATTGAAATTTTCTAAATCCCTAAAAAGATACAATTTTTTCAGCTTTTATTTTAACTAATAACTAATTAATGTTAGTAAATTTATCAATGTTATATTCAAATATACTATAAAAGTAATAGAAGAAATAGTAATAATATATATATATATATAATATATATAAAAACAAATCAATCTGAAAATATTGAATTTAAAAAAATTAATTTACCTTAAATACTTTGTATTTTAAATTCTTTTAATTTATTTTCAGGATCGAAATGAAATAAAATTGCTTTATTTATGTTATTGTCATTTAAATTATTATATTAAACTATTTATATTTTATTTTTTTTTTGTTTTGTTTACATTTATGCTTTCTTCTTTTTCAAGTTTTTTGTTTATCAGAATCGCTTGACTTTTGTTTGATTGAAGATTTTTGAAAGTCAAATCTAACTCATGTGTCTAAGCAACTCTATTTGAATTTGCTTTTTAGTGGGTATAACAAAAAATGTGACATCTCTCGGTAACCTTGTCTCGTAGCCACCTTCAGGGCACAGCACATTGGAACAACAACGTCAACATCGGCAACAACAACAACAACAACAATAACAACACTAACAACTATAACAACAACAACTATGACAGCTACCATACACTCACACATACATACAAACATACATCCATACATACATACAAAATATCCTTCATGGCAGAATGTTCTGTGGCTTTTGTGGTATCTGCCGTTACTGGCCTGTGCATGTGTGTGTGTCTGTGTGTGAGAGATTGTATATGCGTGTGTTTGTGTGTGGTTGTGTGTGTTTGTGCTGCAGTCAAGAGTAAAAAAGCAGCAACAAATCAAGCGTTGCCTTGCCTCTGAGTCTGTGTGTTTTAGTATGTGTGTGTGTGTGTGTGTGTGTGTGTGTGTGTGAGGAGACTGTGCGAGTATCGCCTGTAAGGACATTGAGCGCTTAATTAAATTAAGGCTGCTTGATGGACAGCTACTAATAGACAACGAGACGCAGTCAACTGGCAGCAGGCCTGACAGCTTCACCCCACTACCCCCCGTCACCATCTACCCTTCTCCTCTTCTCTCCATCTCTCTCTCTCTCTCACTCTCTCTATGTTTCTCACTTTCTATCTCCGTCTATGTGTCTATCGACGTTCGATACAAATTCAGCTTAAAGGCATTCAATCAGCCAGGTGTTGCTAAAGTGCGCTCCTAGCCTTGCCCACATACACATACACACATACATCTATATAAAAGTGTCTACACATATTTACATATACTATATACATATTGCTATACATGTATGTATGTATATCTGCCATGTATGCTGTCATTCAACAATTTCATTGCAATTTTTCGCAGAAAATCAACACAAAATATTTTTATAAAAATAACATTGACTGTTGTCAAGTGCTTTTCAGCAATACTGATATTTCAAGTGTTATTGTCGTAAAAAAAATATGCATACATACATATGTATATAAATTGCAAAAGTTTGCCAAACAATAATTCAACTGAAACAAAACTCTCAGTATTCAACAAAAATTTTGTTTATTAAGAGCCGATATTTAACTCATATTAAGGGCATTCAAATAATTAAAAATATGTTATAAAAATTGTTGGTAAAATATAAGAAGTTGTTATGTATTGAAAAAATTAAAGAGAAATAAAGTAAATTCAGATACTTTCATTTTTGAAAAAAATACATCAATTATTATTCTTTTTATAATAAATATATAAAAATATGTATATACTAAACATTTATTCAGCCTATGTTATAAAATTAAGAAATAATATCTTAATTAAAATAACAATATTACAAACTCAATAAATATTATATAAAACTCTTAGTGATTTTATTAAAAAACCTACCAAAATATTCAAAAAAAAAAAGAATAGCACATTACTTAAAATCACAATATTTGCCATAAAATTCCATTAATTGTATTTATTCAGTTAACGACGTTTTTGAATATACATATATGACAATAATAAATTTAATATTAATCATCTTAATCATTTTTAATCATTTTTAAATTTTATTGTAATGTTACATATTAATTAATTTCTGTCGACTGTTTATAGTTGACATTAAATAAATAAATAAATAAATAAATTAAATTTTCATTGTGCCTTTAATCAAGAGAATATTCCCTTAGAATCATACCCTTTAATATCTACTGAAGACCTAAAGAAACTCACGTCGAATGGGAGGAGTGACTTCAAGTATACTTAAGGCACACCACAAGCTAATTGAATGTATAAATAATTTACAAGTGTATTTCAAGTGCACACACATACACTCAAGCAAACACGCACTGAAAGTTAGTCAAGTCTAAAGAGTTTAAAGCTTGACTCTTAAATTCACACACCTCATCAAGTGCACACACACACAGAGAGTGAGTGAGAGAGACACGCATTCACAGTCAGAGGCATACATATGCTCATCGGTAACATTAATGATAATGACAAACAACAACAAGAGCAGCAAACAAAAAAAAAAAAGAAAGAAAAAGAAACACAACAAAAACATAGAAACGACACTTGTTTGCAAGGACAAGCGAGAAATCCATAAATTTAAAGCATGCTTTTCAGCGCCTTCTCGTAGCTTTTTTTTATATGGCCCAAAAAAGAGAAACGTGAGTTGAACACAAGTTTTGTCGTCGTTTTTTTTTACATTACTTTCTTTCTTTTTAAATCAGCTGTAACCTGCCTGTTGAGCGAGCGCGGCACTTTTAAAGTCAACTCGAGAGTTGATGCATTTGCAAAATTCAAATTGAATTAGTTTTAATTGAATTGTGATTTGATTGCTGTTCGCGCTCAGTCAGTAATGCGATGCTTTCATAATTCCGCGAGTGTGTTAACTGGAATACAATAACTGTTTCACACTTTTGAAAAGAATCGCTTTATTTTGTTAAATTTGTTTATATTTTTTTTCTTATGATTTGTGTGCTGAACAATTGTCGTCGTTATGGACGCGCTATCAATTATTGCGCTGTGAACCGCACGCGTTGCGTTCGCATCAAACACTGAGAAAGACCTGAGCGGGCCTTCAGTATTCATTCGTTGCCCAACGAAAGCAGCGAAAGCAGAGAGTGAGAGCAGCAGCAGCAGTAGCAGCAGCAGAGCAGCCACTCTGCCGGCAAATACAAATACTCGCACAAATACAAATTCGCACGGTTTGTTGTTGTCTGCGCGCCAAAAACGTGCCGAGCAAACACTTTTGCGGTGAACGAGTGTGTGAGTGAGCGGAAGACACAGAGAGAGAGTGAAAAAGCGAGCGCGCCAAGAGAATCATGGACATGGACGTCGCTTCAATGGGGGACGATAAACCGTCAAGTCCATATTTATATGTAATTATCAAATTATATTATGGCAACAGACTGACAGTTTTGTCTAATTATTATGTATCTCAGGCTGACAGCCTTTTGTGTTCGCTAATAGTTTGCATTTTCGGCAACACCTGCACCTATCCATGTTTCTCCCACTTTGTCTACAATGTGTGTACAGTGTACATGTCTCAAAGGCCACCTGTGGACTGTCCAAACTAAACTTTTGAGAGAGAGATATCGCAAAAGCTTTAGCCCACTCTCTCTCTTTCTCTCTCTCTAAGCTGAGTGCAAAGCTTTAATTGTATTCAAAAATGGAAGCAGAAATTTTTAAATAATTTTGAAACTATTTTTTTATATTGTTAATTAAAATAAAAAAATATTAAAAAATTTAAAATATATAATTTTAAGAAAAAATCGATTTAAAAAATAATGCAATCTTATTTTTATAGGAAAACATTATCACATATTTATGTGATGTTCCAGTTTAAAGACAAATATTATTCACATTTTCTTCAGACAAAATTAAATTTTAAATTTATAAAATGACATGCCAATTTAAAATTGTGAAATAATTATATTGCGCAATCCATATCTTAAATATATCAGAAAAGATATTATAGACTATATTTTGTACTAAGAAAATCAATTCGAGAAATGAAAAGAATACTCAAACAATATTTAACATTATAAGAGGAAAAATTTTGATGAAATACAGTTTTCGTGATTCAATAAATGCTAAGAAAAGTATGAAATATAAGAATAAATAAGATAACATAAGAAATAAAACAAAGTAAAATAAAATAAAATACAAAAAAAAAAAAATACAAGATAAAATAAAATAAATAAATCAATAAAAAATAATAGTTAATATTTATATGTAAATATTGGACAGAAAAAACAAATTAAGGTCAAAATAATTCTAAGAATTTACTTTAACTTTAACAATTTGTACTTAGGAAACTAAAAACACTTATCAATTCTAGAAAGAGGTCTTAATTGACCTTTACTATCGCGGGGAATGAGTATTTATTTAAATAAATACATACTGCACTCGGAGGCGACAACAATTAACACCTTTAACACCGCGTTCGCTGGCAACTGTCCAATGACATTACTGCAGGTACGCTTATCAAAGAAATTATTTTGTTGTTTCTAGAAATTGATATTTCTGTTATCAGTAATCAACTAATGCGGTCGGGTGTGACGTGTATTAATGGGGGCTTTCAAACAGACGCCAATAGCTTATCGATAACACACACTATTCATAAAAACAAATGGACAACAAAACATTTAAATAGTTACAGCGAAAACACTTCACACATTCAACTGATTAACTAACACTAATAATAACAGAAATGTATTAACTCGTTTAAAGGGAGACTCACAGTTCTATTCGCCGACACTAACCGCTCTCAGCTGCGTTTCAATTCAAACTGAGCAGCATCGCGTTGACCGACTGCTATTTAAGTGTTTGCCGATTGATTGTCCACATAAAAGCTAACAAAAATACATATACAAATACAAATACAAATAAATAATCGACGCGCCGACGACGATGATTACGAAATCGAAGCACAATACGAACAACATACACAGTGTCTTCGTGTTCAAGTCGCCCATCTTCGTTGATTCTTACTGCTATCTGTTAAATTATGAGTGGGGGAAGAGAGATAGAGAGCGAGAGACACACGTGAGTTTAGTGTGTATTAAAGCAGCATAGGTGTATTTCCTAAGATCAAGCATTCATTGCGTGTACGCTAAATGAGAAAACAATGAAACGTCACAGCAAAGGGCACCCTGTATGACGATCTCAGCTTAGGCAGAGGCAGAAGCAGAGGCAGCTGCGCTTCATCGCTGTCAGTTTAGTTATAAAATGCCGAGTGGAATTTTACTTTGGGCAGCATCAATGGTATTTTGAAATTTCTAGAGTGATTTGAATTTCATTAATTTAGGCATCAATAAAAAAACACTTGATGTGAGTTTTCATTTGCATTCAAATATAACAGTTTTGGTTGGACTTTTCATGAGTTCCCCTCTGAGTTCAAAGAGAACAACAGAAATTTCCATATCAACTATGATAATTGATTTGAACGGGAGAGAAACTGTTTCTGTTTCTTGTTTTGTTTTGGATCAGAATTTTGGGGGAAAATTATATTCTCGTGTTTGGCATTAACTTGACCTTAACTGGTTGTTGTTTGATTAGTAATTAATTTAGCCGACTCGAAAATAAAACAATAGCATAGTAATAATTTATATTTCGCATGTTTTCATTTTCGACAACAATGACAAATTCTTGACGATTAACGATGACTTCATTTCCCGACTTAAACTTCACTTTTAGCTACTTTTGTTAAGAATAGAATATCTGTTGGGAAAGAGTATTTACAGTTTGTATAACTCTGCCCACTGTACTTGCTTTGTTGCTAATTATTCATCTAATTCAATTAACATGACCTGAATGCGTTATGAGTTTCTCTGTATAATTCGGTAATCAAATAATATATTTATACAATGAAATTTTCATTATTTTTATATATTTAAATTGTATTGTTAATCGCACAATGAAATTGTTATCACGTCACAGTTTCCTCTTGCCAATTGTTGTTACCAAAATTAGAGATCATTAAAAACTAGTCGAGAGTTAAATATTAATAAGAATTTTTCATGAAACATATACAAATCTATTGAAATTCTTGTGGTAAAATAGAAATTAATTAATGGGGAGTATTATGTTTGTGGAAAATTTTAAAATTTAAAATTTATTATTTTAGTTGGCAATGTGATTTTATTTAATTACTTTAAAGAAAAATTTTTATTTTTTGTAATTTTTAATTTTTTTTCTCTTTAAATTATTATATTTTTAAATTTATTTTCATTAAGATTAAAATCCTATATAAATAACAATCAAAATACTGCTGATTAAATTTTGAATTTCTTTCTTATCGAATTAATTTTATTTATATGTTATTTGAATAAATCGAAAGTTTAGGTATAGGTATAGAAATTTTGAAGTTTTGTTCTTGAATATTTGGAAATCTATCAATTCTGAACTGATTCCAAAATAAAATCCAACATATTTGTATAAATATCATCTCCTTTACAAAAACATATAGACAATATACGTTGTAAATATTTTTTTTTTTATTGATTTTGTCAAGTTGTTAATTTTTCCCAATTTATATTTGAAAAAATATATTTTCCAATTTTTAAGTACAGATTCTCCTCATGCACGATTCCATAATCTTAGACTCATTACGTGGTAAAGATTAGTTAATAACATTCACAACTTTGTCCTAATTGTATATGTATATGCATAGATTTTTTTTTTAAATATTTGGTATTCTATACAAATATAGTATATAGTATATACTATATAGTATATATAGTATGTGTCTGAAAATTGTGATGCCGGCAATGCGAGTCACGTTGAGTATTCCGGAATTCGGGAATTGTTATTATACAATGGTGTGTGTTTGTGTGTGTGTATTGTAAATATAAACATTTTTATTGTTTATGGTGCTTGAATTATTATTTGCAGCAGAGAGTCACTCCCCACGCCCACTGTTCTCACTGCTGGTGTGTTTGGTGAGGAGAGGTAGGGAGAGGGGTGTGCATATCAGGAATTTCATTTGGTAAATAACAACAATTGTGAATGAGGTGAAGCACTTGAAAAACATTCGCAGCGCAGAATGTTATGGCCAACTTACCACCTGTTATTTAATATTTATTATTCAATTTTGTTTTGTTAGTTTTCATGTAGTTTATGCGCTGGAAACGAACTGCACCGAAACAGAAGCTCAAACAGAAACTAACGCCGAAACTGAAACTAAAACTGAAACTGAAACAGAATCAGGCAGAGGAACAGAAACAGAATGCAAATGAAATGAGCAAAACACAGAAAATGACAGATGGATGCTCCCCAGAGAGAGCGAGAGCAGCGCTGAATGGGTGTGAGAGCAGCGACAGCAGACACTTCAGGTTAAAGCGAGACCACAACAGCTTCGATATGAGAGCGAATGTATAAAAAAAAAACGTAGACATATTCAGCGCGAGAGTTAGATCGTGCTCTCAGCTCACGTCGTCTGACAGTTGAGTTTGGCACGTTGGGATAGCAAGATAAAAAAGGTAGATCTGCTGCGCTGGTGAGAGTGCTGAGAGTGAGCGAGTGAGTGGAGGAGCGCACAACCAAAGCAAAAGAAACAAACAAAAAAAAAAAAAAAAAAATTTGTGTAAAACGCAAATGTAATTAAATTAGATAATAACAATAATGGATATTCAACAACAACAACAGCAGCAGCAACAAACGAGCAGCCTCGGCAACAACTGCGACAGCGACAAATGCCAAAAACTAAAAAGATTCGTCATAATCGCCCTCTTAATTACAATTGGCATATTAAGCTGGCATTTTTATGGTGCGTAATTTGCACACACTGACCCAACCCCGACCCCTCAATCCCACCAACCCACCACCAACCACTACTAATCGGTGTATATGTGTTTGCAGAGTATTTCCATAGCAAACCACTACCGCAAACACCAGATGATGTGCTGAGTTTATCGCGCACTCTCTTCGAGGAGGAGGCGGCGCCCAGCGAATATCTCTTCAAGGTGAATTTGCAGGGCAAGACGAGTTCCAGCGCACGCGATGATCGCGCACAGCAGCCGTGAGTAGATAACAACTGTTTCAATTATAGGGTATATACGTACAGCTGTGTTCATAGAAATAGCAGTGCTGATGACTTTCACGTTTCAGGTTGGAAAAAACTATTTTAAACACTACTTTGAGACAAAATTTATTTACAACATCTTAACGTATTTATTTTTAAATAACATAAAATTTGTTTCATACTAATATATTTTAGAATTTATTAATTATTTTTATTTTATTGTATATGTATATTTATTTAAAAACAGAGTTGTAATTTCAGTTTTATAAATTTATATAGCATTTGATTTATTTTAATAATTAAAATAAATATAATATTAAAAATATATTATTTTTATTTTCAATTGACAACATACATATGTATATATTATACATAAAATTATATATATATTATAAAAATATTAGAAAATTATTGTTTCTTGCCACTTGCTACGAATAATTGAGATTTTTAATAATTATTTGAGAAGTAATAATAAAAATCATTTATTAATTTTTGTAAGTAATAGTAAATTGAATTGACATTTATAAAAAATAACTCACAATTTTTCTAAATAATACGTGATTTTAAATATCTAAATATCAATGAGTATAAGTAATTATAATAAATAAAGTTTACTTTGTTTATTCTTCTATGATTAATTGAAAACAACAGAAAAAAATAATTTCTTAATTTTCGCAATAATTAGTATATTTAGTATCAATAATGAATAATTTGCTAATTGTATTTATAAAATAATTGAATTATAAATGTTAAATATTACATAAAACTTAAAATTATAATAAAAATAATTTATTTTATATAGTAAATATTTAAATTAAAAATAATTTTTGCTTTACATTTTTTTTATTTTCATAGTTTCATCGATTAAAAAAATATAATAATACATAAAAAATACATATATTTTAATATTTATTTTTTTTTATAAATATTTAAATTTAGTAATTTAGTGAATAATAATAAATACCTTAACATCATATGAATATAGGGTGATAATATTTTAAATTTTATATAACAAATTAAATTGTATTTCTCATTTTAATATGTTTTAAAAAAAAATGTTGATTATTTTGTAGTCTCTTTGAGCTGCACAACGATTTGTTGGCTAAGGATGGCAACTCAACCACCGCATTGTTGCTGCGCCTCTTCAACAACTATGAACTGGACGTGCATGTGGCAGAGCAGACCACAGCAGAGCACGAACAGGAGCAACTGGACTTCCTTCGAGCTGTGATGAATACCCGTGTGATGAAGCTCTCCATGCGATTCCTGGCCAAGAGAGGTGAGCAAACATATCTTGTAGGACATATACAAATATTATATCTCACATACTATCCCTACTAGGTCTTGTCGGCAGCGACTATGATGAACAGCTACAGATGCTGAAGGATCTGTGGTTTACACTGTATTCCCGTGGCAAGGGTATTATTGGTAGCTCTAGCTTTGAGCATGTCTTCCTCGCCGAGATACGAGATCAGAGCGTGCTGGGGCTGCACAATTGGCTATACTTTGCCGAGCAGGAGCAGCAAGGACATGTCGACTACAAGGGCTGGTTGAAACGCATAGATACGGGCAGGGTATAATTTGCAAGAAAATAAATAATCAGGCAAGTTCTCAATTTCGAACGAGCGGTTTTCCAGCAATTCCGCACATTTCTTTCGGATTCAGAATTGAGAACAGCCCTGATTGTATAAAATATTCGATAAATAATTAATTTTATTTTTTAGCCCAATCAATTCGCTTTGGCCTTGCGCATGACTTTGTTTGGCATCACCAAACCCTACGGTGGATTCCTCGTCGGCACTTCGCCGGAACTTGAAATGAGCCTCTATACGGTTTGTTTCTTGCTTACGCCGGAGAAGGAACCATGTGAGATACAGCTGGGTAAAGCCAAGCTGTCAATAGTGTCGCATGTCTGGAATTGGAAGGGCAAACGTCTCATAGCCAGCTCCTATGTGGAAGTTCGCTAGGATCCAGTCAAGTATTAGTCCAAGATTAATAACCTAAGAACTACTTCAGGAAATGTATTTTTTTTTTGTCATAAAATTGTTTGCTTAACTTTGCCCGTCCATAAATGTCCTATAAATGTGGAATAGTTGTCACCATCCCCAACTGGAGTGCGTGCCACTGTCAATTTGTCCACCTGTCAGTCATTGACATCCCTTCCCCATTCTCGTCCTTCGTCCTGAGCTGTGTTTTGACAGCTTTGCATGGGATTAAGACATTTCAGTTCAAGTCTAAGTATCATCCTCTTGTTTATTACTTATAGCGTTTATGTTTAATGGCCTCGATTCGACCAAATTTATGGTGACCTCTAAATACGTACTTGACCTTGAAAGTACACACAAAAAACTTAAGCTCTGAAAGGCTGTAAAAAAAACGAACAAAAGTCATTTACTATATAGTATATAAAATGTGTACAAAGCAACTATATTCAAATAGTTAATTACTACAAGCATGTTATACAATTGTTGTAACTTTACAATGTCGAGAATCACAATATAGTTGAGTCCAATTTAAAACAAAATTGATTTTCTCACTTTTTTCTAATGCACAAAACTACTAACTTAACTATTTTAAAACAAATATGTTTCGCCAAACAAAAATGTAATAACAAAATAAAAACTATAATTAATAACATTAATTCTTTCAATTCTTTGTATCGAATTATATATGTTATATTTTTTATGATTTTTTAAGGGGTTAGTATATAAAAATGGTCTAAAAAAGTAATAAATAGAAAAGTGCTAATTTAAAAAAACGCAGATCCAAACTATAGTTTATCAAAGTCATTGCATAAAATGAAAATTTCATTTAAATTGGTCGAGTTTTGGCGAAGATATGGATATTTTGAGATCCTTTTGGCCATATCTCGGAAAATTCTCATCATAAAGACCTTAAATAAGAAGCAAAATGGTAGTTTTGAGTTCTAGAATTAATTTGGATCAAAAAAATGGATTCAAAAAATTTTCGATTTCAAATGCCTTTGTAAGGGGTTAGAAAATGTGCTGATTTAATAAAAAATTTAGTGCTGAATTAAACTATTATCAAAATCATTGACAAAAATGAAATTTTTATCAAAATCGGTTGATTTTTTGCAAAGATATGGTAGTTCAAAGTAGTGAATATATAAAATCTCGATTTTTGGCTTTAGTTAATATTTGGATATTTTTTGGCCATATCTCGGGGAATACTTATTATTAAGACCTCAAAGAAAAGCAAAATTATAGTATTGAATACCAGAATCGATTTACGCTACAAAATTAGATTAAAAAAAATGATAAATTTTTTATGAAATTTGGGAAGGGTAAGCACTTTTGGTAAATACTCATCAGAAAGGCCACAAATAAAAAGCAACTTTTCGGTCCCAGAATAGATTTGAATCAATGAAATCAATTCAAATTATTTTCGAGATGTGATGTTTTTTTGATTATGCGAAATTTGCGAAAGAAGTCATAATTTCAAAAGTGATGATTTGATGCAGATTCAAACTATGATCTAAACTATGGACGAAATTGTATATTTCATTAAAATCGGTTGAGTTTTGGCAAAGATATGCCAGCTCCAAGTTATGGAAGTGTTGAAATCTGGAACTTTGGGCCTTACGGTTATTTTGAGATTAGTATATAAGATCAATAAAGTAACGTTTTTTGAAAGGTTTGTTAAGTATTTATTAAGTATTTATAAAGTTTATTACATTTGAAATTTAGTAATTTACAAATTGTTAATTAAATAATTTAGTTTCTTTTTATATAATTTAAAGAGGACAATCCGGAACATATGAGTACCAAATTGATGGAAGTACCTCCCTAGCGGAGTTACGACTGGAAAACTTGCCTGTGTGTGGGGGTGTGTCTATGTGTGCTTACAACTACAAAGCCTGATAGTCGACATCACGCTCAAGGATGACCGTCTCGTTGGCAACATCATGATCCACTTGTTGCCCCAGTGCCCGCTCCCGCTCCCGCTCCCGCTCCCTCTCCCTCGCCATCTCCCCCTCCCTGTGTTGCACCACAGCTGGAGCACTTGCCCGTCTCGCCGTTAGAATGGTTGTATGTGCCGGCGATAGGCTTGCCTCGGAATCATCCGCGGGTTGGATTATGTAGGTTTCGCTGAGGTCGGCATAGGAATCGTTGTCCTCCTGCTGGGAGGTGTCGCTGGAGCGCATGAGACTGGGACTGCTGATGCTGAACTCCAGCTGAAGCGGATCAATTGGCGTGCGAGCTGCGGCTTCCGGACTCCAGCTACTTCTTGCCGGTGGCTGGCGTGGCAGACTGTTGTGGCAGCGTGGATCTGGTGGTGCTGCTGCTGTTGATGTTGCCGCCAGCAGCAGCTGTTGGCCCCACAGCGCCGCTGCTCGGGCGCGATTGTGCTCGGCTCGCTCCTGCTCCAACTCCACCAGCAGTTGCTGCTGCTCCAGCGCCAGCAACTGCTGCTGTTGCTGGTGGTGCTGCTGGTGCTGGTGCTGCTGCTGTTGTTGCTGTGGGGGATGTGGCAATTGCCGGTGCCGTCGTCGGCGGTGACGATCGACTATAGTCGGTCGCGCCACCAGCAACTGTTGCTGACTGTGGATACTTGGCTGCGGCTGCATCTGGCGCGGCATCATACTGATAACCGGACTGGGCATAGTCCGTGGCCCCGTAATCGTAGCCAGCGGCACTGCCATCGTAGCCATACTGTTGGGCATCGTAGGGCTGCTGGGCATAGGCATTCGGATCGTAGGCGCTGGCATCGTATTGCTGTTGGTCGTAGGCACTGTAATCGGTGTTGTAGGCGGCCAAATTGGCGCTGCCGGCATTCGAGATGTTGTTGTCGGCAAGTTGTTGCTGCTGCTGTTGTTGCTGCTCGGCATTGCTGTAGCGTCGACTGAGCTGCGCTTGCTGCTGTTGCTGTTGCTGTTGCTGCTCTGCTTGCTCGCGTTCACGCTCGCGTTTCTCGCGCTGCTCCCGCAATTGCTGTAGCTCGCGATCTCGTTCCTCGCGTTCACGTTCACGTTCACGCTGTCGCTCGCGTTCCAGTTCCTGTTGCTGTTGTTGCTGCTGTTGTTGTTTTTCGCCCATGCCAAGGTTGTCCTTGAGATTTTCGTCATCGTTATCGTTGAGTCCATAACTGTGGCTGCTCTCGCCATTGCTGTTGCTGCTCCTACGCGTGGCGGCAGCAACTGTTGCTGCTGCTGCTGCTGCTGCTGTTGCTGCTGCTGTTGTTGGTTCGTAGGCAAAGTTGCTGCTGGTTGCTGACTTGCTGCCATTGCTGTTGATGTTGCTGTTGTTGATGATGCTGCTGCTGCTGTTGTTGTAGTCGTCGTCAGCATTGTTGTTGTCGTTATTGTTGTGTTGTTGTTGTTGTTGTTGTAGTTGTTGTTGTTGTGGGGTGCTTTGTATGATGGGTTCATATGTGGACGGCTGATAATCGTATGCGGCTGTAGTGGTCACAGAAATTTTGATTAGTGCTGCAAGCCAATTCAATGTTACTGTATATGATGTATATATATATATATATATCTATATATATAGCTGACTATATATATATGTATATAGATTGTATATGTATATGTATGTATTCTTCAATTGGCAGTTCCCTCAGTTTCAAGTTCCCGCTCATCCAAAGACTGTGACTCCGCTTTCAGCACTATTGATTAGTATCAATCAATCAATCAATCAATTAATCAATCTCTCTCTCTGTCTGTGTATGTCTGTCTGTATTCTGTGTGTATTGTAACTGTTTTTTTTAAGGAAATTACCTTTGCCGGCTCCTAAGCTACCATAATCATGCGGTGTCGTATCTAATTTACTCATATGCTCCTCATTGCTCAACATGCGATTAGATAAATACTCTAGATTCGATTGTAAAGCGGATATTTCCTCTCTAACTCCACACAATTTATATGATCATCAACAACAAATATTTAAAAAATTTTCACCAAGTTTAAGAGAGAGAGAGTAAAGGTAAAATATATAGAAAGAGATAGAGATAGAGAAGAGGAAGAAATATAGAAAAAGAGAAAGCGAAAGAATTGGATTAGTTATGAGTTTCAATTTTCAAATTTACCTGCAATAATTGCTCAGAATTGTGCATTTTGCTGGTGAATAATATGCTTTCATCGTTTGCAGTTGATTCCGCTGAGCTTTGCTCAGTATTGTAATTATTTAAATTGTTATTAACATTATTATTATTATTACTATTGCCATTGTGAACTAATAATTGTGACTTGTATTTGGACCAAATCTGTCGAAGACGCGTCATCAGCTGCTCATTTGTGGCACGCAACTGTTGCTTATCTTCACTGGGAATGTTCAGAAAATTAAAAAAAATATATATATTGAATAATAGTAAATTAATAATTGTTAATAAATTAAGTGAATACCTCAATATTAATACATTTATAAAAATTGTAGCAAAATAGATCAATTAAACAAAAGTAATATTTTTATATGTACAAATAACATTTTTGTAAATATTAAACTTTTTGTGTATTAAATATAAACAATTTTTGAAATAATTTTTTTTTTAAGATTAAAATTTCAAATTAAGTTAACAGAATTCTTGTTAACTGATAAATTTATGAGTTATTTTTCCTCAAAAAAAAAAATATTGAAATATGCAGCCTGATTTTTATGTTGCAAACAAAAAAAAAAAAAAAAAAAACTAACAAACTAAAATAGTTCGAAAGAAATTCTAAAATATTTTTAAATATTTGTTTTAAGTTCAAATATTTCTGAATTATTAAACTTTAAAAAAAGTAATAAATACTCATATTCACACCAGACATGAAACCTTTCTAAAAATTCGCTTGAAGATTGAAAAATATTTAATAAAATTCCAACAAAAATTCGAAAAAATAATCCCCAATTTAGTAGAATATTTTTTGAATAGTTTTCGATGCTTGGATTCGATATTAACATGATCATAGTTTGGTGGCCTGCTCCTCATCATCGTCATCATCAACAACTGGTTGCTCGAACTGTGCCAATTGCTGCTCGATTTCGGCCAACTCTGGAGACGAATCCTTGACGAATGTCTCATTGAGGGCATGCGCCACTTCGTCCACTTCATTCACGAAGGTCTCATTGAGGGCGTTTACTTTCGGCTTCGACTGTTTGGGCACCAGACGTACATTGACATCGACCTTGACGGGGGCACGTGGCTTCTTGTGGCAGCTTCTTGTGTCGCGTTGCAACAGTTGCTCGAAATAATGTTTCGGTTTGATGCTGGCACTCAAGGCATTGCTGTTGCGACCTTTACATGTTGCTGTTGCTGTTGGTGTTGGTGTGGCAGTTGCTGTTGTCTCAGTGTCCACCGTCAAATGCGTGCTTTGACATGGGGCCTGACAGCTGTTGATGGTCTGATTCAAAACGAGTTGCTGTTGCAGCCAAGGCAACAGTTCTGTTTTGTATGGCATGTGGCTGCAACAGGTTGCAGTTGCTGTTGCTGTTGCTGTTGTTGCAGTTGCTGCTGTTGCAGTTGCTGTTGGTGCAGTGCGTTGGTGCGTGTCTAGGCTGTGCTCATGCCCAGGGCAATGCATGCTTTTGCTATGTGTGGTTTGTGTACGCGCTGCAGACGAGAATTTGGCGCCACGTTGCCGATTGCTGTTGCTGCCGCTGATGTTGCTGTTGCCACAACATGTTGCATGCAGCTCGCTGCTGCTGCGCTGTCTGTGCAAATACGGTTGCTCATGCTTGTGCCGCATAAAACTGGGGCAAAAACATTTCGATTTGGCGCCCAATGTGACGCCAGCAGCAGCTGTTGTTGCTGCTGTTGTGGCCGATGTTGCTGCTGTGTCTCTTCTGTTGCTGGTGCTGTACTTTTTGTAGCTTGTTAGCTGGGGTAGTGGCGGCATCTTGGCCAGTTCCTGAGACAGACGCTCATTGCTCTTCATAATGTTCTTAAGGATCTCATCGCCCGTATCCACAGCAGCAATATCGTCAGCAGCAGCAGCAATATCGGCAGCAACATCAGCAACTGTTGCTGGTTGCTCATCAACATATAAATCCAACTCAGGCGGCAAAATGAACGCGTTTTCGCTTGCGTTTGTTATGCGTGTTGTTGTTGTTGTTGGTGTTGTTGCTGTTGTAGCTGCGCTTAAAGCTGTTGTTGGTGTTGTTGTTGTTGCTGTTGTTGATGATGTTGCTGTTGTTGTTGTTGATGGCGTCATATGAACATCTGCATAGTTGGCAGCACAAAAGAGGTTTGAAGAAGTGGAGCGTGTTAATCCCAACTTGCATTTGCTTGTTGTTGATTGATTGTTGATTGATTGTAGATTGTTTGTAGATTGTTGTTGTTGTTGGTGGTGGTGGTGGTGATTGTTGGTGATTTTAGAAATTGTTAGGAAAATAATAATAATACTAATACTCGATTTTTGCGCTTGAATTTCATATTGCATTTGGTGTGTGAATTTTACGGCGTTTTCCAACAAATATTTTCTAAATATTGAGTTTTGAATAGAGTTTTAGAAGAGATTTTTGATAATTACTTGTGCTTATAGGTCGTATCCTCTAATTTGCCCGTTAAGGTTTTACACTCATTCGTCAGTTTATCCATGAGTTGCTTCTGAGATGTTATCATTTCTTCGAGCTCATTGACAGTTTCCGCTACAGAAAGTAGACAGACGAAAGACGATTATTTCAAAAATATGTTTTAAAGTTGTGTGTGTTGATGACAAACTCATGGATAAACTATTGACGAGTACTTTTGTAAGAATATCTAAATTAATTTCTTAATGGAATTTCCCAAACTTTTGAATATTTCAATATTTTACAAATACTTTTCATATAATTTAAAAAAAATTTCGAAAATATTTTTGACAAATATTTCAATATTTTTGCTCACACACAACGCACAATATGAAAATCAATAGCTTAACCAGAGTTTCTATAGAGAAAGAGAGAGAAAGTTGAAAAGATATAGTGTATATAGAGGGATATAGTGTATAGAAGTGCTTGAAAATTTTTCGAAAAAAGTGTTTGTCATAAAAAAAAAACTAGAATTCTGCTAAAGAGTGTGACCAGCTGTGTTGTGCGTAGGAAAGTGTTACCATGCTTATCCTGCATTTCAGAAATGCGTTTATCCAAATCCTTCTTGGTGGGTCTTATCTCGTTCTTCAGCTCGCCATAGGCCAACTAGAAGCAATCATAGATTATAACTGGATTCCCCATATAATACTCCTCCATTACCTCCTTCTCCAGGTTGGCAATCTCATCGTTGAGACGCAGAACCTCCCGTTTAGAGTGGAGGAGGTCCGCATCTCCACGATCCAAGCGCTGGCGCAGCGAGTTGATCTCGGCATTGAGACGCGCTGCCTCCGTTTTGGACTCGCGTGCAGCTCTGTCCAGCTGCAGACGCAACGAGGTGATCTCCTGCTCCAGGGATTGCTTCTCGGCATTCACCTGGGCCATGTCCGCCAGGAATGTGGTGCGATTAGCGCGCAACTCCATCTTCAGCTCCTCGATTTGGGAGTTGCGATTGGCCACGTCCCGCTTCAGGTCGGTCTCGTAACGCTTCTGCCGCTCCAGCTCCAGCTGCAGCTTGGCCACCTGCTCCCACTGGCTGCTCAGATCCCCACCCAGCTGATCCACCTGGCTGTTGTAGCGTCTCTCCGCGCTGGCACGCTCATCCGCCAATCTCCTGGCCATCTCATGCTGCAGCTCCCGGACACGCTCATGCTGCCTGTCCAGCTCATCCCGCAGGTGACGCACCTCCAGCTGCGAATACGAATCCTTAGAATGAAGGCACTTAATGAATTGGCAACCATGACTCACCTCGGCCTGGGAGCGCTCCATCTGCACCAGATCGGAGATGTAGCGCTTGGAGCTGGCGTTGTTATGCTGCTGACTGGACTTGGCCTCGTCCAGCATACGCTGCAGCTGACGCACTGACTCCTCCAGCGCACTCTTGTCCTGCTGCAGCAACTCCAGCTGCTTGCGATGCGTCTCACAACTGACGCTGCCCAAGGTCGCCACCGCCGTCAGCGGATCCGTGTGGACCAGCTTCCTCTTCAGCTCCTCGTTCTCCGTCTTGAGCCGCTTCAGATCGATGTTGGCCTGCATGAGTTCCGCCTCCAGCTCGCTGATGCGCGCCTCGTAGACCACATTGGGGGCACTGCCGTACCTTGGAGATTGCACCTTGAGGTTGCCCTTGCGGGGCGTTGTGGGCGTCTTGCGGCCAGCATAGAGCAGCTGCTCATCGCTGTCCGAGGAGGGACTGGCGGTGGTTGTGGTGGTAATCATATTCGACTTGGAGTTGCCCAAATTGGCCAATTCGGAGCGTGCATTCTCGGTGAGATGTTCGTTCTCGTTGATGACATCCTTGACCTTGCCAAGCAGATTGGTCAACTCATTGCGACAGTACTTGGACTCCTTCTCCAGCTGCTCGATGTAATCCTCCTGCTTCTCGATGAAGCTGAAGATCTCCACCGGCGCCTGCACACTATCCGTGGCCACACTGGGCAGCGGCACAGCGCTGGGATACATGGTGGAGGGCGTGGCCAGGTTCTCCTTGGAGGCGGATAGATAGCCACTGGCATAGCCAGACTTCTTCTGGGGTCGTTGGTAGGTACTCATCCGTGACTTCTGACTGGGCGACAGATACTTGGAAATGTCCGAGAAGACGGGTCGTTCAATAACCTAAATCCGATTCCAAAATAAATGAAATAGGATTAACTACGCATTTATTTGGTATTTTTTTAGTTGATAAAATATACCAAAAAAAGAAAATAAAATTTAATTAACATGAAATTAAAAAAAATTAAAACTTAAAAAATTAAAAAAAAAAATAGTTCAATTATAAGAAAATATATAAAATTAATGAAAAAATACAAATTAAATAAATACCAAAATAATTTTACTGAAAAAAAAAACAATCAAAAAATACAAATTACATAAATACAAAAATATTTTACTGAAAAACAAAACAATCAACAAATACAAATTAAATAAATACAAAAATATTTTACTGAAAAATTAATCAGAAAAATACAAATTAAATAAAGACAAAAATATTTTACTGAAAAATTAATCAAAAAATACAAATATATGTTACTGAAGTATATAATTAATTAAAGCAACATTAGAATAAATAAATAATTTTTAATATAATTTATTAAAAATAAAATGAAAGAAAAAAATGCAATAGTTGAAAATTGTTAAAAAATACAAAAAAAAAAAAAAAAATATTTTCTATATTCACTTACCGTTAAATTGTCGGAGAAATTATCAGCAGAGTCCTCGTTGTAGTTGCGCATATATGCGCCCCCTCCGCCTCCCACGCCACTGCTGCTGCCAACGCCCATCATCAGCTTGGTGGGCGTGGTGGCCACGTAGGAGTTGTCGGCGAGCATTACCTTGAGGCGGCCAACGGCCTCGTTATACGCATAGTTCGTATAGTCCATGGTCTTGCTCTTCTTGGAGATGCCCTTCGAGGACTTCATCGGGAAGTTTCTGAAAATGTTTGACGAACGGAACGAAATCTCTTACATCATTCACTGCGAGATCACATCTTTCTCAAATAATTCATGTATATATTTTTATTTTATGTAATTCAGCCACACAGTTGGTCGCACAAGTTTTCGCCCAGCAGCAGCACAAGTTGGCCTAAAACTGAGACTGCCCTTTTCTATGTCCTTGTTGGGGTGACAATTGCCGCATTTGTACAACACGTTGCCAGGACGACAACTTGGCCAAAATACACATACACACCAATGTGTGTGTGTGTGTGTGTGGCAAGTCCTTTAACCCTGCTCACTGTACAACCTGCACTCTCAAGTCCAACTCTGCAACTCATGCAACACATACACGCCACACACGATACGCTTCAGTGGACATCACTTGCGTTTTCTATCTCACTTGCACTGCTCAACAGTATCTCCTTCTCTATCTATCTCTTTCTCTTTCTCTCTTTCTCTCTCTCACTTTTTTTAGGCATTATACTATATGTATTCCTTAGAGGGTTGCTAAATCCATGCTATATATTTAGAGGCATATAATTATGCTGTGTTGAAAATTTAATTTATATACCTACATACATATAAAAAGTTTGAATTTTTGCGGTTTGGGTTTTAGAATTAGACCATTATTAAATAGTTCTATATCTATAATAACATTTGAACTTGTTAATAAAAAAAATGTCCATATTACTTAAAAAATATTATTTCGTTTTGTAATTTATGCACATTATAAAGTTATATTATTATTATTTTAGCTAAATTCATTTCTTGTTTAATTTGGCGACTTATCCTAAATATATTTTGAAAATTTTTCTAAAAATTTTATTTCTAGATTTACTAAGTAGTTCGTTTATTATACCCCGAAATCTTATACTTAAATATCATACAACCATTAAAATACATGAAAATACTAAAAGAATCAAGAAATCAACAGAATAAGGTTTTCCGAAACAGAAATATTATTAAAAATAACTGCGCAGCTTTTGAAAAAACGAAATTAATTTTATACTGATCCAAAGGCATTTTAAAATAATTTCCAAATATTTATATTGCTAACTTCGAAGACGAAATGTATTATTCAAAATCAGTTTGTTCAACTAAATCTGTCGAATATTTACAGCAAGTTCTGTTTAAGATATAAACAGTAAATAATTCTAATTTATTGAAATTAAATTATTTAAAAAATTTTCATTAAAGTCATTATGAGTCATTAAAGTCATTAAATATTATATGAGAAAACATATTTATAATAAATATAATATGATAAACAAGACTTTTAAAATTTATTTATTATTTAAGAAGTTATTTTTAAAACATACTACTAGTATAGAAGTAAGTGGAATAAGCTATACAAAATTTTTGTGAGTTTAAAAATCTTTACAATAAAACGATTCATATTGGTATATTAGAATAAATTGTTCTATTTTAATGATTTAAAAAAAAATGTAAAAAAAAAACCTTCAAAATTGAATATTCAAAATAAAAAATTAAAATTAAATCCTAAATCTATTTCTCGATCTTTTATTTGTAAATAGAATTTTCTACTCTGTAATCCAAAGCACAGTTAAAATTTTACCATTTTATTTTTATAAAGTTTAAAATTTATATCAATGAAAATATTTAATAAATTTTACCAAATTTTGTCATAATTTTTTCAAAATTTTCAATAATTTTAGCAAAATTTTCAATAATTTTAGCAAAATTTGTAATAATTTTTGAAAATCTGAATTTTCCTCAAATCTTACCTAGATCTTCGTTTAATTCTGCCCGCGGTGCTGCTGACGCTGCAGATGCTCTCCCTGTCGGAGTAACCGGAAGGACGGGTCTGCGTGAGGTTGCGTAGGTTGTCGGCTGTCAGCAAGGATGTCAAGTGACTCGGATTGATGTGGAGGTTGTTGGAGTTGTTGAAGTTGAATTTGCTGTGACTGTTGCTGTTGCTGTTGCCGACACACTGCGGTTGGGTTTGTGAATGAGCCCGAGAACTTTTCGAGTTGTACAATGGGGCGCCGTACTTGAGTAAATTTTCAGTTTTCATTTTACAGGAGCAGCGCGGCCCACATAGGGTTACAAGACGGAGACGATGAGGCAAAGAAGCAGAGGGAGGAGCAGGAGGAGGTGCAGCGACTACAACTAGGTCTTAGCGTAGGGCGAGTCCTTTTTGGAAACTTTGTTGCGTTTTGTGTTGCAATTTGGCGCGTGGCATGCAACGTTAAGTGGGTAAGGCACTTGTGGTATGCACTGTGTTTCCGCTCTGAGGTTATGATTTAATTGTTTTTTTTTTTCTTCGGTTCTTTTGCTTTACTTTGCTTTGAGTAATTGAGCCACAGGATGCGGTTAAGACAGCGACGGACGCGACAGGACGATGCGTTCGAGTTTAACTGAAACGACTGCGTGCCGCAGTCAAAGCTTTTATAGACTCGGTTTCACTTTCCCCGCACTCTGTCTCTCTTTCCCACCATTTGAAGCTGTCTCTGTCTGGCAACGAATGTGTGCATGTGTTTATATAGTTTACTGGGCTTTTAATGTGTTTGGTGCCATGTCGTGCCCAGCCAGTGAATTCCTCAGCATAATGTTAACAATTCTGCAGCAGACAATTTGCAGTGCATTTCATTTCCAAGCCAGTGGCGTCGCAAGAGGGGGGCCACCAGCCAACCCCACCCAGCGGACGCCACTGTCAGTTGTAATTTGGCGGTGCGTCTGTTTGATCGATACCTAAAATGGTTGGACGTTTTGTCGCCGCCAATGTATTGAAAGCACGCTCAGACAACTATGTGCCAATATCTGCTTGTATCCACAATCCCAATCCACAATCCCAACTCGAGTTCCAGTATCTCCCCCTTTTAGCGGGTTGTTCAACTCGCACACAAAATCAGGCCAAAAACGTTTTCTACGCCCACGAGCAACAAAAACTGTAGCATATTTTTAGGGTTCCCCAGGAGATATTTATATGTGTATGCATAGTTCACATATATGTATATATTTGCTTGTACAGCCAAAGGAAAATAACTGTGAGTTGCCATTGATAGTTACACGAAGCCGCTGACTGCTTTATGTTGTATAATCAAAGTATTGACAGTCCACAGGATACAGGATACAGGATACAGTCAAGGCAATGTTAAATGCTCTCAAATTAGTGCCTTCATTTTGGGTTTATTGTGCCTTTACAGTGCCTAATAAATGTTGGCGTATCTGGCCAACCCCCCAAATCTATTATATATAATACTAACAAGGTCACATAGTAGATAAAAGGAAGCCGAGCAGAACTTGACATCAATTAAAGGACTAGTTTAATGAAGGGTCTTGAATTCAAATTTATATTCTTAGCTCAAAAATAAATTTTCTTTTTTTTTCTAATTGCAAAATAATGAAAAAGAAATTGTTTTCAATGAAAAAGGTGATGAATCTGTACAACCTAATAAGTACCTTAAATGAAACCAAACTTAAAATCTACGTTTGACGATTTCATATAGTAAAGTTTTATAGGATAGTGTTATAGAAAAATATATCGATAAAAATACTAAATATAAAATCAATATACAAATCAGATTTGCAAGGAAACTTATTTATTTTTATTAAAAGAAAAGTTGAGAAAAATCAATTAATTACATTTGTAATAGCTGGATGAAAATATGTAAAAAATTTTTTGCAATAAAAAAATTTATGAAAAGAAATTTTGAAAAATAAAACAAATTATGTTCCTCATGAATATAATAAAGTGAAATTAAATTGTTTTATATATAATTTAAAGTACTAATGAGATTATAAGAAATTAACTAAATTTGTCATAGAAGTTGCAACTAATTATATTTCTCGAAACTAAACTAAATAAATAAATGTTGGAAATAATATAATATATAATATTATACATTTTTTTTACAAAAAAAGTAACTTAGGATAAATAAAAAAAATTATTTTACTAATTTATATATAATATATAAATAAATAAATAATAAATTTTAAATGATCTTAAGATTTTTAGTAATATTCTGAAAATTTTTAATATAAAATATATAAATAAATAAATAATAAATTTTAAATGATCTTAAGTAAAATTCTGAAAATATTTTTTAAAAAACAACTCTATACAAAATGTATTGGAATGGGAATGAAAAAGAAAATAGGAAGAGAAAATGAAGGGACAGAGGAAAGTCCATGGAATTGGGTGTAAGGCAGTAACCACAGGGCGGACAGAAGCAGCGGCAATGAGTGACAGAGAGAGAGAGAAAGGGAGAGGCAGAGAAAGAGAGAGAGAGAGAGAATGATATGTGGAAGCGCCTGGAACTGCCAACAATTGATCTAAAAGATCGCAGCAGTAACTTATGAGCAAATCACGGACATTTAATAGCTGAAATAACTCAGGCTCAGAGGCTACCAGAGCCACCAGAGCCACCAGAACCACCAGAGCAGGGCAAGTGGAACCCAACGGGGTGCAGCAAAGACTGCTTGCTCCCAGTTGCAAGTTGCAAGTTGCAAGTTGCCAGTTGCAAGTTTGCCAGATCCCCGTTCAACTTCAAGTCCAAGTCGGGGTCCAGCGCGCACACAATCAATCAATGCAATCTCTGTTATCATGAATAATTTCCTAGAGGCATATTTGGGTCTGTAATTGTGAGTGTGGAGTGGACATGGACTGGGACTTGGGTCCAACTGGAACTGGTCCCAGTTACAGGCCACTGAGAGAAAACCCTTTTGTTATTTAGCCCCGAATTGCCAACATCGTCGTCGTTGTTGTTGTTGTTGTTGTTGTTGTTGTTGCAACATTATCAGTTTCTTGCGATTTAATTACCAAGGCCACAATGCGGGGTCTAGAAAATATATGAAGGCTCTCTAAGATAAAACACATGGCCATAAGACCCGAGACCCGAGACCCGAGAAACGACTCCTGTGAGCGGAGACCCCGTGCTCTGTACGTTTCCCAGTTGTGAAAAATTCTATGCGAAACAATTCATAAACATAAACTGTGAACAGTTTGTGTGTGTGTGTGTGTGTAAGGGTGTGTGTGTGTGTGTGTGGTTGTAAGTGTTATCGATCGTGGTCAATGTTGTTGGCAAGTCGCAGTCAGAAACTCTGGACTGCAGTCCACCACGTCCATGTGGAAGCCCTCGGGGCGCTCTCAGCAATTTTCATTGCTGCCGTTGTCGTGGCTCTCTCTCCCTCTCTCTCTCTCTTTTACACTGTAGCTGTCTCTATCTATGGTTGTGATCGTTGTCGCGATCTGCTCCGACTGCTGCTGGTCAGACTCTGGCTGTGAGTTGCTCTGATTCCGCGTCCAAGCCAAAGCTGTGCCAACCGAAGGCAAAGCCAACAATGTTGACGACGTTGACGTTGCTGCTGCAGCTATTTACAACACTGCATTCCTGCGCCGCAGTCATTCAAGAAGCCAAAGCCATAACCATACCCAGGGAGAGAGAGAGAGAGAGACACACAGAAGAAGAAAGAGAGTTGGAGTGAGAGAGTGGAAATCAACGTTGAACTTGTTTCATGCCACTTTGGCTTATACTCCCAAATGTATCTGTGTGTGTGTGTGCGAGTCTGTGTGCAGTTGAGCGCGCGCTCCTTCAACAAATGCTGGCCTGCCTCATAAATGCTGTAATAAGCCCACAACAACAACAACAGCAGCAGCAGCAGCAGCAGCAGTTGAAAACATGTTTATGAAAAGAAAGAAATTCCATTGCAAACAAAAGAAGAGGCAAACGCAAGCAAAGCCGCTGATCGGCAAGTGGGAGAGGAGAGGCGTGCACTTCGCATGTAATCCGACTCACACAGATCGCTCTCTCTCTCGCTCTCTCTCACACACCTTTACAATTTACAGGCAGCCACTATATGTAGTAGTTGGCGCTCTCTTCTTTTGCCACGCATTCTTATGCGCCAACTGTTCCCACTTAGTGACTTCGACAAGCAGTCTCTTTGGATGTCTTTGCTCTTTTTTCCTTTCGTTGAATATTCTCTCTTTGGCCCGCAGGCATGCTTATTATTAAATGGTGTGTGGTGAAAATACACGTATGTATATCTCTTGGTCAACATAACGTGCCTTCAATGCGAAAGTAGCACAACATTCTCCTGCCTCTCTCTCTCTCTCTCTATCTCGTTTGGCAGAGCCTTGTACTCCCTGAGCACAAACTTAGCCAAGTCTTGGCGAAAGGAAACTGACTGAATTACAGAAAGTTTATTTATGAGAAATGGATGCTGTTCTGAATTGTTTTCTTATGTAAATTGTGCAGCAATTGCATTTATTTTAAGGATCTTTATTATTATTTTTATATAAATTTATTTAAATTCAAATCAAACAAAGTTAGATTATTTTGGTTATTTATTGAATTTTCAATTTGTTTATACCTATTTTTTTTAAGATTTCTATCGCTTTTGTGCATATTTAACTTAATAAATTTATTTAAAATTATTAGTGTCTTAAATTATTCCATTTTATTTAATTTTTACTGTTTCCTTAACTCTGAATAAATGAAATCAATTTTATCTGAATGTATGCTTTATAATTTTAAATTTTATTATTTCATTTATTTCCATTTATTTATTTCTTCAATTATTAGCAATATCTCCAAAGATTGTCTATTTATTATATGTATGTAATTCATAAATTATTTTTAATAATAATGTTAATATTTTAGAATACTTATAGAAACTGTTAAATTTTGGCACAACATATTATTTCAATTCTCAAACAACTACATGAAATGCGGCAATCTTGTTGTCCAAGTCTTTTGTTTATTTGCTGACAATGCTGCTCAGCAGCCAAAAGAGAGCCAAAGAGCGCCAGGGTGCGCTCTCATGCCGAGCCTCAGCAACGCGCAGAGAGCGTGTAGTGAGAACAGTCAAACTGACACTGGCTGTGGCTGCGCACACTCAGTTGCCATTTACCTGTTGCCGTGCGCTGTAATTCGTTCAGTGTCGTTGCGGATGAAATTGAATCTACAGGCGCCGCATTACGTTGCGTGCCAACGCGCCTGCCTGTCCGTCTATATATACATACATACATGCATATGTAGGCGCATATGTGTGTGTTTTTGTGAGTTTGTGTATTTGTGTTGTGTTGGTGCTCAGCTCTCTCTCTCTACAGGCGAGAGTGTGAGTGTGTTTGTGTGTGCAAAGCAAAAAATACAAAAATAAAAGTAAAATAAAAGATAACAGCAAGCAAAGTAAAAGAGCCATAGTGAAAGATCAGCGCACACATGCATACATACATGCAATGAAAATAAAGTGCAAAGCAATATTTATGTGAAATGTAATGAAATAAAACATAGCTGCAAAATACGTATAACGGAATTAAACACAAAATAACATAACGCAAAACGGACAACGGAATAACAAAAAAGGAATATGCAACTGAACGTGTGACGTGTGTTTCCATACATACATACATACATACATATGCAAAAGGTAGACACAAAAAATGTTATCTCTTCTTTCTACTTCTACCTACACTATGACTACTTCTGCTTCTTCTTCTTTATTTATACATAATTTCAATTGCAATTCAAATTCTTGTTTAAACGTTGCCAATCGTTTGCCCTCCCATCTAAGCGCTCTCTTTTTCACGCTCTCTTTCTCTCTCTCACGCTTCGTGCTCTCTTTTAGTTTGTGTAAACTGTGTGTGTGTGTGTGAATTGAGTATCGCTTTGCGTTGTGTTTTTGTGTGGCTTCAGCTTCAGCGCATGCAAAATTGTTTTCTAGAAATTTGAGTTGCTGCTGATGCAGTTGTTGGTGTTGTTGTTATTTGTGTTGTTGTTGTATGTTTTTCTTTTATTATGTTATTTCAGTTTTATTGGCCGTGTCGTGCACGCTCGTAAAACTGAAAAAGGAATAATTGTAGCATGCGGATATCCTAGACTGTCTTTAGCCAGCTAAATTATTACGCAGTTGCAGCGACTGTTGCTGTTGCATACGTACATACATACATATGTACATATGACTGTGTGTTTGTGCATGTGTGCAAACCAGTTGCAAAGTTGTCACATTAAAATCACACCTTCGAAGAAATATTTATTGTTGTTGCTGTTATGCACCACATTTTTTCTCTTTCCATTTTCTTTTTTTTTTTGATTTTTTTGCCCATAACTTGTTCTCACAGACACACGCATACGCATATGTGGAGCTACACCCTCTCTCTTTGCGTGTTCTCTTTGACTGCGTCTTCTTTGATTTTTTCGATGTTGTTGTTGTTGTTGTTGTTGTTGTTGTTGGAATTTTGCATGCAAATTATACGTAAAGGAAGTCTGAGTGCAACTGCAACTGGTTGATCTGTATAGACGCCCATTATAAGTAGACAACGTCATGCATGTGGCATGCCTTGTGTTGCATGTGGCATTTAGTTTAGTCATAACTGTGGTAGTGGTATTGGTATTGGGCATCTGTTGGCCAACAATGCTAGTTAGTTGCTCATTATGCCCCATTTAAGATCGAGGCGCGATCTGCAAACGGATATCTTCATTGCCATATCATTTCGATTTTATAATATCATCAATTTGCAACTGGCAGCAGCTCCTTAATTAAATCTTAATCAGCAGAAGCGGCAGCAGCATCAACTGTGACTTTCAGTTTTATCTCTTTCCTAGAAGATCTCTATTCACCTCTCCCTCTCTCAGACTCTATCTCTATTCTAGCTATATCTTATGTATGTTTAGTTATATTTCTGCACCTCATGCTGTGTCCATATGTTAAACATGTGTCCAGTTGTTAGTATATCATATGTATGTCTATCGTTGTATGTGTAATGACATCTACATATATCATTATTCGTTCGCCTGGGGGGTATCCGCTCTTCACTCCTCGCTTCCCCTCTCTCTTTGTTGTCCGACAACAAATATGTGGCAACATTTTGACTCTAATTTTTTTCTTTTTTTTTTGGATTTTTATTTTATTTTGCTCGATTTGGTATTGTTGTTGACTCTTAAAAATTGAGGTAAAAAAAGGTTAAAAGTTTATAAATTGTTAATTTGATATCTGTCAGTGATTTCCACATACAACATTATGACATTTGAACAAAGCACTTTCCTTGTCAGCAAATCGCTTTCCAACTGTCCGTGCCTAAAACAAAAGACTTAAGCGACAAACTTGAATCGCCTCGCAAAAATATCATAGGCCAACAACGTTATGGCTTTTCGCTTATTGCTCACTTCTTATTGCCTTCTCCCCTTCGCCCGCTGCCATTTTGTGCATTTACAAACAATTTAAAATATTTTTTATAAAAAACTTAAAAAATGTCAACATATGCGCAATGCATTGACAAGGCAGGCAGGCAGGCAGGCAGGCAGTCAGGCAGTCAGCAAAGCATAGGCCAGAGTCCAGTTCAGCCATGGCCCGGAGCCGCAACTTGGCTGGCAATCAAAGCCAAAAAGCTTTCAGGCCAAAAGCAGCCGACGACGTCGTCAACAACAAAACGCCGCCACAGACATGGATTCGCGTCGATTCCAACAGATTTCCAGCAATATTTAAAAGAAAAAATAGATATCATACACTTAACGGAGTACAATAACTATGGCAACAAGTTGGCCAAATTAGCCAAATTAGACAGTAAAAAATACAGATATGTTAATAACAAATTATCATTATTTATGACTTATAATGCAAGTTTAGACACTAAAAGAAATTCAATTTTTTACTTAAGTTTCCTAAAGATTATTATTGTTTAGCAATTTAAATTTTCCCTTATATTTATTTTAACTTTTTAAATATTCTTAAACTGAAACCGTTTTTAAATTAATCTTATTTTGTTGGGAAAGATTATAATAATAATATCATTTTTTACTACATTGGAAGATTGAAAAATGCTATTATTGAGATTTTCAGAAGGAAGTTGAATACTGTAAAAGTTCGTCGTAATTAATTATTAATTAATATATTATAATATTTACAGTTACATTTTGAATATGATATTTAAATATAGCAAATATTAAAATAATGATTTGATTTTAAATGTCACTTTTCGAATATTTCTGAAAATTTAAAATATTATACTTATATATATTATTAGGCAAAAAATTGTAACTTAAGAGTTATTTTTTCTTAAGTAAGAAGCCATTAAAAAAAATGGGAATCCTATTTACAGTTTTCCATTTATTATTATATCTTTAATTTAAATGCCTTTAGCAATATTTTTGGTCATGTTAAAGAAAGATATTAATTTTTCTTTTGTTTTTAGATTTTTACTTTAAAACTTTTCATTGAGTGCCAAAAAATATTAATTAATAGATACTATAGAATATAAATATCTTTGAAGTGAATCTTAGTGGTATTTAACATATATTTGCTGAATAATTATATATATTTAAAAGATTTGAAATTGTGGTTGTCATTTAAAAGCCTAATAAATTTTATGAAAAACTTGTTGCTGTAAATGAACTTTGTAGGGTATTAATATATTCGTTGCGACTCACTCTGCATTTTTTGCTGTCTTGTCTACAATTTTCGCTAAATGATTTTTTTATTCAACTTCTATTTTATATACATACATACATACATATATGCATGTATGTGTGTGTATAATTTCAAAGCGTTGGCAACGGCGCAATAGCGCAATGCAATGGATTTATTATTATTTATTTATTTTTTATTTTTTTATATATTTTTTTTCTTATTTTTCTGTTTTTTTTTTTTTTGTTGGTGGCTGCAGAGACGTAGTCAAAGCTGCAGACAGCGAGCACAGCGAGTAGAGAGAGACAGTGACAGAGTGTGAGAGATAAAGAGAGAGGGAGTGCAAGAGAGGGAGAGAGAAAGAGAGGGAAAGAGAAAGAGAGAGAGAGAGAGAGCGTGATGTCGAGTTACATTGCAGTTTTTGCAACTCTCACGGCCACAAGCGACAGTTTTGTATTAGAAACGGCAACTTGTATTGTGGCTGCAGCTAGTTACGTGCTGCCAACAAACGGTTGGTCTGGGGAGGGGGAGCGGAGGGGAATGCAAGCTGCAAACTGTTGAATGGCTTGCCAGGGAGGGGCATGACCGAGGGGGGGGTGGAGTGAGGGTTTTAGTGGGCAGCAAAGGTAGCTGGAATGTTGTCGCTGCTAGTTGGCAATGTTGCCAAGTGGCTGACATAGTTGTTGTTGTTGTTTGTCGAGGCTGTTCTTAAGCCTCAAGTTGATGTTGTTGGTCTTGTTCTCATTTGGCTTGGCCTGAACTTTAAAAATTAAATTTGTTAAACAATTTATGTGTGACAACATATTACAACTTAGAACTCAACAAGATGAGCAGCGACTTCATTCAATGCGGGTGTGTTTGCATGCGGGCAGCAGAGATGAAGTTGAAGTTGAAGTTGAAACCCGCAGATACTAAGATACAAAGATAGAGATAACCTGTTGTTGACTGTGCATCACACATACACATATAAAAAATCGGCGACAAAACGGTGCTTTACATTCATCTTCTTTTCTGAAGTTTTATTTTTATTTTTCGTATCTGTTTCTATCTGCCTGAAATCATGTGTTTTCTCTTCACAGACTTGGCATCTTTCTCTCAGCTCTCAACTCTCAGTTCTCAACTCGGACCGCTTTCTGTGCCGCTTTTAATGAAATGTAATTTGAAAAATTGCGCGCGGCAAATTGTTGACTTGTTGCAGCAACTAGTTGTCATCATGTTTAGAATTTCAAATATTTTGTCTTAATTAAAATTTAGCGAGAACTGAACTCAACTCAACTTGTTTTGGGACAAAAGTCGGCTAAAAACTTTGAATTAAATTAGCGATTTCGTTCGTCAAGCATTTGTCGCTTGCATTTTGCATTTAGACGACATTTTGATTGGATTAAGCCTGGCCTGGATTAAGTTGAGGTTGGATTAGATGCGCCATCATTCACGTCGGCTGCAATTGTTGCAGTTGCGGCTGTCGCGCACCATGTAATTTGTGGCAAGTTAGAGTTGAGAGTTTTTCAACTTGGCGATTTGTATTTTGTGGGCTTGTTGTGATTTATTTTCGGATTTTCTTTGTCAGACAGTTGACTGACTAACTGACGGTATCACTTTTTCTTCGCATTGCTTTTAATTTGGGTCATAAAACAAAAGACTTAAGCAACGAACTGGTTCGTCTTCTACGTGTTGCTTTGCATCGGAATTTGAATTATGCCAACACAAAATAGCAAACAATCAATACTAAAGGAATGCAAAGAGAAAGAGAGACAGAGAGAGAAAGAGAGAGAGAGAGAGAGAGAAGGAGAAGAGAACTTTAACTATTTTCCATTGATTAATGACTGGTAATTTTCATCATCCATTGGTCGCGGCTTGAGAATCCAAAAGGGAGACTCTGCCTCTCGAGCCAAATACCTGTAAAGGGCATTCGCCTCATCTTCATGGTTCATTATATAAGCTTCGGTTTAATTACTTTTTGGCTAAAATTTCAGGTCCTCTCTTTTGTTTTCTTTTCGATTTTTTTCTTTAGTTTTTGAGTGTATCTTTTTTTTTTGCATTTCTGTGTTTAATGAATTTTTGCGGCACACTGAGTGAAATTTAAGTAAAGCTAATGATAAAATGGTACGAACACAATCATTAAAGCTGTTGTTGTTGTTATTCTCGCCATCGGTGGTCAGATCTAGGCCATAACTAATCCAAGGGATTTTCAATTATGCCGAGCATCAACACAAGACCGACAAATTAATAAACAATATCTATTTCAAATGATAATCATAATATGCCTATAGCATCCACATCCACATCCATATCCATTTCCACTTGATATAGCCACTTTCTAATATTCATCTCGGACACATAATGAGCCATATTCACAGACTTGGCCCTGGCTATATCATATGATATGTACATCAATCAATGCCTTGTGCCTATGCATATTTCATAAGTTTGTTTCACACATTCGAAATTCGAGATTCGAGATTTTGAGCTGATTTTTGCACTCTTTTTTATTTTATCTGGCCATAAAGTGTGTCAACTTTGCGACAACTTTCAATTCGTGCTGATAAACATTTACATAAAAACAAGCACAGGCGTTAAAGTTTAGTCAATAATATAAAAAAAAATAACAGTTAAGAATTTTATAATTTCTTAAATATTCTGGGGAAACTTTAATGAATGGCAAACTCAAATATTTGTATTAAAATTAGAGTGAATTTAGAGAGAATTTTCTCATTTACTTAAATAAATAGATAGCGAATTTCGATGGTAATTATGAAAACTGATTTATTTGAAATAAAATCAGAACCAAATTTTCGAAAATTTTTCTTTTATATCTTACAAGAATTTTTACAACAATTGTTTGTATTAAGAAATTAAATTTAATTGGATTGAATATAATAATTTGACATTTCACTAGTGTTTTAAAATTTTTTTGATAGTAAATTAATGTTGAAATAATATCTTTAGACGAACGATTATTACTAAAATATTTACACTTGTTAAAAATATTGGAGTACTTAGAGTTTAATTAAAGTGAATATTTTATTATTATTTACAACAATTTTTTACATGAGTTGTTTGCATTAAAAAATTAATTTAAATTGGAATGAATAAAATAATTTGACATTTCATTAGTGACTTACAATTTTTTTTTTTTTTTTTTGATAAACAATTTATGTTAAACTAATAGTATTGTGAATCGTTTATACTTGTTATAAATATTCGAGTACTTTGAATTTGATAAAAGTGCTTATTTTATTAATTCAAAATGAGAATATAGATGGTAAATAAATTGCAAGTATTTTAAAAATAGATTTACAACTTTGCAGAGTATTTCTTTCTAAATTATTTATTTATACTTTAATTTCATACTTTGCGAAAAAGGGGTCTGACAAATTTTTAAATATATCATAACGTTGCAATTATTATTTTACACATTAGCAAAGAAAATTTTTAAACTTAAGGAACCAATCATTAATTTAATTTTGAACATATTTTGTTTAAATTAAATTATTAAAATTTTGTATAAATTGATATTTTGTAATTATTACAATATGAATACAACAATTTCTTTAAAATATTTTAATTTATGATATCATGATATTTACATCAATTTTTGATAATTCTAAAAATCGAATTAATGCAATTCAATAAATTTGGAAATCCCTTAAAAATTTAACATTATGTAATTATTTTTCCCTAAATGTATAAACTAATCAGTTATCAAGTATTTAACTAAATAATTATATTATAAATAATAAAATAAGTAATGCAAAAAGTAAAATATTATTATACACATTGTAGGCTTTACCCAACATTTTGCAAATATATTGCGAAATTCGAAAACAGCTTTATTTATTTTATTGTGTTGACACTTTCATGGTATTTTTAAACCGTTGCTCTGGGAAGTACACAACTTCGAGTATAAAAACTTCACAATTCCAGATACATTCAGTTTAAATTATAGATCCGAATGATGTTGTTAAAGGCCATAGGTTTACTACTAATGATAATTGTGCTCTTTACGAGCGAAAGTTCAGCAAGTAAGTGGAAACTTATAAAAATTATAAAATTTTATATATTTAAAAAAAAATATATGAACAATTTGTTATAGCGAGAGGTATTTGTTTTTTGGAGCCAGAAGTCGGAGTTGGCAAAGCCAGAATTCCCAAATATTATTACAATTGTTACATGAATGATTGTGAATTATTTTACTGGGGCGGAGTTGGAGGCAATGACAATAAGTTTGAGACATACTGTGAATGTATGAACAAGTGCCATCGTCAATAAGAAATACAAGACAATAAATGTAATTTGCAATACAAAAAAAGTAATAATAAAAACAAAAATAAATTGAAAGAAAGTGTGAATCATATGGAGTTTAACAACTTTTCTAAAATTATTTAAACAATTTATGTGCTGTAGTTATTATTTGCAAGCCGTTGTTTAAATTTTTATGCGTAATTAAAGTCATAATTTAAGAGCTTAACCCAAAAAATAAAAACATAAAAATTCTGAAAAGAGTAATTGTCTTTTTAAACTAAACTGATAAATTGGCAGTTGTCTGAACAATATGTTAAAATGATTGTTATTAATCAAGTTTATTGTTGTCGTAAACAGTTTTATTTCACTCTTAAGTACTGCATTGAAAAGTTCTCTATATAAACCACTTGGCAACTTTTCCCTGTCATGATTTTCATTCTCATTTCACGAAATGTTCCTAAAGTCTTTCGGAATATTGCTGATCGTTCTCTTGGCTGTCTGTGTGCAGCAAGGCTCCACTTGTAAGTCCAGCTAATTAAATTAATAATTAAAGTTTATCTAAATCTAAAACTTATCGTCCAGCTGATCGTTGCCGGTTGCCCATGAAAGTGGGTCCTTGTAGAGCCAGCATGGAACGTTGGTATTACAATACGAAAACCAAGAGTTGTGACATTTTCTACTATGGCGGTTGTCAGGGAAATGCGAACAGATTCAAGACGCTCTCTGCCTGTAGAAATGCCTGTCCATAAATCCATTCTAAATCTTCTCTAAATCCATTTATAGTTTCAAAATTTTTATTTTCAATAAATTTTGATCACTTTATGTAATCGTATATACATAATTGACATTTGATTTGACGCAATCTAATCATGTGATGTTAAGGTACCTTAAGCTGTACAGATTCTTCACTTATTAAATTTATTAAAAAAATAATAAATATATTTTGATTGATTGAAAGTATAGTTATAAATCGAAATTTATTAAGTAAGTAGTGACTATTAATTGAAAATTGACACTTTTTACATCAATTGTTAGTTGATCAAAACTTCTACACACAAATCTAATATGGATTGCGTTTAATGCAATCTGCATAGATTAGAATAAATGCAAGTCGATTATATAAAGATTTTATACTTTATGAGTCCAAGAACCCGATTGCAACTTCAAAAATAGAACAAATCTGAGCAGTATATTTATTTAGGAGCAAATAATTATAATGTTATATGGATGTCACAAGAAATATTAGAAAATTAGGGTAACCGCATAGTTTAATACCCAGATTTTGTTTATAGTGCATTTGAGAATCTCTAAAATTTATACAGAATTTTGTTCAATAGAGTTTTCAAAGTATATGAATAACGTCGCAGTACAAACCAATCCATAAAAATTAACATTTTAAATATACATATAAAAATATGATAAATATTTATAATAATATTTATTTTGCTTCTAAATGAAGTCAGTATAATTTTAATTATATTCTGAAAGTGTAAATGAAAACAACTTTATTACCTGAGAATTCTATATAAAGGTTGAGTTGTTTTTATCACGCATATCAGTCGTAAATTATCGTCATGTTCTTAAAGTTCTCAAAACATCTGTTGTTACTCGTATTGTTGCTCTGTATGCAGCAGGCACTGGCAGGTATTGAAATACTTAAAATATATTTTAAAAAATATATATTTGAATATTATTTTAAAATCTTTTAATTTGTTTGGATAACGTATTTAAATATTATTTTAAAATATACTTATGTGTTGTTTAAAAATATTTCAATAATATTTTTTAATATTTCAAAATATATTTAAATATTATTTTAAAATATTTATTTATTATTGTAAAATTATTTAATATATTTAATATAGTTTAAAAAAAATATTGTAATATATTGTTTGAAAGTAATTAAATATAATTTTAAAATATTTTTAATATTGTTTGAAAATATTTATATTTTATTTTACATTAATTTTTATAAATTGTTTGAAAATATTTCAATTTTATTTGAAATTGTCTAAAAATATTTCAATTTTATTTGAAATTGTCTGAAAATATTTCAATTTTAATTGAAATTGTTTAAAATATTTTTTTAAATATTTAAAAGATATTTGAAAATTCTTCATAGTATTTCTACTGGTATAATTGGTATGTTTATAGATTTAATTATTGACAAGTGTAATAACTTCTAATTTGAAATTAAATTGATAAATAAAACAATTTGCTTTATTATTTTCGACGTAGCGTCATTCAAACTGTTTAAAAAGTCATAATATAATTTTCAAATATTTAAATTAAGAACATTCAAAATATAATTGAAAAAGTTCAATAAAAATAATATCAAAATTTAAATAAAATTTAAATAAAGATCAAAATAAATACCTTCAATAATTAATGATTATATTCGATAATAAAATTAATTATTTTAATGGCTTAAACCATTTTTAAAAAATTTATTTTAATTATGAGTACCTCTTTTCAAATAACTGCAGAGCGTAATATATGTCGTCTGCCTCAAGATCAAGGTCTGTGCAAAGCGTATATGAAACGATATTATTTCAATGTTGACACAAATGATTGTGAGGAATTCATTTATGGCGGCTGCGGGGGAAATGCGAATAATTTCCATACTATTGAAGATTGCCTGAGAGTCTGTACTTAGCGAAGCTCAACTAATAAAGAGAAATAAATAAATTGAGTACTATAAATATGTTGAGAAAAAACAACGTGGAAACCACTACAGCTGCACCCACTTTTCATTTGTATTTATTTTTATTGTCTACAAGAAACTTGTCAGCGCCACCCACTTTCGTTGCAAGGCAGCTGTGGTTGTGGTGGTTGCCTGGCAAATATCGGGGTGGGGCGTGGTGGCTGCGCTGACAGCCTGTTGCTGTGTTGCACGTTGCACGCTGCTGGCTGCATTCTCGACCCGCCAACATTTTGCTAAATCAAAATTGACACTATGCAAAAAGGCAACCCACGGCGCGTAAATTGCAACACGGTAGCTGCCTCACACCAATACATGTCCGCAACTCACACACACACACACACACACACAAACACATGTATATATGCATGTGTGTATGTATTGGTTGGGGGCCAGTCTGGGGCCAGGCGCTCAGCGTGCCATGCCAAGGAGGCCAAAAGGTGCCCGTTTGCTCGGCGCTGCAGTCATAAGTGTTTCACGGTATGTACATACATATGTATGTACGTATGTATGTACGTATGTATGTACGTATGTATGTACAGATGTGTGTGTTGGCTTGTTGTTGTTCTTGTTGTCAACGTTGTACTTGCTTTAGTTGCAGTTGTTGTTGTTGTTGTTGTTGCTGTTGTTGTGTTGGCGCCAAGTAATTTCTGTGTTAGATTTCCAGTCATGTGCAGACATAACGAGAGCCGCAATGAAAAAAAAAGAAAAGAAAAACCACAGCAGTTATTAGTTTTGTACTTTGCACAGTGGAGCAATATTCTTTGAAAATGTAATAGAAGTATTTTTTTTTAAATTATTTATCTGCTTGATAACATATCATAAAAATATTTCTTAAAATTTAATATATATATATTGGGAGGCCTTGAATTCACATATTCACATTATATAATCTATATCTACTTTATTATATATATTGCTTATATTCAATTCGATTTTTTTTAAATAAGTTCTGGAAAATTTCATAGCTCTATATTTTTTTTTTTTTTTTGGTAATATTTTTACTTGATTTTTAAAAATTATATATTAAAAGAAATTTATATAGCTGTAAATTGTAGTATGTACATAAATAAATTCTTAAAATTATTGTTCTTAGAAAGCAATATTTATGAAAATATTTTTGAATTTCACTTAACATGATTGTTAAATTTCAGAACTTATATTTTTATAAATTTTCAGAAATGTAAAAAAAATGTTATCACTTTTTCGTTAACATTTTCTTGATATATACATACATATACATTATTAACATTAACAAACATATAAACATTATATATATATATATATATATATATATATATATATATATATATATATATATATATATATTTACATTATACATTGTTAAGAAAAATATTTCAAGTTCTTTTAGAAATGCCAAAATTTATAAATTTTAACTTCCGATTTTCATAATAAAATCTCAGATAAAATTGATGTTTAATTATTTTTTTTTTTTATTTGTATAATGGATTATGAATCACAAAAATGTTTTAAATATTATTTTTTTTTTTATTTTAAGTTTTTTTAAATAATTTATAATATTAATGGAACTCAAGTTAAGACTTTTTGAAACTCTCTGCCACCCACTTTATTTCCCAAGTTGGCCAACAGCAGTTTCGCCACATGATTCATTCAATGGATTGGATATGGTGGTGTCTGCACTGTGGCCACCATCGTGGTGACATTTGCTCATTAAGCATATTAAATAATTAGTACTTGTTGTTGTCATATTTTATATGCTCAAAAGCATGTACAACCCGCTGAGAGGCTTGGCAGTTTGAACAGCTTTTGGCCCGGCTTCAATATGTTTGGCTCAGACAAGGACCAGTTTCTCAATGGCCAAACTCAAGTGTTGGCCTATTGAGATTGCTTAACGTATATACATATATCTATGTATATATATATGTATATATATCTATGTATGCAGTTTAATTGAATGGCCATTGACTGAGCTTGCCAAAGTGCTTCACTGCAGATCAATTTGGAATTAAAAAAAAGTATATATATATATATAAATATACATTTTTTTGTTGATAATATACTATATTCATTTGGTGAAGAGTCATCGAGTATACAATATACACATGAAGTCAAAATAAATCCGAAACCTTGGGGAAGCTTTTCGAAATCAATACAAAAAGTTGATTAAGTTTCGTTTCATTCTCGAAATTCATATTTGCACTAATTGCAATTGTTAAACTATATTGAAAACTAATTTCGCAATTATGTGCAATCTGAGATCTGTAGAAAGTTTGGGAAATTAAAAAGAGAAATAGATTATAGATGTGAAATTACTAAATAATTGCTAAAAACATAGACTGCAATTAATATCAATATTAAAGATATTTTTTAATTATAAAAATAATATGAGCAAAGCATAATTGAAAAAATATTATTTTACAATTGACGGATAAATTTTCTATTTTAGAGAAAACGTTTTAATAACTATTAATAAATTATTTTTTTTTTTTTGATTTGATATTGTGATGATTTATTTTTTGAAATGATTCAATGATTTGTGTTATGCTTTATAAATAATAAAATTAGTCCAATTTTATAAATTGTAAAGTATTCTGCATATTTAACTGAAATGTCGTTTTGTAAATATGTGATTAACAAATTAACATAAGCCTTTAAAATTATTTTTTTTTAATTGTTTTTGCTCTAGTTATTAATTTTTTTACACTGAAAATTTACTAAAATTTTTCCAGATGAAAATTTTGTATTTATTTATTGATTTTATGTCAACTATTATCAGCCGGCGTAAATAGAATTAATTAGAAGATAGCATTATATTTAAAAATAAAAATTAGAATTAAAAAATAATCAAATTTCAATTAAAAAAATTGTTTTTATTTTCAATGTTTTTTTTTATTAATTTCCCACATACACCATTTAATTAATTAGGCAATAACACTTTCTACTCTTGAAATTCGTGAATAGAAAAAACATTTGAAATTTGAAATAAACAAATTTCAAGAATTCAAAATGTTGAAGTAATCGAGATGCACGACAATCTTTACCGTATATTTATGTATGTATGTAATTTGACAAATGATGTATGTAAATTTATGTAAATTGCATGCTGTGTTGCCCAATGAGGCATTTGACACTTTTTTCGTTGGACATGCAGCTGAATTTGTTATTAATTATTTATTGTGCCAACTATTGTAAATTATGGCAAGCAAATTTCAAAATAAACAGCAACAACAACATCAACAACAACGACGAAAATCTATCAGATACTTTAAGTTGTTGTTGCTGAGAGGCCTCTGGGTCTTTTGCTTTTCTTTCTAAATTTTTTTTATATATTTTTTAAATTTTTTTTTTTTATTTGTTTTTGGTTTTTGTGTGCTTATAAAGCGAACCAGTTGAGCGACATTCCATTTGAGGCGCGACAGGCGGCGTCCGTTTCGGAGATGCTAAGATTAATCAGCTGCCATAAGCCAAATGACAAGACATATTTTTTTTTTCGATTTATATATACTTGTATATATTTTTGATTTGAAATGTTGCCTTTCAAAAAAAGCGCTGACCTGGCCCAGTGTTATTATTGTTTATTATGTTTATTTATGGCAATGCTAGAAGAAAAAAATTAATTTCCAATTTGATTACAATAAAAATAAAGCCACGCATAGACACTTGTAAGCAGCATTTGATTTACGCTTCGCACCCAAAAAACACAAAATACCCAAAGAAAAAAATAAAATGAAAATAAAATAAATAAAAATAAAGTAAAATGAAGAAAATATCTTGCCGCATCTGTTTGGGCTGTAGGTGTGACGTGCCCAACCCATAAAACTCGGCTTAAGAGATGCCAAAGACGAACAAATTTCATATAAATTTATTGTTTTCTATTTAGATAAATATACACATATGGTTGTTTGTTTGTTTGTTTTTTTTTTGTATGTATGTATGTAGTATAATAAATAAATTATGCAAAGCCATCGCTATATAAATATTATGGATGAGCGAGACTAAAAAGCGTGGCGAGCATATGGATATGATATAGTGTTTTGTCTTGGCTTGTTCTATTTGCCGAATTGGGTTACTTTCAACATAATTTCAGGTCTTAGGTTACACCAACAAACAACAACAACAACAAACAACAACAACAATAACAACAACCATAACAAGCAAGAAACAATCAATGCCGCTGGCATCGCAACAATCGACAACTTTCTGGCCAAGATGGCCACGAATTGTGGACTAAAGACTGGAGTCTAGAGACTATAGACTATAGCGTTAGAACAGCCCACGCCTGGCTTATGATTAGAGTTGAGAGAGTTTCCAGAGCCACATTCGTAAACTGGTTTTCCAATCCAACAAATGAATGGAGACGGAGTTGGAGTTGGAGCCGCAACTGATGGCCATATGACAGCATACGTGTGTCGAAAAAAAATATTGAAAATTATTAAATTTATTTATTTATATTTTCAAAATATGTGGCAAGTAATTGGCAGAGGTGTGGGCTGTGCTGCTTATTAATTGTTTAAATTGTTTAAGCCAAAACTGTAGCCAACTGGCGCCGCTCTTTGCCACAGCTAATCAGCTTGGCCAAAATCTTATTTGCTTATTTTTTGTTATTTATTTTTTTTTTTTTTGTTATTGTATATTTTTTAGCGTGGGTTTTAAGCCACAAATTGGCCAGAATTTAGTTATGAATTCAGCTAAAGGTCAAATGCACCTACAGCCACAACGTTGGAGGTGTGGCATCAAACAAAACTCAAAACTCCACTCTTATATTGTTTATAACTCCCAGCCATGGCCAACCTACTTGCCACTGCCCACGTCCAATCCCCATGGCCAATTGCAGCCCAATAATATACCACTATCATACAGATAATACTCTGCCCAGTCTCTGCCCAGGCCAGCGACAATTTATATAAATTTTTATTCGCCTGGCGACCATCAATGACCCAAATACCAATTCAGCGATGGCTCATCCACTACCACAAACACACACACACACACACAGTCACTCACACACAGTCACTCACACACACACACACACATTTTCTTTAAGAGCGTGAGCGGCTCGTGACACGAGCTGAAGAGCATGTCAACCTGAAAATGGAAATGATTATGGAATAAAGTTTACACAAATTGGCAAATAAAAGGGCGTATATTTTTATAACTCTGTTATTATCTACAATAAATATTAAATTTATTTAATAGCTATAATATGTTAATAAATAGGTGCCACAATGCTTGTAGTTTTATTTGATGAAATAAAACATAAAAATATCGAATACTTACTTTTGCAATATTTATATTGCAATGTAAAATAAAAAAAAATATATTTTTTTTAGAAATGTTATTTAATGAAACGTAATTAAATTCATGTATAGGTATATATCTAATCTAAAAGTCAGCGCTCTCTAGCCACTTATTAGAAAAAATTACATAAAAATCGTATATGGAATACTAAGTCATAATAATAAATATATACAAATATTATAATTATTACATTTCACTTTGACATAATTTTTTTATATAAATTAAACCAGTAAAGTTGTTGGTTAAGGTAATAAATAAATTTATAATTTATTTTTATCTTAAAAATAGCTTTTTTAAATGAAGAGTTCATCGAAATGAATATTTACAATCCATAGTACAAGATTCATTTAATTAAAAATAATTTGTAATTCAAAAATTGTACAAAAAAATCAAGTGCTTATTTGCTTAAATTTTAATTCACGATTTCTATTATAAGAATATAACATTTTTAAAATAATGTCAAAATTGACTTCAATGATGACTTTTTTTTTATAATTTTTTAAGTACAGCTTAAAGTTCGTTAACATCACATGATTAGATCAATAATTATAAATTATAATTTTCACAACTCTTGACGGTATTTCAGGGTTTATTATTTTATTTTTTTAATTTTAATTAATATGGCTTATAATTACAAAATTAATTTGAAAGTTATATTTTATAATTGTTATTTAAATTTGTTTAGTAACAATCAACATTTGTTGTATATAATTAAAGATAATGACTGAAATAATATTAAATAAGTTTTTTAATTAGTTTTTTAAATTTTAGTATGAAGTATGAACAACATTAAAAAAGAGAGAATTAAGAAAGGAGCTTAGAGTATAGATTGAATTGGACTTTATGCAAAAATATTGTCGTTAAGAGAATTGATAGTTGATTGAAAATTAAAAAAAAAATGTTAATTAATTTCTCCTTTCTCACTTCTTGAACCACGACTTTTTTTTTCTAATTTTAATTATTATTTAAATTTTGTTAATCAATATAATTTTTCTAATTACTTTGCAGACTTCTCTGTCATCAAGAGCAACCCAAAAAACAAATAGTTCCCAAGATGTCACACAAGGCGAGCACGCGTCGAGCAACGGATCTGGAGTGTCCGCTGGCATCGCTGGGCAGGAATAGCAATGCGGTCAGAGATCAGCTGGCGGCGGCGCATTATCATCACCCGCATCCGCTCAGCTCGAGTCCCTTGGATCCGCAGGCGTACAAAATGTCACGGCAGTCGCCGAATCTCATCAACGATGCCGTGGCCAATGGAGAACTCTATCCGCTGGCCTCGCGCAGCTCCACGCCGCACAGTGGCGAGCAATCCCTGCCAGCTGCATCCACGGCAGCGGGAGCGGCAGCCACATCGGCAGCAGTGCTGCACTTGGTGCAACAGAAGGCGGCCACCTTTGAGCTGCGTGGCAGACACACGCGGCACGAGCAGAGCAGCTATGGAGCCCACTCGACGGCGTCCGTGGGACGCAAGAAGTCTCCGGAGCTGCAATCGATGCCCGCTCCCGCCATACGCACCACTGGTGTGCCCGTCCCACAGCCACGCAACTTCCTCACACTCGACTGGCTGCATGGCAACAGTGCCGACACCGAGGACTCCAGCGACAACAATGGTGGAGCGGGAGGAGTGGCGAGCGCGGTTGCGGGGGCAGGCTCTGGCGTCAATGGCAGGCGACGCGTGCAGGCGCAGAGCGGTCGCTGCAGTGTACCCACTGTGCTGGGCAGCAATGGCGGCAACAGTGCCCAGTATCTGCTGGACAAGAAGATGGAGTCGCTCTACCTGGGCAATGCTCTGCGTGCTCTTCCCCTGGGAGCAGAGGCCAGCCAGTTCCAGAACGAGCGTTACTATCTGGAGGACTACAGCAGTGGGAGTGGCAATGAGAGATTACCAGGTGGGCGGAGGGCAACTTTATTGAATTTCAGTCTGTAGAACATTTTTAATACACTGTGAAAAACGAGGTATCTTCCCTACAAAGTGATTTCCAACTATTCACATTTTTAGTTCTTTAAAAAAATAATATTTCAAAAATAAAACAAAAATATTAGTCACTCTTTTAAAATATTTGATTTTGTTAGTATTTTACATTTGTGTCTTTAATAGAAAATATTCACATATTAGATCATTAATAGGAATAGAATTTGGAGTAGAATATAAAAGAAAAAATATTAGCAAGGCACAAAATTATAAAATTATTTATTTAATATCATAGATTTCACCGAAACCTTTTATTGATGCATATTTGTATAAACAGTTCTAAAAAAGATTTTATAAATATTTTAGAAATAACCACATTTAATTAATACATTTCTTTTACTTCTAATTATTTTATTAAATTATTTATCATTATTTTTCTAAGAAGAAAAATAAAGAAATAAGCAAATAGCATAGTTAAGTCAACTACTTAGTTATTTCGCTCACTGTAGAAAACAGTTCAAGGGAATCCCTTCAAACTTACTTTAAAAAATATAACTAATTATATTTAAGCCATTTTTTTTATTTTTTTGTAAATAGAATAGTTAAGTCAACTACTTAGTTATTTTGCTCACTGTAGATAACAGTTCAAGGGAATCCCTTAAAATTTACTTTAAGAAATATAACTAATTATATTTAAACCATTTTTCTTTCTTTTATTATAAATAGAATAGTTAAGTTAAATACTTAGTTATTTAGCTCACTGTATATAACAGTTCAAGGGATTCCCTTAAAATATACTTTAAGAAATATAACTAATTATATTTCAACTATATCTTTATCATTGTCTTCCTCTTAGAGCGACTGCATCATCCGCGCACCTCGAGTCCCAGCGAGACGAGCGGCTCGGATCGGTATCTGTTGAATCGCAGCACCAACTCTCCCGCCAATGCCTTCCAGCTGGACCATCACCACACCAAAGTGCAAAGCCTCTCGGATGGGCTGTGCAACATGGGTCGGTTTTCGCCCAGCCTGGATCAGGGCTATGCGACGCTAGTGTCGCCATCGCCGACAGGTCATCATCCCAGCAGTGCAGGCACAGGATTGGTGGTGAACAGCACCAGTGGCAACACCAGCAACAACATCAAGACCAGCAACACCAACATTTCAAATGGAGGAGTCGCTGTTGGTGTGGGTGGTGGCGGTGGCGGTGGCGGTGGTAGTGGCGTTGGTGGCATCGTGAGCAGCACGCCGGCGACAACACCACGTCGCAGTGCCGCCATCACCACTGCCACCACAGCAATTGGTCCACCGCCCTGGAATCGCAAGGGTCCGTATCGCTGCGGACCGTACTTCGAGCGGTTGCCGGATGAGGCGGTGGTGCGGATCTTCAGCTGGTTGGACAGCTGCGAGCTGTGCAACGTGGCCAGGGTGTGCCGACGCTTCGAGCAGCTGGCCTGGCGTCCAGTGCTCTGGAAGTGCATCACGCTGCGCGGCGAACATCTCAACGGGGACAAGACACTGAAGATGATCTTCCGGCAACTGTGCGGTCAGAGCTGCAATGGCGCCTGTCCGGAGGTGGAGCGGGTGATGCTCGCCGATGGCTGTCGCATCACGGACAAGGGTCTGCAGCTGTTGACGCGTCGCTGTCCGGAACTAACACATCTCCAGCTGCAGACCTGTGTGGGCGTGTCCAACCAGGCGCTGGTGGAGGCGCTGACCAAGTGCAGCAATCTGCATCACCTCGATGTGACCGGTAAGTGGAGTCATCTTCCATATAACTGTAGGCCCAGATAGTAACTGACAGTTTCCAATTTGGAATTAGGTTGCAGCCAGGTGAGCAGCATCAATCCCAATCCGCACGTGGAGCCACCGCGTCGCCTGCTGCTGCAGTACCTCGATCTGACCGATTGCATGGCCATCGATGACATGGGCCTCAAGATTGTCGTCAAGAACTGTCCACAGCTGGTCTATCTCTATCTGCGTCGCTGCATACAAATAACAGGTGAGTTGCAGCAACTCCACTCTCTAATCTCTCAAGCTGATGCTCACCCCAATCCGTCCGTTTGCAGATGCGGGTCTGAAATTCGTGCCGAGCTTTTGTGTCTCGCTGAAGGAGCTCAGCGTCTCCGACTGCATCAATATCACCGACTTTGGCCTCTACGAGCTGGCCAAGTTGGGAGCCGCCCTCCGTTATCTCTCCGTTGCCAAATGCGAACGCGTCTCGGATGCGGGCCTCAAGGTCATCGCACGCCGCTGCTACAAGCTACGCTATCTGAATGCCCGCGGCTGTGAGGCCGTCAGCGATGATTCCATCACCGTCCTCGCCCGCTCCTGCCCCCGTCTGCGTGCCCTCGACATTGGCAAGTGCGACGTTAGCGACGCGGGTCTGCGTGCCCTGGCCGAGAACTGTCCCAATCTGAAGAAGCTCAGCCTGCGCAACTGTGATATGATTACGGATCGGGGAGTGCAGTGTATAGCGTATTATTGCCGGGGCCTCCAGCAGCTCAACATACAGGATTGCCAGATATCCATCGAGGGCTACAGAGCGGTCAAAAAGTATTGCAAGCGATGCATCATCGAGCACACAAATCCCGGTTTCTGTTGACATCAACCATCAACCACCACCTAAGTTTTTCTTCTTCTGGATAGTATTGGATAGTACTGAATAGTTCTGAATAGTTCTTCAAAGCAAAGAGGCAGGCCATATGAGCAAAGATGTTCTAAACAATCGGAAAAACAAAATAATATAAAATTAATACTTTAATTATAAGTATTATCTTGTAAATAGAACTTACTTGTATGAACAGGCTTAGAGCTTAGTGCATTTTTGATATCCTTTAAGTAGACTAATTTTTGGTTAATAAATTATTTTGTATAACCCCCCTAATGCTTGTTCACAAGATAATGATACCGAGTGGGTTGATGTAGTCTCATATGTTGCCTCAAATGCATCTGTTGCCCCAACAATTTCTTAGGCTCTAACGGTTCTAGGCAGTTATCGAGATTGAATAATAACTTCTTGGTGATTTTGCCGCTCTTCATATTCGTTAAGAAGAATATCAGATCACTAATATCATTTAATATGAATATAATCTGTTTATCCATCATTTGTAATTTTTTAGCCAATCCATCAATATATTGTTCCTCATTTGAACATCTAAGTTTATAATTTCTTAAGAACTCTGTCTGTTCCAATAATTTGATACGCATTTCGAGTTTGTTTGCCAGAGATACCTTTTTAGTATTAGCAAATCTAAATTTCCTTTTCTTATTGATTTTTCTTTTATCTACATTAGAGTAAATATTTAAATTCCCTCTTAAATCATTTGGAAACTTTGTCTTTGAAATTTGAAAGCTCACATTTGATTGCACGCTAATTAAACTGTGCAACTGTTCGATTAATCGTTTTACTTTCAACTGATCTTTAAAGTGTTGCGTAGCAAGCAGCTCAGAAGCTTGCTGATAATGTTTAATTTTTGATTTGAGCATTTGAAGTTGCTTAAATTTTGAATTACACAACTGTTACAATTTATCGAAATGAATGCAGGGTAATCGTCAGGGTTATCGAGCTGCCGCCACATTTATTCAAGAGGGCTGCGCTAGCACTTTCATAGCTATCGGTCACACTATAAAACAACGCTCTCCAACACTTATCAAACAGCTGAGACCGACACTCGTTTAGTTAGCCACGACTTCCAGGTTAGGTACGTTGTATAATAACAAATTTTTCGACGATTCTGAGCTTACTTGGTGCTTACTCAGAAATTGGACGAGTAGATTAGTATAACAACAGCTAAGATGGCAAAATATATCGCTCAAATTATTGTTTTGGGCGGCCAAGCAGTAGGACGCGCCTTTGCCAAGGCACTGAAGCAAGAGATTGCAGCTTCGCAAGAGGCCGCGAAGCGTGCCGGCGGCGGTAAACGAGGGGATAACAGTGCGGAATCCAATTTGCGTACCGGTAAGTGTTGTGATTGAAATTAGTACATTCGTGAGTCTACTAATGCATTGCAATTCACAGGCATGACACTAGAGGAGGCCAAACAAATCTTAAATGTGGACGACCTGAAGAATGTAGATGCGATATTAAAAAATTACGAACACTTGTTTAATGTGAACGAACGCAGTAAAGGTGGCTCATTTTATATACAATCAAAAGTGTTTCGCGCCAAGGAGCGACTGGATCAAGAACTGAAATCCCATTTCGACAGCCAAAGGGCAGAAAGCGAACAATCTGCTAAAGAGGAAGCACCAGAAAGCAGAGGGAGGCAACGGAATTAAGGGATGACGCAGCTAGTTAGTTCTAATGTTACAGTAGTTGTTAAGTAGACAGGCTACGGTTCCTTGTGTGTACTGTAAATATAATGTGTACAAAGAGTCAAATCAACGTGTTTCAATCAAATTTCAAATATTGCCTTAAAAATCAGCTGTTTTTTTTATTGGTTTAACATCTCTGTTTCCAGAAACATCGTTAAGTTGGCTGCGCTATCAGCTGTTGACTCTGTTAGTTTTTCGGCAGCCCTGTTAGATAAAAGGTAAGAACAAAGTCAGGGCAAATACCTATTGCTACGCGTCTGTATTGTTATTGTTGTTGAATACGTATTGTTTTTGTGTGCAAACGGACGTGTCAATTGTTTACTTAATTGTATTAACTGTTATTAACGACGCAAAACAGCTGGCACATGCGCGAAATATAACGAAATTCCAGCACACAAGAAAACGCTGATGAATCCAACCACCAACGCAACTCATCAACGAAGACGACAACTTTCCACAGAGGAGTAGTAGGAGGTTGGTCCAATCTCAGTACCTCTCTGGCTACGAGACGAACAAACAAAGAGAGAGAGAGAGAAAAAGAGAGTGGCAACGCATCATTAGCAGCAAACGGTATTAGAGCAAAGAAAATTCCTCTGCTCAGTCAGTTTTCAGAGGACCTTCGACAGAGTCAGCCGAAAATCTAAATTCTTGCTTTCACAAGACAAGAAATATATATGTATATATATAAAATAATTTAGAAAAGAAAAAAACTGAAGTGGTAATCTACAAACGTTACGTTACATCTAGTATATTGAAAAATAGAGACTCGGTTTGCGTGCCAAAAATCGATAAAACGTGACAAATTATCGATTAAACGCGACAATTTTCATAGTGCGAACTTAACAGTTATTTCGCGAGTTCGTTTTGTTTGAATTATTTTTTTCTTTTGATTTGAATTTACTTTGCCAATTTGTGTATTTTATTGATTTTCTTATTGCCAGTGGCAAAGTGTTGCAATCGCATCTCATTATTTCTCCATATTCAAATTACAGCGTGCAAGCATAAATAACATTTCAAAAAAAAAAACGTAGAAAATTTACATAACTCGTTCGTTGAAAGTGAAAACTACATTTGGGTGTAAAAAGAAAAACCTATTACAAAATTCCTGCCAAGTGTAATAAAACCTGAAACGCAAGGAGGGAGTCAAAAGCAGCAGCAGAGCAGCAGCGTCGTTTGCAGAACAGAAGAGAGACAGAGAGCAAAGCAGCGAGAGAACAGCGCAAGAGAGCAAGAGTGCAAGAAACGAGAGCGAGAGAGAGAGCGAGGGAGAGTAAGTGCGTGAGCGACAGAGCCTAGAGAGCAAGCGCCTGTTTCCGTTTCCGTTGTCGTCGTCGTGCTCGTGTCGCATTCATACTCGTTTTGTGTATACACGACGACCCCAGGCTAATCCTTTGAAGCACAACTGCAAAAAGGACACCACAAAAGATAAAGATAAAGAAAAACAAATAAAATAAAATAATAGTATAAAAGAAAGAGTACAGAAAAGCAAAAAGAAAAGTCAAACATGTTCTCGGGTTTAACAAATCAATTCACCTCCCTGGTGGGCGCAGTCAAGGGCGGCGCTGGCGACGAGGATGTGCCAGCGCCCACAGGCGATGCCGCCACTGGAGCTGCCGCTGCTGCTACTGCAGCCACATCTTCAGCAGAGCCAGCGGCAACAGCGGATATGGATGCTGCTGCTGCGGCCGCCGCTGCCGGCGCTGAAGGCGCTCTTGAGGGCGAGGAGGGAGCCAAAAGGTGAGTTATGTTACAGAAATACACACATTTCATCAAAGATTCAAACGTCATTTCAAACCCCATTCTTATCTCGCTGGAAGATAACAAGTTATTGGCTCCATATTTCTGCGACTGTCTTTAGATTTTATGGTAGCTGCCAGTCAAGGCCAACTCAGGTTATCATGGTTTGGAGTTCCACATGGTACATTGTACCATGTCTCCAAGCTGGCGTGTCGATATGACCTTGCAATTTGTACCTTTTAACATTTCAGCGAACCCTTCACCCACCACGTGTCCTCCACTTGGCCAAGAAGTCACGTTTCGTGACTGCACATAATTGCCTTAACTGCAGGCGAACAGGTGATAAATTTGTAATATTTATTCCGTGTTTGTAGTGCCATGGGGAAGGCGGGGATGTGCATCACGAAAGTGATTTATTGTGCACAGCCAAAAGTTTGATTACTCCAAATGGCCAAATGATTTCCAGTTGCATTCATCCACCACTCAAATTGCATTCTTCAAATAGCGATATTTTATTCTAGTGATGTTGGCACTGTTGAATTCACCCAAGTTAAATGTAAAGGGAAGAATTTATGCAAAAACTTATAACATAATTTAAAAGATGATTTAAAATATTTTCAATAAAAAAATCCCATCATAAGATGTCAAATTAAGTAGAAAGAGAGATCTAAAATAAATGTGACCTAGTTGACAAATTTAACTAGAAATTTTCGTATTTAGTCAAAGATACAAATTCTTAATCTTTAACTATATATATCAATAATAAAAATATATAAAACCTTAAAATATTTCAAACTTTAAATATTAGTGTCCAATAGAGTATTAAATACTACTTTATCCTGCTTTAGTAAATCTCTTTCTCATGAATTTTTTAAGTTATAAATTAAAAATTTTGAGCTCAGCATTTTATCGTTTCATTTTTATGTAGAAAATTGTTTCAATTTTTTTTTTTATATTGCCATTTTGATATTATAACTAATATAAAAAAACAAAAAAAAATATATATTTAAAAATTAGCATCATTTTAACGAATAGATATTATCTTAGACACCAATTCCTAATCAAGATTGTCTTAATTGTAAATATTGTAAATTTCCAACCATAGTTTATCTAGACATAGTTTTACTTTAAATTATTTTTTTTTTCTCATTAGCTTAAGTTGCCACAAAGGTAATAGAATACTATTCAGCTGTAATAAATATTTCTAATAAATAAAAAAAGAAAAAAAAAATTTTTACAAATAATTCTCTATTTTTAGGAAATATTACTTATCAATTAACCTGCATTCTATTATCTTATCTGAAATAATTGTCAAAAATATCTTTTTAAATGAGTAACATACTACAGACATATTCAATATGGTCTAATTGCAACAAGGATCTTAAAAAAAAGTTAATTTTGAAAGCTTAATATATTTTTCAAACATTTTTTTTACTTCACGGATGTTTATTTATTTATATTTATTTTTTGATTTTAATATTTATGTTTATCTCCTATTATTGAAGAATATTTGTACCAAAAAAATTAAATATATATCCAGTATTTTTTTTTATAGAAATATTCTTCAATAATAGGAAATATTGAACAATATTTCTACCAAAAAAATTAAATATATGTATATCCAATATTTTTTTTGTAGAAATATTCTTCAATAATAGGATGCTTAGTATGTCGAATTGGGAATTTATGCACTTTTGTCTTGATAATTTGATCTAAAATTCCATGTTAAAGTTTAAAAATGTTTGGCTCTTATACTCATTATGAAATATTTTTCAATATTCTCGTATTAAAATTTGACTTCCCCTCGGAACCACGTCCGCTGCCACGCCTTTTGCCATGCATGAAAGTATATTTAAGCGCTTTTGCCTATGTAAACTAGTAATCATTTGGATTTGTTGTTGTTGTTGTTGTTGTTGTTGGCGTCAACTGACAACATAATCCCAACTGATGACCTGTTAATGCCGCAAGTTGGGCTGCATAATCCTTTCGACAAGGAAAAGCCAAAGAATCCCAAAGATCCCCACCATCTACTACAGCCATGAAGAAGGATACTCTTTTCACTCCGACCAACAACTGTCATTTTTCACTTAATTTGCCACATTAATATTTAATTGTGTGTGCTCTGTGTTGCTATCTCACTCACACAGTATTTTTAGTTCTCTTTCTATTTAATACTGTGGGTGTGTGTGGGTGAGTGTGTGTGTGTGTGAACGATTCTAAGCACGTTTTGGCAGGCAGGCTTTTGCCAGCTGCCAACAGCTGCTGCTGCTGCTGCCAGACTTTGAAGTTGTCATCCAACCTTGCTTATGTATGTATGTATGTATGTATGTATGTATGTAGTCTGCACCTGCCACCGCCCGCTCTCCTCCTGCTGCCCCCCCTTGAGCTGCCTTTGGCTTTCACTATCAACTGACGACATTGACAAGTTGAAGAACGCGCAGCGCATCCTTCGTTTTCTTTTTACCATATCTCCGTTTTTGGTTTTTGTTTCTTTTTTGACGCTGCTTCCGCTTTTGTTTCACTTTGCCACAAATTGCACGTGTACGCGTCGCAATGCATAACCACAAAATGTTGAGTCATGCTGCTGCTGCTGCTGCTACCCACCCACAATACCACCCACCACCCCCTTCATTCACATCGGCAACGGCATCCACATGCGCCGTATCCATTCAGCTTTTTTTGGCCACATTTCATTTCATTTTTTTTTGCTTTATTTTTTTTTTTTTGACGGAAAAACTGTCACCAATGTCAGAGACATTTGCTCCATGCCGAGCACAGAATTCTGGTGGTTGCTTTCCAGTTTCCAGTTGACTTTTGCTCGGTTTTTGCGGATCGATAACAAAATGAGAACTCTCAGAGAAACGACGACCAACAAACGAGAGACAGCAAGACAGACAGAGCTAGATAGAGAGAGAGAGAGAGAGAGAGAGAGAGAGAGAGCGAGAACTGTGTTGTTCTCTCGATTGCCCTCCACTTTTTGTTATTTCTGCAAAACAACGAAATGTGCACATGTGATGTGACCTCCCTTCCTCCTTTGCCATCCCCCCGTCACCAACACCTCTTCCACTCTGTAGTTTCCCTCTCACCACATTACCGTTGAGATTGGTCCAAGAATATTGTTGCCTGACGTCGTCCTCCTGCGCCTTTTGCCAGCCTATTTAATAATTGTGCATTCAGTGAACGTGTCAGAGGCGCCTTGGAGCAGAGAATCTGAGAATTCAGACGCCTCCTTAGTACGAAGGAGCAGAAAGGAGCAGGCGGAGCAGCAATCAGCGTTAAATCTCTATAATTTTCGTTGAATTAATTTATTTAATTTTGGCTGTCATGCATAAATGCCGCTCATTAGGCACAGGAAGGAGGCATCTATAATTATATGTAATAAATGTTGATAGAGTTGTCAAGTATTTTCAGAAATATTCTACAAAAATGAAAATTAAAAAATATCAAATTTTAACATTAAAATAAATAACAAATTTTGATAAAAAATTTTTAATTAACTTTGCAACAAACAACTTTTTATTTTAACTTTAATTTTTTGGTGTTGACAAACTTAGTTTAGAAATATTGTTCAGAAATAAATTAAAAAATATTAACTATGTAAAAAATTAAAATACTAAATAAATTATAAATTACAAAAGTTTTGACATACATATTGACTAAACGCTGCAATTTTCGATGGTTATAAAATATTTTATTAAATTAAAAGCAATAAAACAAGGGGAAAATAATAAACAAACCTAAACATGTCAATAATAAGCAATAAATAAATAATTAATCAAATTAATAAATATAAGCAACTTTTAACAAAAGATCAATAATTAAACAAATTAAAAACTGTAATTTACGTTTAACAAATAATTTACTATAATTACTAAAAGTTATTTATAATTACTAAAATTTTAAATTTTATTAAAATTTTCATAGATCAATTATAAATAATGTAACAATCATTGATAAATAGAAATATTAAATTCAATTAATGTGTTACTTACGTAAACATTTTATTTGCAACAATTTCTTTTATTAAAAAAAATTCTTTTAACCAAGAAAATAATTAAAATCAAACAGCAAGTAGTATTTTCATACTTACATTTAACTGAATTTTCCCATAACTCTGCCTGAGAATAAATTTGGTATGCATTTGAGTAGTTTCGCATAGTCTTATGAATTCCTATTTAATTCACGTGGATTTGTTTAGTCTTATAAATTTCTATTTAATTCGTGTGTTCTCCATGAGAACCGTTAGCATGTTGGCCCCAATTGCTCGTCCTGCGGAGCCTTCACCTGTATATGCGTCGTCAGGGACAACAGCGTTGTTGGCTTTGCCATTTGCGCGATTTCAAGGACATTTACACTATTTGCAGTTGCTCTCTTTTGACTCTATACACGTGTCTATGTGTGAGTGTCTCTCACTCTCTCTCTGTCTCTGTGAGTGTGTATATGTACGTATGTCCTTGCATATTTTTACAGTTGTTATTGCCATTGCGAGTGTTGACTGCGTATTTCTGAATTATACAGAAAAATAAATGGAGAGAAAATGGAAAGCATAATAAACAGAAAGAAAAGCATGAAAATGCTGAGCAAATAAACTTGTTCTTTCCTTAACAATTCCCTTTGTTGCAAGCAAGCAACTTTTTATTAATATACATAAATGTTAACTTATGTACATATATATATATACATATGTACTATGTATGTGAAATCGAGAAACAGTTGCTTCGATTTACATTTAATTTTGGGCTGATTTCCAGAAACAACAGCATTTTCGTGCAAATATTTGCATTTGTTCGATTGAAAATTGATTGAAATTGCGCAACAATGTGCCTAAAATCTATTTGCGGTCTTAAAACAAATATGAAATTTATATTTCAATATCAAAATTCGTTTCCGGCATTATCTTTGGCATGCAATTCAATATAAAAGCTTTGAATGCAATTTAATTTTCTGGATATATCCATTTTGCCAGTTATCAAAGCGAAACTAGATCCACTTATATAAATATGCTAAATAATTAGTCGTACAACACACAGCATTTTATTATTTTATGCACCTCTTTCAACAATTTTAATCCGTCAACAGCTTCAAGGCTGTCGTGTTTCGTAGCCTACTTTTGTGCGGTGTGGCTAAATATGCTGTCTTAAACTGTTGGCAGTTGTGGTAACCGGCAGCAGAAAGCCAACACACGACTGAAAAGGTAGCACACAATCAAATCAAAGCGTTGGCCTCAAAATAAATATATAAATAAATAAAGAGCGTAAAGGCAAAGACTGAGAATTTATTGTCGACCCTTAAAAAAGTGAGTGAGAGCGAAAAGTGAGAAGGAAAGGACAGAAAGAAAGACAGTTGGCGTTGAAATAAAAATAAAATAAATTGTGCCGAGTTCGCTTTTGTGCTGCTGAATTGCAAACACTTGCCAAATCAAACGCAAAGGCCACCAACAACTTGAGGCTATTTAAATTTGAGCACGATATTAAAATTTTATGGCATGCAGAGAGAAAGAGGACATCGCGACACACACTTACAAACCATATAGATGGGCGTGGGTGCTAACGACAGCAGCAGGTCCAGAACCAGTTCCACTTCCGAGTCTCGGTCCAAAATTTTGATATTTTCGCATTTCAGGCAAATTAACGCGACGACCTCCAGCCGTGCACAGCCAACACCGAAACATATAGATTTTTTAACGGCATGTCAAGTGAACAAAGAGAAAACGATGACAAATGCCACAAAAAATGTGTGTGCACATTTTTTTTCTTTTGGGGTTTTATTCCATTTTGTGTTCGTCGCCTCCCACACTTAATTGCCAATGCAGCCTCTGCCTGCCATTTGAGGTTCAGCCTGAAAGCATGCAGCATAAATAATGAATGCGAGTCGCTCTTCATTTTCATTTGAGTTTTTCCTTTTTATTTTTGGGCAATTTTATATTCATTTCAGCTTGTGCGTTTAATTGAATTAAAATTGCGCTACTCTGGCTGCCGCCTGCTCTGATTAATTTGACGACTTGTATTGATTTTGTGCAACATTTTCCAATAAATTTCTGATGAGATCTCTCTTTGTGCTAATTTGCTGTGTGTTTTGTTGCCGCAATTATCAATTCATATAAATTAGCTGGCTCTGTGTGTAGGACACTTAAAGGTCACAGCAATCGTGCTCTCTATTTCTCAGCTCCTGCGAGAATAATGCAGCTATACCTTGAGAAACTAGTTAATATTTAAAAGCAATAATTTCTATAAAATGGCCAAAGCAACACGTACCCTGAACTTATGTGATATTGATAGGGCTATTAGCTCTAGTGGGTTTTGTTGGGTTGGGTAATTGCCCCATTTTGCCGCAAACCGCAACGCAGCCTAACGTAACATTCAATCAATTTTATGTATATACATACTTATTTTTTGTGCAATTTTATAGCCTGAATCTGCCCCATGTTTAGCCTACTTTTCACCACTTGGCCGAGAATATATAATAACAAGAAAAACAAAAATATGTGGATTTTTACAGCATTTGCCGCAGCAAAGTGAAACCGACAAGCTGCCAATGACTGCAGTTGGCAGCAAAAAAAAATAGAAATAAAAAAAAGATATACAAATGGCTTTTAGACTCGGCACTAATTTGGCTAATAGGGGCCAGAGAGCTGCCTGTCTGCCTGCTGGCCAGATTCAATTGTTATTGGCGGCATAAAGCTGCAACATATGGCCAAAACTGTTGAAACATATGCCAACAGATTCTCGCAGATACTTCTCGGCAATGAAGATAAATGTATCCTGGCCAAAAAGGGCAGAGTGCACGGAAGCAGTGATGTGAGGAAACGTTATATCAGGCGAAAGTTACGCTTTGCTTTTTCATAAACTTAACAACACCAGGATATGCAGGATACGTGGGCAGAGACAGAGAGAGAGAGAGAGAGAGAGAGAGAGAGAGAGGGGAGCGAGAATAAGAGAGACATATCAAGACATAAATATTAACGCACGGCGGAAGTGACAGCCAAAGTAATGCCAACAAATGATGTGAAAGTTGAGAGAAATACATACACACACACAGAGACATATAGAAGAGGTGATGGGTTGTGGTAGAAAGGGGGTTTGGGGGTTGAGACAATGCACGCACACACATAAAAACAGTTATATCGCCGTGCTGCCAAAAATGCTACAAAAGTAGCAAATTACGCCGTATCGTAAAACTGTGACTGTTACGTGTTTGCTACGCATTTCACTTTCCCTCTCTCACTCTCTCTCTCCCTTTCACTCTGTCTTTCTCTTACTTTCTCTCTCACTCTCTGATTTAGTTGCGCTTTTATTCCGTTGTCAACTTGACTACAATTTTATGTTTGCTGCGACTTCGACAACATTTAATTTGAGGCCCCGTAAGGAAAACTAAGCTAAATATCAAAGTTGAAGAAGCTGATTCTGTTGAGAATCTGAGAATCTGAAAGTGTTACAAGTTCTGTGAAAACTGCTTTATGATAATGTCAACAAAATGTGTGGGCTTGAGGCGAACAAGAAGCTTAACAGTTTCAAGGTTTTTACTTGGCGCAAAGATAACTACTTTCAGTAACAAAATTAAAAGCAAGTTAAGGAACTTCTCGGCGTTTGTCCTTAATAAAAAAAAAATGGAAGTAGAAACCGATAAAAATTTGCTATACAGAAAATCTCTTATCCACCAATATGTCGAGTAATGGAAAACATTTAAAAATGTTTTTAAAAAATGTGTTTACAAACTGAAGTATTCATCATGGCAGTTTTTCACTCTAAACATATGTTAAAATTTTCACCTTTTTGTAAATATTGAAAAAATTACTTTTCTAGAGTATCTATTGTGCAGTTTTGATACGATATGCGTATTTAATTTGTATATGTTTATTTGTAAGATTTGTAATTTGCTTTATATTAATACAATTCAATAATTAAATTTGTATTATAAAAATTTACTGAAAGATTAAAAGAGATATGTCAAATAACCTATTATTTACATATTTATTTATTTTATGTCAACTATAAACAGTCAATAGAAATAATAATATATATTTGACAATTTTTTATTTAAATATTCATTATTTATTTAATGCTGTTAGCTTAAAAAAAATAAGCATTGAAGTTCACAAATAATTATAAATTAAATGTTGATCTATGGATTACGAAATTTCCATGAAGTTTCAAGGAAAAATAAATTAAGTTTGCTAGACAGTTAAATCCTTGGCAGCACAAGTGTCCTCCTAGAAAAGCATCGTTCATGACAAATGAAAAAGAAAAATAAAAGTTTTTCAGTCATAAATTATTTATACTGAACATACTCGCAGTTAAGCAATTATAGTTTATATCTGCCAACCATTTATTTTATTTAATTTTATTTTAATTTATTTTATTTTATTTTATTTTTTTCTTTTATTTTGTTTTATTTTATTTTATTTTATTTTATTTTATTTTATTTTATTTTATTTTATTTTATTTTATTTTATTTTATTTTATTTTATTTTATTTTATTTTATTTTATTTTATATGTTAATAATTATCAGTCGACACAAATTAATTAAAATATAACATTAAAATTAAATACAAAAATAAATTAAATTAAATATTTTTATATTTAAAAATAATAAAAAAAATTTTTGCATAGATTCGCTCTCAAATATGAATGCTCCCTTTTGACAGTGATTTCTGTAGTGCAAAATGGCAGTCATCTAGCCAGATTAGCAGAAAGGAGGAGCAGGATGTGCCCACAAGCTCATCCATTAAACAGAGGCAGAGGCACAGTCAACACATCTATGGGAACCCAGTCAAATGGAATACTTAAAAATTAACATAAAACTCACTCGCACGCTCTATAAAATGCCAAATTGCGTTTGATAAGAGTGCGCACCGCATTCACTAAACATTTCTGAAATTATTAAACAGAGGGGGGGATGAATTGGGAATGGGTTTTTGGGATTTAGGGGTTCGTTAGGTGGCGGCTTTAGGGTTAGCTCTATTTGCATACTGTTAATGGCTGACGACAGCCTTTAAAAGCCAAATGTGTGTGTGTTTCTGGCAGAAAAAGGCCAAATCCAACTGCCAAAGGCATCTATGTTGGCCATTTCGTTTTTGGTTTTCGGTGTCGGTTAATTCAATCCTTACCAGCTCTATACTCTCACACATCATATCTACATTTCGAGTTTCATTTTTGAATTAAGAAATCTCTGTAAACAGCATACGTCAGACAAGTTCAAGTTGTGATGTGGCTTAACGGGCGTATACGCAATATTTCCATTTTGACTTGGCTTCATTGTTGTTGCCAACATAATGCCATTCTGTGGCCACACTGTGGCAGCCAACATTGCAAATGTGTTTACGTCCTGCCACTGAACAACACGCCTAACTCAATTCCCATTTTGAGCAGTGCCTGCCTCCGGCAAACGTATCCTGCCCCCGTCTCCTTTCGCCACGCTCCTCAATTGAATTTGCTGTTCCGTGGCCGTCACTAACGTGCGCAATTAATTCCGTCAACAGCAGCAGCAGCAGCAGCTCTTCAGTCAAAAGGAGCAGCCGCTAAATACCTTCCAGCTATGTATACGACGCCATTTCCACAGCTCCTTGCCTCCTTTGCCACTTGCCACCCCCCCCCACCAAAAAAAAAGAGAAAACCAAATTTGCAATTCCATGTCAACGCCTTTTTATACAAAAGCAAGCAATTGCCTCATTCAGTTTGCAACTCTTTTCTTACGCTCTTCGCCAGTTTCCTTGTTTGCCTTTTTGGCCTAATCTAATTGTTATGCCTTTTGGATATTCTCTGCATATTTTTGTACATTTTTGGTGACCCTTTCTTAGTTGCGGTTCGCATAACTTTTAATGAGACTCTTTCAGCTGCTGGATAACCTTTTGCCTTTCCTCCGTGGCAATCAATTTTTCACGCAAATTGAAAGAAACTTTCATAGAAGAAAAATACGTTGAAATAAGTAAAAATCAAGACTGCTTAACAAGTATATATCTAAGTAGAGTTGGGACAGTTAAGAATACTATAATCAATATAATATTATTACGTAGAAGTTGAAAAAGATTTAAAAACGAACCTAAAATTTTAACATAGATCGACTTGTGATATATCCTCAGGACAGCTTTATATCTTTAAGTTACTATATTTTTTAAAAAATGTGTTATTTGAAACTTAGTCGAATCCAAAACAAAATACTGAAAAATTATATAAATTGATGTTTTTTATCGTTTTCCAGGCATCATTAAAAATATTTCGAGAACCAAAAAAGTATAATAAATATATGTATAATTATTTATAAATAAAGAATTAAATATATATTAAGTAATAGTGCATAAATAACTATTGATATATAAATAAAATAAATAAATATATAAAATTGACTCGATCTTTTGGAATTCAAATTATTATATTTCAAGGTGAAATGTCTAGAATTAAATATTACGATTGAAAAGAATTTAAGATATGATTTAATTATTTCAAGTCACAAAAAAGCTAAATATTTTTGTGATTGAGTTTTGTGTAATTTCAAAGTTAATTTCTCAAATATTATTGATGTAGATTTAATGAAGTTAAGACAATGAGAAAATTATGCACAACGATAAAAATTAATGTAGAGTTTTGGCATAGTTATAAAAAGATTTAATTTATAATCCAATTATGGTAATTCAAACTTAATCTATATAATCCTTTACAACCCCAACCTATTTGAGCTCTCCTACCATATGTCCTTACAACTCGATGCCAATAAAGTCGCTGGTAATGAGGACATTAAGAGGTTATGGGCGAAGAGTTTTCATGTTGCATGTTTTATAAATAATATATTGTGTAATTTATTATGCTGCTACATTATTTAAATCTCAGTATTTAGTGCTGCTCTGAATGGGAGATTTCCCTAAATCACCTGAGAGAGCCCAGAACCGTACCATATGTTCAACTGGTTAAACTCTTGAATTATTTGAAGCAAACTGTTAGATGAGTGCACTTGGCAGGCAATCAGCAAACTCTCTGCAGCCTTTGTGGATATATATAGTAGGTATTCTTCTTTTTTTTTTTGAATGAAGTAAAACTTATTAAATTTTCATGCTGGCACAACGAGAGGAAAGTGCGGAGGTCGAAGAAGAGTAGATATGCTTCAGGCTATGCTTCAGACCCAAAACAGGATCTCTTGCACGACCTTTGGTTTCAGCTAAAAATAGCTAACACAGTTACCAACCAGCATGAGATTACCACACACACATGTGTGTGCATGTATTGTCACACACACACACACACACAGACAACTCCTTTGGGTTAACTCCATGTGGAGCATCGGGGAGACGCCACCAAACATTTTATGGGCAATACAATTTCCGCCTCGGGCTACTTCCTGCTGTCTTATGACAGACGTGGGTGCCATTTGCCTGCCTTAAATAAAAGTGCCTCACTTGGCCAACTCTTCTTCTTCTTCAACTTCTTCTTCATTCTTACTTTTCTTTTCCTTTGCTTTCCTTTCTTTTCGTTTCCTTTTTACTTGGAGTCCTTTATATGTGGCTGGGGAGCGGCAAAGTTGTTGACTCATAAACAAGGTGACAAGGTGTTTTCCCATAAATTAGACAAAAAATACGGCCCAAAGTAAATTTTTAATTTCCTTTCAACCACTTATGGCTTATGGGTCTTTGTGGAGGTTTAAGTTACTATGCAAGTATATTAAGCAATTTTTTTTTTGGGAAATATTTACAAATGATAAATTTATAAAAATGATATTTTATTCAAGCAATGACAAATTAAATTTAGAAAATAATAAAAAAAAATTGAGGGAAACAAGAGTAAAATATTTTTTTGTATTTTTTTTTTTATTAATTTCAATATGTACGTTACTCAATAAACGACATATTTTATAATGTGGCATTAGGTTCCTATACATTTATTATTTTCAAAAAATAATTTTATAGTATAGTAGCAATATTAACAATACTTTTGTTTTAATATTTTGTTTTAGAATAAGATATCTATGATATGTGAAATTAGGGAGTTTTGCTTTACTTTCTTGTCTTATTTTCTAAATGTAATTTTATGTTATTCTTTTAATATTTAGCTTCAGAATAAGACATCTATAATTTGGAGATATTACAGATATCACTTTCTTATATAATTTTCTAAATTTTATTTTATATTATGGTTTCAATATTTAACTTCAGAATAAGACATCTATAATTTGGGGTTCATTACTATATTATTTTATTTTCTAAATTTAATTGCGTGTTAATGTTTTAATATTTTACTTAATAAAAGGACATTCATAATTTGGGGATATTAGAGGCGTTCTTTACTTTCTTATATTAATTTCTAAATTTAATATATTATTGCTTTAATATTTAACTACAGAATAAGACATCTATAATTTGGGGATATTACAGAGGTGTTCTTTACCTTTTTTAAAAATAGTTTAAAACAAATTCTTAATATATTATATATTATCCTGCCTTGATCCTTTCATGCTGTCTAATCAATCCGTCTGCAGCCATTAGAACCGCCATCAAGATGTTAGGACTCAATGGGTTTCCCACCGCATTAGTTTAGATTACTGATTGACTGCATTGTATGTGTATAAATATACAATACGTGTGTGTGTGTGTGTGTGTGTGTGTGTGGGTGGGTGTGTGCAACATATGTATGTCTGCCTTCCACATCACTCGTTAATTGAAAATTGCATGCGGCAGATGCCTTTGCAATTGCGCTTTCAAGCTTCTAGCAGCTGTTTGCTTTGTAATTGAGTGATGAGCTATCTATGTATGTGTTTGAATGGTGTATGTGTGTGTGTGTGTTGCTGCTGAGAGGCTCCTTTGGTTGGCGTGGCCTGATTATTTCTTCAGCTCCTAGTCTCTCACATTCCAATTAAGTTAATACGCCATACTCATGGGGTATAAAGTTCAAGGGAGAGTGACGGAGGCGTCAATTTCGACACTGATACTGAGCAACAGAGTTGCCAACGTGCACAAACTTTCGGGGGTGTTGCCATAAAAATATTGAAGCTATAAAGTGCAGCTATAAATAGCAATCAGGCATGATGCTATAATCTTTAGAAGCATAATCATTTTTAAAGCATAACTGCAAAAAAAATCAAGTATACACAGTGCATGCAAAATTAAGTTTTGAAATCTGTTGTTTGAGGAATTTTTAAGCTAAATGTTAAAAATAAGAAATATATATATAAATATAATAAATCTATAGAAATAATTATAAATTAATTTAATTTATATATAATGCAAGAATTTTACCCTCTTCCATTTTTTATTCATAGACTCTCAAATTAATTATATTTCTCTATCAACATTCTACGAACTCTCACCTCATAATTTGATTCCATTCGCTTTCCATTCCCGGAACTTAAATGGTATTCTAATTGCTCGAAGAGTGTAATGAATTTTTATTAATTTGCCGGCACATTTGCCCCCCATTCATTAGCATAATTATTGACTTTACTGATTGAATGACTTTTCGCGTTCTGTCGCATGTCCTTTCTTTTGAGCAAACAGCAAAAAAAAAATAGGAAAAAAAAAACTGAGTAATCGTCCAATCCAATCAACATCATCACATCAACCAAGTCACGCCCATAAGATACGTATATTTTGTTGCAGTATTGAAATGGACTTGAACTGAGGCATTGACAGTGGCCGTGGCAAAGTGGCAACTCTTTGATAGAAATTGTTGCATACATTGCGTATACTTAATTAGTTCCGTTCTTTTCAAGTTGAACGTTGAACGTTGAACGTCACTCGTCCTTCATTAGCGTCGGGTTGGGGCTTCATTAAATCAGACATTTTGTTTGTTGTGTGCTGCTTGCAACATTTGGCATAAATTGTGGCAAGTCCTTGCCTCGTTCAACTGCAAAGTTGCAGCCTTGAGTCAACATAGAATTTCATTTCGCTTTACTTTGTTGTCGATGTCGATGGTGTTGGACGTTGCACGTTGCACGTTGCACGTTGCCTGTCCTTTGGCGGTTACCATCCGTGTTTTGTTTCAGTTGAGTTCTTTATCACACAGGACTCGGACTCGGACACTGGCATGGCGTGGCATGCCACACACTACAGCTATCTGTATGTACATTGGGTCAAGGTCGTCGTCGTTGCGATTTACATTTCAATTTTCCCAGCTCAACTGCAATTCGATGCCAAGCTCTTCATTTGCAGTTGTCCCTATATATATATATATATATCCTTCGATTGAATTTAATTTTATTATTCTTGTCAATTGGTTGGGAAAACAATTGAAAGAGATACACTACATGTCCTTGCCAACTAAAATTTGATTCAATAAACATTATCATATATGTATATGCATGTAGTCAGATTTTGTTAGAGATTTTTTTGGCAATTATGTTTTATATTTCGTGTTTATGAGATTTGTGAACTTTGAACTTTCAGCCAAAGAAATACAAGCGATTTACTTGCCGCCGTTCTAACAAATTTCACTTTTCGTAATCATATCTTTCCCGTGCACACTCTCACTTTCTCCGCACATTTCCTTTTTGAGTTAATTAAAAAGGCATTCATTCTTCAACTGCGGCTCCTAGTCCTTTCGTCCTTTAGCCGTGTTTTTGCCAGTGGGCGTGAACGGTCATTAGGCAATCCTTTTGTGGCGCCTCCGTGCTGGGGCGGCTTTAACGTATAATGTCTAATTAATTTCTTAACATTTCCATCGCATACGATATAAATCTTCATTAATTCAAAACTTTTGCTCTTTGCAGGTAAATACGATGGCACAATCTCGATAGCATAACTCCAATTGAAGGTCAAAGTGTAAGCGGAAAATGTTGAAATTTTTGAACAGAAAAGAATGAACATGGCTACATGGGTTGAAGGGAAATAATTTATGGAAAAATCTTACTGTGCTAGATAAGACTGGAAAATTTTATATTTAATTAATTTTTAAAAAAGTGTTGATACGATTTTTCCTATGAATTTCATGTAAGAACTTTTGCATAGAATCTTTTTTCTATATAAATCCAAAGTATAATTCATAGAAATTTTTGCTAAATGAATTATGTCTATTTCATATACTTTTAAATAACTTTTTTCCATTTATTTTATTTACATATAAACAAGAGGAGAAGTGAACTTAATTCGAATTTAAATATTTTATATATATAAATATTTTTTATATACTTTTTTTATTCAAAGAGTGGAATTTGAAAATAGCTTACTCCATATTTTTATTTCAATTATTTTCCTTGTCTTAAAATTTCCAATTAATTTCATAATAATTAAAAAAAAAGTTTATTTTAAAATTAAATTATTGCAGTTTAATATTTTCTTCATAATATTGCATATTTTTTATGATTGTCTTATTTATCTCATAGTTTTTTTAATTATTTTTTATTCATTTATAATTTTCATCATATTTTTTTATAGCATACCCAAATCCAGTTCCATCGTAGATTCCTTAGTCAACGAAGCCACGTAAGTTATTTATTTTACTTGCCTATTTTATATACTTAGTTTTGAATATATATTTTATTATTATTATTATTATTTGTTTTTTTTTTTTTTTTTTTAATTTACATAGAAAATATATTATTTGCATATTATTGCCATAATTATACTTGCAACTTTTCACAAGTTGTTGTTCAGCTGCTCGTAAAGCCTTTATTAACAACGAAGTACAAGTTGCAAAGTGAAAGGTGCAAAGAGAAAGCAGACAGGAGAAAGCCCTAGCTACAACTCGTAAAAACCAAAGTTAGAGGCCACGCCCACCCCTTAGAGTGCCACTTAAGCCGTTAAATGGCCACGACAGCAAGAAAGGAAATTATAAATAAAATATAAATAAACTCGCGGTGTAATAATTGTAGGGAAAAGTCAAATAAAAACCGCAGTCAAGGGAACCGTCTCCCAATGGCATTTTGAAACTTTAATTGCTGCAAAAGTGCTACTGTAT